>BSWB01000006.1:139630997-140265997 GCA_033239125.1 Fagopyrum homotropicum
AATTGCACTTGCTTCTTCGTGAGGGATGTGAAAGGGTTGCAATAGTGCTGAAGTCTCGTGCAAAACATCTATAAAACGTTGCTAGTTGATGAAAGGATCGGACATGACCGATTGTGGTAGGTGTAGGCCATTCTTGGATGGCTTTGATCTTCTCCTTGTCCACCTCTAGACCTCTTGTACTCACTACAAATCCAAGGAAAACAATTTGATCAGTACTAAACTCACATTTCTCAATATTAGCATATACATATTTAGTTCTAAGAGTTCCATGTACTTCCCTCAAATGTTCCTCAAGGGATTTGTTGTAGATGAGGATGACATCGAAGTAGACAGCCACAAACTTTCCAATGAAAATGGCGTAAGACATAATTCATCAATCTCATGAAAGTACTAGGAGCATTAGTCAAACCAAAAGGCATAACCAACCACTCATAAATATCGAATTTAGTCTTAAATGTCGTCTTCCATTCATGACCATCCCGCATCCGGATTTGATGATAACCACTTTTAAGATCAATATTGGAGAACAATGTAGCTCCGCTAAATCCACCTATCATGTCATCTAATATGAGAATGGGGTGACCGTACTTGATAGTTATGTTATTGATTGCTCTACAATCAACACACATCCTCCAAGTATTGTCCTTCTTAGGTACCAATAGAGCTGGAACCGTACATGAACTCAAGCTTTCTCGAACATAGCCTTTGTTCAAAAGCTCTTGCACTTGATCATGAATTTCCTGACTTTCTAGAGGACTCATTCTGTATGCTAGACTATTATGAAATGTCGAACCTAGAACAAAATCAATTCGATGCTCGATGTCTCAAAAAGGTGGAAGACCTACAGAAATCCCATCCGGAAATACATCCCCAAACTCATCCAAAGTCCTTAAAATGTTTTTAGGTAAGGTAGCCTTGACTTTATCACTCAAAGTCATAAGAATTTTACATAGGCTCAGTAAAACAGTATCCAAAGGAACAAAATCATCAAGAAATTCCCGTTTGAATGCTAAAAGGACTCGATGAGGCTCCAGAGAATGAATCTCGGTCAAAAAATTTTGGGCGAGATTGTTCCGATATCGGGCGAGATTTCTCTGTTTTGCCCGAAATTTCTTCTTTGGAAGGTGTTTCTCGCTCCTTTTCCTTGCGTTTTTCCTTCTTCTTGTCATAATGTTCTGCAATCTGCTAGGGATTCATAGGTTTAAGAGTAATTGGATGTCCATTGAACTCAAAAGAATGTTTGTTAGTAAAACTGTCATGTTTGATCTTTCTATCGAACTGTCATGGACGTCCTAATAAGATATGACATGCTTGCATAGGCACAACATCACATACCACAATATCCTCATAATTTCTTTACATGAAAGCAATTCTAGCTTGTCTATTAACTTTCAAGTCTCCACAAGTATTCATCCAATGCAATTTATAAGATTTAGGATGATAGAAAGTAGTGATTTACAACTTAGTGATCAATTCCTCACTAGTGATGTTGCAACAACTATCAACATCAATAATCATGTTGTACATCTTTCCTTGAACAAGACATCTAGTATGAAAAAGGTTTTCCCGGTGATTATCCTCACATGGGGTGATTTTAGCATGCAAAGTTCTTCTATTAATTAAATATTCTCCATGCTCATATTCACAACCTTCATCACTTTCGCTATTGCTATCATGTTCATGCAATGCATTGAGATGTGTATGATTATTTTCATGCTCTTCTTTGTAATATCCGCAAATTTTCTTCCGTTTAACCTCGAGTCGAAGCGGATCCCCGACAAGTTTAAACCTCCTTACATGATATTTATCATCATAAATAAAAACATTTTATTAATTTATGTAGCTTTTCTACACCCATAAAAGAATATATCATCTTAGTCTTACTCTTACAAGACTAGTTTAAAGGGCCTTTTGACAAGTGTTTGACAAGCCCAAGACAAGCTCAAGACAAGTCCATGACAAGGTGATGACAAGCCCATGACAATGTCTTGACAAGAGCCTATCCAAGCCCAACTCTCCTTGTATCTTCTCAGTCAGCCGTAAACCCTAGACGAAACCCTAGTGCGGCCTGCTAGCGTAGAAGCAGCCGGCTCCCTCTTGCCCTCACGTGCAATGCCTAATTTCAGCAGGAAGTTACCGACTTCCTCTCCCCACCTTCACGTCTACATACATCCAGCCTGCACCGTAACCTCTCGTTGTTCTCATCCTTCCCCTTGACCGTCTATCTCCAGCCTTCTCTCTCGTCTTCATCACACCACCAGGCGCCATCGATCTACTCTGACGCCAAGGAGTTATGGCCAGCGTAGAAGCAACCAGCCATAACCTATGCACACTGCACTGCACCCTAGCGACAATCAGCAGGAAGTTACTGATACCTTGTCGAGTGTAGGCGTATACCACCTCCGGGCTTCCTCCTCGTCGACGCAAGAGAGCAGGCGAAGCCTCTCCTCCCTACCTTCCTTCTCTCCTTGCAAGCAACCCATCAACTGTAACTGAGCCCCTCAACTCCTTCTCTTGAGCCGGTCGACAGTAGCAGCCACACAAGCCCTGAAAGACCATGTGTAGCAACAACGCCCATCCTTTTGGCCTCATCCTTCTAGCCTTGCTTTCCTGATACTCTTGTCGGTACTGGCAACTCCACAGGGAGGGAGAATTTCATTCCTGCAGGCGGGTAAGCACATGATGCCTCTCCTCTCTTGGGCAACAGTAGCTTTGACAAAAACCTTGCGCCATCTTCATCCTCTCGCTCAAGTCATGGATTAGGGTAAGGGTGATACCCTTCTCTTTCTTGCACTCCCTTCCACACATTTCATGTCTAATGAATGCCTATTATATCTCCTAATCATGCCCAGAACTTCCATAGAAGAAGCTGTGAAGATGGATGCGTTTTCTGAGTTTTTGGAAGGGATGAGCAGTCAACTTCAGGTCCAAATTTGGGTAAGTTAGACTCCTCTTTTGAGGCTGAATTTCGGATATGTTGTAGTGGGTATTGCGTAGTAGATCATACTGCAATTTGAGAGGAATCGGAGTTATAGTTTGAGAGTTATAGTGCCTTAAAGTTGGTTCCTAGTACAGTTTTTATAAGTGTGCTGAATGTTAAGAAAACTGTGTGTGATGCTGTTTTGTGAGATAGTTTTGAATAGGTTATTGATCTCTATTGGGCTTGAATTTTGGATATAATATAGTTTGCATATTTTAGTAGAACATATTAAAATTTTGGAGTAATCCAGCAAGTGGTTTAGGATTTATGATTTTTCTAAGTTGGGACCTTAAACAGTTTTTTGGATGTAGCTGAAATTCTCTAAGTGCTGGAAACTGTGTTGTGTAGTCATTTTTGAGCATACGTTTAGATACCCGAGAAATACAATCCACCGTTCAATTTTTAGTATGTTATAGAGTGTCATGCATAGTATGATGTATCAAAATTTGGGGTTGATCCAACGGTTGGATTTAAAGCTATGAAGGCCCAAAGTGGACTGGTTGAGCAGTTTATAAACACTCAGTTTTGGCTAAATCTGAATTTTCTGGTTTTGGAACCGACTTTGGGAATTCGTGTAGAATTGATTATTAGGTATTTTTGGGAAGTTCTTGCTCCTATGGATAGAGTGCATAACATTGAAGACTTAGTGACTTTTGTTAGAATTTTTATATTTTTATTCAGGACTCGTATCATAGGCTAAAGTTGGACGTTAGTGACCTTGTTAAAAGTTAAGAAAAAATGTGTAATCTATAAGTTCTACTTAAACTAACTCTCAAGAGTTAGATTATGAAACTAAGCCCTAAAGAAAAGTTTGGGAACATATTATGGGATCTTTGAGAGTTTTTGGGACCAGGGGTAAAATGGGTATTTACCCGTATAAGGGTATTTCGGTAATTTATCTGATGATAGAGTTAAATATCTTAGAAGTCAAAGACTTCTAATTAAGTGGGATACATTATTGATCCACTTTCCTTTATAACAGGCGGTTGAGTTCCTGCGGTTACAAACCGAGTCGAGATAACGTGATTATGTTTGGATTCAGGTAAGTCCTTTGGGCTTACTTAGCTGACTTCTAGATATGAGTATGAATAATGGTAGTGGTGTGTGAATGAGATGTTTATGGTTATATTTTAGTAATAATTATATACCGACCTATACCTTGGCCTAAAAGTAACGGGCGGTGGCATTCTGCTCAGTAGCCTGAGGGCGCTGGGGGTTTCTTTAGGGACTAGTCCACACTCGGTTTGTAGTGATGCTACCGGCGGAGGTAAGCTAGACCTACACCGGTTGGATAAGGAACGGAGGTGAGAACTCTTAAGATTCTCGTGCCACAACTTAAAATCGGATTAAAGTGAATCACCTAAGCTATCAGATAATAACCGAATTTTGTGTCAGCATGATGGGTGTTTATGTTTCCTTGCTTGTGTTTGTGCTATCCTTATTTTGCTTATATTTAGATTGTTAGCTAACGGTTTATCCGTGTTGTAGATTTGTAGAGTTAGACAGTTGCAGAGAGATCCGGAATGGATGGTCAGCCGGGTCCACGTATTCATTAGATGGGGACGGGGGAGTCTTCCATACGACATGCATGTTACGTATATATATGTTTTGTAAGGCTGTAACATGTGCACATTCATAAAATAAAATTTTATGTTTTGAAATTGTTTTAATTACATTTGTGCCTTGTTGTAAGATCCTAGTAAAGTTGTTGTTAAACCAAGGTCGGGACCCATTGTGAGGTCCTAACCAGTAGCCCCCGGGTTCCAAGAACTTGGGGTGTTACATTCTTCACTTTCATATTGTGACAAGACAATTTTCCAATGGTCGTTATATATTACCAAAGTAAATTCCGAACTCAATACTAAAACAAGTATAGTGACTAAGTAGGAATCGAACCCAAGAGAGAATGAGAGTAAATAAAGAACAAATGTGATTTAAGATATTAACTATATGTAACAGGGTTTTTTTTATTGTTAAAGTAACAAGAAAAAAGCATGCAAAGAAGTAAATATTGAGTATATCAATATAGAGGAAACACTACACTTAGTTGGTTATCCACTTTCACACAAATTTGGTTGGTTCTTTTAGAAGTCTTCAAGTATTTGTCCTCATCCCAATCATACATATGCATTAAGTCAACCAACCTCAATATAACTTAACAAGTTGTCTAATCCGTAAACCTACATGATCAAATAGAAAATTAGCATTCAAACAAGGATAAAGAGGTATATAAAAGACAAACAACCCGTTAATTATATAATTATATTCATTTTCATAAAGACATTCACAACCCACTTATGCCCAGGGACGGCCCTTGGTGGGAGGAAGATGCCCCCCCTCAAAAAAATAATAATAATAAAAAATTTGAAAAAAAATCCTTTCAAAATGAGTTGTGGCTTCTCTCATTTATAAAATTGTTTTCTACGATTTATTATTTTTTAAATATCACTATTCTTGTGTTATATTTAAATGTTTTTTGGATCTTTCGCCGAGGTGAACGAAACTTCAAAAGAATTTCCCGTTTTAGGTTCGGAGTGAAATAATTCACCAAAATGCACGAGATTTGTTGTTTGGAGTAGAAGCGCGGTCTTAGACCGCACTCCTATTTGTTAAATGCGTTGTCGAGGACATCGTTTTAATACCCGAAATAAAGATAATAAAACAACAAATAAAGGTGCGGTCCTAGACCGCGGCTATAGTGTAATGTCTTTGAAAGAAAAAAAAAACCTAAAGAGGCGAGGTTATAGACCGAGCCTATAGGGCAGCTATTTTTTTTTTAAAAAAAAATATATAGGCGCGGTCGTGGTCCGCGCCTTTAAGTGTAATATTTTTTTATTTTTTTTATATTTTTGTTTATTGTAAGTAGATGACATATTGACTTTGTTTTTATCGCTATTTTATTTTCATAGATATTTTTATCGAAAATAAATTTTCGCCCCCCTTTTAAAATCATGTGGCCGCCACTGCTTATGCCTATTATGTTTGCTACTGGATTAGTGAGCCGAACCCGGAACCAACAACCCTTAGCACTTTATATGAGATTCAGCTACTTTTTTTTATCAAGCTAGATATAAAAATAAAATACAAACAACGTTAGAAGCAAGAAATATAACACAAATTGACTTGAATATGAACTTCATTTAAAAAGAACTTATAACCAACTTTGTATGAAAGCTTCAATCAACCAAATGTAGCATGGAGACTTTAGCACTCCATACAAAAACTATGAAAGCTTCAATCAAGAGTTGTGAAGAACCCGCGGGTGCGGGTTCTTTACATCTCTTGAAACGCTTGTGACTCTTCAATTTCAATCGTCGAGGCACGGGCGCAGCCCAATGCCACCGCGGGTGCAGTGACACGGTCGCTTGGGCTTCTTTTGGACCGCGAGAAAGGGCTTGGGGGGCGCTTACATTGATCTTTGGGTGCAATCGCCACGGGCGGGCCAAAATCGCCGCGGCTGTGGTGGCATGGGATTCTCGGCCGTTGGCAAGGTCGTAACCTAAAGTGTTAAGTGCGGCCGGTCACCGCGGGGGCAGTGGTCCTCAATCGCAGGTGTGGCTCTTCACCATAAGCATCATCTTGAACTATTCTTTGGTTTTCCTTCTTCTTCTTCCATTTGTTGCTAAATCCATGGATATTTTCCTTGTTCACTTCCTCAACTAGATTTACACAATAGCAACAAAACACAACTAATAGACTCTAAAAACATGCTAAAACTACATAGCTAAGATAGTGATTTCATCACCTATCATATTGCCCTTGTTGATTTGGAAACAATACCCTTTTATTAGGACAATCTCTCACGTAGTGACTTCTACTATGACATTTAAAGCATATAATATCTCTAGATAGTAAAGTAGAGGTAGAAGTGCTCCCTTTATGAAAGGGCGAGACTGGGTAGAAGATTTTTAGGTTGTTGGATCAGAAGCAAAAAAATTTCCCTCGTCTTTCTAGGAATCTCGGGCTGGATCTCGGCCGAGATTTGGTCGATTTGGCCAAGATTTCCTCTCTGCATTCCACGAACTTGAACCTTGGTTCCGTCCTTTGATCTTCTTCTCTACCTTTATAGTCAAATGCAATAAGTTAGTCAATGAAACATATGGATATAAATTAATTTCATTAGCTAATGAAGGATGCAAAAATCTTAAAAATCGAGCCATGATAGACTCTTCATTCTATTGAACGTTAGCTTTCACCATCCCCATATGCATGGTGGTATATACTTCCTCTACATTCATGGAACCTTGCTTGAGGTTCTCCAATCGTTCCTCACTTCTCTACCATAGTGTTGAGGCACGAATCTAGCTTTCATTAAGGCCTTCATTTGTTCTTAAGTGTTGATGTCCGGATCTAGCGTTCTTCTCCGTTCTTTGACAAGATGATCCCACCAAACTAAGGCACATCCTTGGAACTCCAACGCAACAAGTTGGATCTTTCTTTGCTCACAAAAATTATGTCAAGACCAAATTTATTCAATCTTAGTCTCCTATTTCATGTAAATGTCTAGATCGCATTTGGCTTCAAAACTTGGAATCTTGACCTTAACCTTCCCAATTACGTCATTACTCGGGGAGGTCTAAAATAATCATAGTCACGACCTCTTCGTTGATTATGATGACGTCTTGGGTAATCTCTCCACATGACCTCATCATCCTCATCTCCTAATTCCTGAAAATCTCCACCAAAGTTCGGATTGTGATATGCATTATAAAAAGGTTTAGGATGAGTGATACCCGACCCTTAGGGGGGTTGGAGGTGGTATGGGGGTTGGTGGAATAGATGGATTTTGGAAACTCCCACCCACTTTGTACACGGATCTCAGGTCAAATATCGGGCAAGATTCTGGCCAAGATTCTTCAATGGGATGAATTTTGAGCTTCTCCATCCGTTCAGCGAGTATGGAAACCGTATCCATGAGTTGTTTTAGCAAATCCATGGCTTCCGGACTTGAAGAGTAACTCTTATGTGATTCCCTTGGACTATTCCTTCCTAAATTTACACAAACACACAAAGCAGCAAAAAACTTGTGATGTTAGTGAAAACAAAAGCACCTTACTTGTATTCTTTGACACTCACGCTCTATTGTGATATCACAAGCTAAATTAATGTAATTGTCTTGGATGGATTAATAATCCTTTAAAGTCAATGTCTTGGTCTTAACTAGAAATCCTTGGATGACTCAAGTTGTCAAGTTGGTTCGGTAAAAGGTTCTTGTGCTGTAAGATGGTTAAGGAACCCCTACTGGAAGTAATTCACACAATAGACAAAGTAGAAGGAATACTGTTGGTAGACACGCTAGTATGATAGAAAGTATAGATACTAACTAACACACCCAAAGAAATTGACTCAAGTGTTTAGAATAGAAAGAGGCTAGAAAAGGCACACAAGATATTAAGAAGAGAGAATTACGTACTCTATTCTTGCGGAGTTGGAGAGAGAGATAACCGGTTTTGGTTTCGATCTCGACTAGAGCAAATCTGGGTCAAAATTAAGGAATCTCGAACGAGATTATCTTAGGTTGGGCGAGATCGATATTTGTGGTCGGCTAAGGCTCGTAACTAGGTCAAGGATGGTATATAACTTCTTCTCTGGATATACTCTTGCACAAGGTACACTTGAATTCTTCAGATTTTACCTAAAAAAACTTCTCGAAAATTTACAACAGTAGAAAACCGTTGTCAAAATCTCGGTTGAGATTTTGTATTCTCTGGCCGAGATTGTTGATTTGAAAATGAGCGTCGACAATCAACAATCACCTCTAGGATATACTACTTCCTGGTTGATTTGTGGATCTTTTATTGTTGGAGGGGCGTATATATCGTTTTTGGAAAGATATTCGGTTAAGATTCAATGGATTTGATAAGATCTCACCTACTAGATAATATCTCAACAATAATATCTTGTAAATCTCCTTCCTCCATAAATATACAGCGGGATATTATTAGATTTGACTCAAATCAAATAAATATATGGTCTTCAACTGGATAAAGAAAAATTTTATAAAACTTGGGGAACAAGTAAAGTAAAGATCTCAACTTTATTCTCAAAATCTCGAGCGAAATTATCCGTAAAGGTCGGGCGATGTTTCATTCTAGGTTAGTGGATGGCTTTGTGTTTGGATATGACGTTTCTCTCTTCCAAAAGACAAAAATCAACACACGTTAATCTCAAATACTCTCGCGAAGATAATCGCAACAAGAAAAGACTCGATTTTTATATGACTCAAAGACGACTCAAACCTGAGACGGACTTCAATCGATTGAGCTTTGATACCAATTTGATGCGGGGTTGAAGCCGTAGTTTTCGATCTAGATTGAAAATTCCACGAACTGTCTTATAGACCAAATCTTGGGTAGGAATCTTGGGTGAGATTTTGTATACGGGACCGAAATTTATGAAACTTCGACCCAAAGAACGTGAGGTTGATGAATTGATAATGGAAATATAAGAATATGGTTTGTGGAATAAATTTAATGGAAGTATAGGAAGATATGAATCAAGATATTCCCCCAAAGAACCTTGACCAATTATTGTCAAAATCCCTTAACGAAGAGCTTACCTTAACCCTCACTTCTTTAACCTAACACAAGCCTTCTAAGTAAGACAAGAACAAGGAGGGACCAAAATTGACCAAGAGCACCAACCTTTAAGAAGATTAACACACACAAACACAATCTAGCAAAAACTCACAACGATTCAATCAAGGCTCTCTTTGATTGAATAGGAATGAATAAAACACAACTTCGTGAATGAAGCAACGAGTTCACACAATTTGTGGAAATAATCTAACCTTCTAAGGTTATTTATAGGTGAGATACTCTAAAAAGATAAAATCTACAACTAAAAGTTAATCCTAAAAGATAGGATAAACAAATACCTTTAAAATGTTTAAGAGCCTTAAATGTATTAAAATAATAAAATTATCTAAAACTAATAAGATCGTAACTTGATCTTATATCTTGATAGGAGCCAAATCTCGGTCAATATTTGTGGAAATATCGAACGAGATTTTGGTCCTCAAGGCCAAGATTTCTTCTTCGAACCTCTTTCTTCGTCCTAGCCACCTTCTATGCTTGATGGACCATCTTGGCCTTTGCATGACCCTTCAATAGTAGTCAACAATGTCACTAAATAAGACCTAAATGTGAGTAAGGTCTCCTTGAGTGTACATGTTGCTAATAAGCAAGCAACTTCCTCATGAATGGACTTTGTTCTTGCTCTAGTGATGGTTCTTTCCATGGTGAGTGTTGAAGATGATGTGATTGTCTTATCCTTCAATGCCTTGGCCCTTAATCTAGTGATGGGTCCTTGAGGGGGTGTTGTGAATGGTCCCTCATCAGCCTATAACTATATTATTGTCTACCTTCTTTGTTCATAGTTCTGCAGGAGTATGAATAGGCAAATCGTAAGGATCGTTGATCTTATCAATTGACTTATCCTCATGTGTGCAATTTTCTGGACAATCATCAATGATGTGAAGAAATTTTTCGTAGTGGTCGTTGGGTTTTTAAATGATTTCCCATTCTCTTTCTACAAGTAGAGTCATAATGCCCAATCCTGTGCTTCAGTCAACTTGAATCATGTGATGTTATAAACCCCGAGGTAGAATATTTGAAGTAGGTTTGTTTTTGACAATTGGTGCAGTTTGCGTAATTGCAGTAGCCCGTTGAATCACTTCCAAGCTTCATAGATGGGTTATCTCGCGAGTTGATGAAAATCAAGGATCTTGTGTCTCCAGCGGTTGTTGTGGTCACTTGATCGTATGAGCTAAATTTTCTGCTAATGAAACAACAAGATAAATAAACAAAACAAAAATAAAAACAAAAGTGTTAGTTGATCGATTGATTGACATTGATCGATCGATCTATGACACCAAACTATAACAAATAACAGAACACGAAAACAAAAGCAAAGGGGAAGAAAAAAACAAATTGGTCGATAGGGTGTTGGTCGATCCATTGATGTAGAAAACTCGTAACAAAGAGTAGAATAAGGGAGAAGGAAAATCGTTCGTTGTGTGATTCGGTATCAAGGACTTCAAAACTAACAAGGAGAGAAGATAGTATCAACGATTAATAAGAGTTTCAAAACCAAGATCACCACAACACACAAGTATTGTACTAATAAATCAAGGGCATAATGTAAATCATGTTATATATGGGACAATTCCGCTCGGCTCTCGCATTTTGCGGAATATAAAATGTATGAGTGACTTGATGAATGACTCGACTTGTGCATTTTGTCAGCAACTTGTGAGATAAAAGAATACTAGTATATATAAGACGGGTTTTATACAGAGGCATTCACGTGCTCAGGCAATGTCCCCTGTCCCTTCCCTTTGTCAGTCTCGTACACTCATCTTTTATTCCATAGCAACCCACGCTAATTTCTCCATAATTGCATTGCAGGAGTTAATTAAACACTAGGGTTAAATAAAGGAGCAACTTGTGAGATAAAAGAAGACAGCAAACAGGGCACAAGCCGTTCCTTTCAGCATTGGCTTGAGAAACGCCGGCCACCTCTCCATTCATAAAAACTTTGCTAGGAAAGGAGATACAGTAGAAATCAACACCAGTCTGCTAATTAATTATACCTAAAATTACTGAAAAATATACAAATAAAGACATTACTGCACTCTAGTCATATTTGAATGATACACTCTAAGGGCAGTTAGGGTTTCTACCAGGCCCTCCATAGTAAAAGTAATGTCCCCAATCCCCATTGTTTCCAGTCTGAACATCATAGCAGTTGGACTGCTCAGTGAAGGTTCCCATGTCCTGTGGCGCCTTGAGATTGTTTGATCCATCCACCACTTGTATGTTCCTGAAATAACTCGACTTACCGAACCCTTCTTCCGGAAAGTGCCCGCTTCCCATCTGTGTTGAAGTATGCTGTCCATTCGGCTCCGAGTTCACCACTTCCCCTCCCCATTCAATCATCGACGCGCTGTCCGCCAAGTACGAGAACAGGAATGATGGCCAGTAACCCAGAACGTAGCCGTTCCCAAACTGCATCCACCAGTGGCCTTCTTTTGGATCCTGCAAGTCATTCACATTTGTTTATACATTTCACGTGTGAGCCCTCTTTTGTCCTACCTAACCAAATCTATTGTCCTCACTTGGTAATAAAAGTCAATGCTAATTAATCTTCGTTGTCCCCATCTAAGAGATTTCTAAATCTAATCCACGAGCGGATGGTTTGGGGTTTTCTGAATTTTGTCCAAAGTTTTTTTTAGTTCCGACGGTAACCTTTGTGTTTTAGTATTTTCCGGAAAATGCCCTAGCCCGTTTAATTATAACTTATAAGGGATGTCAGCCTCTTTTATCAATTTTAGTTGACATCCCTTTACAATTTAAACGAAATTGGGCATTTTTCGGAAAATACTAAAACACAAGAGCACCATCTGAACTAGAAAAAACTTTGAGCAAAATCCGAAAAACCTCAAACCACAAGGGCACCGTCCGGAATTTCCCTCAACCAACACTACAAGAAAATACAGCTCACCAGGTTGCCCCACCATTCTCACCTTCAATACTACCCCATGTGTTTCAAATATCATAAATAATGCAAATAATGGAGGAGAATACAAGTGTTTTGAATCTGCATCACTGGACTCTAGCCCAAATGCATCTCCTGACAGCTTCTACATATTTTATTTACAAAGTTTAGAAGTTACCTTCCAGACAAGTATACTGATATCATATTGGGAGTTTCGAAAGGCTGACACAGGAGAGATGGTTGCTCCCATCGCTATTTCACTGTTCACTTGTATGAATCCTGAGCATAGCAGGTTGTAGCAACCCGTGGCTTGATAAGCATCACTCTGTTAAGAATTTCAATTTGTATTGTGTCAGGGACACCAATTCAAATAAGATGTAAAAATTGTAGTAGACAGGAGTGTGCCTACAGTCCAATATGTGAATAGCCTTGTGTTGTTATCACCATATAGATCTGGGCTAACCTGTTTTATCAAAATTAGAATTCCAATTTCAGGAAAGCTGGGACAATCAATCAAGCTACAATGGAAAAATCTACAAATGGAAAATCACCTGCCACCCAGCTTCAATGCTGTTGAGATCTTCACCAAAGGAACCTCCCAAGACCCAGATTTGGGATAAGCTGAACTCATTAGGTTGCTGAATCGTCGGCTCCCACACATTTATGGTCGCCTTTGCTCCGTAGTATTTGTCTCCTTCGACATAAGCTATTGCATGCTAATAACAATAACAAGAGATTTCACACAGCATTATAAATCAATGGAGATGAAAGGAAACCAATGGATTATGCATAAGGAATTACCTGATGTCCGCTTTCATTGACGAGGTCGGGATCAGCAGACCTCGGCTTAGGAGCACTGCTGTACTTCTTCCTTCCATATCTCTTAACAGAACTAGCTCGCAAGACGTCATCCTTCTTGGTTCTTCTGATTGGTATAGTGTCAGCTGGACACCTAATACCACTGGAGTGCCACAGTTGAGTATTGGGGCTAGTGTTGCTTTCTTTAGTTTCGCCGGAGGTTTTGTTGTCATCAAACAACCCTTCTGGATGATAACTAGGCCTCATCTAAACAAAATCTCATGTTATAGCTAATTATCAAGCTATCAGCTGAGCAAGAGCCTCAAAAAAGCAAATCATACCTGTATCTTGTGGTTCTTGAGGAAAGGATGATCAAATGCAGGTTGGTGAGAGATATGAACACAATCTATTATATCCCCATCTGGGCTCTGCACCACATCACACAAACAGATTTCCGAGCACAGTGTTAAAAAGTAAATCTAACTAAATGCCACACAAAGTAAACAAGGGAAAGAAGATTGTCAAAATAATAACACCGATTCAATGATTTCAAAACTCAAGGTGAATGTCTCAAATCTTAATCCAAATCAACAAAAATAAGTAAACAAAAAAGCCAAAATTGTCAAAACTGAGCAGAACAGGAAAGGGGAATTTTGAAGGGAAAAGAGAAATCATCTTTAGAATCTGATACCCAAAGTTAGAAGAAGTGCAATGTCATAAGAACTCGAAACAAACAGCAACTTGTGATTTTGTTTTAACAAATTTACAAGGAGAGGAAGAAGGGAACCTGAATGGTCTTAATGGCGGGTTTGTTCAAACGTTTGAGGTGCTTCTGGACCTCAAGCCGCTGGCGAGAGAAGGAAGACGGCAATCTAGCGGCGCAAGTTAGGGGAAGGAAGACAACCGACAAGAACAAAACCAGAGGGAGCAAGAGTGCAAACGCTCTTCTCTTGCTAATCTGAGCTTCCATTTTTGCTCAAACTTGGAAATACGGAAAGAAGAACTCCCCAAAATCCGTCAAAACCCTACCTCTGTTCTCAGAAGATTCCTTCCGCCATCAACGTCAATCCTCTCCCTCCCTTTCGAAGTGATTGAGGCTCACAAGTCACAAACAACAACCGAAAGCAAAGCAACGAACAACAGTATTCAGTATTGAACTTCAATCAAAGCTGCCCCCCTACTATGAACCACTGCTTATTGTGCGCACCCCCCAACCCCACCTTTCGTTGTCGCCTAACTCGACCACTACCACAAGAACAATCTCTCTCTCTCTCTGGGTTACAATTAATTTTCCACCCAAAATCAAAAATCAACAACGCAAACTGCCAACCCCTCTTAAAACCCCCTTTACCTGTGAATTAAGCAAATCTGCAATTGAAGGTGTATTTTAATGGCTGAAAAACTCGAGTGGCTCAAATGGGGTCGTGCAATGTGCATTATGGGAATACCATTGTCGTTTTGTAAAGGTAATTACTTTTTTCAGTTTTCAACCATCACTTTTTCACTTCATTTCCCATTTTACCCTTCTGTCTAACCACCGCTTTTTACTCTTTTACCCCTACTCCCAACCTGTCCCACTCCAATCAAAAGGCCTATTTTAGTCATAGACATGGGCAAATCAATTAATATTTATTTATTCATCCCATGCTCTCAAAATTATAAAAAAGAAAATAAATAATTATTTTTTTGAAAAAAATGATGCTTTTGTCAGCTCCTTTCCTCCTCGTGTGATGCGAAGCGGAAGAAAGTGGTCGCCGTTAACGCCGTTAACTTCTGAGGCAAAAACCCAATGAAAATTCGACAGGTGGAAATAATGTGACTCAGCGGGCCCCCAGGGTGACAGTCAAAACTCGAAACGGTGACGGTTGGGGGTTTTAAAAACAGACTGATGATAAAAGTGGGCACGTGCATGGGCCATTCACATCTCACGGCGAAATATAGAAATCTCGTGATGGGTTGTTCACGGTAAAAGAGGATTAAAGAGAAGGGTAAATTCGTAATAGCAATACAACGGTAACTGAAATTAGATTGGTATGTGGTAACTGTCCCAACTGGGTAGAGTGCTGCTTCTGGAGCCCTCTCGACTCTCCTTGGGTAAAACCATCACCACTGGAATCCAATGTCAGTTACTATAGAGTGATGAAAAACACCAAAATGGGGGGATATCGCATAGATTTTTTTGTGCGGCGTCAATCATCGCATAGAATATTTATGGATTTTTCTCTTGTATCCTCAAGGTTTGGACTTATACTCTTGATATCTATTAAATTTCAAAAATTCTTTTGATACCCTCATAATTTTACTTAATTTCTCTTTGTAACCATTCTTTATATATTACATTAAAAATTTATTATAAAATAATTAAAAAATTGAAAAATAATTTTAAAACTAATTTTGACCACATTAAATATTAAACTAATAAATTCGAATTATATTTTTTATATTTTTTATTAAAACAGTAAATGAAAGATAAATTTATTTTTTAATGAAAACAATTTTTTTTTTAATTTCGGATTTTAAATAAATATATATTAAAAAATAATTAAAAAAATTAAGAGTCTAGAAATTTAAAATTATTGTAAAATTTTTTGAAGTTCTATAATATCTTAATTTGCAAATCTTATTTTATTTTATATTTTTAGTTCTTTAGTTTACAGATTCTTAAATTAAAAAATATAACTTTTTAATTAAATTTCGAATTAAAATATAAATTAAATTTAAAAAAACAATATTTTTATATTTCTGGAACCTTCAAAAAATTATTTAAAAAAAATTGTTTTTAATTTAATTGTATATATATTTTATTTTAATCCAAGAGGAAAAACCCTTTTTAACCCAATATTTATTATATGGTTCATTAACAAATGGTGCGTTGACATGTTAAACTAGCGAATAATTGAAAATTTTCATAACGATTCTTTTTTTTTTATACATAGATAAAAGAATTAGACGGATTAGTTTTTAGAAACCGATCGACCTAGGCATCCTTGCGGATGAGGTCTTGAACATCTTCCGAAATGACATTGACATCCATCTTGAAATTGTGTCCATGCATGACAATCTTATCCGCGACCGTGTTGATTTCCCTGTAGACATTTTGCGCTCTATAGTAAGAGAATCCCGAGATCGTATTGGAGATATCAGTGATGATCATATCTTGTTCCCATGGGGGTTTCCATATTTGGTATATCGAATTAATGAGCATCCGGTTGTCTCCTTCAATCTCGATTGATGGAATTTGTAGCTCCTTGGCCTTTTGAAGCCCTTCCGCAGAGCAAAAGCTTTTACTTCCAACACTGAATCAACATTGCAACTACCGCTTCTTACAGCAATAGGAACGGCGCATTGGTTTCTGATGATGTATCCAAAGGAAAATTGATTTGATGAGTTTTGAGAGGCATCAAAGTTGAGTTTTAGGTTTCCGTTCTCTGGGCGTTTTCATTTTATATTTTTCGTTTTCCTTCTTTGTGTTTCTAACTGTTGTATTGTTGTTATTTGGTTTCTTGTTCGCCTGTTCCTATGCAGATACTTAATCTAGCGCTATTGCTCTAATATTTTGCGGGATTTTTTTTTGTTAAAAATGATATGATTCCTAGCCAACCACATAATTCACCACATGACAACAAGAAGTCTCAATTCAACACTTGCTACTTTTCCTTTGAGATCGTTAAGGACCTTTGCAATCCCCCGGCTATCCAGGTCATAGTTCAGAAGAATGGTTGTAATCTTTTGTTCATCAACTGTAGTAACTATAAAAGGACACTAGAAGAAAAGGTGTTTGGAACTTTCAGTATGATGATTACAGAATTCGCAATTCATGACGACAAGGATTATTTGCCTATCAAGATTTTGTTTTGTAGAAAGGTCGTCCATAGCTAATTTCCAAACAAAATTTTTTATTTTTGGCATTATGTCCATTTTTCATATCCAGGTTTTGTCCATGGTTACCCCAACCTTTTGTTTTTGAATCAGTTTCATGGCAGATTTAGTTGAATACAATCCTTTATAATTCCCCGCCAATACAATTTATCCCTAATAATGTTATTGGAAAGGTTGTACTTCTTTATCTTGCCAACAATGTTAGAAGGTGGTATTGTGTTGAGTCCATTTAATTGATGGTGGTTTCATTTTTTGTTAGTGATATACGAGGAAGTCAGTTCCATTTGGTCTACCAAATCCTTATTGGTCACCAACTCGAGGAGCGGTTTGTCGCTTATCCATATGTCTTTCTAGAATTTATCGTGTTTCCATCTCCTACTCGCCATATAAGTCCTTTGTCAAAATCTTCTCTTAATTTTATTAGTTTTTTTTCCATTGTCATGATGTGTTTGATCCACATTGGTAATTCTAGAGGCAAGATTCTTTTAAGGTATTTTTCTTCAACAATTTTAACCCATATATTTTCCGGTTCCGCCATGATTTTCCACAGAAGTTTCATTTGTAATGATTTGTTCATATCTTCTGTTTTCCTAATTCCCTTTCCACCAAGGGACCTTGGTTTACAAATTTTGTCTCAACTGATGAGTGGGTGGAAATTAGGTCCCTTGTTCCAAAAGAAATTTCTATTTAGTTGGTCTAATTCAAGGTGAATATTTGTTGGTAACATAAAAGCTTGCATTAAGTAGCTTGGTTTGGCGTTAAAATTAGCTTTTATTAAGGTAATTCATCCTTCTTGCGACAAGGATGACGCTTTCCACTTGGTAAGTTGTTGCTTGGTTTTATTGATGACGGAATTAAAAATGTCTTTATTAACGCGTCCATTGATGATCGGGCATCCTAGGTATTGTTCAAGATTGGTCGTGACATAAATACCTAACTGACCTTGGATTCGTCTTTTATTGCTTTGATCTATGTTTGCGGTTGTTTGAAACGCAGATTTGTGGTAGTTGATGATTTGTCCTGAGATATCACAATAATCCTTAAGAGCCGAAAGAATCTTATTGCTTGCTTGCTCAGTTGTCTTAGTGAAGATTATAATATCATCAGCAAACGCTAAGAAAGGTATTCTTGTCCCTTTTTTGTGATAGGGAATCCGACTCTTTTAGGATTGTCGTTTGATAGTTTTTGTATGTGTCTGGCAAGAACCTCCGCACAAAGATTAAACAGAAGGGGAGAAAGAGGGTCACCTTGGCGGATACCTCATTGCGGCAATTTTCATAACGATTCATAATTCTTACTAATTGAAATCACGGATGATAAAATTTTATTTAACTGAAAATATGGTTAACTAGATTGAAACACCTTATTACTATTGTTGACCTTTTTAATTTCATTTCGATATAATTTTGATACTTGGTAGATTCATCATTCATGCATTCACGCCGTAAATATTAGTAAATATAATTTATTAATTCGTTATATGTTTGTACATTGACTCTTGTACCCTTAAAAATTATTCCATGTCATACATATTCATGTATATGAACAGAGAAATATAGTTATGTTGATATTAGTTTTGACTTTAGTCCTAGTAGACTTTGCAAATGCTAAGAATAGATTGCAGTGTTGGGTGTTTCTTTGCCTATTTAACAAACTTAAGAGAAGCCATAATAATTCGTAACTACTACAAGCTGATTTATATGTTCTCAATATCTTTCACAAATTTTTCTCCTTGACTACATACATCATGAGTGAACAAAAAAAAGTATTTCAAAGAAGTTGTTTGTAAGATCAACTAGCCTACTACTCAAAATAAGGAAGAAATGGAAAGCACTGAACAACAGAAAGCTATGAACAACTGTTAATCCAAGAACAAAGGTAAAAATTATGGGGAAAAAAACGATCTTGAGGAGTATATAAGTGTTTAGCTAAGGTGAAAAACAATTTTCAAAAGCAAAAAGAAACCTCTCTTATGGGTTGTTTTCTAGGGGAACCTATTGAACTAGCAAAACTTAGAACAAAACTTCTTCATGAATGGAAAAATGTAAAGGGTGAGGTGAGAATCATTGCAAAATCAATTTTTTTGGGTTGAAGTGAGCTTTGTCAATCCTATTGACCGGAAAGTTATTTGGGAAGCTAGACCATGCAACATATTTGGCCAACTAATTATCCTAAAACCATGGAAACCCAATTTCAATACGTTTGTTGAGAGTAACACGGTCGCGGATCTATGGGTTAGAATCCCGCAAATCCTACCTGAGTATGTCAATAAGGAGGCTATTAGAATATCATAGAAAGTAACGGGGTAGGGAAATTTATTAAACTTGATTCCTTTTCTGAGAGAGGTAAGGGTGTTAATTTCACAAGAATCTGTATCAACATAGATGTAGAGAGGGAGAAAAAGAAAAAAAAAGTCTCAATTCCGGATGAGAATGAACACATCAAAGAATTTCCTATATGGTATGAGGATTTTTCTAAGTGATACGGGTTTTGTGCTCATAGAGACCACACTTACGACCAATGTCCTTTGAGAGGTTGTAGAACAAAACTATTTAGAAACTCTAAACACGACAATACTAAAAAAAATTGGCAAGGAGAACAAGAGCGAAAAAGGATGGCAACACGTGGGCAGAAGTGCGAGCACTACTACATTAAAGCTATATGGAAACGGTTCAATGCAACGGTGATGTTTATTGAAACGGTTCGATGAAACGGTCAGACTTATTGAAACGGTTTAAGATACGGTTTTAAAAATTTTGGGTTACGAAACATAAAAAAGAAGCGGTTCTACTAATGAAGCGATTTCTTGTAGCGGTTTTTGGCATATTGAAACGGTTTTAAAAAACCGCTTCAAAAAATAGATGACTTCCGCTACCAGTACGCCTATCGATAAAGTACCTCAAATCCCTAATTTTAGACGATTCGTCTTTCATGAAACCCTAATCCTTTACTTTCTACTCAGTAGCCTCTTCCTCGATCTTTCTCAAATGTTTCTTCAATTTCACCCTTCTTTCCAAATCTTTCTCAACAGTTTCTTCAACTTCTACTCTTGTTCAAGATCTAGGCATACAAGTTTGAACTTAGGGCTTCCAACTATTGAAGTTATCGACATCCCTCAAGTTGTTTTGTTATTGGTATGCTCCTTTCTTTTTGTTTTTTTTTCCATTTTTGTTCAATAATTCCTATATAATTAGATAACAAGCATCTCATTATCGTATTTGATTTAGTGAATAAAACCAACAATGAAGGTTGAGTGGCCTATCCCAAAACTGGATTTTTATCAACAACTCCCTCTCTAACTTCCATTTCTAGCTCTTGTTAGAAGATGAAAACTGGAGAAGCGGGACATTCAAGGATCTCAATACTAACAATCACCTTCAAAGATGAAATTAAAGGGAAAAAAAGGTAAATATTAGTTTCTTGTTTATGGTTTTTACTAGTTAAAACAGTGTGGGGTTAAGTATATTTTACATTATTTGAGTAATGCTCACAAGGTGTTTGATAATTTGTCTCAAAGAAGAAAGTCACTTGTGAAAGTTGTTGCTTGAATGGAAGGATGAATCGGAGACTTTTGATTCACAAAGTGGTAAAAAAAAAAGAGTATTTGATAGCTTTCTCTTAGTTATCCTTGTTACTAGGCATTAACCTAAGTTAGTGAGGTCTGAAGCAAGTGTAGAAGCACAAAGGGAGTGAAAAGTCTAAATGAGTGTGATAAAAGTGGTACCGCACGATGTTTTTCCTGTAGTCGAATGAGATTTTCATATCTAGTTTACCTCTTTAGCTTTGTTTTTCAGTTTTGTTCTTAAAGAAGAATTGTAGATTGTTAATTTGTGACGTCAATTCAGTGGATAGCTTGCTCTTAGTTTCTCTGTGTTCTATTACGAAATCTTGAATTCTATTACAAAATCTTGAACTAAAATTGGTGACTCATTTGGTTCAATTTTCAGTGATTGTCCAGTAATTGTTAAGTTATAGACTAAGACACGGCAAATGATGTTAATTTTTTTGTATCTAGCAGTGTGCAGGGTTCTTCTATGTTTGTTTCTTTTTCAACTCTAAGCTTTGGTGATTGCCAACTAATTTTCAATGATCTATGAGCTTCTTGGCTTAGTACATTAAATTTTGGTGATAGATCTTTATCAATTAGTTTGGTTATAGTTTCAATTGTCTTGGAATTGCATGAAGCCCGACCGCAACCAAGGCCAAGGTACTGGATTCTATCAAAACCATGTACCAATAATTTTCTTGCTTGAATTCATGTTGAATTCTTCCTAAAATTTCTTGTTAAATCATGTGAAATATCGGGGAATATTCTTGTTGATTCTTACTAAACAATTGTTATTTTTTGAATTTTTTGGGTGAACTTCTTGTTGAGCTATTGAAGGACTTTTGCTAATATTTTTGTTGATTAGGTTTTCAATAGAGTTAACTTTCAAAAGTACATAGATTAATTCATGACTATTTTCAGAAGAAGTGATTATTGTGTGTGCTTGTATATTCAATGTAAGTATATACAACATCACTTTTTGTTATATATGAAAATCTGTGATTTTCGATTGTGGGTTCAATAATAAAACCCTTCTTGTTTGTAGGTGATGACTATTCTTTGATCTACAGTTGTAGTTCTAAGTTGTTTAACCTGCGATGACGTCACACTACTGCCAAAACTGGTGCCTATTACTGTATTTGATTCCTAAGCCAACCTAAAGAGCTCATTTATAATGGATGAAGGACTGCATGGTTTAAAGGAAGAGGTACTAATAAACACTCTCATCCTTTTGATCCTTGATATTTGATTTTTTTTGTCTAGAATATCATTCACAATTTTGTCATCACTCAGCCTCATTCCTTATTAACTACATAGGGATGATGCTTAATGTCATCTTCTACTTGTTGAGTTGTACTCTCTGACTTGCAATTTCTGATTCCTTGCAAGGAATCACATTTGTCGGACTCCTCATTAAGTTGTGATCACCGTCCTTTCTCGGACTACACAAGGGTCAAGAGTTGTAATCAAACCTAGAAAGAATCCTCCCGAATGGCTTTGGGACTTCCCTTAATAAGTCCAAATCAACATCACTAAAGCGTGAAGAGGTGTAAGCAAGCACATAGATACATTGAGTATGTTTTGGGTTGGTTTGTAATCAAGCAAATGTTAATTATTATTGATTTGGTGTTTGTAACCAAACAAGTGTTAATTTATCTAATTCATGTATAGGTATTTGATACATTGTAATGAAGCAGAGTGTTAACGTGGATTCTTTTTCTAATATTAATGTATTTGGACATTATTTTATAATATTACAAAACCGTTACTTATAAACACATATGTGTTGCCTTAAAAACGCTTCAATAGATGTGACATATTTGTTGCCTTAAATAAGTATAAAGTGCTTCAATAGCTGTGAAAAAGAGTTGCATTAGGTAAATTGCAAATGAAGCGGTTTATTGATCTAGTGTAGCACTTTTTTTAAGGTTGGGAAAAACCGCTACAAAAACCTAAATTAAACGCTTCACTACGCCTAATGCAACACGAGCGGATGAAACGGCTCAAAACCGTTTCATTATATATTAGGAAGCGGTTTTGAGAGTTTACGAAGCGGAATTTAACCGTTTCTATAGAGCTTTAATGTAGTAGTGGAGGCAAGCTAAATCCCAAAAAGAGGTTAGGCCCTATCTCTCATCCACATATTGCTTAGTCGTTTCAAAGGATGACGACTCATCACTAAGCTCGAAAGAAAGTACCAAAAAACCCATGGAAAGTAAGAGTGGCCCAATTGCTGCAAAAGGGGATTGTACCATTGTTGACAGTGTTCCTTAAGGACCATATATAGCTATGCTTTTAGTCATAGTAGACTTTGAAGATGCTAAGAATAGATTGCATTGTTGGTTGTTTCTTTGCCTATTTAACAAACTTAAGAGAAGTCAGGATAATTCGCAACTACTACAAGCTGATTTATATGCTCTCAATTTCTTTCACAAATTTTTCTCTTTAACTACATACATCACGGGTGAACAAAAAAAAGTCTTTCAAAGAAGTTGTTTGTGAGATCAACGAGCCTACTACTCAGAACAAGAAAGAAATGGAAAGAACCGAACAATAGGAAGCTATGAACAACTGTGAATCCAAGAAAAAAGGTAAAAGCTCTAGAGAAAAAAAAAGGATCTTGAGGAGTATCTTAAGTGTTTAGCTAAGGTGAAAAACGATTTTTAAAAGCAAAAAGAAATCTATCTAATGGGTTGTCTTCTAGGGGAACCTATTGAGCTAGCAAAACTTAGAACAAAACTTCTTCATGAATGGAAAGATGTAAAGGGTGAGGTGAGAATCATTGCAAAGCCAAATTTTTGCTTTGAAGTGAACTTTTTCAATCCTATTGACCGGAAAGCTATTTGGGATCTAGACCATACCACATATTTGACCAACTAATTATCCTAAAACCATGGAAACTCAATTTCAATAAGTTTGTTGAGAGTAACACGGTTGCGGATCTATGGGTTAGAATCCCGCAAATCCTACCCAAGTATGTCAATAAGGAGGCTATTAGAATAATCATAGAAAGTAACGGGGTAGGGAAATTTATTAAACTTGATTCCTTTTTTGAGAGAGGTAAGGGTGTTAATTTCACAAGAATCTGCATCAACATAGATGTAGAGAGTGAGAGAAAGAAAAAAGTCCTAATATCGGATGAGAATGAACAACACATCAAAGAATTTCCTATATGGTATGATGATTTTTCTAAGGGATACGGGTTTTTTGCTCATAGAGACCACACTTACGACAATGTTCTTTGAGAGGTTATAGAACAAAACCATTTAGAAACTCTAAACACAACAATATTAGTAAAGAAACTGGCAAGGAGAACAAGAGCGAAAAAGAATGGCAATACGTGGGCAGAAGTGCAAGGCAAGCTGAATCCTGAAAAGAGGCTAGGCCCTATCTCTCATCCACATATGACTTAGCCATTTCAAAGGATGACGATTCATCACTAAGCTCGAAAGAAAGTACCAAACAACCCATGGAAAGTAAGAGTGGCCCAACTGCTACGGAAGGGGATTGTGCCATTGTTGAAAGTGTTCCTAAGGACCATATTAATGTGGAAACACAAAAAAATGTGAAAAACTAAGCCCAATGATGTGTTGTTCTGCTTCAGCACTAGAGCGGGACACAACTTGTTGGCGTTTGGACGACCACGATACAAATAAGTCATTCAAAAATACATATTACCCCAGTCAACATCGGTGTAGGCAACCAATGAAGGTTGGGCAAAAGAAGATGAAATCGTGTGTAACGCCCCAAATTTTTGGCGCGTTTTCGATATTTATTTCTCCGACTTCTATCGATATTTTATTAGATTGAATATTTGATTAAAAGTATTTTACAACGAAAAATTAAATTCCCGAACATATTTATAATTTGGTTTACTTTTGGAAAAGTTCGGAAAATCTTTCCGACTCGGAAATTCCGTTCCGAGCATTTTGGTATGGAGTCTAGCTTCTTTTTATTTATTTTTTATTTATTTATTTTTTTTTTTTGTTTGTCTTCTTCTGGCTTGTCCTTTTTCGGCTGGTGAGAAGCAATTGCAGCAAATCAACCCCTCGTTGCTCCCCCTCTGATGATTTCCCTCGTTGCTCCCCCTCTGATGATTTCCCTCTCTCACGCCACCTCCCACTGTATTCATCTTCATCCCCTTCTCCCCACTGGGCTTGGCAGCAAACACTCCCCAACTCTCCCTCTACAACCACCAGATGAGCAACCACCAGATGAACAACCATCAAACCTCTCCCGGGCTGTCATATTCCATGCCAAACAGATGTTGCTTCATATCCCCTGGACCCTACACCACCTCAACCTCAACACAGTACCTCTACTTTTCACGCAACAGCAAATGTCAGCAAGCAGCTCCCCCTCACCATTTTCATTGATCTCTCTCCTTTTATTTGTCCTCTGTCTCGCCTGGAATGGGGAAAGGTCTCGCCGCCAGGAAACGCTGCACCTCCGCTGGAAAGACACCACCTCGCACGCCGCCACCTTCGCCGGAGAAGGAGCCCAATGACCGTTGAAGAAGCGCCCTGCCTTCTCCTTGCTTCGCTCACCCCTGAACCGCCGCCGAGAAATAGCCACGGCCGCCAAGGGTAACACTGCCACTGCCACTGGGAGGACCGACCTTCTCCCTTGCCTCGCCCTCGTCACCCACCGGGAATCGAAGCCGGCCTTGGCGCCTCCTTCGCAGCTGCTTCTCTCCCTCGCTTTGCCCTAGCCGGAGCCCAGCGAAGAGCGCCGTCACCTTCTCTGTTCCTCTTGCAGCGATTGATTTGGGTTTACACTGAAACCCTATTTTTCCCTTATTAAATCGGGTATGCCAACCTTTTGGTATAATTGCAAATGTAACCCAGTATTTTGTAATTACAGATTTGACCCACATTTTTGAAATTAACTTTTATGCCCTTCTGAAAAATTACAGTTTATGACCCTTATTTACAATTTCAGAATATGACCCAAGTTCATGAATTTGTTCATCTTTGCCCTAAAGAAAAATGTATTTGTCGATTTTTAAACTCGGGTTTCAATTAGGGGGTATTCTTATATTTGTATATACTACATATTATGCCTTTGTTGGATTAATCTCGGTTAATGGCAAAGATTTTATTGTGGGTATTAACCTTGGCTTTGAAAACGAGTTTTATCTTAAGTTTATGATGTTATACAATTTGCCCGGAATATTATAATACGGTTTTTTAACTTGGGTTTTAGAAGTGGGATTTTCCTTATATTATATATGTTCATTATTCCGTTCAAATTTAGCTTATAAGCTAAATTAGTCTAGTTTGGTGCTAGGTTCGGAAGCGCCTCGATAAAGGCCTAACAAGTCCAAGTCAACATCCGTTGAACAACTTGCGTCTTTTGACGTCGTGTGAGTACTCTTTCTTCTCGATCTAGTTATGTTAAGTTTTAGTATCACGCTAGGATGGATCTAGCATAACTTAGAGTTAATGCCAAGTAGTGGCTTTGCCTTAGGTGAGTTTCGAGGATTTGATATTGTTGATGGATTGATGTTGATTCTAAGCTTGAGGTTGTTGGTTATCTTGTGAGGTTGTTATAAGGCTTTAAGTTATATAGTTGATCTTGTGAGCGTTTTGAGGCTCGAGGTGGGGTTGTATGATCTTGTGGGATTTTAAAGTTTAGGTTTGGCTTATCCTAGTTGCATTGTGAGTTATGATCTTGCGAGATCCGAGGGTTTAGAAGTCTTAGGACTTCTGGCTTGTGTTGAGTGTGATGTGAGCATGAGAGATTCTAGGATGCGGTCCTTGATTTGAGAGTCAAATGGTCTTGCGTAGATCATTTGTATAGAAGTGTAAAACTTCTATTGTGAGTGGGTTGTTGTTGATATAGTTATCTTCTTGTGAGCAGGTTACGGGCTTCCTCCCAAAGGAAGCGAGAGTGTCGTGAGTTGAGTGTGGTGACGAGGTAAGTCTCCGGACTTACTTAGCTCGTATTCTATGTATTAGATTCGATGCGTGTTTGGTGGTGTGTGTTTTATCGCTTTCATTATAACTTATAAAACCGGAATTAGGATTACCGACCTTTATATATTATTTGGCCCAAGTGTATGATAACGGGCGGTGACAACTTGTCTAGCTCTTGCGTAGAGTTAGGAGGTTCTTGGCGACTAGCCCGTGTGGTTAGACGGTCGGAGGCATCCACCGTTCCATGCGGTAAGTGGGGACCGAGGCGAGTTTCGGGAGATTCTCGTGTCACAAAAGAAGTTGAATTAGAACGGGATACGACTTAATAATAAAAAGATAATAAACCGGACTTGTGTGATTTGGTGTACATTGTGTGTTATGTTGTTTTACTTGTGTTTGTGCCTTTCACCTTGATTCTAATGCTTCGAATCTTAGCTAACGGTTTTATACCGATTGTTGTAGATTGCCTTGCAGGTTAGGATTGTGGCCGAGAGATCCGGAAGAGTGGGCAGCCGGGGTTCCGTACATTTTAGGAGTGGGTTTTGGTTGGAGTCGGGTTGTGTTTTATTCTGCGTTTATTATGTTGGTATGCCGCGTGTATGGCGTTTTGGTCTTTGGTGTTGTTTCTCGGCTGAAGTCTTTTGGTTGTTCGGTTTTGGGTTTCATTGTATTGCATAAAATTGTATTTCGTGTTTGCCTTTATTTGTGCCATGTTGGAAAGGTCCGGTGAAATTGTTGTCAGGCTAAGGGTCGGGACCCATTGTGAGGTCCCAACCCGTAGCATCCCGAGTCCCGCGGATTTGGGGTGTTACATCGTGAGTCCAAGAGAAATAGTGCCCTGGACATACCGAATAATACGCTTTAGCGCTACAAAATGGGGATCCCTAGGAACATGCATAAAAAGACACACTTGCTGCACACCATGACAAATATTAGGGCGTGTAAAATTAAGGTACTAGAGAGCCCCAACAAGACTCCGGTAAAGGATGGGATCCGACACAAGCAGAGCATTAGTAGCCGTCAACTTAGCAGATCTATCAACCAGGGTAGATGTAGGTTTACAACTGGCCATGTGTGCCTTTGCCACAATTTTAGTGGCATACGTCTCTTGAGACAAGAATAGGCCAAATACAAATCGAGTGGCTAAAATACCCAAAACATAACTGAGTGGTCCAAGATCAGTCATGGAAAATTCCTTGCTTAATTGCAAGATAAGAGTATATCGTAGACACTCTGTAGAAGCAGTGAGGATAATACCATCGACATAAAGGAGAAGATAAGCTAGTTGAGTACCTCGGCGGAAGACAAACCGGGAAGAATCGCTCTTGATACTACGGAATCCCACCTGATGTAGAAAGATTGTAAACCGGTGATACCATGCCCGAGAAGCTTGTTTAAGGCCATAGAGAGATTTCTTCAACAAACATACATGTGTGGGTTTAACAAGATCAACAAACCCAGGCGGGTGAAACATAAATACTATTTCATGTAGATTTCCATGCAGAAACGCATTCTTGACATCCAATTGATGGATGGGCCAAGACCTAGATACAACAAGATGCAATATAGTGCAAATGGTGGCAAACTAAACTATCGGGCTAAAAGTTTCAACACAATCCACCCCAACTTGTTGAGAGTTTCTATTTGCAACCAACTGAGCCTTTTACCGCTCAAGTTTACCATCGGATAGACACTTGTGATGGAACAATCACATACACGACACCACATTAGCGGTAGGAGGTCTAGGAACCAGAACCCAAGTATTGTTACTCATAAGATCCCGATACTCGTTAGTCATGGATGCATTCCAATGTGGGCCAAAGATAGTTATTTTGTGAGAGGTTGGAACGGGAGAGAGGTGGGTTGTGGATAGGTCAAATATTTTTGTGGACCGGAAAATGCCGCATTTGCTACAAGTTTTGATTGTAGGTGAGGGATGGTTGGTGGGCCAGGAGCGTGGGTTGTAGGATGGGGTGACACCAAACTAGGTGGATTTAGGCTTAAGGAGATAGTGGCTCGGGCATGTCAAGAGATGTGGGTAGGTACTCCGCGTCTCTAGTATATATGAGCTATGGGCGGTAGGCGACTAAGAGGCGGGTCAGGTGATGTAAGAGAGGAATGAATCTGATTGTGATGGGGTGAACCAGGGTAGACATGCATTTGCTCAATAGACGAGTGAAAATGGGGCCGAATGGAGAATATAGGTGTAACATTTGAATGTGAGGTTGACTGATTTGAGAGCTAGATGTTAGACCAAGGAAACACATTTTCATTGAAAGTAACATGACGTTATATGATAATGCGTTGGGTGTCAAGAATAAGACAACGGTACCACCTATGGTTGGAGGGGTACCCTAAGAAAACACAAGGGATAGAGCGAGGAGCAAGTTTGTGAGGAGACACAGCAGATTGATTAAGATAACATAGACACCCAAAAACACAAAAGTGGGAATTGCATTGTACTCAGTAGGCAAGCCAAACAACAATTGGAGAACAAGACGGTCGTTTGACACCGGGGATCCAACGTTGGAGAGTTGATCGGATAGAGTTTATAAATGTTGACACAAAGCAGAAACTGATGAGAAAGCCTCTAGCCGGGCATTGGAGAATTCTTGTTCTAGAAAAACAACACGGGAATGTTTATTGTCATGAAACTAATCCTTCACCTTGTTCCAAGCCTTCTTGCAGTTGTGTCTAGTTCCAAGATCGTTAGAAGAACATCTTGTGTGACGGTTTCATAGATTCATTGAATAAAGAACAACATCTACTTGGTTCCATAGATTGTCATCAATATCAGTAGTTATATTCATCAAAGTGTCTATATGATGAAGCACCTTATGTGCTGCAATGCGAAAAAGTTCAACCCAAGTGTAGGGACCTTCAACTGCATCAAGAACTATATGGATGATGTTCTTGATGTTTGATACATATAGAGCAGAGTGAAAAAAAGCATAACATTTATTTACCATTGACGCAAGCAGGAGAAGGAAAGAGGGGAGGAAGAAAATTGAATTGGGATGAGCGACAAAAGAGACAAGGGAAGAGAGGGTTAAATCAGATGGCCTTTGATACCATGCTAAACTTCTATCATATGATGATGGGCAATTTACAAAAAATTTCCAGTAAAGTTGAGTGAGTTAGGGTTTGTTTTTGTTACGTACATACTTCTAGGATTGGGGAGATTACTGATCCTTGTTCGAGGGTTGTAGAGAGATTTTGTTTAGAAGAGGAAATATGGGTATCAACACTTTCTTTCGTAGGAGTAGCATATGGGAAGAGGTTGAACATCGTCAATTCTCCTGGAACGAGGTAGCACACTAGACAAACAACGAAGGAGGTTAAAAGAGGGGGATGGAAATTTGAAATATCCCGTTTTGACCAAACGAGGCTTCTCAAAACTGAAAAAATCCAGCCTATACATTTTGGCTCTTCGAGACTTCAGGAGGGGAGAACTATACCTTGGCGCCGCGGTACAAGCTTTTATCTTTATATTTTTGAAGATCCAAAAACGAATAGACAAATTAGTAGAAGAGAAGGCTATTTTTTTTAAGATTGGCCGCATGAGATTCAAACTTAATAGGCTGTGAAGATCTTATAGTTTTAGAACATACTCTATTGGATTTTCTTTGGACTAGGATTTGGGGTTGCTCTTAGGGGTGTAAATGAGTCGGATTTGGGGTGGTGAATACCCTATTCATTCTCATCCCCATTTAGTATAATACCCCCCGTCCCCATCCTCATCATCGACCGGGTATTGAAAATTGTCCTCATCCCCGTCCACGTCATATATTCGTTCCCATCGGAGAATCCATGTGCCCGTTTAAAATTTCTCATTTTAAAGTTTTATTGGTTTTTTCCCACAAAGATTCGCCGTCTTCATCGGATATTCGTTCCCATCAGGGAATCCCCCATCCACGTATTTGGATTCAGTGTCTGTTGTGAGGGAGATCTATATGGGTTCAAGTTATTTATTCAAAGAGTGTGGATGTGACTTGATTGTTAATCAAGTTAAGCCGGAGTGCTTTGATAAGAGGAAGACAAAGGGTGCGTTGTAGTGCAAGTTCATATGTTATGGATGGTGTTAACAACTAAGGGTGCGTTGTAGTGCAAGTTCATTTGTCCGTGACGGACAACTCCCATTTGTCCGTCACGGACAAATGGGATCAAATTACTAATCATGCCCATTTGTCCGTCACGGACAAATGGGCATGATTAGTAAATTGGAGCTGCGCCAAATAACAGCGGCCTATTTAAAATTGTGAAATCAATTTTCTAATGTGAACATGCTTTATAAATCATCATGCATACCCTTGAAATGAATAAGTCAACAAAGAAAGTTTTTTCTAACGAAACAACTATACCAACTAACAACCACTAGCTCATAAATCATGAGGCATCCCGTCAGAATTCTCATTGGGTTCCCCATCGGATTCCCCGGATGAATACCCCTATCTTCATTCTCGTCCCCATCCCCAAGCGGGGAATCAATTTTTAACCCATCCCCCTCCCGTCCCGTTTAAAATCCTCATCCTCAACCCCATGACGGATAATATCCGCAAATTTTGGAGAATTCCCGGCCCATTTACCATTTTACACCCTAGTTGGGCTTGTGCTAACGTTCTCTTATCTGAGATTTATTTTTCTGAAATGTGTTTATTCATAATAATGTTGAAGATGAATGAACTTTAGAGTTTGACAAAATGTTAGTCTTTTATTGTTCTTTGTGTTATTAATAACCGTCTGATATTATTTTAAATTGTTAATATATATTTATATGAATATTAAGGTAAATATAATTTGAGTTTATAATCAACAAATAAATAGTTTATTTGTACTTTTTTAATATATATTTTGTGTGTGAATATAATGGTCTAATTGAGTAATTAAAAAGTAAAAAAAAATTTAAAGATGTTGTGACATGATTTATGGTTGACAATAGATATTTTAGTTACATCGATTGTAAAATATATATTGAAATAACAAATTTCAAATGTAATTTGTTATTAATACAAAAAAGCTACTTACCTCTTCTAAAATAAATATATGTTTAAATTAATATCTATACCTAATGAATAAAAATAAAATTTTATAATATTTTTTTAATTTGATAAAATCGACACAAGGTACGAACGTCTAACTTGTGTATAATGTATAACTAGTGTATTATCCGCGCCCTTGTGCGTTTTTAGTTTTAATAAATGCTTAATACTTATAAATTCATATGTATATTTTTGAAAGATAAAAAATAGAGAATGAGTTATAATTATTACTATAATTTTTAATTCTTTTAAGTATTTTTCTCTTCTAATTAATGATATATTAATAATATTTATAATAATTAGATTAAGTTATCTCGGAAAAACAAAACAAAAAGAAAATGGATTAGGATAAAAATAACATACGTAAAATTCATTTGACAAAAATAAAAAAATAAAATAAATTACACTCTAAAAAAAGGGCAATTTTGATAACTAGACCTTTTTGAGAAACTAGAGTAGTAACTAGGCTTTTTAATGTTTCAATTAAGTAAATATACCCCAAACTTTTATATTTATTCTCAAACTCTACACACTCTTCTCTCAAGGGGTACATTTACTAAACACAAAACTAGAAAAAGTCTAGTAAATCAAATTATTTCAAAAAAATAAAATAAAAATAAAAGGATTTGTTAAGATATGATTGTTGGTAAAATTAATGGTAAAAAGTTTAAAAAATATTTTGTAAAAATAATTTATTTAAATATTTTTAAAAAATTTAGAAATCAATTTATAACTTATATTAGTATTTAAAAATTACTTTTTAAAATAAATTTTTGAGACAAAAATGACATTGACACGTGGCAAAAGAGACTCTGATCACGGTAAAGGAGAAGTTGGGCACCTTCATACTTCGGGTGTGTTTAGCACTAGTTTTAAACTAGTGTTTCTGAGTGTTTGGGCGGGTTTTTTATTTTAAAGGGTGTTTGGCCTCCTGAAAAACACTAGTGATTAGTGTTTCTCGGAGTGTTTTTGAAACCGTCCTCACAACAAGGGTTTTGCTCTTACACTAGTGTTTCTTCGTACAAAATACCCAGATTGTCCTTATCTTTTAACAATATTTGCGAATAAAATCGGGTATATAAGAAACCCTCTCTCACATCAACACAACAACTTCTTCGTCAATTTGAGAGTCATACGGCGGCAGGCGACACTGACTAACGCAGGCGACACTGAACGACTTTCACGGATCTATCGATTTAGGTACTTGTTCATTGCTTGTGGTTTACTTCTTTTCCTTCGTGAATATGTCGTTCCTGTCAATATGGATGGCTCGATTGGCTTCGTGAATTTGTCGTTCCTTTCATTGAAGCATCCCAGCTTCGTGAATCTGTCATTCCTTCCAATGTTTCTTTTACCTATCATTGAAGAACGACCTCACAGATTTTCATTGATTTGCTTATTATGTTGATTTGCTATATGTTTTTACAAATTTGTTATTATTGTAACTTAATTGTAGATCTGGCAGCTTCATTGTGTTGATTTGCTTAATGTTTTTTCTGTCATTGATGTTGATTCCTGTTACTGAGCTGTCATTGCTTCTAACATTGGTGTAATTTACAAAGCTGTCATTGCTGTAATTTACAGATCTGTCATTGTTGTAATTTCATAGATGTTGATTCCCATTAGAGATGGATGATAATAATGTATTGTAGAATTGTGACCTGCAATTTCATATGTTTATTGAGCTGCAATTTAATTGTAGATATATCATTGATGTAAGTTGTTATAGATTTGAGCTGCATTTTTTTATAGTTCTGTCATTGTTATTCTGAGCTGCAATTTTATCCATAGTAAAAATTATGAGTTGCAATTTTTATAATTTTGTCATTGTTATGCTGTAAGTTGTTATATAGATATGTCATTGTTGTTAAGTGTGATTTACATGTAGATTCATATTCGATTATCATTGTGTTACAGGTTCATATCATTGTGTTGCAGATTCATATTATATTGTTTTTATAGTTCTATCATTGTGTTACAAATTCATATTCGATTATTCACATGTAGTGTAGAATTGTGTAGAATTTCATATGTTTACTGAGCTGCATTTTTTATAGTTCTATCATTGTGTTACAGATTCATATGTTTACTGATTTGTAGAACTACATGCAATGCAGAATTGTGTAGAATTTCATATGATTTTTTTATGATTTTTCATTGTGTAGTATACTTGTGTTTGTACTAAGCATATATTATATTCTTTTTAGCGTGTAGATGCATGATAATAATGTTTCACAAAGTCGGTCTAGGCCCTAGGGGTCCAAATTTTCTTTGGACATTTGAACTAGTAAGACTTCTTGTGTCAATTTTAATTGAATATCAAAAGAAAAACGGGAGCAAGCAAGCTTACAATTGGAAGGACATAACTGCTACATTTATCAGTAAGACTGGGAAGACTGGAGTTAAGGTTTTCTGTAGGAATAAATTCGAGGCAATGAAAAAGGAACAAGACTGAATTTTCTTAGAAATTTTGAGACCGGTCTAGGTTGGGATGAGAAGACTCCGGCTTCCAATGAATGGTGGGATAAGAAGATAAAGGTAATTTATAACTTTTTGTTTCCTTTCTTACAAATTGTAAAAATATTAATTTGTGATGTTTAATAAATTTTTTTAACTTGATGTGCTTTAAATGCATTGTAGGAAGATGTAAACTGTAAGAAGTATAAGAACAAGGGGATGAATGTGGAGTATGAGGAGTTGTTAGCTTCGTTGTTTGCTGGAAATGTAGCTACGGGTCATCTAGCCATGCCAGCTAGAATGGTTCGTGAGGCAACACCATAGCCTATCTCGTTTGCAGATGATGCGGAATTAGGTTTAGATGAAGATGACGGTGAGGGTGGTGATTTTTTTTGTAATTTTGTCGGCACTGTCAATGAAGGTGGCGGTTCTAGCTGCTCTGAAGTTCAAGAAGACGTCAATGATGAGCCGACTCAATTTACAGAACCACCACCGGCAACTAAGGGTAATAAAGATAAGGGTCTGATGAAGAGGAAAAGAACACAATAAGTTGGGTCTTCTAAGTTGGAAGCCTTTTTGGAACGTTCACAAGAGAACAGTGACAAATTGCTAGCAGTACTCCAGGAAGAGGTAAATTCTAAGGCAAGAGATGAGGAGAGAGTGACTCAGAGAGGGTTGAATGTTGTTAGACTGATTGTCAAGAATAATTTGGTTGAGAGAGGAAATCCACTGTAGTGTTACATCATTTCGAGGACTAACATTAGAAAGGATATGAATATACAACTGAACCTGGATGATGATGAGGAGAGGTTGCATTGGTTGACATGGGAGTATGAGCGGTCATTGATTATCCGAGTGTTTGTTTTCTTTTATGAAACTACTTTCTTATTAGCACATGTTGGACTGCGTATGTTTTGTTGGATTATACATTGATTTTAAATTTCATGAAACTCCTTTCTTTATTAGTACTTATCTTCTATTCATTCAACTTGATTTTCATACACTATCTTTAACTTTCATGAAACTCCTTTCCTTAGTACTTATCTGCACATTTTATTACAGGTTTTGAATATCAACTTCAAATATGTCAAGTTCTAGTACTGATACCCGTGATAGTGACGACAATGAGCGTAGACAAATTCGACGGTTCAACATTACCGAGTCTCATCAAGAATTGCAAAGACAATACGCCATTGCAGTTGATCACTACTACAAACACATATACAAGGAGCCTTGTTATACTGAGTATGATCGGGGGAGACTTTGGATGGAGGAGATCTTGAACGGTCATCACATTCGGATAGTGAACATGTTCAGAATGGATGCTGAGGTTTTCCTACGTTTATGTAACGAGTTGGAGCAGAACTATGGCATCGCTTCTTCTACAGAAGTCTCGGTAATTGAAAAAGTGGGTTTGTTCTCACACAACATATAGCATATAAACTTTAAAAAGCAAAGATATATGCAAATAAATTCTATCCAAGACCAGTCTTTGCTCACAAAACTCATCCACTTCTCGCCAAATCGCTACAGAGACAAATCGCCCAAAATCGCTACAGAAATAGGGCAAGAGTGTGTTGGCCTAACCTTTGATGATGACGGAAAGGAGTACAACGACCGGAGGACGACGAACGGAGGAAGATTTTCGGTTTCTCTCACTTGTCGCCAAATCGCCCAGTGGAAACATACCCGGTTTTTCGTAATGACGCGTTTTGCATCACACCACCCCAACACAACCTTGAAACACTTGCGTTTTTGTCGAACACTAATGTTATTTAAAAACACTCCCTATTTACCCTATGTTTTCTAACACTAGTGTTTTGTTAAATGTGCAAAACACAGCGGAAATCATAGCAGTTTTGAGGGATGGAAAGTTAGGGTGGAAGCCCACAAATGAAGTCGAAGTTGTAAACAAGGCCCACTTACCCATTTCCGGTATTTGTTAACCTTGACGACGGCCAACTGAGCTAACAGACAGGAATGGAGGCTCTCAGGATTTGGAGTTGTAGCTTCTCATCAATCCCATCTCGTCAATGGCGGAATTTGCTTCTCCTCCACTCCGCCACTCTCCGCCGCTCCACCACCATTAGATGCTGTTCCTCCTCCTCCTCCACCGCCAACAGAAACCGGAGGTCTCCTTCCTCTTCTACTACTTCAACCTCAGACAAGTACGCTGTGCGCGAAATTCGTCTAAAAAAGGTGCATCTACTGGCCTCTATTTCCCAAAACCATTCGAATTCAGTAGCCTTCGGTCATTCACAATTGCTACCGCTTTCGATTAGCTTAGGTTCAAGAGTTAAGAGATAAGGGGCTTGAGCCGTACGCCTACAAGTGGGACAGAACTCATTTGGCGGCTGATCTTCACACTATTTACCATCATTTGCAACCTGGTGAAGAGTGTAATTCTGATTCAGATAATGTATCCGTTTCTGGAAGAATTATGGTTCGACGTGCATTTGGCAAGCTTGCTTTTCTCACTCTACGGGACCATTCTGGGACTATTCAGGTATTTCATTTGCCAAATTCATACCATACCGCACTCAACACCCAACACCATTTTTATTGGTTTTTTCTTTTGCCTCAGCTATACTGTGAAAAGGAATACCTTTCCGATGATCACTTTGAACGCTTGAAATCAGTTGTAGATGTTGGTGACATTCTGGGGGCATCTGGTTCAATCAAGCGCACTGAGAAAGGTATTCATCCTTGATTAAATGTAATGTGCAATATCCAATTTCGTATTCGTGGTTAGCTATGCAGTAGGAATTTGATTGTCAGGTTCCTAACACCCAATATGTGTGGGGGTATATCAGAGTATAGATTTCATACTGTCTATACTCATATTTCACAGTGTTTTTTAATTGTTTACAGGGGAGCTCTCTGTTCGTGTTAGTTCATTTTCAGTACTTACTAAATCTTTACTCCCACTGCCTGACAAATATCATGGTTTAACTGACATTGATAAGCGCTATCGCCAACGGTAAGTTGATAAATTTGTCCTCAAATTCTTTCATCCCTTATTTTTGGTTTTTAAGTCTTGGTGTTTCCTTCCTTTTAAATTCTGCTATTCCACGGGTTTATTCCGGTACCTCTTGCTTGAAAATTCAAAGGTTTTGTTGTGTAAAAAACAGACTTTATTCTGATTTAATATGCATTATTTATTTTTAATCTGTTAAAACACAAAATATCATGTCTTGAATGTATTTTCTACCGTGTGTCTGTCTTTGGTCATGCCATTCATAAGTTGGTTTTGACTAGAAAGCGAATTTGAAAGACTGAATATCCTTTTTCGCACTTTCTTCCTCCAGGAAGCATCTGTATTATGGATTATCTGATTGTCCTCAAACTTTTGTCTGTTCTCATATTCTTTTTGCAAGTAAAAGTAATGATTATTTAGAGGTAGATTAATATATTCGTGTTCATTTATGGTGGAAAGGCTTCTATGCTTTCGTACTAGTGCTTTTCACCCTGTGATACTATGATATACTTGTTGGAACAGCTTACTGATCTATATCACTTCTGTTGATCAATGGAAAACTGTATTTTTGATTAGGTATGTTGATATGATTGCAAATCCTGACGTGGCAGAGATCTTTCGGAAGAGAGCAAAGGTAGATTATCAGGAGCAATAGCTATAACTTTTGCAAAAACTGTCTCCTTGGTGATCAATGAAAATAAAGGGATTATCTTTTTACTAGTATACTATATAAATGTATATTTTCTTTACTTATCCTAATCTTATAATTGAGCATTCTCACAAGAATACCTGAGAATTTTACCTCTTAGTTGTGTTTCATTATTTTGAATTTGTAATATTTTTGTACAAACATTTATAAGATCTTGTAATACATGTCTTCATCTCCCATGTATCTAGTAGATTATCTCAGAGTTGCGGAAGACTGTAGAATCTGATGGATTTATTGAAGTTGAAACTCCAGTTTTACAGGTCTGTGCATGCTAATGCATGTTCAACTATTCAAAGTGATTTAATTGTTGATTGTAGTTATTGATATGACAGGCTGGTCATATGTTCTTTTATATATTGACTTGGTACTAAATGGATATTTTGGCTAGGGGGCAGCTGGCGGGGCAGAGGCAAGGCCATTTATCACGTACCATAATTCATTAAAAAGGGATCTATACTTGAGAATCGCTACCGAGCTTCACTTGAAAAGAATGATGGTAAGTACTCCTATTTTGAACATTCTCCACAGTAGCTAAAATTGGTTTCTGTAGGACCAAAACATTGTAACAGGTTGCTCTAGATAAAATTGATCAATTTCCTGGTTATGATATTATCTGTCCAGAATGCAGATCCTGCTCTAGTCTCAACTGCACTTCTTCTGACATTGTCAGGTTGGGGGATTTGAGAAAGTGTATGAAATAGGACGTATCTTTAGAAATGAAGGCCTTTCAACACGTCACAATCCGGAATTTACCACAATAGAGGTGACAATTATACATGCAAATGTCTTTATTTTTGTTCCAGTGTGTTTCTGGGTGATATTTATGTGTGAAAATGTTTCAGATGTATGAAGCTTATTCAGACTATGAAAGCATGATGAGGATGGCAGAGGTAATTGTCACACAATGTGCATTAGCTGTTCATGGGAAGCTTACCATAGATTATCAGGTATTCTTCTTTGCTCGTAGCTTTTTGCTAAAAGATGAAGAGATGTAATTAGAGCTTCTTCTGTCAATATCCATTTAAGTTCTTCATTCCATGATCTGGTTCTAGGAGATGGTTGTAGCCCCATGAACTGCTTTCTGTGTTTTCTATTCTTCTGCATGATCATGTAAAAAATGAAATTCAAGTGCTTCAAAAATCATAAAAGCCTCAAAGTGATATATGATTTATGAAGCCATGGCTGACAATTTTCCAGGGAGTAGAGATAAGTTTAGAGCGGCCTTGGAGGAGAGAGACAATGCACAATCTTGTTAAGGAGGCCTCGGGTATTGAATTCGGGGATTTCAGCACCCTAGAAGCTGCTAAAGAAGCTACCCTGAGCACCCTTGGCAGCAAACTTGAGGACAAAGACAAGTTAGCAATCAAATCGGCTCCATCTATTGGCCACATACTTAATGAGGTAAATAGGCTTGATCACTTTTAGCTTTTGCAAAGAAATGTTTTTTTTTACAAGTTTAGTTGTTGATTTGGAAAGAATTGAAGCAAGTTATTGACCTGTCTAACATAAAATCCTTTTTAAGACTTTTCAGCATCAGTACTTAAGGTGTTTTCCTCTCTATCTGTATCCAGGTGTTTGAAATATTTGTAGAACCAAAACTTCTGCAGCCCACATTTGTCTTGGATTATCCAATAGAGATATCTCCTCTTGCAAAGCCGCATCGAAGGTAATCAGCAACAAATTTGAATTCGGCATCATATTGATATTTTAGAGGGTATCCAATGTGTATGAGAAAGTTTATTCAAAAAGGATCCAATTTAAACCTCACTCCAAGATGAAATTAAAACCGAACATTAAGTCGGTTGAGATATTTCCCATGTGCCCTGGGAGAGCAGTATACACAAGACCAGGCTCACCAGACTAAATTTTGCTTTCATTATGTTGTAGTATGTGTATCTTTTACACGCCTGTCTGCAACAACTAGAAGTCTAGAATGCATGTAGTTGATCGAAATCTTCAACAAGAGTAATATAGCTTTTCGCCAATCAGTAAAAAGGAAGATATGAAGTGTTGTATTGGATAGTCATGTGGTTCATAGTAAACTTTCCTTCCGGGCATACAAATGGTTGTTATGCGGATTCCTCGATGTAATGAAAGTGTAACCGTGTATTCATTCTGCTATCAGGTCTCCAGGTTTAACTGAGAGATTTGAGCTGTTCATCTGTGGTCGAGAGCTGGCAAATGCCTTCTCTGAACTGACAGATCCTATGGATCAGGTAATAAATTGCAGATTATGAATTAGCAAAAGCAGGTGCTCTGTTATCTGATTTCTCTAAATATTCGCTATCTATTATAGCTGTCAGTAGAAAAAATACATTCTAAATAAACATCTTGGTACTATGTAATGCCAGAGGAAACGATTGGAAGAGCAAGTGAGGCAACATAACAAGAAGCGAACCGCAGTTGATGGTGATGGGGAGAAGTTGGAAGAAAAGAAAAATAGCGAGGATGATTCGTATGAGGTTACACTCGATGAGGACTTCATAACAGCTTTGGAATACGGAATGCCTCCTGCTTCTGGCATGGTATATGCTCATATTGATAATATTTGTAGCATAAACTGAGATGGGTCTCGGTCATTGGTATCTTGCATTCAAAGTTACTCGTTTGACAGATTGACTACAGTGGAGCTTATTTTTTATTTCAGGGCCTTGGAATAGACAGACTTGTGATGTTGTTGACGAATTGTGCTAGTATCCGAGATGTAATCGCCTTTCCAGTCCTCAAAGACCAGCACAATAGTACCTGAGAGGAAAACTCCGAGATGTAATCGCCTTTCCGACTGTCAACACACACACACACACCATTTTTCCTGTATTTGGTCAAGGTTTTGTTCCATCTTGAGAGAGATTGTTGATTGTATAGTATAATTCACTGTATTTAGTTGAGGTACTCGGGATTATAAGACGGGTTTCTATTTTCCAGGAAACCAAAGGCAAATCAATTACGTACCGCAACATCCCAACACACCCTTCTCTGAAGATCCTGAACGAAACCCTTCTCTGAAGAACGAAACCCTTCTCTGAAGATCCTGAACTTCGTTCTTATCCGTAAGAATGCTTTAGAATGGGGGTACCTTTTGAAGATAGTCATAACTCCATTTCGATTTTAAAAGTACTGCAGCATAGTGCAATAAAGTGTATAATGCCCCTAGGGCAGTGGTTTTGGCCATCAATTACCTTGCAGTTTGGATGGTGGACTTCTGCCAATGGCAGCGATCGGTACTGCCTGTGAAAGGCCGGACAAACGTGCAACTTTTCCTGAAATCTTTGCCTTTTTTTTTTGCCCTTTTCAGGCAGGTTATTTTCTCCCCCTTATTATCTATCCACATATATGCAAGGTTTTGTAAGGAACAACAAAAACAATGATAGGCAGGCATACTATGTTTGGCAAGTCGTCCAAATAAGGACTTTTTTGGTCTGAATCCTATTAAGTTAGGAATCGGTTTCGTCCAAATAATTTTCGTGTAACGGAAATATGTGTTAGGAATGAGTTATTCCAATTTACCTTTTCAAGTAAAATGTTTTAGGCTCTTTGATTGATTATGAACTATTTGGGTATCAATCGTACACTTCCTTTGCCGTTATTTTGTTACCGAAGTATATTATTTTTGGGTTGGAATAAAATTCGAGTAATCATTTGATGCAATACTTAGACAAACATCGTAGACGATGAATATACATATGTGAATACAATTGAATATTCTATTATCAGAAATGTCTACCTTTACAACTTCATCAATGTGGACGGAAATCTAAAAGCTAATTTAAAGGGCTACAATATTCGTGAAGATTTATCTTGATGCTAAGAGCTACAATATTCATGAAGTGTTAATGTACCATACATACGTTTTGGTCCATAAGTAATAACTCGTTCGGCCATTGTGATGGAAGTTTCTTTTGATGTTTTTTTTGTATGTTCGGGTTCACTCATGACGGTTGGTCCTTCTGCCGATTTGATCAGCCTTTCGATCCACTAGACGGTGTGTCATCTAGTGTATCGAACTGCTTTCCTTTTTCAAAAAAATAAAAAAAATAAACAAAAAAATTAGGAAGATGCTCAATCGTCTACCTTTACAAATTCATCAATGTGGACGGAAATCTGAAAATCCATTTTCTAACACTTCTTATTACTTATAGACCAATCACTAGATCAAAGGCAAGAACATCGAAGAAGAAGGAGTTTCAACCATTTTCATCGTCTACTATGGAAGGATCTATCACTAGATCAAGAACAAAATGCCAAAAACTATTCAAGAAGAGATTTCTAGCTTGTTGACATCTTTAGCCTCCAAGGAAACCATTGTTGATATATTTGTGTCTAAGTCTTCCTTAGTCACGTTGATGACAATTCCAGCTATGAAGGACGTAGAGGATAAGGCAAGCATGTCATGCACACGTGAAGGAGGTCACGAATTAAAGGAATAAAAGGCTTCTAGTTATATTTTATTTATAATACCTATAGAGCTCTTGACATTCTAAATGTATCTTTTTATCCTATATTTTTTGGATTATTTTTATCTTTTTATTTGGAAACTTTCGACTATAAGTTCTCCCTAGATTCGACATTGTCATGAGATTTGATAGATTACTTCAATCAATAATTCGAGAGATACTCGTTGCTTCGTTTATGAAGTTTTTGTTTTATTCATTCCTATTCAATTAAAAAGAGTGCCTTTGATTGAATCGTTGTGAGTCATTGCTAGGTTGTTTATGTGTGTGTTAAATCTTTTTAAAGGTTGGTGCTCCTAGTCGGTCTAGTCCCTCCTTGTGTTTGTCTCGATTTGAAGACTTGTGTAAGCTTGAAGAAGGAAGAGTTAAGGTAATTTATTTTAGGGTTTTTGATGCGGTGTTGAGGCCGCAGTTGCCGAATCTAGATTAAAAGTCCACAAAGCTTTAACCTTGGATAATCTTGACGCTGATGGAGCCAAGAATAAGGATCTGAATGGATCATTTCCCCACGATTTATAAGGGCTCATCGTCAACAAGATAGAGATTTCCAATATTTCATAGGGTATACCTTTACATTAAGTCAACGCTACTACACAAGTGAAATGAAGCTCCGAAATCCAACACCTAGGATTCTAATGGGCTGCCCACACTCAAGATTTATGTGTCTGCAATCTCCTTTGTGGCCACATTCAATGACTTATTCTTCAACGGTGCAATACATTCATTCTTGTAGTGATTGTTTTGATCGCAACTGAAGCACTTAATTATGCTTTTTGTCTTTGGGTTTGTTAGTTCCCTTCGACTTTGATATTCCACGTTTCGGTCTTGATTTTGAGTATGAAATTACCTTATTTCCTACGTTCAAGGCTGATCCCGAAGTAGATGTCGACTCCTTTCTACGAACATCTTCATTGATAATCAAGTTCCTTACATTATCAAGCTTGATTTTCCTTCCTTGTTGAATCACTTACAATTGTAACCGTTCCGCTCCAACTTATTGGAAGAGTGGATAACAAGATCAAGGCTTTAATTTCGTCTTCAAGATTTATCGACATAGAACTCATTTATGCGATTATGAGGTTGGATTCATTCAAGTGATTGAACACCACTACATTTTCTACTATTTGTAGGTTAAACATCCTCTACATCAAGTGAAACTTGTTACCGGAGAATGTTTCTCATGCATAGCAAATAGGGTTTCCAACATCTCCTTCGTAGTCTTCGAATTGATCGTGTGATGCGCACCATTTATGTACATCGATATACGCAACACACTCATCACTTTTCCAGTCCAACAACTTATATTCGCCGTCCTTCACTTCCTCCAGTTAATTATTTAGAGGCTGATACAAATCTTTACCATACAAGTAATCCTCGATCTGTATCTTCTAGAACCTGAAATCCGTCTCATCGAATTTCACCACCGGTGATTTTTCGTCTCACATCGATATCGCAAGAACGAAGCTTTGATACCAATTGTTAGAATTAGAATGCAATCAAGATAGAGATAAGACACAAGAATTGGTTATTTAGTTCGTCACGAATATGTGACTACATCTAGGGGCACTACCAAGTTAGGGTTTTGCATTATGTTTTGTGGTTTTGTGATAACAATTACATCAAACATTGTGGGTATATATAGGGATTAGAATTAGAATTTAAAACCCTTAAAAATATAATTCCACTAGGATTATAATAAATCATTCAAAATAGACTTTCAATAGGATTATAATAAATCCTTAAAATTAGAATTCTATTAGGATTAAAAAATAAAGCTAATACCAATGAGCCTAAACTTACACGATTTATCAGACTCCATAACCCAACATATACGCTCATACAACAAAAACTAGATTGTACAAGATCAAAGAGCCAAATTAACACTAAAATAATCCAAGTTAAATAAGCCGATTTGATTAATTTGAATCCAAACCAATCCGATCCGACTAGATTGACGAGCAATAGATAGTTACTTGAGTCGAAAAATTTAGATTTATATTATTACTACGTGTCAGATTAAGACATACTTGACTTATAAGTAGGTCACAACGACAATTAGACAAATACCAGTAGAATTAAAAGGGGACATACATTTGATTCCCATCAAATCCATATTTCCATACATCAAAAACCTAGATTGTACCCAATGAAAGACCTGAAATTAATAAGCCGATTTGATTAGTTTGAATCCAAAAAAATCCGACCTAAACCCGATTCAAATGATTTGATTACCGTTTATAATTGAAACAGCAAGCAAAAGTACATTTCTTTTTTTTTCTGAAAGGTTTATAGGTAGCTCATGGTTCGATCGGCTTTGCCGGTCTACCGGGACAGGTATAAGTCGTGGCCCATTACTAGGGATACCCTACCAGTATCAGTTTTTCCATATATGTCGCCAGGAAGATTCGAACTCGAATCTCGATACTAACCACTTAAGAGTCTAACACCACATCCCACTAGACCAACCGAATAAAAAAAAAAAAAAAAAAGAGTACATTGTCTTGTTTGGTAGGTTTGTAGGTTTACGGGGAGGTGGGTATTTATTTTTTATTTTAGAAAAAATGAATTCATTCTTTAAAGAAAAGAAATAAAGAAAGCTCATTTCTTGTCTCCTCTGGTGTTGATGGCTAAGGACAATGATGGGGAAGAGGAAAAAGGCTCCATCTTTGATCCCTCATCTATTTTCATGGTGAAACTGTAAATCTTTCTTCTTCCTCTTCGTCATCTCATTTTCCTCTTAAAAATTATGCAGTAATTCTTCCTTCTTTGTCTCATTCTCCAAACTCAAATGCCAGGGTAGCAAATCCTAGACCCATTTCAGATTTTGAAGTCGTAAAACAAACCGTCAAATCTCTTCTACTTGCTTCTTTTCCTAATTCCAAATTCGGATTTTTTTATTAGGGTTTGGATTTCCGTGGAAGTGGTATTCGTTTTACTTCCTTGCCGTGCACTTGCAATTCTGTCATCATAATCATTAGCAATAAGATAGATTCCTGTTCAAGGCCTCGATTTGATTTTTATTTTCTCTTGATTTGATTCGATTTTCAGTTTTCCTTTTGGTTCTTCTAAGTATCGCAGAGCAGAGGGTTCCTTCTGAAGACATTCTTCAGTGCTCTCAATTGAGTTTTGATTTAGGGTTTCTTGAGCCTGTATCGATTTAATGATCGATGCCAAAGTTCGTATTCCTAGAACTGGAACCTTCTTGCTGGTTTGCCCTAAGCTTGTTCCTATTTGGATTTGCTCTGAGAAATTGTTATTCTTCTCATTTTTTTCTTAATTCACCTTAAAGTAGAACAAATCGGAGGAAGAAAGGGCAAATTTGTGAGCTGGTTATTGTTCTGGCTATCATTTGGTGAGGGTAAGCAAGTAGGAATGAGAATTGTCTCAGTAACAAAGAGAGAAAAGTATTGTTGTTGTATTTGATGAGGGTTTTGTTTTGCAAAGTTCACTGTCCTCTCACTTGCTTCTGCAAACCCTCATCTCATTTGTACAATCCGTCCTCATTGAAATTGGAAAACACTACACCTGCAGATGGGTCACCACCACCACCACCACCACCACCACCAACACCGCCACCGCATGTGCCTCCTTCTCCTGCCGCGGAAAATTTAGAGGATCCTCAGGCCCATGCTGATGGCAATGGAAATTGCAATGATATTGTTAACAATCTGAAGAGTAGTTTGCGGAAGCCATCATCGCCTGAATCCACACCCGTCGAGAAGAAAAGAGTTCAATGGGTTGATGTACTAGGCAAGGAACTTGCTGAGATCAAGGAGTTTGAGTCCAGGTTTGTAGTCTTCTTGTTAAGTTTGCCCTAATTATCAATGTTAGTTGGATTGAACTGCATTTGTCTTGATTGTTTGGTATAGCTACAGTCTGCATTGGTAGGATTGTTCTGAGTTAGCAGTTTTTGATGTAGATGCTTTTAGGGTGAACTCGGGATCGGTCAGAATGTAATTGTAGCATGGATTGCCTGAACCAAGGACATAGATATTATAATGTGAGATTTGTGCCTCCTTGCAAATGATAAATTTTCTTTGATGAAGTTCAAGATTTATTACAAGTATCAAAACATATCCTTCTGAATTGAACAGAAAGTGATGTTTTTATAGGTGAAGAACTGTCGATTAGGACGGTCATTGGTCTATTGAGAGTACTGTTCTGGCAATTGAATTTGAAGTAACGATAGGGTCAATGTCACCAAAATGACTCTCGGCACAGTAATGCAGTTCCATTTTTGGTGACATTGCCCCTATGGATACTTCAAACTTTTGAAGACTAATAAAGATTTCTGTTTTATGATATGTATTACGAGTTATACAACTAATCATCTCAAATGTGATTTGTTTTTCCCTGTGTAAACTAATCTTCCTTTTCACGCCAAAACTGCTTATTCAAGCATTTTTCGTGTTTGATGAGATTTTTCTTTGTTCTATCTGACCCTTCAATTTTTCACATCACCCTAACGATTTTTCTTTCTTTTCTCGGAATTTGTGAGTTGTAATTCTTTCTTTCACTTTTAAGAAAAATACACTCCAATACTATATTAAACTTGTGAATCATTATACAGCTCAATTGAGACTTCAAAAGCACACATTGACATATCGTCAATCACAAATGAACTAGCCATACCAATACACCGTGGGAAGGGAATGAGCCACCTTATTAGCATTCTTAGGAACAAAAGAATGTCACTCGCTTTAGTTCCATTCTGATAGATTGCAGGTGCTTAACTGATCTTCTGCTGAAAGGTCATCTTCTTAGAAACTTCACTTGTTGATATGGTATTTGATGGATTTCTTCATTTTATGATGATGTCATTGCTTCATGATAGATTTATAGTATTTCTTGCTCAATGTACATCATCTCGCGGCTTCATGATCATCAATTATGTTTAGAATATCCGGATTAATTGTTCTAACTATTGGCTCTTGTTTACGGTTTTGGACAGTGAAGACGGAGATCTGGACTATGGACGCATGGACAACAGAGGCTGCGTTTGTACCATTTTATGATGATGATGATGTCATTGCTTCTTCGGAGGCGAATCTGCAAAATCAAGAACTGAAGAGATTTTAATCTGTAAAAATGGCTTGTAGAGATTCTATCCACGAGTGTAAATTCTTCATTTTTTCCAGGGTGTTATGAAACTGTACTAAAGCATAGCTATTGCTTCCAAAAAAAGTGTAACTTTCAGTGTCATTCAATTATTGTAAAGGAGACGTAAATGGAACCTGTTTCAGTTAAGATATTTGTGTATTTTGTGACTCTAATTACTTCATCAGGGAATCCAGAGTGGATAAGCTTCTGCCTGTCTTGTATTTATTACTCTAATTTGTGTTTCTTGCTGAATCCAAAGAGTAGTTAAAATAAGATAAGATATATACTTCGGGCTGTACGATTTCGGACCACAAACCTAGCCGATCCGGACCGTACATGCAGCTTTAGCTCGTTTTGCTAAACGGTACGATCTTAGGCTGTAATATTACGTTTCCGCCCGTGTTGTCTTCATTATAAATAATGAATCCAAATTGCAGTCCAATTTGTTTTTAGACCGGACCTATCTATAGAGTTATCGAAAGTCAAAAGTTAATCTGATCCGGTCTTAGGCTGTAATATTACGTTCCGGTCAAAACAGTATACACAACCCTACATGCACTTATGTAGTCAATCCGATCTAAAAAGCGGATCGATCAGTCGGGCTCAAATTCGATTAACACCCGATTTTTGAAAAAAGTTGTATATTTTAGGCTGATCCGACACAAACCGATTGAACTCATAGAAGAAAAAATAGAACTCAAACCTAATGGACTAACCAAACAATGACATGAGAACAAAAAAAACAACCTACCCGAAATCTGCAAATCGAAGTAACCCATCCTAAATCACCCAAAACAACAACGAACGTACATGAAATGACTAGATAACCTAAATATCCCCACCCGAAAGCCCAAAGTAATCAAACTTGGGTTAATCTAATCCAAAGTTATCCGAAAACTCAATATAACCCGAAGGAAAAAAAATCCTCCAACGGGTATTCAAACACATCCAAAGTTATCCGAAAATCAACTAAGCCAAATCAACCCGATAACCCCTTCTTCACCTAGAAATATATATCTAACTCAACTGAACCGATCCGAAACTGAATCAATCCAAGTCAAAACCATCCGACTCAACCCGTTTGACACCCTCACATCCGGGGGCGGCCCCACCCTCAAAAAAAAAATCGCTTCAAAATGGGTCGTGGCTTCTCTCGTTTATAAAATTGTTTTCTACGATTTATTATTTTTTTAAATATCACTATTCTTGTGTTATATTTAAATGTTTTTTTGGATCTTTCGTCGAAGTAAACGAAACTTCAAAAGAATTTCCTGTTTTAGGCTCGGAGTGAAATAATTCACCAAAATGCACGAGATTTGTTGTTCGGAGTAGAAAGCGCGGTCTAGACCACACTCTTATTTGTAAAACGCGTTGTCGAGGATAGCGTTTTAATATCCAAAATAAAGATAATAAAAACACAAATAGAGGTGCGGTCCTAGACCGCGGCTATAGTATAACGTTTTTGAAAGAAAAAAAAACTAAAGAGGTGCGGTTATAACCGCGCCTATAGGGCAGCTATTTTTTAAAAAAATATATAGGTGCGGTCCACGACCGCGCCTTTAAGTGTAATGTTTTTTTTTTGTATTTTGTTTAATCAAAATATTAAAGCGCGGTTTGTAACCGCTCTTCTGTTTGCAATAGACTCGGTCTAGCACCACGCTTATTCTCCAACCCGATAATCTCGTGTATTTGGGGAATAATTTTGTTCCGAAGCTAATTTGAGAAATTTTGTCCCATTTTTGTTTATTGTGGCGAAATATTTTGTTTTTTTTTTTCTACTTTCCATTTGATAGATAATTTTTCTTTTTGACAACATGATTATTTGAGCAGTTAATTATTCAATATTATCAGATCATGTCAACTCGCAAGATGGGTTTACACCCTTTGTTGTCAAATTGATTGTTTATTTGTAACATTCACTATTTATTTTCGGTAAACTTGTAGTCAAAACTTCGTAAGTGGGTGACACATTGTGACATTGACATTGTTTTTATCGATATTTTATTTTCATACATATTTTTATCGAAAATAAATTTTCGCCCCCCATTTAAAATCCTGCGGCCGCCACTGCTCACATCTGAGTTGAAGAATGAAGAGATTTGTGAATCGAAAGCTCAGAGATTTATGAACCGAAGGCTTGTCTTATTACATTGATCAAACAATGTTTATATAGAGAGATAAAATAATTAACTAATTAATACTAAAAGATAAGATCAAAAGATAAACTAAAAAAACAACTTACAAATAAAGAATAAGTCCAACATATGATCCAATATACTAGACTCGTACCCTCCTAAAGATTAATCACATCAACAATTAATCTCGTTTAGCTTAACATTTTCTTCAATGGTATATTCATTAAGAGTTAAGACCTTTCATGGAATTGTTAAGTTGTTTATGAATGATAAGAACGAAGCATCCATTCAGAAGAAGCTTTTGTGAAATGGCAAAGTATGTATTGTCAATACAACCTCAAAAATTGACGTCTCAATTAGGGTTGATGTGATTAATTAAAATAAGTCACAAATTATAGCAGTCAATGACGATATTTTCTTTTTTTTTTTTTTGGTGGGAAGGAGATTCGGTAAAGACGATATTTTCTATTGCACATCCAAATCAAACAATTATATTTCTTCTATTTCATAATTCATATTGCCACTTACCTAACAAAAACTGTCACAACCTTTGAAATTTGCCTTAATGCTTACAATACATAATAATTACATACACAAAATTATAGCCACCAAAGACCCGATGAGAAAAAACGACCCGATCAAACTCGAACCCGAATCCGAACCACAATCCACCAGAAACAAACCATAACTCAACCCGTAAAAAACCTGAATAAGTTGTATCTATAAAATTTTCAGTGATTTCGTCTTCTCTATTGAAAATGAATATGTTAATAAATTTGGTTTTTATGCTACGAGATTTTGGTCATATATACTAACTAAATATAACATTGTACAATATAGTGATGTCTAAATATATTATACACAATTTCGTTTATATTTGTATAAATAAATAGTTAGAAAAAGAAAGATATATATAGTTGAATTTATATTATTATTTATTATTTGATAAACTAGTATTAAAAATCTCATAATCACTTATCAATATATTATAATATTGTAGACATAGGAGTAAAAATATACATTATGTAACCATGTATGAACAAATGCATTAAACCAAATAAACCCGACATGTGTGAACAGTGGCGGCCGCAGGATTTCTAAAGGGTGGGACAAAAATAAATTACAGATTTCATTAATTGTTATCGACATAACCGGAAAGTGATAAAACAAATGCTACTTAATAATTATGACTTGAATTATTTTTGCTCGAACACTTCCTCAATGAAAATGTTTTCCTGTTACAAAGCAAGACCATCAATATCAACTCAAACAAATTAATAAATAATTAGGGTTGGATTATTTTTGTACAATCTTTCATTTAGAGTTTCTTTTGTTTTTTACAATCTTGCCAAAACAAACCCTTGAATTTCACAAAGCGAAAAGAAAACTTCTATCAAAATTTGATAAAAAGAATAACACAAACTCAGGAAATTTCCAATTAATATACATATTAAGTATAATACTGTAATACCAAGAATAAGCTTGATTACTTAGAATTATAATTTAATATGGAATATTGTTCTTCTAAACACGTTAAAAATTTGAAGTCCACTTCAATTATTGTGAGAAGCAATCAAAGATAGTCGAAAATGTATAGAATGGTAATAGGAGTTATTGTTTCAATTCAATTAATTGTCTAAAGATTAACAAAAAATGAGGATAGTTGGCTCCAATCAGAGAAGGATGAGCGAATAATGGACAAAATCAATCACTACGAATTACATTTGATTATAATTAGGGCTGTAATATGAGACAAGCTACTCGGGCTCGGCTCGTCAAAAGCTCGGCTCGAGTTCGTTCAATTTCTAAACGAGCCAAGCTTGAGCACATTTTGAAGCTCGTATAAATTTTAGGCTCGGCTCGTCAAAAGCTCCGCTCGAGCTCGTTCACATTCTAAACGAGCCAAGCTTGAGCACATTCTAAAGCTTGTATAAATTTTAGATTCGGCTCGGACTCGACTCGTTTATAAACAAGTCAAGCTTGAGCATGCAGATGCTCGGCTTGTATTACACCCCTAATTATAATCATACAAAGTATAGTTTGTTTTTTTTGTGGAGGGTGGGGCAGCTGCCCCACCATGCCCCACCCAAAGGCCGCTCCTGTGTGTGAACCAATATAAATTCGATCCCTATTAACTTGATTTGTGTGACCCATTTTGACATGCAACCTGAAATAATCATGAACCGACCTGATTTCTGTCACCCGTTTTAACATGCAAATTGAAATAACCATGAGTCTTATTTGTGTGACCCGTTTTAACATGCAATCCGAAATAACCATGAATCCGACTTGACCCATAGACCCAAAAAACGTGTTGATCTAGAAAATGACCCGATCCACATCCGGCCAAAATGACCCGACTGACGTCTCCACACAAAGTAGTTCCATGCAATTGACATGCTCGCTTCTAAAAGACATGGAAAAGAAGTACACATCCTCGGTTACCATAGCTATCAAATTAGCATTCGATTCATGTTATAATGATCAAAATTGTTTAAAAGCTCATTTTGCATTAAAAAATTGGATGTTTTTAGGTGGATTTCCGGAATAGATGTGTGGTAAGAAAATCCAAGAAACTTATATGCTAAACTAAAAAATGTTTGTAATATCTTGAGACCAGCTAGGAATGATTTGAATAAGGGCATAGATATGCATTTTACAAGTTGCAAATTTAGAGTTTTTTAAGCTCTTGGTTCTCAATCAAACCGATTTTCATGGAAACCTCCTCGTTCATAGGAAGAACTTAATGTGTAACAAGTATTCTTCATAAAATAATTCCAATTTAACTCTTGGAAGGAGTAGAATGTCTACAATGTCCTAAAATAACGAGGATCTCCTGAACACAAAAGGGAAGAAATCTACTATAATATGATACAAAACTACACCATAAGCTCAAAGGACGGATAAGAATGATGATGGAAAAACGCTAAAATGGATGTTATCAATATCCCGTAGTTGAACATTAATTTTATTCAAGTAAGATCCGAATATACCGTTATGCGGAAGACTCGTATACATGTCTAAACTATTAAGATAAAGCTCTCGAACCATGTCATCGTTATACATGTCATAATAATATAAATAAGTCAAAGTTCATAAGTTACATGACTCCTCAAGGGAACGTGTATCTCTCGTACAATGTTTAGGCATAAATAATAACACTCAAACTCAACACTTATGCAATGATTAAATAGCATAAGTTTACCGTATCATTCTCAATTTTCATCACTCACTTTCCTACAATTATAATATGAATCAAATTATAATATGAATCAAGAGGTATTTTATAGGGTTATAATATGGCTAGGGATAAAGAGTACAAGGTGAGGAATATATTTGTCTTTCTGGTGCAATGTACCGGGGAACTAAGGGTCTTATGTTGTCGGTCGGCCGATCAACAAGGTCAAGTCGGCCGAGTTGTTGACCGACTGGTTTTTTTCGGTCGTCAAACTTCTTTGCAGTAGCTTATTTCTTCATCTTGGACTTGATACCATATGCTACTTCTTTTAGTTTAGCACTTAGTGCTTTGAAACCGTCCCTTTTTCCAACCTTGTTCCAAGTGGTGCATAGAATATAAACGAAATAGCAATTTTTTTCTTTTCATTGACTCATGCACCACAAGGAATAATATTACAATAATAGCATTCTACCTTTTGTATTTCCAAACATACGAACCCATACTTGACTCTTGATTTCTTATTCCGATGGATGGATTCACCTCCTAATTTTCGGATGTGTTTAATGAGGGTAAACACGGCTAGGAGAAAATTTTTAAAGCTACAAAAAAGGCAATCAAACCTAAAGGGGCTAATAAGATGGAAACAATAATATAAGGTAGGAACAAAGAAAATAAGCTCAACAAAGACATGCCTTAATCATGTTCATATATGTAAAAGAAAAAAAACAAGCATGCAATCTCAAAGGAGAGTATCTTTGTAAATTCTAAATAATCAAAAGCATAGTGGATATTAGTCATGAAAAAGACAATAACTATGTGTACAAATATAAGAACCCTTATCGGAATATGTCATGGAAAAAAACCACTCATCATTGTACAAAATTTAACGGCATATACAAGGTTGGAGAGCGAGATCTCGAGCATTGTTAACCGACATAGAGTCATAGAGTAATAGCGACATTTTCCAAGAAATAAAATAACATCCAAAACAAAATATGCATGTTGACAAAAGGAAGTCGATCGGACAGTTGATGGGTACTAGTCGAGCAACTTGTGCTTGATGGATTAGAAAGATGATAACAACAAAATATAAACGTGAATGCGAGACAATTTTATGCTCGATTGGCCAACCGATATGACACAAGTCAGGTGACTAAAGCTAAAACATAGGGTTTTTTTTGAAAAAGACAAGAGGGAGAGGAGACAAGCATATCAACATGAATGTTGAATCTATGGTGTAAGTACCCATACTTCAATCATACAATGCCCTTAATTTTTTTTGAAAAATGTTGAACCTAAGGGGAGATTTTGTATTTCTCGCCCGAGATTCTCCCTTATTAGGGAGAGATTCTTCAATGGAGTGTGTTTTCGTTCCTTTTGCTTGCTGAAATTTTTGTCCTTTTTCTTCTCATAGATTTCCGCAATCTGCAAATGCGTCATAGGTTTCAAAGTTAACGTTTGACCCTTGATGACATGAATTATATGCTATCATATTCATGCATGTTGCGAGTATATCACCTCACTTTTACATACATTTGATGAGAATCATGTGCCTTTAAGTCTATATTCACATATATTTCGAGAATAGAGGTCTACACGATTCTTGATTGATTTGTAGGTAAAATGGTGGAGTTTTGATGTGGAAATAGATCAATATCGGAATTAACATCATAAAGGATCAAGAAGGAGTCTAAAAGATAGGAAAAGATGTGAGAAGAAACCACAAAAGAAGATAAAAGACGGAACTAAAAGATAACACGCTCAGATGACAAAAATCGGGTCAACACATGATAAAAATCGGTCGATTTTCTCAGAGATAAACCGATTTCTATCTTGGATCGACCTATTCCATGTAGGATTGCTCAAAAGATAAAGTGTTGCAACCCTAGTTTTTTCCTGTAAATAGAGGACGTTTCTCCACATTCTAAATCATCCAATCACAAGTGAAATACACTCAGAAAACATTGAAGAAACCCTAGGAGAAACGGATTTGAAGATTGAAGCAAGAAAGAAGTTATTGAGAGGTTTTGTTAGTTTTTAATTATTTTGTCATTGTGAACACAAGTTTGGAATTTGTTTTTAGTTTTTATTTGGTTTTCAGAGATTGTGAACCTTTGCTCAAGGTTTCTTTGCTTTAATTCAAGATTCAAAATTTTCTTTACTTTCTTGATTTAATCCTTTTCTTGATTTTGATGATGTGTATTATTGGCTAAAATCCTTGTGATTGTAGGGTGATTGGTTGAAATTTGTGGTTAAGATGATGATAGAATAAACTTCACGTTGAGATTGAACCCTGGGTGTTGAGTTTTACCTTTGCAGAGAAGAAAAAGTGGACTGTTCTTGAGAGAAATCGGCCGATTTTCAAGAAGAACAAACCGATTTTCTCTTTTGTCGTACATTTGATGCTTTGTCTTTAAACCAAAGTTAAAGATTGCTTAAACCCTAGCCTTTTTGAACCTTCCTGACCTATATTCGAGTGTGGAAAGAGACATACCCGGTCATTTCTTTGCTTGGTTGTCAACGATGACAAGTTCTAGGTAATAGAGGATTCAAAACGCTCTACTAAGGTTGAGTATGTCAATCCTTTGTATTCCTTTGTGAGTTAACCTGACTCCCTTGAGTTAAGTGTTTGGTTTGAGGGTATAATTCTTCCATTAGAATCTCTATCTTATCGAGACTCAACATCCTTTATTTAGAGCCATTGAGTTGAGATAAGTGGGTAGTGAAGATTTAACCGTACATTATCCCGTTTTAGAACATACTTCCTTGCAATCTCAACTCTGTCCATATATCTTTAGAGGTCTTGAATCGAAAACTCCAATAGGATACTTTGATCTTTAGAATCTCTTTCTCAATACTTACGCAAATTCTTGCTTTTGTCTTTATTATTTGCATATTTTCTTTGCTACTTTTACCGATTTTAATTTCACCAAATCCCTGAAATCGATCTTGGAGTATTTGTCGTTACCACGATTAATCCATACACTGCCGCTTCGCATATCGTCATGCCGTTATAAATTTAAAGTTTAATTGCACAGCCACCTTCAATATAATTTATATTGTTTACCAAAAAATATATTATTATATTTAAACGTATAAAAACTATAAAAAAAGAAAAGAAAAGAAAAAAGGGTGATTTATTGAAACCTATAAAGAAGCATGTAGTCATCGTCCTAAGAATAATCAATTCAAGTATCAACTCACAAAAAGCAGGGTAGAATGGCACTTATACCCATAGCAGCAGTCATCATCTTCTTCTTCCTCATCATTACAGTTTTCAATCTCTGCACCAACAAGAAAATCAAGTCATGCCACAAAAACCTCCCCCCAGGAAATCTAGGGCTTCCCCTTGTAGGCGAGACTCTGCAACTTTTCAGAGCTCTGAAGAAAGGAGAACCAGAGCTGTTCTTAAAACAGAGGATCCTCAAATATGGCGGCCAAGCCCCAATTTTCAAAACCTCCTTGTTCGGTTACCCCGCTATCGTCTTCTATGGTAAATCTGCTAACAAATTCCTCTTCTCCAACGAAAACAAGCTGGTTCAAGTATGGTGGCCACCCTCTGTTCACAAGTTATTCGGATCTTGCATTACCACCTCTATCGGTGAAGACGCTAAGCGTCTCCGGAGGCTCCTCTTGTCTTTCCTTGGCCCCGATGCTCTCCTCACTTACATTACCTCCATGGATCTCATCACCCGCCACCATATCTCCTCCTTCTGGCAAGGTATTCTCGAATTCTCGAATTTTACTGAATTTTAATTTTGTCTGATAGAGATCGACTTTTGATTTTGTATGGAAGGTAAACCAGAGGTGGTGGTTAGCCCTTTGATTAAACAGTACACCTTCGAATTAGCCTGCCGATTGTTCACTAGCACAGACGATCCAGCTTTTATCTCGAGAATGTCAGTTCAATTCAAGGTGCTTCTTAAAGGGGTTATTGATTTACCCTTGAATCTCCCCGGAACTCGATTCTACAGAGCAATGAGAGCTGCAGATTCAATTAAAAGAGACCTAAGAGGTTTTGTCACTCAAAGGAGAAGGGATTTGGAAGACAAGAAAGCATCCCCTGTTCAAGACCTCTTATCTCATCTCTTGGTAACGTGTGATGACAACCACAAGTTCTTGACAGAAGATGAGATCATCAACAACATACTCTTACTCCTCTTTGCTGGCCATGACACTTCATACTCTGTCATTACCTTGCTCATCAAGTTCCTCGGAGAATTGCCCCATGTTTATGATCAAGTTCTTAAAGGTGATCTCGTTTTAATTAGATGAATAACGAGAAAAGAGGAAACGTTCTGTACGGAACTTCCAGCTAAAGTTTTCAATATAACCCAAAAAATAGAATCTCGCTGGCTCGGTTCATGGTCATCATATCAGTCTACCTAAATTTGTTGTCTTATTATAACACCTCTAGTTGAGAGGTTCTTGAATCTTGAACATATATGATGCAATGTGCAGAACAAAAGGAAATTGCGGAATCAAAGGCGGAGGGAGAGTTGCTACAATGGGAAGACATTCAGAAGATGAGGTACTCTTCGCATGTTGTCTCAGAGGTAATGAGGATCACTCCGCCGGTTCCTAGTGGATTCCGAGAAGCCATTGCCGATTTTGACTATGAAGGCTATACTATTCCTAAAGGATGGAAGGTTTATCTTTATCATCTCCTCTGCAGATATTATACATAATAATTCAGAAACCTGCTGATCAGGAACTTGAATTTGTGTTAAAATTTGATTGCAGCTTTTCTGGAGCCCTTTGTCGACACAGAAGGACCCGAGTTGTTTCCCGGATGTAGCCAAGTTTGATCCCTGCAGGTTTGAAGGCAGCGGCCCTGCTCCTTACACATACATTCCATTCGGAGGCGGACCCAGGACGTGCTTGGGAAAGGAATATGCTCGGTTAGAGATACTCGTATTCTTACACAATATTGTCAACACCTTCAAGTGGGAGCTCGTCTTTCCACAAGAAAAAATTACTTATGATCCCATGGCAGTACCTGTACAAGAACTTCCTATTCGTCTCTATCCTCATACTTGATAACTTAGCAACTGTGTTGTACTGAAATGAATTGCCAGTGTGAAGTAATATATATATATATCATCAGATTCCGAGTCTGTGTGCACATACAAGTAATATCTTTCAAGAATCATCCTACCTAAGCCTATAATCAGACTGTAAGATCATTTACGATTCCGTTTCGAAATCAAAACACTGTAATTGATCTAGATTTAAACATGAATCAACCGATATATTCATATATGAATCGAAACTAACCTTTATCCGTGAGAGTCTTCATCACAAATCAAACGAGTTCGAACCGATCGTAAGCGTAAGCGAAAGCGAGTAGTAGTCTTCTCCTTCCTTAATCTTCACTTTTAGTTAATCTCTAATGGATTGAGATTAGTTTTAATTAAACACCTCTCTCTTTAATTGTTTTCCTTAATCTGCAGTAATCTCTTTATTTTTTGTCTGCAGTACATTGTAACGGTAGTTGTTACTTCGTAACACACTAACCATGAATAATGCAACTGTTTTAACAAAACTACCACCAACTCCCTTTTAACTGTCTTTTATATATATATATATATATATATATATATATATATATATATATATATATATATATATATATATAAAATTATAATTTAATGAGAAGAGGTGTATTTTATTTATTAGATAAGGAAGGAGGGATTATATTAATCCCGTAATTTTAACGTCTTTAACCGATACCGATCCATTACGGTTTCGACTTTATATTAAAACTACAAACTATACTTTGGACTTAACTTTATATATTAAACCTAGACACATTTGCCATATTGAATATATATATCTTATAAATATTCTTACATTCTCCCACTTGGCATGTGTGTCACCTTAATGGTTCAATATCTCTAATGCGGAAACTTATATAAGTCCATAAGATATCAATAATCCATAATTGAATCAAAATTGATTGGATCATGGCGGTCACACGTCATTTAGCGACATGATTCCTTCCAAGTATCACAAATCAATTCAAAACTCAATATTGCTTTTTAAGTTTGAGATGCACTATAAGTCTCAAATTACGTGTCATCAAAAGAACAATAATTGTATACAAATACGATAATGATGACAAGTATTGTAAAGCAGAAACATATCAATAAGTGAATTCAAAGTGTTATAATATGATGAGCTAAATATAATTATAATAGCAAGGTCTTATCTATAACACCCATACGTTCTACATGGCCATTGAACGCCTTAGGTGGTAAACCTTTAGTTAACGGATCTGCAACCATCATGTCCGTTCTAATATGCTCAAAAAACACTCTATGTTTCTTCACTTCATCTTTAACTGACAAGTACTTTAACTCCATGTGCTTAGCACCCTTAGAGTACTTGTCGTTCTTCGAAAAGAACACGGCTGCAGAGTTATCACAATAAATTCTCAGCGGCCTAGCTATACTGTCAACAATTCCAAGCCCCGAGATAAAATTCCGCATCCACAATGCATGGTTAGTGGCCTCAAAGCATGCCACAAACTCAGCCTCCATAGTAGAAGTAGCAATGATAGACTGCTTCCCACACCTCCATGAAACAACTCCTCCCACTAATTGAAACACATATCCGAACGTAGATTTCCTACTATCCACACATCCGGCAAAATCTGAATCTGAATATCCAATGACCTCTAGATGATCGGATCTCCTATATGTAAGCATGTGCTCTTTGGTGCCTTGCAAGTACCTGAGAACCTTTTTAGCAGCTTTCCAGTGGTTCATTCCGGGATTACTTTGATATCTACCCAACATGCCTACAGCGAAGCTAATGTCAGGTCGAGTACATGTTTGAAGATAATTCAAACTCCCAACCACTGATGCATAAGGAATATTATCCATTTCCTTTCGTTCCAATTCATTTTTAGGACCTTGCAGTTTACTAAACTTATCTCCCTTCTGAATTGGAACTATCCCTGCAGAGCATTTATCCATTCTATATTTCTCTAAGACTTTATTGATATAAGCTTTTTGAGACAAACCTAACAGTCCTTGTGATCTATCCCGAAATATTTCTATTCCAATCACATAGGATGCCTCACCCATATCTTTCATTTCAAAGTGTTTAGAGAGATATTTCTTTATATCATGTAACATGCCTATGTTATTTGCAGCAAGCAAGATATCATCAACATATAGGACTAAAATAGCAAATTTACTCCCACTGACCTTTATGTAGATACACCGATCAACGGTGATCTCTACAAAACCATAAGACGTGATGATATCATTAAACTTAAGATACCATTGTCGGGAAGCTTGTTTCAGTCCATATATTGATTTTCTCAACTTACACACCATATGTTCTTTGTTTGTGGTCAAGAACCCTTCAGGTTGGTCCATATATACTTCCTCCTCTAAATCTCCATTTAGAAAAGCGGTCTTTACATCCATTTGGTGAAGCTCAAGGTCATAATGAGCCACCAAAGCCAAAACAATTCTCAAAGAGTCTTTCTTTGACACCGGTGCGAAAGTCTCTGTGTAGTCAATGCCATCTTTTTGAGTGTATCCTTTAGCAACCAATCTAGCCTTATACCTTTCAATGTTGCCCTTGGAGTCCCGTTTGGTCTTAAAGACCCACTTGGACCCAACTGTCTTGGAACCCTCAGGCAACTCAACTAAATCCCATACTTGGTTGTCACTCATCGATTTCATTTCTTCTTTCATGGCAATTAACCAATTTTCAGAATTGTCACTTCACATGGCTTTCTTAAATGAAACTGGATCTTCATCAATGCTTAAGTCACATTCACTTTCAAGAGAATAAACCACATAATCATCTGGAATGGCAGATCTTCTTTCTCTTGTAGACCGCCTTAATGATTCATGTGGTTCATTTGTCTCTTCTTGTACTATGACGGGTTCATTTATTTCATTTTCAACTAATGGATTTTGGACATCATTTTGCTGTTCCAAGTTGTCATGTAACTGTGATATGACAATTGGTACAACAACCTCAGAAGAAACCACAGGTGAAAGATCTTCAACCTGAATTTCTTGAATGTCCACTTTTCGTGGATCACCACTCCCACTAGTTTGACCATTCTCAATGAACCTAGCATTGCCAGTTTCTATGATTCTCGTACTATGGTTAGGGCAATAAAATTTATACCCCTTTGACTTATCAGGATAGCCAATGAAGAATCCACTTACTGTTCTTGGATCAAGCTTCTTTTCATGTGGATTATACACCCTCACTTCTGCAGGACAACCCCAAACACGGAGATGTCTCAAACTAGGTTTCCTGCCCGTCCACAGTTCATAAGGGGTCTTAGGAACTGCCTTACTAGGAACCCGGTTCAATAAATATGTTGCAGTCTTTAATTCGTATATCCACAATGATAAAGGCAAAGAGCAATTACTTAGCATGCTCCTAACCATATTAATTAATGTACGATTCCGCCTCTCAGCTACACCATTTTGCTGAGGTGTACCGGGCATTGTATACTGTGCACAAATGCCTCTATTTTCAAGGAACTTTACAAATGGACATGGACACTGTCCATTTTCATTATATTTCCCATAAAATTCTCCACCTCTATCGGATCTCACAACTTTTATTTTTCTATCTAATTGCCTTTCCACCTCAGTAACAAATACCTCTAAGGCATTTATAGAATGAGACTTTTCATGCAATAGATAAATATATCCATAACGTGAAAAATCATCAATAAAAGTGATGAAATACTTTTCACCGTTCCATGAAGGAACGTCAAAAGGACCACAAATGTCGGTGTGAATTAACTCAAGAAGTTGAGTGCTTCTTGTGGCGGCTTTCTTTGTAGTGTGTTTAGTTTGCTTTCCTTTAATGCATTCTACACACACATCTAAGTCACTAAAATCCAAGTGAGGTAGAATATCATTTTTCACCAACCTCATTAACCTTTCCTTAGATATGTGACCTAATCTTTGATGCCATAAGAAAGCTGAATTTTCATTAGATGTACTACGCTTGATGCCCACATTAGCTTCAACATAAAGCAAAGATTCAGAAAAATTAATATCAAGATTAAACCTGTAAAGTGAATCAATCAATGTACCACTACCATAAAATATATTATGTTTGTACAATGAAAATTCACCATGTCCAAACTTAATAATAAAACCTAAGTTGTCCAATCTACTAATGGAAACAAGATTTCTAGCACATTCAGGTACATAAAGACATCCTTCGAGATCTATATAACAACCAGTGTCTAAGATCAATCTGTAAGTCCCGATGCCCTCTATCTTTGCCTTCATCCTGTTTCCCATGAACAAATACTGTTCAGCTCCTCTTATGGGCCGGATCATACTGAATCCCTGTTTAATATGAGACACGTGAGTAGTAGCACCAGAATCTATCCACCAAGTATTATTAGGCACTTCTATAAGATTTGATTCAAAGGAAATAAAACTATAATGTATACCTTTCTTCTCAAACCAAGCCTTCCTTCTAGGACAGTCCTTCTTGAAGTGTCCCGTTTTCTTGCAAAAGAAACACTTCATTTCCTTCTTAACATGACCCTCATTGACTTTCAAAAGGTTCTTGTTCCTCCTGTCCTTTTTACCTGACTTACCCTTACTGCTGCTGGCACCATCATGACTTGTAAAATGGACAACTTGATCCTTTATCTTCCTTAATCTCCCTTCCTCTTGAACAAGCATGGCCTTTAATTCCTGAAAGTTCCATTTGTCTTTAATGGTGTTATAGTTCACCTGGAACTGACCAAACTCAAGGGGTAGAGAGTTAATGATAAATTGGACCAAGAATGTTTCATTAACATCCATTCCCAAGGTTTTTAACTTTGCTGCCAAATTAGACATATACGTCACATGATCATGGATAGGCTGAGACCAGTCAAACTTCTTCGTAGTCAGCTCACTCATGAGGCTTCCTACAATTGACTTGTCCGCCAAATCCGACTGTGAATACTCCTTCACTTTCAGAAAGAATTCCTTTGCATTCTCTGTCTTAGGCATTGATGGCTTAATACTTTCAGCCATACTCATCCTCATGAGATTCAAACTCAGCCTGTTAGAACGCTCCCAATCCTAATAAAGAGATTTTTCAGCTTCGGAGCTATCCTCTGTAATGGCTGCTGGTTGATTATCAATGAGTATAGCAAGATCCAACGACATAATGCCCAAAGTAAATCGGACTTGTTCAGACCAATCATCATAATTTTGCCCATTGAATTTGACAACAGAGTTTGCAGATGCAGAGAAATTTGATGAAGCTGCAATAATTTATACACGCTTACCTATTAGTGCTTTGACTATAATACAGATTCAAATCATATATGTAAAATTTAAAGCATGTATTCAAGCAACCTTTGGGCAATACTTAAAACACACACACAATCATCGATGCTAAAATATACATTTAATAGACAATCATGACATAAATAAATCAAATAAGCATGATATCTTTGGATATACACACTATTCAACCTAAGAACCATGATTAATCTCTTTAATATTATTGACTATTTTCAATGAGCCACCTTTGGGTGATCTCTTAGAATCATAATCAATAAATCAATTGTTCAATCAAATCATTTCATAGCATCTATTTCATCATGAACAATCGATCATATACTAAAATTTAAAAGTTAAACTTAATATAACTAGGCCACTTTGGTGACTAACAAGCTATACATAATTTTAACATTTAAATTAATTACTTTATTGTACAGTACAATACTTTTGATTTTGCCCTACACACCTATACCCGATTTGTTCATGTGATCATACAAAACAATTCCAATGAAAACATGCCTAATGAAAGGGCAGTAATTGTTTTATAAAAATAATAGCCAGCCCAAAACACAGTATAAGCATGCAAAACATATCCACAATCAAAGCGGATGAATATTTGGACTATTGTAAATATTCATTCTATCATACTGTTACAAAGCAATGAATACGGTTTATGAATCTAAACTAATTTCTTTAATCACTGATCATATATAAACAGTACATAAAGATATATATAAACCAGAAGTGTAAACACTGTTAATCATTCAATTATCTTCAAACATGAAACTATGTCCAACGTAAGCACATCATGTGTATTTAAAAGGAATTAGATCATGCTGTTAACGTTTGCCGAACTATACATACATAATCTGAATTTGAATACGAATAAATCGGTGATTCATGTAAATCTATAACCTTGCTCTGATACCAATTGTAAGATCATTTACGATTCCGTTTCGAAATCAAAACACTGTAATTGATCTAGATTTAAACATGAATCAACCGATATATTCATATATGAATCGAAACTAACCTTTATCCGTGAGAGTCTTCATCACAAATCAAACGAGTTCGAACCGATCGTAAGCGTAAGCGAAAGCGAGTAGTAGTCTTCTCCTTCCTTAATCTTCACTTTTAGTTAATCTCTAATGGATTGAGATTAGTTTTAATTAAACACCTCTCTCTTTAATTGTTTTCCTTAATCTGCAGTAATCTCTTTATTTTTTGTCTGCAGTACATTGTAACGGTAGTTGTTACTTCGTAACACACTAACCATGAAGAATGCAACTGTTTTAACAAAACTACCACCAACTCCCTTTTAACTGTCTTTTATATATATATATATATATATATATATATATATATATATATATATATATATATATATATATATATATATATATATAAAATTATAATTTAATGAGAAGAGGTGTATTTTATTTATTAGATAAGGAAGGAGGGATTATATTAATCCCGTAATTTTAACGTCTTTAACCGATACCGATCCATTACGGTTTCGACTTTATATTAAAACTACAAACTATACTTTGGACTTAACTTTATATATTAAACCTAGACACATTTGCCATATTGAATATATATATCTTATAAATATTCTTACATTCTCCCACTTGGCATGTGTGTCACCTTAATGGTTCAATATCTCTAATGCGGAAACTTATATAAGTCCATAAGATATCAATAATCCATAATTGAATCAAAATTGATTGGATCATGGCGGTCACACGTCATTCAGAAGATGAGGTACTCTTCGCATGTTGTCTCAGAGGTAATGAGGATCACTCCGCCGGTTCCTAGTGGATTCCGAGAAGCCATTGCCGATTTTGACTATGAAGGCTATACTATTCCTAAAGGATGGAAGGTTTATCTTTATCATCTCCTCTGCAGATATTATACATAATAATTCAGAAACCTGCTGATCAGGAACTTGAATTTGTGTTAAAATTTGATTGCAGCTTTTCTGGAGCCCTTTGTCGACACAGAAGGACCCGAGTTGTTTCCCGGATGTAGCCAAGTTTGATCCCTGCAGGTTTGAAGGCAGCGGCCCTGCTCCTTACACATACATTCCATTCGGAGGCGGACCCAGGACGTGCTTGGGAAAGGAATATGCTCGGTTAGAGATACTCGTATTCTTACACAATATTGTCAACACCTTCAAGTGGGAGCTCGTCTTTCCACAAGAAAAAATTACTTATGATCCCATGGCAGTACCTGTACAAGAACTTCCTATTCGTCTCTATCCTCATACTTGATAACTTAGCAACTGTGTTGTACTGAAATGAATTGCCAGTGTGAAGTAATATATATATATATCATCAGATTCCGAGTCTGTGTGCACATACAAGTAATATCTTTCAAGAATCATCCTACCTAAGCCTATAATCAGACAAGAAACAACTGCATTCTTCATCAATTATAAGTTGTTCAAGTGCAACAAAATATGAAGGTTCACTTCTTATTGAAGCCGAATAGGGACTTGATGGCATTGATGGCGTTCTCGTTTATAAAAGACTCATCAAACCTTTTCAAGAGCGGATCAAAGTTTTCGGACTTTCTGATGTTTTCCAGATCCGGGTCTGTCCTGATTCTCTGTAATATAAAAATGGAAGTTGGTTAGTTGTAATTCAGTTAACAGCAAAAGAGGAAAGAAGCAAATGCTTGCTGAACTATCTGACCTTAAAATCTTCATAACCTGATTTCAGTGCATCTTCAAGAGCCGAGATGCCGGCTTGTATCTGTAATCACAACAAGTATTATACGAACATCACAAAACCGAAACCCTCCCACAAGACTGAAGAGAAGCAACAAGATATAACCTGATTCAACTTTGAATAGCAGCAAGCCACATTGTAACTGGCAACTGAAGCTTCTTCTGAAGTAGGCTTTGATCCTAAAACTGACTCAAACTTCTCTAATGCATTCTCATATTTCCCATCCCTTTGATGAACAATTGCACAAGATGATACATCACACACAATTCATAATCCAACATTACTGTAACATTTGATTTCAAGATTGCACCTGTAAAGCTGCAGTCCTTCTCGCAGCTCCCTTTCCCTACGCTGCTTCTGTTCCATCTTTTTTAGGTAATTTTGCTCCTGATTCAACAAAATCAAAATGTTCAAGTATATCACTAAACTGATAGAATACATAAATAATCAGTAAGCAAACCTGTATCTCCCTAATCCGATTGCTGATAAATCCGGCGTTTCTTTCAGCTCGGATGATCTCCTTTTCAGTCATCTCACCAGGATCCTCGGTCTTCCCTGGAGAAAAGAACAAATTTCATTGAGATTGATCAGCTGACCTAAATTAAACGAAATGCAAAAAAAAAAAAAACTGACCATATCTCTTCTGCATTCTCATAAGAAGAGGACCAATCCTTTGTCTAATGGTGTACATAGTTCTACCATATTCAGCAGCTGGCCAAATTTCGGTTCCGAAAACCGCACTGTGAATCATGTAAACACAAACATATTAGTGAATTGATATTAGACGAAGTTAAAAGCCGATGAAAATGCGGTACCTGGTAGCAAGAACTTTATCGCCAACAGTGAATTTTCCAGTTTTATCAGCAAAGCCGCCAGGGGCAATGGCGTCAATGTAAGTACCGCCATCTCTTCCTTTTGCAAACCTCAGACCATATGGCTGCTCAATTTCCACTTCATATTCTTCATACTTATCTTCTTCTTCTTCTGGATCTGATTCTGCTGTTTTGGCTGTGGATTCTGAAGCCCTAATTCTCAAATCTTTTGATTTGGATTGGGTTTGAGGATTCAAACTCATTATCTTCCATGAACTCAACAACACAGAATTGTGAACAGATAAAGGAGATGCAAGAGGAAGCTTGTTATGCCTCCTGATTAACGAGGAGCTTGGATTTGGATTTGCAATGGCAGCCAACATTTCTAAATTCTTATCTCCTCTCCCTGTTTTCTCTGTGATAGTTATGCCACCAAGAAACCAATTACACAGAGTAGGAAGAGGACTCTTTGTTCCACAGCTATTCTCTACCACCTATTTTTCTTTTTTCTTTTTTTTTCGTAACCTCTTGATTGGAATATTTTAGGACATGAATTAACTGCTGAATAATTTAATTTCTGATTAACATTTACCATTCTAAAACACCCATAAATATTCTAAAACCCATTAAAAAAACATATTTATAGTTATAGCATCAATAAAAGCGGGATATTAAATACACCCCTAAATCTTATCCCCTTAATTCAATTAATCAAATAATTCATCAGGTTTCCAATCATTATCATTTATTAGTTTTAATTATTTTTAAAAATTAGTACTCTCTCTGATCAGAATTAGCTGTCATTTTAGCCTTTCACACAATTTTTAAAAAAAATATCAAATAACATAGATTTTGTAAAGTTTTTCTAAATCTTATCATTTATTTAATATTCAACCTTCTTTTAAACCAATAAGAAAGATTTTAGAATCAAAATTAATCATTTACAACAATTTTCAAGAACATTTCTTATAATTATTGTTCATTTATTGGCCTAGAAAACTTAGAACGACAGATAATTGTGATCAAATTTCTAATGCTAAAACGACACCTATTTTTGATCGGAGGGAGTATAAGTTATTATTAATATTGAGGTTGTTTAGTAGTTTTAATTTTTTTAATTAGTATGGAGTATTAATTACTATTATTTAGTAATTAATCATAATAATTAACAATTAATCATATTTAATTATTAGCAATAATTACTAATTATTAATTAGTAATAATTATTATTAGTTTTAATTATTATTGATAGTTAGTATTAATTATTACTAATATTAATTTTTTTTCTAGTTTCAATTAGTATTATTATGATTATTTAGTAATTAATCATAATTAGTAATTAATCATGTTTAATTAGTATTAATTATTAATTAGTATTAACTATTTTTAGTTTTAATTGTTATTAATAATTAGTATTAATTATTGATAATAATTAAGGTTGTTTAATAGTTTATTCGATCGGATGAGAATTACTTATTATTGAAATATCGTTACTTTTTAATAAAAAAAAATATTTTATATGGATGTTTCAGGTACAAGGCGACCATATTGTTCACGAAGGTTTCTAAACATTTGAATTTGCGGTTCGTATGTCTTGTCCAATTCTTCAACTCTTCGGTCGTGGCCCACATGTCAGTATTAAAGAACGGCGGCATTGGACAATTTGCCATACATTTCAACTGTACAAAATTTGAAGGAAAAATAGGAGAGAAAAATTAAAGTATCAATAACTCTTGTTAATGTGTTAACTTCATAAGATGTTTAACACTTACGGCAACATAATGGTGATAAATCATGTCTCGGGCGATGAATCCGATTGATCTGGGGCCGGGGAACCCTTGAGAGGCTTTTGCTTACTCAATGTGAGCATTGTGTGAGCCACGTTCCAATCTAATAACACATAAGTACATTGGTAGATTGTGGCGAACAACGCACGGCATATGGGCATCTTCATCTAGTGTTCGGATGGTGCCAACACTTTTTGGCGGAACCATTTGAGCTTTGCCATCATCTGTTTATGATCGACGCCTTCATGATCCACAAATATATTGTATCGATCCGGGTGATTACGAAGCTCCTTCATCATACTTCTTCAAATTTGAGGTCATGTATCCTCCGCGACCCAACAATACAACAAGTGCTCGGAATCCACAATTTTTGTCGCCTTGAACATCTGCTAGGCATTCAACATATGGAACCATGAAGTTTTTAAAATTATTGGACCCTTACTCGTACTTCTCTGTGACAACCGGCGGGTAGATAGAGACTGGTGTGTTTGTTTGCTCCTACTTTCTCTACTACATCATCATTTGTTGCTTCCCCCGCTACTTCCCCTGCCGCTCTCTTCCTTTCCCTTTCTTCCCTTGCTTTGGCCATGGCTTCAAGAGCGTATTCAAAACTCGATCTTCTATGTTCATTTACGCCCTTCTTTGATCTCCCCTTCGGGTACAGGGTGGTATCGGGTGCTTCTAGCATTATGGTTTTCGGGTCTCTCAATGTTCGCCATATTGTGCTAATTTGCCGTACATTTTTCAGATTATTTTGTAAAGTGTTGAACATAGATTGATTGGTCTATAATGATCCATTGATGAAGGGTTGTCTATTTTTGGAATTAGCGTGATGAATGCATGATTTATTTGTCTTAGAGTTTTATCTATTCTATAGAAACTTTTTACTGCCCGTATTACCGATAGACCTATGAAGTGCCAGTATTTATGGTAGAAACCTGTTGGTAACCCATCCGGTCCTGGCAACTTATCACTCCCGATTTCATAGACCGCACTCCTAAATTCTTGGTTGGTGAAAGGTTTAATCATTTCCATATTTTCTTCCTCTGAGATTTCATTTTGGATGACCGCAAGTTGCATTTGGAGTTGCGATGTAGTCATTGCATTTGATTTGAATCTGGCTTTACAGTCTGTCAGGAATTCCTCACAAGTGTCTTCTTCTTTTGTTATGATTGTTCCGTCACTACTGGTGATTGACGATATATTTTTACGTAATATTGATTAAGTAATATTGATTTTGCTCGTTGCATCCAGTATCTTTGTTGATATTCTATTAGACATTCTCTCTTCTTGTGTAATCTATTAAGTCTTGCATTGTCCCGGTAATTTAAATTTCTATAAATAATTAGTTGGATGTTTTCAATCATAGAATTCACTTCACACACTTGTCTATTTATATTTCCAAATTTTGTCTTACTCCAAATTTTTTATTTAGATTTTAGCAAGTTGGCCATTTTCACGAAGTTGTACATGTGGGTTCCTTGGAATTGGGTTCGCCATGTTAGCTTAATAATACTTTCACATTCATTTCTTTGGGTCCACATTAACTCAAATCTGAACGATTTGTTATTAATTCGTTGCATTGGATTTTCAAGATCAACAGAAATACGACAGCGATCCGATGTGGTGAGCGCATGGTTCAACGTGAAGATGTTTGGGTATGCTTGGATAACGTCCGGATGCGTCATGACTCGTTCCAGTTTTTCAAACGTGTTGTTCTTGCCCTCTCTTCGTTTGCACCAAGTGAACTCATTACCTTTAGTTGGGAGGTCGACTAAATTAAGCATGTCCACGGGTCGGACCCGCCGGGTCGACGGGTCCGACCCGCCGGGTCAAGGGTCCGACCCGCCGGGTCAAGGGTCCGGGAAGGGTGACCCGGACCCGGACCCGTATAAATGGCCGACCCGGCGGGTTGGCGACCCGCCGGGTCACGGGTCAGACCCGGCGGGTCGGCCCTTTTAGTTTAAAACCCATCTTTTTTTAAAAAAAATAATAAAAAAAGATGACCCGCCGGGTCGACCCTTTTAGGCACTAGGTTACATTTTTTTTTATTTTTTTTTTTAAAATTGAGGTTTGACGGGTCGACCCGCCGGGTCACGGGTAAGGATCACCTCGACCCTTACCCGCCGGGTCAAAACCCGCCGGGTCACGGGTGACCCGTGGACATGCTTAGACTAAATTACAATTTTGTATTAGATTATCTAATCGTTTAAATTTGTTCTTGAGCATAGGTGCACCGCCTTTTTTTATCCGCCGGTAATAGAATATCATTAAAATGCTCTATCAAGAGGTTATTTAAGTTATTCGTGTTAATGTAGTTGATTATTTTGTTCCAAAAATCATCCTTTTGTTGTTCATTTGGTGGGGTGTATATGAATGTTATACTTGTTGTGAAGTTAGTTGATAAATTTGTGTGCAAAATAGTGACACATCTATTTTCAACACCTTTTACTAGGATTCATTCATTAATCAGTTGGTAGTCCTTCCATAGTAGACATAGTCCACCAGAGAGCCCATCTGACGGGACGAAGCAGATCTTATCAAAGCCCGCCCATTTCCCGTAGGCTTCCTCTAGTTCTTCGTTAGTTTTTAGTTAAGCTAACATGATCATGTTCAAGTGTTCGTTTTTACATGTAATATTAATATATGTCGAAAAAAATTTATTCCTCATACCCTTACGGTTCTAGAATGCAAGTTTCATTAATATTGTAGATTTTTATCGGGTGGCTTAATCCCATAGTTCATGCCAACTTTACTTATCCTTATCTTGATAGTCATACTTGTGTTATTCTTTTCCGGTGTTTTCATATTTTCTTAAATTTCTATGTAACTTTCTTTCGCTTTGCTATAATGCATGTATATATTAATTCCATCAACTTTTTATAAAATTTTATGTTCATTTGGGCAGTAGCTTGTTTTTCGCGTAATTATCCTCATCTAGTGTATTACTTTTATTTGTATTTGTATATTGTATAACTATCATTTGTTCATTTGCATGCTTTTTGCAATGGTTATATTTGTAGCCTTTTTTATTGTACCATTGGGCTTCATATTGGCCTGCATTTTATAAACTATCTTTGAAATCCAACTGGATTGTTCCAAAAGTCCATTTTTTCGATATATCACATGTTCTTCTTAATGAGGGTATTAGCAAAATAATTTCAAGAATTTTTGGATTCCCCTTATTGCATTGACTAGGCTCCAAATTTTCCTGCTTTGACATTCATCCAAATTTTCCTGCTTTGACATTCATTCATTTTATCATTCATTTTTGGATTCCCCTTGTTGTTGTTTTCTTTTCCCTCGCCCTTCCACTGTGTAGAACTTGTGTCCTTATGGGGTTCATGTTCATAAGATACATTTATCTTTAGATTCTTATGCAAAGAGTAAAAGTTATCCTCGACACCCATATATGGACAAATAGTGGATATGGTGAATTTATGAAGACGGCTAGACGTATCAAATACAAATGTGTATTGTTCTTATTATTTTGGGGGTGTCCCAATTGTATCTTATCTTTGAAATCCAAGTGAATTGCTCCAACATACATTTTTTCAATATATGAATTGTTCTTCTTACCGAGGGTATTGGCAAAATAGTTTCAAAAATTGCAGGGTTTTCCATTATTGCATAAATCAGGCTCCAAAATTTCCTACTTTGACATTCATCATTTTGTAATTTTGTGTTGCTTATATTTGTTCCATTTGCTACATCGCATTCTTTATACAGCTTTTTTGTTTTCTTTTCCTCGTCCTTCCACTGTGTAGAAAATGTGTCCTTGTGCAGTTCTTGTTCATAAGATACATTTAGCTTTAGTTTCTTAAGCAAACAGTGAAAGTTATCCTTGTAAGAGCCTTAGTCTTCGAGAGATCCCGCACCTGCGCTTCAGTTGAGACGCAACTGCCTTTCTTCTTTGGAGTTGCAGTGGGCTGCCCCTGCGCCCTTGTCTGGCTGCCCCTACGGGTCTGTGAGCCGCCCTAGCGGCCAGGCCAACCGCCCCTGCGGTTTGTGGTGGGTTGAAGCCGTCTTCTTTGACCCGAGCCTTGCTTTTTGACCTCTCTTTCCTTTATATCTTCTTCTTCTCCTCCAAATGAGGGTTACCTCATTCTCTCTCTTGCTCCATCTCTCTCACGATCTTCTTCTCCTCTCTTTTTCCTTTGGATCTCTTCTTGATCCATGTTTAAGTTTGTGTGAGATTGGAAGCTTAGGAGTTTGGCTTTGCTTGTTGTTGTTGTTGATTGTTGTTGCTGAGCCTTATCAGCCAGCTTGAGGCTGTGTTGGTGTGGTGCTGATCTTCTGGAGAGCTCAGCTTGGTGAGTTTCATGGCTTCTTCTCTTTTTTTCTTCTTTCCTTCATCTTTTCCCTCTTTCCTTACCCTAGCTTAGATCCCTTAGGTTTGGATCTTGTTCCAACCTTAATTGGCTTATGTTGATGTATATATATATGTATGTTTCTGTGTATATGTGTGTTGGACGAAGAGGAAGTGAAGGAATCAAAGGAAGGAGTGAAGAAGGAGCTAAAGTGGTGTCTTCTGCACACTAGCCGCCCCTACGCATGTCTTGAGCCGCCCCAGCACCGGCAGTGTACCGTCCCTGCGCCACCTCCTAGCCGCCCCTGCGGCCACCTGCATCAGCTTGGTGTTGCACTTGGTTCTGCAGGTGTGTGTTGCTTCTATGCTTATCTTAGGATGCCTTTGTTCCATCCTTTCCTAGTGTGAGTGTATAAGATCATGCTAGAGGTGTGAGGACATGTTTGGCTGAGGTTATGATCGGTTTATGCCTCGTACGGATTTAAGGACTTAGGTTGATGTTGGTTAAGGTTTTGAGGTTGAGTATGATCCCTATGGATGCCTTTGGGTCTAGGTGTGACCCCTTTGATGAATAGAGGTTGATATCTTTCTATACCTTGTTATTAGACAGTGCCCCTCTCTCAAGATTGGAGGTTGTTTGTGGTTGAGCTGTGTACGAGGTTGAGGTAAGTCCGTAGGACTTACTTAGCTACCATCCCTATATTGGATGTTTACATGAGTAGTGTGTGCTTATTATGTTTGCTATGATAGCATGATATATCGTTTATACCGACCTATGTTTTAGTGATTGCCCCGTATGCGTGGTTGTGATAACCTTTCCCTTCTATCCTGCCATAGAGTTTGGGATGTTCTTTGACGTCGGGCCAGACTAGTTTACAAGAAGGGCGCAATTCACTCCCATAGGGTACACGGATTGTGTGATCGATACTCGTACAGCTGGACATTGCACTCAGAGGCGGGGATGATACGGTCCTCGTGTCATATATTTTCATCTATCTATATGTATACGCGATTTGAGTGAATGGCTATTATGTAAAGATAATAAATGGGTAAATGTGTGAAAGCATGTTGATGTGTTTATCTTTCATGATTGTGATTGTGCTTATGCATTATCTCATATATGTATGGTTAGCTAACGGTTTCATACCGTGTGGTAGATGTTTGCAGGTTAGGCGCTGCTGGGTGATTTGGCAGGGTGACAAGCCGAGGACTCTCGTACATTAGGTGGTTGGTTTGGGGTTGTTATGTTTCCCTCCTACGTGAGGATGATCTTTTGTACCTCTTGTGTGAGGATGTTGTTTTATATACTCGGCTATGATGTTGTTTACCTTTGGATGTTCAGTTTATACAGTTTTATGTATTTGTTTTATATCTGTCAGTGCCATGTTGTAAGGTCCAGTGAACTTGTTGTCTGGTTAGGGTCAGGATCCACTGTGAGATCCTAGCCCAATGTGACACTCCGAGTCCCGCGGATTCGGGGTGTTACAGAGTTGGTATTAGAGCCTTAGGTTGACAACAATGGCACTTGCTACCTACAATGAGGTTTGATAGGTAAAATAAACAGAACCTACATGGGGTCTGACGTTTTCAAAGGTTTTTTTATTTTAAATGTGGTTTTGGGATAGAATGTACGAGAAGTCATCACCTCTGTCATGGATCTCTGCAGCGAAGATATGTATATATATATATATATATATATATATATATGTGTGTGTGTGTGTGTGTGTGTATTATTGATTATGTGGATGTATTATATATACCAATACATCTGGCATATATATAGCCTTATAAGCTTAGGTGCGTATATCCTACATATGGCTCAGACTAGAGCAACATTTGTAGTGGGACGAAGTAGAGGTACACCCCTTCTTCCTCTAGTGATGCCCAGTCAGGAACCAATTTCCGTTGCTGTTTCGCCTGTGGCAGAGAACGAGTTTGAAGAGGCTGATCATGTCTCCATGAGTAGATTCGAGTTTCAGGAATATATGAGCCAAGTATATGAAGTTGTAATAGCGGGTAGACCTACACCGGATTTACCAACATCTACGGGACCAATTGAAGCTTCCGGATCAGAGAAGAATTAATGGACTGAATCAGTTAGTGGAGAAGCAAGGATGATGAATGTTGGACTAATTCAGATATTAGGACAATCAAGCGGTCCTTTGGCCATGAAGACGACTAGCAAGGAGTTACAGTGGTTTAACTGCGAGAAGTTTGGACACCGGCGAGTTGTGTGCCCAAAGACGCCAATAAAATGTTTTACAAGTGGTAAAGGAGGGCATAGAGAGAAGTTTTGTCGACAGGGCAAGGCGCTGCCTCTACTAGTTCCCTCCCGGAGTAAGATCATTAAAGGTGGACAACGAAGATCGAGATACCCTTTAGTTGCACAGGTTGCAAGAATGGGACGGTTATGTTTCAACTGTGGCTATCCAGATCATTTGCGTTTTGAGTGCCCCTTGGCACCGATAGCTTGTTTCACATGTGGTGAATTAGGCCATTTGACCCCTTTTTGTCAGCAAGGTAGTGTGTTACGCTAGGATGTGACACGCAAAAAGCTTTACATTTATAAACTCGATCTAATCTCCTAAACTACCTAGCGAAACCCGCAGTGTACGGGACGTTTTGTAGTAGGGATAGTATTCCGAGGTCGAACACAAAGACTAAGGTGAAATCGAGTCAAACAATTGTCATAGATAGTGTGGATCTAGTCTAAGAAAAGGTCAAGGAACAAAGAAATGAAAATCTCGATATTTTTGGTTGGTTTTTGTGGTGATCAAGCAAAGATCACAAATCAAGCAAGATAATAAAACAAACTAACAACTCAAAAAAGCTAGGTAAACAAGTAACACAAGCACAAAATATGTGATAAAAGAGAGAAAAATGGATTCTAGAGGTCAAGATTTCCGGTTATGGCATTGGACTCAAGGTTCTAAAGATTCTAAGGATAAGGCTGCGGTGTTGGGAAAGGGTGTTTCACTAATGGAAGCAATTACTGGGTAGGTATCTTACTTCACTAATCCCGCATCAAACTCCTATTACCGGGTAAGTCTCAAGGAGGTAAAGTAGGGAGTTCTACACAAACCGGACACTACTTAAGTGGCAAACCTCTCCTTACCGGGTAAGTCTCGGAAAAGTAAGTCTCAAGCAATAATCCTAGCACACTCAATCCAATAGCGGCTTGTGAGGCTCACTACTACCTAGAATTCATCATCTTATGTATCTAAGATCGGAAATCATCGGGTAGATCTCTTCCCTCACTTAGGTTGATAGCATTAGGTGATCCTAAGCTAAACACTAGGATTTCAACAACCTAACACCCTAACATACAAATTCATCAATTAAAGAGCAGGAGAGAGGAAAATCGGGTGGATCATGGAAAAAATCGGCCGATTTGACTGAAGAACAGCCCGATTTTCCTTCTGGAATGGGTTTCGTGCATACAAATCATCCTAAACTAACATATAAGTCCATCCTATCATCACCCAAGCCATAACCATCAATCCATCACTCCAGAATCACAATAAACTAGCCAATAATATGCATATCAAGATCCAAAATCATCACACAAGCATACATGGTTTTCATAGATGGATGATGAAAGATAAGCAAGTAAAAACAATAAATCTCAACTGAATCTAAGTTTTAGCAAGACTTACAACCCTTCAAATGAAGTCCCAAAACGTTCCTAACAATCCTTGCAATAGTTCCTCAATCAAAGACTCCAAAAATCACTCAAAATCACTCAAAACCTCACTATCACTCTATGTTTGGTGTTCTTCTTCTTCCTTCAAATTTGAGAGAGTTTTTCTTCTTCTCCAAGTCTCTCCCCAATGCAATGAGCTGTGAATGAGAGAATGTGGGAGAGGAGAGATCCTCAGCAACAGCTTGCAGGACTACTTATATTCTCCACCAAGAGCAAGGCTGGGCAAAGAGATCGTGGGACACGTGGCTTAAGCTGTTGAAGGCCAAAAATCGACCCAGTCAGGAAAATCGGCCGATTTTCCTGAGTGATGGTCCGATTTTCTTCAACAGAGGGATGTTATGATCGTCTAGCCATGAGTTGCTCCATTGCTTGCACCAATTAGGGTCCTTGTGTCCTTTGTTGCTCCAATTATGATCCTTCAAAGCTTCGGATGTGTACGGCCATGAGGCTTGACCCTCGAATGCATCGTTTAATGTCCAAAAGACCCCCGAAATACCTACAACACCGACAAAAGCTCGTGTAGACGTCTTTTCTAGGAATATGCACGAAATGAGTGTAAACGTCGTGAACTAGTGCCAAAACGTGCATGAATAACGGAGAAAACTTTCTAAATGTATGCCTATACTAACGTCATAAATCACGTTATCATAGTGTTTCTTCTCAACAAGACCTTCCTCTTTCTGGTGCAGAAAGAGTAGAAATGGAGTCCATGGTGATGACCTCAGTGATACCTGAGGAGCATAGGTGTGAGGTTGAGTGATGATATGCAGTGGAGCTTTTGGCGTTAGCTGTTACAGGTACCATTCTTATTAATAATTTACCTAGTGGAGTTTGTTTGTTGAGTGCTATGCACTTCTTGTCTTTTGATGCATGCGTTAATAGTTGATTGTGGGCACAATGGAAGATAGACTTCCCTTTACAGGATTACCAGTTAGGGGTCTAAGGTACCCGCGAGATATGTATTTGTCCCATTTATTCAAGGACTTGTGTATGGTTTGTAGACTTCTTTGTCATGCCTTAGGAGCATGAGGAAGTCGTTATGTGTATGGTTTGGATGAATAGTTATCATGCTGTGTTAGATATCAGTTGGAAGGTTGTTATGGTCTCTATTGAGATCGATTAGATAAAGGTCTTCTGAGATTACGACCTTTGAAGAGATGAGTCTTGTCATTAGTTCCATAAGAGCAGCGAAGTTGATAGCACAAGAAGGTGACACTTTCTAATGTTATGCCATGAAGGAGAAAGATAGTTCCACGTTGGAGGGTATTCCAGTGGCTTATGAGCATATAGACGTGTTATTGAACCGTCTAGTTTGCCGCTCCAGCGGAGTGTGGACATTAATATCGAGTTAAAGTATGATACGAGACTTATTGGGAAGGCCCATATCATATGGCGCCTATTGAGATATTGTAACTGATGACTTGAAGAGTGGGCTGAGACGGGCTTCCTTTGCCCTAGTGTATTCAATGTCTCGTATTGACGACTTGAAGGGTCAGATTCAAGAAGCAATTGTGTTTTTAGGATTCCCTTGCGCTCAGGATATCACCAATTGAGGGTGAGAGAGCATGATATGCATAGGATAGCTTTTCGTACCCGTTATGGACACTACGAGTTGTAGTGACGCCATTTGGGTTGACGAATGCCTTAATAGTCTTCAGGGAGTTAATGAATAGCAACTTCATCGATTTCCTTGATCTATTTGTGGTGATCTTATTTGATGACATTTCGGTATACTCTCGTAGCAAAGAGGAGCAGACCGATCATCTGAGGTCAGTTCTGCAGATTTTGAGAGATAGAGGGTTGTATGCTACGCTCTCTAAATGCAAGTTGAGATGCCAGAGGTAGCCTTCTTAGGCCATGTTGTTTCCGCTAGTAGGATCATGATTGATCTGGTGAGGATTGAGTATGTTGCAGTATGGACGGTACGGATGAACATTAAGGGAATACGTAGTTCCTCGGCTCAGCCGATTACTACCAATGCTTTGAGGAAGGATTTTTACATGATTGTGTATCTATTTACGAGTCTTTTGAGGAAGACCACCAAAATTGCGTTGTCAAGCAGTATACCAGAGCTTTGAAGAATTGAAGAGGCACTTGGCCTCTGCTTCCATTCTGTTCTAATCAAGAGGTTATGAGGATCCCGTAATTTACGGTAATACATCCCTGCTAAGCTTAAGATGTGTATTAATACAGAGGAGTAGAGCTATTGGTAGGCATGCCTATTGATGAAGACGTACGAGGAGAACCACCCAACTTATGATCTAGAGTTAACAGTGGTACTTCCAGCCTTGAAGATAATACCTGTATGATATTTCATATCAGGTTTTCACAGACCATAGGAGTCTGAAGTACATTTTATGCAGCGGGAGTTGAATAATTGTCAACATTAAGGGCTTGAGTTGATCAAGGATCTTGACCTTGAGATTTCATATCTTTTTGGGAATTTGAACGTGATCGCCGACAACTTGAACAGATTAATGCCTCAAGAGAAGACTATTGTGAGACTGATTATTCAGTCACAACTTCAGAGAGATCTAGCCTGGCTAGAGCTGTATATACAGTGCCTGATAAGGACGCCTAGTTATACGCTTTAGAGGTTCTACTTGGTCTGTTGGATGAGACCCAACAGAAGCAGGGGACCTGCCCGACTTTGATAAGGTTTAGAGAGCGGATATCTCATGGTGAGGCACCACAGCTCCCCCATGGAGTAGATGGGATGATGAGATGTTGTGACCGCATCTGTATGCATGCTGATGTAGAATTGAAACAAAGAATCTTATAGTACACTCATTGTACACCCTACTCAGTACTTCCAGGTACGAGTAAGATGTACCATGAGGTGAGACAGTTATATTGATAAAGAAGATTGGAACCGATGTAATCAGATTTGTGATACCATGCGTGACTAGTCAGCCGATCAAGATAGAACATTACCGACCTGGAGATGAGCTCCATCCACTACCAGTGTAGTAGTGAAAATAGGAAGGACATCTCTATGGACGTTGTGACGGAATTGAGGCCCAATAAGATTTTTGATGTATGGGGATTGTTGGTGACCGTTTGACCTAGACGGCATGCTTCATTCCTATTTGAGAGACATGTCTAGTGAGTAGATTATAGACAGATAGCGAGACTCCATGGTATACCGAGGACAATCTTGGGTGATTTACCTCGAGGTTTGACAACAGACTTACACTGCTTTGGGGACGAGTCTACACTTCATGACTGCGTTACACCCCAGACATATGATCAATCATAGAGGACCATCTAGACCCTGAAGGATATATTATGAGCTTGTGTGTTGGATTAGAAACATGGATGGTTAGATTACCTCCCATTAATGAGTTTATTATATAACAATGATTGACGTGCATTTATTGGAATGACCCCTATGAGGTAGTATATAGACATCGAATTGTGAAGGCAGCATAACAGTTAACTTCGCCTATGAGGTTAGAGGATGTTCACCCTATGTTTCATGTGTCTCAGCTGAGGGGATATATATCAGATCCGAGACACCTTGTGAGTTATGATGATCTGGTGGTTGAGCCGAACAACATTTTTGTTGAGCATTCGATTACATTCCTAGAATGAGATATGAAACGCTTGCATTCGAAAGACATTCCCATATTGAAGACATAGTGGTCGAGATGAGGATCTGAAGAGGCCATGTGAGAGACTGCGGATAGTATCATGAGGAACTATCCAAAGTTTATGTCGGGGCAGATTCATTTGTGGGAGCACGAGTAGACCTTAGTGCTATCTTGATGAATGTTGTGCTTATATGCCTTGATGTGTATATTCCATGATAGCTATGATGTTATTTATGATCTTAGTAGATCTTGATGTGCTAGCGTGATATATGTCATAGCTGGAGATGATTATTTCCTCCACACTATCTGAGTATGTTTTATATTTATGGCTGGAGATGGTTCTTTCCTCCATGCTATTTGAGTATGTTTAGGATATAGCTGGAGATGGTTCTTTCCTCCATGCTACCTTGATGGACATAGTTTCAGTGGAGATGTTATTCCTCCATGCGTTATATACGATTATGGTTTGGCTAGAGACGTATTTCCTCTATGCATGTGATATGTTTTGGCTAGAGATGTGCTTCCTCTACGCCTTGTGATGTGGTGTGGCGAGAGACGTGATTCCTCTACGCCTTTGGGTAGCGTTATGGCCCAACTGGAGTTGATGATTCCTCCATGTTGATGTTTGAGGTTATAGATTGTTATAGGTTGTGATCTTTTGAACGGAGATGTGATTCCTCCGATAGAGAGAGTGAAATCTATACCTCGGCTTATGGGTCCGAGAGACTTTAGGATTTTGCAAGTTTCGGGACGAAACTTGTTTTTAGGGGGGTGAGATGTAAGAGCCTTAGTCTTCGAGAGATCCCGCACCTACACTTCAGCTGAGACGCAGCTGCCTTTCTTCTTTGGAGCTGTAGTGGGCCACCCCTACGCCCTTGTCTGGCCGCCCCTGCGGGTCTGTGAGCCACCCCAGCGGCCAGGCCAGCGGCCCCTGCGGTTTGTGGTGGGCTGCAGCCGTCTTCATTGACCCGAGCCTTGCTTTTTGACCTCTCTTTCCTTTATATCTTCTTCTTCTCCTCTAGATGAGGGTTACCTCATTCTCTCTCCTACTCCATCTCCCTCATGATCTTCTTCTCCTCTCTTCTTCCTTTGGATCTCTTCTTGATCCATGTTTAAGTTTGTGTGAGATTGGAAACTTAGGAGTTTGGCTTTTCTTGCTATTGTTGTTGATTATTGTTGTTGAGTCTTATGAGCCAGCTTGAGGTTGTGTTGGTGTGGTGCTGATCTTCTGGAGAGCTCAGCTTGGTGAGTTTTATGGCTTCTTCTCTTTCTTTCTTCTTTCCTTCATCTTTTCCCTCTTTCCTTAGCCTAGCTTAGATCCCTTAGGTTTGGATCTTGTTCCAGCCTTAATTGGCTTATGCTGATGTATATATATGTATGTTTCTGTGTATATGTGTGTTGGACAAAGAGGAAGTGAAGGAATCGAAGGAAGGAGTGAAGAAGGAGCTGAAGTGGTGTCTTCTGCACACCAGCTGCCCCTGTGCATGTCTTGAGCCGCCCCAACACCGGCACTGAACCGTCCCTACGCCACCTCCTAGCCGCCCCTGCGGCCACTTGCATCATCTTGGTGTTGCACTTGGTTCTGCAGGTGTGTGTTGCTTCTAGGCTTATCTTAGGATGCCTTTGTTCCCTCCTTTCCTAGTGTGAGTGCATAGGATCATGCTAGAGGTGTGAGGACGTGTTTGGCTGAGGTTATGATCGGTTTATGCCTCGTACGGATTTAAGGACTTAGGTTGATGTTGGTTAAGGTTTTGAGGTTGAGTATGATCCCTATGGATGCCTTTGGGTCTAGGTGTGACCCATTTGATGAATAGAGGTTGATATCTTTCTATACCTTGTTATTAGACAGTGCCCCTCTCTCAAGATTGGAGGTTGTTTGTGGTTGAGTTGTGTACGAGGTTGAGGTAAGTCCGTATAACTTACTTAGCTACCATCCCTATATTGGATGTCTACATGAGTAGTGTGTGCTTATTATGTTTGCTATGATAGCATGATATGTTGTTTATACCGACCTATGTTTTAGTGATTGCCCCGTATGCGTGGCTGTGATAACCTTTCCCTTTCATCCTGCCATGGAGTCTAGGATGTTCTCTGACGTCGGGCCAGACTGGTTTACAGGAAGGGCGCAATCCACTCTCATAGGGTACACGGATTGTGTGACCGATACTCGTACAACTGGACATTGCACTTAGAGTCGGGGATGATACGGTCCTCGTATCACATATTTTCATCTATCTATATGTATACGCGATTTGAGTGAATGGCTATTATGTAAAGATGGGTAAATGTGTGAAAGCATGTTGATGTGTTTATCTTTCATGATTGTGCTTATGCTTATGCATTATCTCATATATGTATGGTTAGCTAACGGTTTCATACCGTGTGGTAGATGTTTGCAGGTTAAGCACTGTTGGGTGATCTGGCAGGGTGACAGGCCGAGGACTCTCGTACATTAGGTGGTTGGTTTGGGGTTGTTATATTTCCCTCCTACGTGAGGATGATCCTTTGGACCTCCTGTGTGAGGATGTTGTTTTATATACTCGGCTATGATGTTGTTTACCTTTGGATGTTCAGTTTATACAGTTTTATGTATTTGTTTTATATCTGTCAGTGTCATGTTGTAAGGTCCAGTGAACTTGTTGTCAGGCTAAGGTCAGGATCCACTGTGAGATCCTAGCCCAATGTGACACTCCGAATCCCGCGGATTCGGGGTGTTACAATCCTCGAGTTCTCGATACCCATATATGGACAAATAGTGTATATGCTAATATTATGAAGATTGCTAGACGTAAAAAAAACTGAACCTAAATCTATAGTATGTGTTGTTGAGTTTCCTATATATTTAAAAAGTTCATGTGTAATGTTCTCATTATTTTGGAAGTGTTTCAGTATGTCTCGCAAATGCACATATGGAAATTATAGCCCATGCTATGCATCTTAGAATTATTTTTATATCTATCAATTCTAACATTCATTAATAACTCTATTCTTTTAGCCATATTGTAACCATCATGTTTCCTTTCATATTTTCTTTCGTCCTGGGACTGTTTTTGAACAAAATTAGAGTTCCCAGCATAATTCACTTCCACTTTAAGTTCATGATTATCATATCTTATTTTCCTTGTAGAAAATTTTTTCCTCTTCTCATCTGTTTTTTGACCGCCTTGGGTGCCTGTGTAATCCATTTTGAGCCAGAAGTATTCAATGAGGTTATCACTAATCCAGCCATAGATGTGCTTACAGATAAATAGGGGGAGGATATCCCATATGGTACTCCATAAGATATGGTCATAGTTTACAATAGCATCAACTAGAACATTTCCTATATAATTTCTACCCTTAACCCAAGTGCTAGCCTGAATTAGGAGGGTTACATAGTGTTGTACACACTTTATTTATCCTAGGTTCAACCTATGACTAGAGGTGAACATGTGCTTAGTAGTAGGAAACAAAAGACAACATGTATTTATCATAATCATATAATCTTTTTCCAGTGTCAGGTTCTAGGCTTCCTCTTGCCTCCCTCCTTGGCTTCCTTTGGTGCAGAGGTGATTGTATCCTCGGTGCATCCAATCTTCTTCCTCTTGTTAGACTCATATTTTGTTTCTTCAATGTTCATTGTCATCTCCCCCATTTGTCTATGCATGGTGTTGTTTACGTGAAATGAGTGAAAATAACTTTCAAATAGAACAATTCCATCATCTATAGGTGTTGGTATGTTACTTAACAGGGCTGTCAGATTTTCATCTTCAGATTTTAGTGTAATATTACCCTTCTCAGGTTCAATAATCACGGTTGCTGCAAACAATTCATCTTTCATTGGTGTTGTTTCTATATCTTGCTTGCTGAGTTTCTTCCTCACTAGACTTGCACCAAAGATTTTCACCTTTTCATCTTCAGTAATGCGAGGGTCGCCATCTTCCTTGGTTAGAGTTGATGATGAGTTATACTTTTCCTTATCTCCTGATTTTTCTTTGGAGCTACTCTTTGAGCTTTGTGAAGAACCATTAGTGACTGACACAATAATGCCACTACTTCTAGTCAAATATGGTTTAATCCCATCAATATAATTTACTAGTGTTCTTTTTTTTCCTTTTCAGATTAGCTTTTGCTGGAATCCAGTCTTTGTCATCTTTTTCATCCTTTCCTTTTTCAGACTTACCTCCATCCTTGTTGACCTTCATAAATGAGAAGTTTGTTTTCCTAGTTCTATCAATTCTCAAAGGACATATTTGAATCCATGATTTTTGTCGGCACAAAATCCGCACCCTTTTGAAAAGTCTTCAAACCAGATGGGGAATACCTTGGTGTTACCATTTTCATCTAGGATGGGGATTTTGAAGTTGCGTACCTGCTCTAAATCTATATTGATGCACATCTTGGCACCCATGCCCTTTTCCGAAAAAGAGTCTAGTTTTATGAATCTATTAACGCTGTTACTTTCACCAATTGTTCTAATGGCTTCTCTGTTTATGTATTTTGGGGAATAAGAGGGATTCTTGCCCAAACATCAACAACAAAGATATATTCATTAAACACATTGAAGTTGAGTTTACAGGCTCTAAAGATGAGAATGTGGTCAAAAACATGGTAAGATCTTTCCTCCCAAATCATTACTTTGTCTTTAGGATTAGAAAAGTTTATCTCAAACCACTGGTTCGACTTAAGGATGAACTATACCTTTCCTTTGATGTTTCTCCACTCCGACAATAGCTTGATTCTAACCTGCTGAATTCCAGGTAGTTCCAAATAGATATGAGTCCGGTTTGGGCTAAACTGGCAAACCGGTGGTTTCCAAACCGGCGGTTTAGGTTTGCCGGTTTGGCCAAACCGTGAGTTACCGGTTTAGGTTTAGCCCAAACCGACGATTTAACCGCCGGTTTGGGTAATTTTTTTTAAATGGACCAAACCGGCGGTTAACCACCGGTTTGGTCCTCAAAACCGACGGTTAACCGTCGGTTTGGTCCAATTTTCCAGTTTGTTTTTAATAAACCGCCTTCAACTTTCTCAGGGACCTCACATATTTTTTTATTTTGTTCATTTTTAGTTTGTTCATGAGTTTCATTGTTATCATTACATTTCTCAGGGACCTCACATATTTTTTCTTGAACCCTAAATTGTTTTCACTCATCTCATTTTAGAATAATTTTAGCTGATGTGTTTAGTTTAGCTAATGGCAATTTTTTTTTGTGTAAAACGATTTGGTGGTTATTGCTATTCGTACCGCAGTGAAAATGCTGTTCATACCGCTTGTACGGCTACGCAACATAGTTAGCGGGTTTTTTTTCATTTTTTGTAAAAAGATTTTTTTTTTTTTTAAATTTGAGCGCCGACGCTTAAACTTATTTTTTTCAACGCAATTTTTACACTTTACATCCAAAAACACCGAATTTTAACCAGATTTACGATTTGAGCGCAAGCGCCAGGAGCCGGCGCTCAAATAAATATTTTTTTTTAAAACAAAAGCGCTTACGCCTATGCATACTAGACGCGTAGCTCAGATTGGTCTTAACGCTACGCGTACGCGATGCGTAGGCGTAAATGTGGTACGTACGCATATCATAGAACGGACGGTACGAATAGCAATCTGGCGATTTGGTGTATCTAATATTACCTATAAAAAGAAAGAAAAAAAAAAGTTCATGAACGAATCGAGATAAAAACCACCGCTATGCGAGGAGTCTAACACAGTCTGTACAAAACCTTGTGCTGTGTGGCTACTCGAAACGTCCGCCTTCGCATGGCATTAGAGCGGTAAGTCAAAATTTTAGTAAAACGAGTCTTTCTATCATTCTCTCCTCAACCTCGAACCTGAACATCAAAACCTTTAGCCGAAAGGAATTCGCTGTGGCCTGTGGGTTCGTTGGCTTCAATCTCAACATCTGACAGACTGACACTCATCCGATCCACACCAATCTATAACTATCTCTACTACCGCTTTTCATTACTCAAGCAGCCATTCAAGATGAAAACCTTATTGTTCGCCTCGTTGTTGATCGCAATTGTCTCCCAATCAGCCGCTCTTGCTTCTGATTCATTGCTCGGTGTCTCTCCTCAAGGTATTCGCCTTGCTATACGCATCTCTTCTGGCCCTCTCCTTCTTAGATTTTCAGTAGATATTTCAGTGCTTTTTGGGTGTTTCTTACTTATTTCTGAAATCGACGTTTTTGGCCGACGAATTCCTGTGATTAGATGTAAAATATTACAAGACGGCGTCGGAATTTTTGAGCTGCAAGGATGGATCCAAAACAATCCGTGTAGATCAGCTCAATGACGATTTTTGCGACTGTTCAGATGGTTCCGATGAGCCCGGTACTTCTCTTGCTTGTATCTTCGATTACTCTGTTGATTGAATGAGCTAGCTTTATTTGTAATGCGGGATTAGGGTATTACTTTGTTGATCTGAATGTTATTACTTATAAATGACAGGAACGTCAGCTTGCCCTAATGGAAAATTCTATTGTTCAAATGCGGGTCACATTCCCCTTGTACTGTTTTCTTCAAGGGTGAATGATGGTATATGCGGTGAGAATATTGCTTGAACCTCTTTGAGATATTACACTTGCGTATGTTTTGCGTTTCTAGTAACTAGGTATTGTTGTCCCCGCCTGATGTAGATTGCTGTGATGGGAGTGATGAGTATGATGGCAAGGTTAGGTGCACAAATACATGTTGGGAGGCTGGAAAAGTGGCCAGAGATAAGTTGCAGAAGAAGATAATAACATATCAGAAGGGAGTTACAATTCGGAAGAAGGAAATCGAACAGGCCAAATCAGCATTTGCGAACGATCAAGCTGAATTGGCAAAACTTAAGAATGATGAAAAAGGACTCAAAGCCCTCGTTGATGATCTTAAAGGTATGCTTATGATCCTATCATTTTTGTACTTGCCGTTGCTATTGAATTCCCACAATCTGCTTGCTGTTCTTCTGGCTAGTATGATTGTTTAAATGGCTAGACAAGACAATTAATGCTTCAGGATGTGTGTCATATATTCTTTGTTTCTGCTGTAATAATTCCTGTCAATGGTCAAGTCATAGATTCAACTGTTGTTTTGTTTTACAAGAAGAATGGCCCTGAAAGCTTTTAGTACAACTCCCTATAATGTTACACAGAACAGTACAAGGGAAATGGTGATAGTGATGTTTGAGTTTGTTATGTTGAGACACTGGCTCCAACAGTCCTGTGTGCAATAAATTGCATTATAGTTGGCCAAAATATGGAATTTAGCCAGTTTCTAAATCATCACATAACTCTGAATTGTGGTTTTAACAATAAAGTGACCTTTATTCTTGTATCTTGTGCTCACTGTTTTTTTTCTTCTCAAACCTTACCCATGAGCACCTTAAATTTCTTCTGCATCATCTTGTTTGTAGAGCGCAAAGCACAGATCGAGAAAGCAGAGGAGAAAGAACGCTTGGAAAAAGAACGTTTGGAGAAAGAAAAAGAAGCAACAAACAAGGAAGCCAAAAAAGAGGCAAATGGTGAAGCAGTAGATAGTGAAAAAAATGAGAATGGGAAGGAAACACATAATCAAGATTCACATGATGATATTGGAAACATTCATCAGGTTAGAATTCTCGCTTCCTACTGCCTAAATGTGTTTTGGATCTCTTTATAATGTTATTAACAATTGTATTATCTTTTGAGTCGGTGAACATGAATTATACCATTTGCTTGCTGATGTAATGATCTGATATTTGTACGTTTATCTAATGATTTCCGTGTCAGTTCTTTACCCTTTCTCTGATACATTGCTCTTTCAAAACTATAGTTTTATCGTGAATATGCTAGTTTGGGATATCTTTATCGTATTGAAATGTTATAGAGTACTTTTGTCCTTCACTTTTCGGTGCTCAAATGTTGCTAGCTTTGATATCCACATTCATAAACAGGATGTCGAGGAGGGCTATGCGACCTCAGAAGTTGTGAAGGAAGATCCTTTGAAAATTAAAGAATCTCATATTGATGCAGTTGACCCGGTAATATACAATTTTGTACCATGACAAATTTTTAGATTTCTGTTTCAATGGAAATTATATTTGTTTCACCTGCGGTATGAAATCTTACATGTTCTTGAGTATGTTTCCTTTATATTTATGAAGCATGCAGAGGAGGATGAAGATCCTGCTGCTACATTGGAATCTGGTACTCAACCCCACCACGATGAGGTACTTCTTCTCATTTTTTAAAAATAAATTATTTGTGTAACTTTCCTCTCAATGAACCCCTGTAGATTCTGTGTGCCTCCTATTGTTCTTAGTAAACAAATCAGTGGAAATACATTAGATATTCTGGCTTTCGGAATAGGGTATTTGACCTAGTGGCCCTTCTTTATTTTTTCAGTTATCATAGGAGAAAAGAGGCTGATTCAATTTAGGGTTCCTTAATTTTTCTTTAGAAAAATGACGTTTGCATCACCTTAGTGATAGCTCTCTTTCCTGGATTTTCAAATAGGATGGAGAGGTTTCAGGTGAAGAGGAGGTGTTGTCAAAAGAAGAGATTGGACGTCGTGTTGCATCTCGTTGGACTGGAGAAAATAGTGAGCAGAAAACCGAGGACCCTGATGCTTTGAAGGATAACGATAGCCCAGGAGAGATTCCTAAAGATATTCATGACGAGGAATATGATGGGTATTCTTCAGATATGTATGATGATGATGATAAATATGATGACCATGATTCTGAAGACCATACAAATAATGATTTCACTGAGGACCATGGGGATTCCAGCTCTTCATACGGATCAGATTCTGATGATGAAACACGCTCAGGTCTGCAATTTTTGCTTGTCGTTTTTCTGTTTTTACTGGTTTACTTTTTAAGGATTTGCTTATGTTGTGCAAGTTCTGGGAAATTAATCCAATAATATCTCTAGGTAGCACATCTTGGATCAAGAAAATTAAGAGTACTGTGGGAAACATTCTAGAAGCTGTTAATCTGTTTCAGACACCTGTGAACATATCAGGTATGCCTGACAAATCTATAGCGGTGTTAAATGTTCTGTTTGTGTTGGTTATAGTTTATTATTCTCTGCAACTATTTTTGGTTAGTAGCACGAGGGTTCTATTTGACATTGAGATAGGATTCTTTCAATGTCTGATACGGACACATTATTTGTTTTTCATTATAGATGCTTCTCGTGTGCGGAAGGAGTTTGATGAATATAGTACCAAGTTGTCCAAGATGCAGTCAAAAATTTCAAGCTTATCCAAAAAATTAAAGCAGGACTTTGGTGAGCAACTGAGTATGCCTTGGATCAGCTATCTATATGGTTATTTGTAATAGTCTGGCTCAAGGGGGTCATTTATATGATAACTAGCTTGTGTTTGGAAGGAAGTGAAAAATATGGTGTTTTGCAGGTCCCGAAAAAGAGTTCTATTCGTTTTATGATCGTTGTTTTGAAAGCAAGGAAAACAAGTATGTGCCAACACCTTTATATAGCTTCTTTTGGATTTGTTGCATTTGTGCAGACCCTTGGAAATGCTATTTTAATATATGTAACGCAAACTTTTTTATATTTTACCATCAGGTATGTATACAAGATCTGTCCATATAAGCAAGCTACACAGAATGAGGGTCACAGTAATACTCGATTGGGGTAGGCTTCTATAAAAAGCTCCTTTTAAATCTCACTTGTGATTCCATCTTCCAGTCTAAGATGACAATCACATAGCAGTTGGTTGTAATGATTCTGTCATGTGATTTTATCCTGGCCTATATGTAATGGCTTCCTTGTATATGAATAAGTGATGTCATACTGTCTTTGGCCTTTGTTGTGGGCCTCCTCGCTACTCTCTCATTCAGTTTAGTGTAAAACAGGGAATGGGAAAAATTCGAGGAATCATACAAGGTGATGCTATTTTCAAATGGTGATAAATGTTGGAATGGGCCAGACAGGAGTTTAAAGGTATGCTATGCTTTCTTCTCATTTATTTTCTGTGAAATTATCTCCAAAAAGGTACATACCTCTGTGTACTAGTACTTCTGTCCTGTCAAGTAAAACCATTTGGTATTCACAGGTTCGGCTAAGATGTGGTTTGGAAAATGAGATCACAGATGTAGATGAGCCAAGCCGTTGCGAGTATATCCTCTCTTCCTTGCTTTCCATGCTTTGGGGGTTTAAAGGGACGAAAGGCAATAAATCTAACTGTAAATTTCCTCCTTTTGTCAGGTACGTCGCGGTATTTTCAACACCAAACGTTTGCCATGAAGAGAAGCTCAAGGTATTGGATTTTTAGTTACTTGCAAACTCAGATCGGCGTCCCAGGGATCTTATTATACCCATTGATTGTTTTTTTGGCCTAATTTACTAACTAGCCTTTTACAAATATTAATCTATTAAGTAGACTCATAACATAAACACATTTAGTAAATGTATCCCTAATGGAGTAACAATGGTAAGTCAATTAGAGTGAAAAATTAGACGGGTATACAAAACAAAGACCCATAAAAAAAGTCTATTTCACCCAATTCTTTCTTGTTTTTTATGTATCAGGAACTACAAGGCAAGTTAGAGAAGATGAAGAACCAAGGGCCACAGAGCCACGACGAGCTTTAACTTATTTCCCGAATGGGAGAGATTGATCCATAGGATTTGATTTTTGCAATGTTTGGGAGAGTAGTATTTGTTCTTGTTTGAGCATAGAATAGACATTTTGGGACTTTTTATGTATCAGCAAGTGAATGTAGGGTTCGATGTCAGAAGGATGGGTGAAACGCTTCAAAGTAGTTACATAACGGGATTGAATTTAGTCAGGATTATCGACCACAGAACCTTTATTTAAACGAGTATAGAGTACGCTAATTATAATCAAATTCCGCAACTTATGTTTGTCTTTAAATTTTTTTGAGGTACACATTTCTGAAAGTGATGTTTTTAATAAAATACTGTTGAGATGTAGGGATAAGGATCCCACGTCGATAACACACAATCAGGTGATATTATCATATAATCATCCGGACTACTCCTGTTGCCAATTGGTTTGGAGATGGAATCCCGTGTGTTTCCTCTCCTATTGTCAATTGGTTTTAGGTCCGATCTACCATATAAGCATTTGGGCTACTCTTTCTATTCCTATTTGTTCCCGTGATTGAATTGAATTCAGTAATTGATTATATTTTTATACACTAACTACGTGTGTGTCCGCATAGGCCTGTTCTTTATATCGATTTTATAAAAAAAATATTCTAATATGCCTATGATAAAGGTATACAAAATAAAAATTATTTAATTTTAAAATAGATTTTATAATTTCATGGTTATCTATACTATTTTTTTTTTTTTTCGAAAAAGGAAAGCGGTTCGAACCATTAGACGGCGCGCCGTCTAGTGGGTCGAAAGGCCGAAAAAGATCGGCAGACGGACTAACCGTCATGAAGGGCCACAAACAAAGGAGAAAAGAAAAACACAAAAATACATCAAAAAAACCCGAAAGCAAAAAAGTCTTCGAGGGAAAGCAGAGAGTGATCCAGCCACAGGAGGCAACGAGCATGAACGTTCATCTTCGAAGGAAGTACACAGGTAGGAAGCCTGGGGAACAACTGTGGACACCTCAGATTTGGACTGCAACAGAGCCGTCAGGAGTCGATCACAAATCCACGCCCCCTTCTCGACAAACTCTCGAAACCGCCATCAAAAGACCGCACCAAACTCAGAAGACGAAATTGCAGAATACGGATACCTTGATGTATGAAGGTGTAGGTCTTTATGGATAAAAGAATAAAGATTTGTAGGGAGAAAATTAGTCACAAAGGGTTGGTTTTACAACATAGGAGTGCTTTTGTAATGATTGAACCGATTATGATCGATTTTTTTTTCTTTAACATTTATTGCCTCGGATAAGAAAGAAATGAGACAAAACTCAATCGACTGTTATTTTTCATTTTTATTTTTGATGTTTTATCGGCCGTTAGGCCGGGGTCGAATCCAAAAGTCAGATTTTCATGAAAAAAGAGATTAAGGGAGCAATTCCTCCTCCGAAGAAGCCCAGAAAAGCATAATTTCAATTGGGTCAGCAACGTATTTGGTACGAGTCAAGGGTGTGAACCCCAACATAAATCACAATAACTTGATCGATAGAAATGGGTTATAACCCAAGGAACATGATTAAAGCCCCAAGTGATTGATATTAAACAAAAACGATACACAAATCTCACAAATTGTGAAATCAAAAGGCTACAAATCCTGTTGGGGATACATCCGCTAAAGAGAAAGTGGATGTGTCGCAGGGATACATCCGTTAAACAGAAAGTAGATGTGTCGAAGGGAGTCTCACGACCATCCACTTCATCAAGGTAAACCGAATCAAAAGGGAGTTACACTTGAGGGTAATTAATAGACGTAAGTCTCCGAAAACATATCACCATTACTACATAAGAAACAAAGAAAGTGTTCATATGTAGTAATAGACAAGTAGGGTGTTTGCTCCCGTTGATAAGTGCCTTGTTGGGCCACAAAGCAAGGAGGTTGAATTCCATCGTAACCGGATGATGATTTAGAGTGCCCCCATAATTCGAACAAATGATAATTTAGAAACAAGTACCACCATAATTCGAAAAATGGATTAATTGATTGGGTAATTGCTTGTTAAAGCGAATATAATCGGATTTGTGAGATCCATAAATGATTTTCATCCATTTTGTGGTCTTAAGAACTTATTGAGCGTTAAAATGAGCCAACAACCAGCCTTTCATCAAAGACACTACACACTACACAGCTAGGGCCAATAATCCATAAAGGCACAATCTTGAGAGCTAATTTACAGCTAGTCCTTATAAGGAGTTCCACAATGGAATAAGCCATATCATAGTACACATAGGCAACAAGAGGAATCAGCCCTCAAATACAAAGCAACAGGAGGAATCAGCCCTCAAATGCAATATTGTAAGGGTTAGTGAGATAAAAGTTTTGGAAAGGAGATGAAGGGAAACAAAACCTTTCCACAGGTACAACCGACCGCCGAGACTCAATGAGTAGTCTGTGAAGACAACCCTAAATGAACATCTCAGGACCAGAGCAACAACCTTCATGAAAAACAAGCCACATATGGAGGCAAAACAGTGACGAGTTCCTTCAAACTGTTGAAAAAAGCCGAAAACACCTTCACCATCCACAAACAGGGGCACAAAGTAGATTTGGGTTCACCATCTGAGAGTCTACTCTTGTTTGAGAAGGAGACTCAACCAGGTGAGCCTTCATTGTTAGCAACTTCCAAAGGAAGCATTCGGTCTGGTGAATAAACGACATTGGTCCGAAAAGGTTGCATACTTCATGAAGCATAAGCCTCCATGGATGCATCGTTGGAGATCTTCCTCATCGATTAGGGTTTCAACATAAGGGATGTGATTTTGGGAGTGAAGCGCGTGTAGCGCGATCTTCGGTTGGAGTGGTAGCATCCATCGGAGATGGGGTTTTAGCTAGGCTTTGGTTTTGTTTCCGCTTACGGCGGCAAGGGTTTGGAACCCAACAAAGCCTTTAGGCTTTTGTACAGTAGAGAGCATTTTAGAGAGTTCTACTATGAAAATTATGGTTATCTATACTATTGTTATAACATTAAATAATGTTGATTTCTTGTAAGAATTATTAAATTGTAAACTATTGAGACACATTTGAATATTACACAAATAGTACGTTATATTTAATGATTTATAAATTTGCATGTAATTATGGAAGTGAAAGCCTTTTCTTCCCAGCCAACCTCTCCATAGGGCGTATAGGTCTACTTCTCGTTATCTTCTTGACTAATTCTCATTGTTGTTTGTAGTGGTGGCTACTGAAGTAGCTCCGGGATGAGCAGGTAACTGAAAGCGACACACGGGACAAGAGCTATGGAGATCGAGCCACGGGACTATACAATCAGTGTGAAACTTATGTTTACAAGGCATTTCTTTTGCTTGATGAGCAACTCGAAAATCATCCAGGCATATAGAACATTGTTGGGTATGTTCAACTTTGATGGTGGGTAAGGCGTCAACCGCATCCTTTTGAGCAGGCAGGGTTCCGTGGGTGTTAGGATCATTTTGAGCTAGATTGTGTAGCAACAAGTCTAGTCCGGGGCCAATGTGGCGGTGACCCAAGCCGGAAAAATCATTAGAAGCGCCTTGGAGCAACTGGAGAAGCGCGGCAATACTTGTTCTCCTCCTGATGATAGATTGGAGCTCCCTATCCAACTCGGTCTCTTGTTGGAGCAAATGCGGATCATTCATGATGTCGAGTAGCATAGGAGCCCAGAGGGACAAAGCCTGATCCGACGTTATAGTAGGAGAGGTGGAGGAGTCGATTTGTTCGATAAACCCAGCCCGGCAGAGCGGGCACTTGAGGTCGGATTCCGTGATGGGTTCCACCCTTTGTGAGCACACATGGCACCAATAGCTTGCTCCCTCCATGGTGCGGGGGAGGGGAAACTACACATCTCCGGAGATTCAAAATATATTTATCATCCGCAAAGAAAGCAAATTCCATTCCATTCTATTCCATTCCGCTAAGAGATTTCTAATTCAAGGACGTATGATTGAGGCCTAAAAATAATAAGAGTTGGTGGATCAGGAGATCGCAAATCAAGGATAGCAAATTTCATTTCATTCCACTACTTGAACATCATCTTAATAACGGGTAACTATTATTAATTAGGGGTGAGCATTTCTTGATATCTAATCCGATAATTCTACAAAAACTCAATCCGAATTCGATTCGAGAGTACCTGGTATTCGATTCTATTCAAAAATTTATTACTAGAGTAGTCGGATAAATTCAATCCGATCCGAGAGCATTTTCGGATTATTTGTTCAGCCCTATTATTAATGATATACTTTTACATATAGCTAAACGCGCAACTACGAGTTCATCTTGAGAAGACGATAGTCGCCTAGAATTGTACTAATTGGTACATCGTAGGAAGATATCGGATGGCGCTAGGAATGGTGAACGCAACAAGTCACTCTTGTATGCATACGATATGTTATATCGCGACCAATGACCATGTATGTACGTTGGTTCAACAGATTAGTTGCTACCATCAGGGCCCAGTTTTTAGTGATGCCCCACAACAGGCCCAACTAATGTAATCACCACCGCTCTATATAAACTAGAGGTGTCAACACCAAAAAAAAAATATAAACTAGAGGTGTCAAACGGGGTCGATAGTTCGAGTTCGGGTCACAACAAGCTCGAGAAACACAGTCTTGTTTGTTTTAGTGGTTTGTTTCGGGTTGGGTCGGACATCATTTGTTCAGGTTGGATACGATATCCTCGATCTCGGATCATAACAAACCGATTTAGTCGGTTCTCGGGTCATTTTAGGTCGGATTATTTCGGTTTTTAATGGCTTCGGGTAGAGGTACCAATTAGGCCGGGTAATTTAGTTTGGATACGAGTTAGGGTTTCGATCTCTTTTGGGTATTTAAAACTTTGACCCACTGTTTTGAGTTAATTATCGAATTTGCCCCTTATTTGTAGAAAACAAAACAACTACAACTTTTAGAGATTTATAATTTGTCATGGAATTGATGCAGAAATGTTCTCGCATGTTTTTTTACGGTTAAGATGAGGAACCATTATCGGATGAATATATTAAATGGGTTATCAACTCATATGATAATGAAGATCTACTTTGGGAAGACTTGAATGAAGCTACGAGAGATATCAATGAAGAAGCGGAAGAAATGTTTCAAGCTGGACAATATTTTTTACAAGGTGAAACTCCTAATCGTGATCTTGTCATTGAGATGCTTCGAGAGATTTGCAATTAAACCAAATAATCCAATATTATTGGAAACAATAAAGTGGATTTTGATGATAAGGATTTCGTGCGTTCAAACAACACTAAGGGTGTTTTTCTTTTATATCTTAGTGGTGGTATGTTTCCTCCATTCCCTTCTTGCCCCACTTCCCCTTCTTTTCAGCTTTCTTCGAGTTGAGGATCACTCGATGTCAAGAAGGGAGGTGATATGATCCGAGATATGGTCATCACGCATTCCATGACAGATTTGCAACATCTCAGTAAAACTAATATTCCCACTATTGTGGTTGAATTTAGGAATTTGGAAAATACAAGTATTACTTTTTTAACTGATGCCCTTTCTAGGAGACATTATTTGATCACTACTATGAATTATAAGGTTTTAGGTTTCTATTATATGAAGATATATATGTTAATGATGCTTATTTAGGAGATATTTATAAGCATTGTAGAACTCGAGATTCGTTAGATAAGTTTTACTTGTTTGAAGGATTTTTATTCAATGTTGATAAGGTGTGTATTCCTAGATGTTCTCTTAGGTTATTGCTTGTTGAGGAAGCTCATATGGGAGGTTTAATGGGACATTTTAGGAGGAATAAGACGCATCATATGTTACAATCTCATTTCTATTGGCCTCATATGCTTAAGGATATAGAGGACATGATTAAGAGATGTCTTGTGTGTTTGAAAGCTAAGACTAGATTGAAACCACACGGTTTGTATACCCCTCTTGACCTCTTCCTACACCTACCTCACCATGGTTAGACATTAGTATGAAATTTATTGTAGGGTTCCCTATGACTAAGAAGGGGAGAGATTCGTTATTTGTGGTAGTAGATCGTTTTTCTAAGATGACTCATTTTATTGCTTGACATAAGATCGATGATGCTTACAATGTAGCTAACTTGTTCTTTAGAGAGGTTGTTAAATTACATGGAGTACCTAGGATTATAGTGAGTGATAGAGTTGCTAAGTTCCTTAGTTTCTTTTGGAAGACTCTATTGGAAAACTAGGAACTAGGTTGCTATTTTCGACTCCTAGTCATACTCAAACGGATGGTCCTAGGATGGTCAAACGGAGGTTACTAATAGGACTTTAACTACCATCTTACGGGCTGTTTTGAAAGATAATTTGAATTTTTGGGAAGATGTCTTACCTCTTGTTGAATTTGCTTATAATCGAACTATACTTTCTTTTACTGACCTAACACCTTTTGAGTGTGTGTATGGGTTGAATTCTTTGACCCTTTTGATCTTATACCATTGCTTTCGAGGATCGAGAAGATTTTAATGCAGGAAAACAGGTGGAATTCATCCAGGAATTGCTTGTTAAGACACGCAAGAGGCTAGAGGAAAAATGGAGTGCAAGTTGCGACCAAGGCTAATAAACATCGCAAGGAATTGTTATTTGAGCCAGAAGATCTATAGTTTGGTTGCCCTTACGGAAAGAAAGGTTCTTGATAAGTGCAAGTCGAAGCTATCACCACGTGTAGATGGAACATTTAAGGTTCTACGTAAGGTTGACAACAACAATTATGTATTGGAGCTTATGGAGGAGTATGGCTTGAGTCCTACCTTTAATGTAGGAGACTTGAACCCTTTTGTATTAGTGATGAGCATGGTGATATCGAGGACGAATCCTTTTCAAGAAGGGGAGTTTGATGAGGACCATCCACAACACCTCCTACTATTCATGAACCTATCACTAGATCAAGAGTAAGAGCATTGAAGTAGAAGGAGTCTCAACCATTACCATCGCCTATGAAGGAAGAATCTATCACTAGATCTAAAGTAAGAACCATTCAAGAGGAGGGTTTACTTCATTTCTCTCTCTTTTTTTTATTGTAATCAAAAGAATTGTAATCAAATGCATGCATAGTAAATCGCCATGTATTCAAGTAGCTATCATTTTTCTTATCTTTTTAAGATTACTTTTTGTATGTTTACTGATTACTTCTTTCTACCACGTGATCTTCCAAGAAGTGAAGATTATCAAAAGACATGCGGAAATCAGATGCAATTCTATTCCTTGAAAGAGTCATAGAGAGCTTGGAGTTAGGACTTCAGGAAACACGGGGTTCCCTCGTTGGAACGGTGGAGAAACGAGGAATCTGTGGAGGTCAGCGGAAGCGTGCAAATGTTGGCTTGAAGTTGGTAATGGAATCGTCCCTCTTGTTTCTAGATGAACCAACATCAGGTATGGATAGTTCCTCTTCTCGGATGCTCCTGCAAGCACTACGGCGGGAAGCCTACACTAGTGTAAATATAGTAATGGTGGTCCATAAACCTAAGTAACACTTAGTCAAGATACTTTGCAGTTTTGGTTGAATGACCTCAAGTTTTTCATATGCAAATACCCAAAGGCCTATTCATTTGTTCTTTCGAGCTGAAAATCTTGGATTTAGTTTTCATATATTGCTACACCATTCACTTTTGTTAAGAAGTATGTTTAAAACAAAAGTAACAATAATACGTATGTTGGTGCAGCCGCAAATATGGTGTTTGCATTCAACACAAAAAATGCTTTCTGATATTTGCATTGACAAAATGCATTTCTACAAACAGGGATCACTTTACATGTCCGAAAAAGAAAAACTATTGTTTGAAGATGTAGAATGAGAAGCAACAAATGAGAACTGCTAGAGAAACTGTGTAACTTTGGTGTCATTGGTGGTGCTATTGGAGTTGTTTCTAAAAATCCTCAAGGAACCCACATGTGTAGAATGCATTAGTAGGATTATTAGACAATCACAAAGTGTTTATTTACGAATTAATTTACTCGTTTCAGTTCTTCACTTTTGATGTCGTCGTTTCGCTTCCGCAATTAAAGTTATTTACGAATCGATAAAAACGTTCCTTTATTCATGGTTCGACATATCATTATTTTCTCCGCATTTCCAACTAGAATACACAGCAAACCAAACTTCGCACGCGCCGTTTGCCCAATATATATATATATATATATATAGGGTGTGGTTCCCATGAGAACACCCTCTAACGTGAGAACATGAGAACAACCGTACACCGTTGGATGTGAGTATTAAGGGTTGAGATTTAGAGTAGATATAAAAAATAATAATAACTACGAATAATAATAATTAGGAATCCAACAATAACTACGAATAATCCACTCAACCAACAATAACTACGAATAATACATTAAACGATATGTCACATTCGTAACAAAACTGATAATAATTACGAATCTGTTCTCATGTTCTCACGTTAGGGGGTGTTCTCATAGGATCTATTATATATATATATATATATATATATATATATATATATATATATATATATATATATATATATATATATATATATATATAATAGATCCTATGAGAACACCCCCTAACGTGAGAACATGAGAACAGATTCGTAATTATTATCAGTTTTGTTACGAATGTGACATATCGTTTAATGTATTATTCGTAGTTATTGTTGGTTGAGTGGATTATTCGTAGTTATTGTTGGATTCCTAATTATTATTATTCGTAGTTATTATTATTTTTTATATCTACTCTAAATCTCAACCCTTAAAACTCACATCCAACGGTATACGATTGTTCTCATGTTCTCACGTTAGGAGTGTTCTCATAGCGTTAGGAGTGTTCTGATAGGAAGCACACCCTATATATATATATATATATATATTCACCGGAGCCTGACCCCTGAATCTACTGACAACTTGACAAGTGGGGTTGTCAAAATTACGAAAATGAAAGATTATGAATTATAGATAAGGATCACACTCAGGTGACACATCCTCTATTTCTATTTTAAAACCCTAATCTTCTCTTCTTCTTCTCACCTATCTGGTTCTCTTACTTCCATGTTGTAGTATTACGTTTTCGATTATCGATATCAGTTGTTGTACCTACACTTCGGATCCGATCAGCGTCCCGATTACCAGTCGGTCTTCGTAGCTCCAAATGATTTTGATCGATTCTCCATCGATTTCTGTGTAGATTTTACAATTCCATTGTTTCCCGGCGATGGAAGGTAATCCGGGAGGAGGTAACGACGTTGAGTTGTTGTGCAAGACGCTCCAGGTTGAGCACAAGCTCTTTTACTTCGATCTCAAGGAAAATCCGAGAGGTCGCTATCTGAAGATTTCCGAGAAGACCTCTTCCACTCGATCCACCATAATCGTCCCTTCCGACGGCATCAACTGGTTTTTGGATCTCTTCAATTACTACGTCAACTCCGACGATCACGAAATCTTCAGCAAAGAATTGCAGCTCCAATCCAAGGTGCTTAGACTTTCGTTATTATTCAGTCTGGCTCTTTTTGCTCTCACTTCCTTGGATTTTAAGTTGATGTTTGTTTGTAGGTGTTCTACTTTGATGTCGGCGAGAATAGAAGAGGCCGATTTCTCAAGGTATCTTTTTCTTCTGTTTCAAATTCATCACCTGTAACTATCACGAGCATAACTTCCCGTGTTTGTGGAAGTTTGACAACAAAAAACTATCTCAGTTGATTTTGATACATGTTTGTGTTTGAATCCTTAGGAATTACACTGTTATGGCTTCCTGCAGTTGAATTGAAATATTGTTTTTCCCCCTGATAATTGATATACATCTTTAAGATGGAAGTACCAAAATTGAGGATAAAAGTTTACCTCGGGACAAACAATACTTTTGACTTTCCTATTCAGAGCTATTTGCAGGATCTAAAGTCAACTTAATTGAAGTCGCCAATATATCTTTTTGTTTGGCCGTTAGCATCATCCTTTCACAACTTCCCAACAGCTTTTTTCTTTCTCGAGATGTTTACAGATACTTAATTATTTGCTTTCTGTACAGATCATTTGTTCTTGCCACGGATTTCTAATTCAGTCCATTTACTGAGAGTCTTTCTTGCTTCCGTCCTACCATGTACCAACTCTTCATCACGAGTACCGCACACCCTACTCATTGTTTTACTTAATTTATTTCCACCTTGCATCTTATAATTTTGTAAAGAGTTACACGTTTCTTCATCAGAATCCTGAAGGACCTGCATAAATACCCTTTCTGATGACATGGTTGCTCCAAGTCCCCAATTAAAGACTGTCGTAGATAAGTGCATTAGTGTTAGTATTACTCTGCCTTTCTCTACATTTTAGAGTTTTATGAGATGAACCAAGTTCCAAGGCCGTCCTTAAGGCATCTCAAGTTTTAATTATAGAACTTGAAAGACTTGGTATTGAGTGTTGACTGTAGATTCTAGAGAAAAGTTTTCAGGTGAACATATCCTATTAATAGTTTAGAACTTTTTGCAGAATCTTTCAACCGTTTCTACCCCAGTTTTTTTTTTTTTTTGAAAATTTATGAGTTCAATTATGAGCATGTCAGGCTCTTAGAGCTAAGATGGGAAACAGTGAACATTTCGGCACTCTTAGAAATGATATGGAGAGTTTCCACGTAGGTATCTGAAGCATCAATGAGCAGAAATCGAAGTACCATCATTGTTCCTGCAGGAAGCACAGAAGATGAAGGATGGGCAGCATTTCGTAACATCTTAGCTGAGATCAATGAAGCATCAGACCTTTTCATCACCCCTAATCAGGTTAATATTCCTTTGTTCAGTTAAGTAATAATGGGAAGGCTCGTTTTTGTCAGGAATCTCAATTTTCTTCACTAATCTTTGTTTTTCCTTTCCTTTTTTTTTATTACACTTTTTGTTACAGAAGACGTCTGAATCTACAGAACATATAGTTGGGCTCTCGGATGATGTAGGTGCTGGCTTCATATCTGGTCACATCACTCAATCTGCCCCAGCAAGTGAAGTGAATGTGGGCAAGGCAGCTGAACTGTCACTACCTGATGGTGTTGGCAATAATCATGGGTTTTCCAAAGTTATTAGAGCTGATCAAAAGAGATTCTTTTGTGATCTTGGAAGCAACAATAGAGGACATTTCTTAAAAATATCTGAGGCATGTTTGCATTCTGCTGCTGTTCCTGAATCATATGCTGTCAATGCTATGCGAATCTACATATGATTGATGTGGGTATTGAAAAAAATGCAGGTAGCAGGTTCAGATCGCTCGTCCATCATCCTTCCATTGTCGGGACTAAGACAGTTTCATGAAGTGGTGGGGTATTATGTGGAGATCACCAAAGATAGGATAGACGGAATTGGAAGTGCGAATGTCCGAACTGTGGATCCCCCTCAAAGATAAAGTCTACTTTTCCTCCTCATTCCATCTTAATTAAATGATTATGATGCTGTTTCATTAGACAGAGAAATTGGGATCAAACAGCTAATAAGAGAATGTGTGGGATGTGGTTTGGTTGGAACTTGGAAGTAATAATGTTTGATAAATAGGGTATTTTGGATATGTACTCGGGGTGATGTTTGTTAATGTCTTGTTATTGGGTTCCATATGTGTTATTTTCTACGATTGAGGTTACCAATTGTGCATTGTATGGATACTTCATAATCATTCTCTTCATTCAACACAACTTTAGTGTTCTCTTCTTTTATACCTAATGGACTTGTTTTTGTCCTCTATTTCTCTCTGCTGATGTTTCTCTGTTTCTATTTTTACAACGCTCCTGTTTCGCCACTTTACCTTCACGATTAATGTACATTATCAACATTTTGCCTCGCAGCAAATCCCAACTAAAGTAAATGCTCATCTCATGATTGTAAATTTTTATAACCGTGAAACTAATGTCAGGAACATTTATTTTGAAACTCTTTTATTATATAATTACTACAGCAGTTTATGCTACGTGGTTAACTAACTAAATACAAATGTTTACCAGGAAATAATCTGTCATCGTTGAAATCGGAAAGCACACTGAGAGCAACCTAGCAAATAACTTATTGACTTGTCCAGTTGATCATATTGAAACACTGTTGGGAATTCCCTTGCCGGTAAGCCCACTCTCACTAGAAGGATAAAGCAACGTGTAAGGTAAGCTGACTGGCCCGACCCGATTTCTCCATCTTCCATTTCCATTCCTCTCTGTGATGTTATGTTCAATCTTCTTCAAATCCTGACCAAACTCCATGAAAGCCTTCACTGCTGCATCATCTGATGTCCATTCAGGGCTATCCCTTTCACCCAGATACACCTCATCGCTCGAGTGGTTCGATAGAATCTCTATAGATGAAATCCCCAGTAAGGTCTGAAACTGGCTAGTCACTGTCTTCAAGAATGCTTTATCTGGGTCTGCTTCCATTTCTGTGTACTCTGTAGTGCCTGGCTCGGGAATAAACCGCCTGCTTAGAGTTGGGCGGTTCGGAAGGAATCCTGCATATGGGTATTGCCCGAAATTGACCGATGCATGAAGAGCAGAAGCCACCCAGATGATGGTTGTGCAAGATTCTATTAGCTCATCTATGGTGTTCATCTTTGGCCACCATGTTTCATCCTTCTTGTCTCCATGTCCCTTTTCTCGAACTTCTTTCCACCAAAGCTGTAGCTCAGTGTCTTCGGTGATCATGTCATTGGATTTGTAGTATAAGCAACAATAGTTTCTCACCCATGATTTGATTGCAAACCAGATCTCAAGTCCATCCACTGCATATGGATAGTCCTCTATTATGAGTCTATAGCCATGGGGGCTTCTTGAGTCTTCAACAGCCATTCCCCTGATGAACAGCAGAAAACAATTAGGGTTGGTTTGGATTTATAATACATTTCTATTGTTTGGATACCTTGCATGATATCTAGTAGTATTGACAAACTAATACATGTACTAATAATATTGTGTAGTTTAATTTTGAGGTACCCTGATCTTCACCAATCTCAGAAAGTTGACTGATTCTAGAAGCATAATGGTTATTTTGTTGATATTGCAAGTTTTAATATCTTTTTATGATATTTTACCTCTTGATGAGATCTCTGGGGAGTGCTTGATCAGTAAAAACCCAATCCTTATATAATGTAGAAGACATTTCCAGAGCATACTTCCCTGGGAAAACAGTAAGCTCAAAAATCCCTTCAGCATTTATGAGAGTCTGCCTTCCTAACGCGTTAATGTTCATAGTGTCACGAAAGTGAGGATGGAGAAGCTTGTGGATGGGATGGAGCACGCTTAGCTGCCTGTTGGTTGCTATCACAAACGGCTCCATTGATGCATGTGTGTTCAACCTGTGACCAGTACTAACATTCATCATATATTTACCCTGAAGTGAAATAATCTAGTTATTTGACAGGACTGCTTACCAGTGACTTATGAGCTGATGGTATCCGCTGTCATTTACCCCTACATAAGCTTTAGCGAGCTGCCAAATTGCCGCTTTGATTCCATCCTGTGCAGGTTTGATCACTTTGCTGACAGGTCCACGGTTGTCACCTTCTTGGTGTGGCAAGCTTAATTCAATGGCAACAGGCTTGAGGGTTCCATCGTCTTTTAAGAAGAGGAGTGTTCTCGTGGCATAGGTTTTGGTGGATGTTGTGTTGATACGCCTCAGGTATGGCATTAATGCATCATGATAATCTAGTATGAATAACCTGTTCTTCACAAGTGCCTGCAGGTTTATACAAGTCACTAGAACTAAATAAGTGTATTGCTTGTGTTGTTTGACTATTATCTTAATTATACTAAGCTTATGCATCACCTCTTCTACTGTTAATCCATCTAAGCTCCCCTCTATGTCTTCTTTGGTCATTGTGCTGTTCTGATTTCCGTAGACATTAGTGTCTAGATAGCTCACCGGAGGAAACTCCTGCATTTTATTGGGAACTTGTGAGTTGATGAATGGGAATATAACATTGATTTAGATTGGATTACCTGAAGACGTCGAATAACAAGTGGATTGATCCCTGCTAGCATCTCCCTAGCAAACTCTTCATCAGTTCGCCAACCATCCTTATTCTCTGTTTCATGACACAGATTACACAAACTGCATAATGTCATCATAAATGGATCATAGTTAATAATATGTACCTTTGATTATTGCAGGCATAGGGTATTTGAGGAGTGGTTTGCTGTCAGTATGAACAAGTGTTCTGAGCAACTCAAACGGAATTGCGTCTTTTAACTTGTCAAGGAAGGCAGGATTTGGTAGGTGAATTCCTCCTTGATACAGCTTCATTACTTCCTCAAAGCTTTCAAAATCCTTTGGGTGAATGTGAGAAAGAGCCTCTAGCTCAGGGAGGAGGCTCTGGCTAACCGCTTTGAGGGAGTAAGCCACAAAATCAGCCAATTTAATGTGACCAAATCTTTCGTCCCTTGGAACATAAATGTCTAAGCTCATCACAAGTGGAAGCCTACTTTCACAGTTAGGATCTGCAAACATGAGAAGCAATCAAACAGCCATGTCTTGAGCCTTGAGTGGTAACAAACTAACTAGTATAAGTCCCCGTTTGGTTGTAACTCTGGAAACGTAATGGAAATGAATCTTAGTCCATATGTATACCGTACCCTTGTTCATGAAATTTTTAGGAATCATTCCTTGTGGTTTCATGAACAAGGGTTATACAAATATTTCGCTTACATTCCATTTCCGGAGTTAAAACCAAATGACCTAAATCGAAACCTTTGTTGGTTGGTTTTCGGCCTGTTCTTCCCCTACGAGGATACGGAAACTCAGAAGAGCCTCCTAATATGGGTCGGGCGTATTTTGGCCCTTTTTCCGGCTCTCCATAGTCATTGTAGCAAGCATAGTCATAGACACGATCCCACTCTTCAAGTTTTCCTTGTCCATTTCCTCTTAAGATCTGCAGCTCTTCCTCGCGGAATCCTCTTAGTAGCTCTGGTGTTTGTTGAGGTAGGTACGTCTGTTACAAAAAAAAGCTTGTGAAACCAAGTATACGAAGGCTTGAAGATGATCCTGTGTAAGGACCTGTTTGGTTTTTATCTCGAAACGGAAGCGGAATGGAAACGAATCTAGTCTGTACGTATATCCATGTTTATGAAACTTTTTAGAATTATTCCTTGTGGTTTGAACTAATCGGGATAGCATTTGATTTGTTTTGATACTATATATAAAATGAGGAAAGCTAATGCATTTTATATAAAACTATAAGGAATGTTTCCAAAAATTTCATGATGAACAAGATATACGTATGAAATAGATTCATTTTCAGTTCATTTCAGTTTCCGGAGTTCCAACCAAACGGGGACTAAGTGTATATGAGAAATTAAGAATTACCTTGTTAATAAAGAAGAGCCGGCTTGTTTTGTATCTGTGTGCAGGATAAACCCAAGAGTTACACAAGAAATGAACTTTGCCATGGGATGGGACGTCTTCAAGGGTGAGACTCTTGAGGTAAAACTCACTGTGATGGTGATTGTCTATTATGAATGCTTGGGGGAGTCCAAGGTGGTCGTCCCATTCGAATGAAAGATGGAAGGCAGATTCTCCTGCTCTTAGTCCAGTGAGTTTAGTGAGCCAATCTTCCAAGTAAGCAGGATTCCCGACTTTACCTTTCCCATCATTACCTAAAATATTGCATTTCCTTGAATATATTGTATTATAATATTGTATGAAAAGAAAAAAGAAAAGAGAGAGTGATAATGACAAAAGATGGTCCTCTTGGACCCACCAAGGCTGCTGCTGCCTCCCACCATGAACCATACAGCTAAAGAAATAAATAATTTGGATACATAATGATTGAACTCAGTTCATCTGAGTCACTCACTGATAGGGATTTCGGACTCGACTCGGGTTCGTTCGATAAAGTTTGGCTCGTTCAGCTGAGACGAGCTACTCGGGTTTCGGCTCAAACTCAGTTCGTCAAACGAGCCGAGTTTGAGCTTGCTCGACTCGTATAACACCCCTAATCAGTGATCCTTATACATGTTACATGAAATAGCTAGCTCATGATGATGATGATGATGATGTAAAGCAAGAAGGAAGAAAGTAATTAAAGCCTACCAGGATGGGCATAAACGAGTTGAAGGGAGACCTTGTGTCCGAGCAGCTCGTGGAGGCGGTCATGGATCCCTGCGACGAAGTCATTGAGCTCCAGCACGTTCTTCTTCATCAAAACGGCGGTTCCGGTGATCCGGGTCGACTTCTTGGAGCAGGAACTCATCTCCGACGAATTCTTGTGCTTGGAATCGGAGGAAAGGGATGAGATGTGAGGAGGAGGAGACTTGACTTCAATGCTTACTTATACATGTACCTTCTCCACGCGCCCGCACATTCCTTGTCGGTTGTAGCTCACTACATATTAATATTCGCACACGTACCAATTTAATATTCCACTTATCTAGCAAAATAATATAAAAATGTTTTTACATAAGTGTTTTTTTTTAAAAAAAGAATATTTTTTTACAAAACTTCTTTGTTAAAAAAACAAAATATTTTGTACAAATATTGTTCTTAATTTTTTTTACAAGATTTTTTTATGTAAACAAATATTTCTTACACAAATTTTTAACATATTAAATATTATTAAAATTATTTAAAAAAATAAAAATCACAGCATACATTTATTCCCATTTTTTTTACTAAGATAATATAAATTGGTTGTCACGTCATTACAACACAGCAATTTGATTTTTTGTCGGGAAGAAGACGAATTATTTTTAGTAAATATGTTGACGGTTTATATCGTTTCTAGTAATTTTAAAATTGGTATTACCTTGAATTAAAGGTTGATTATTTTGAATTATTTTTATTATAATTATTTATACATTTTGTATAATTAAAAACACCTCAGCGTATGTATAACATGGTCATAATTATTTAACATACATCAAAGTAAACGTTTACACGTAATGGACTCAATATTCGTCATTTCCAACCTCTATAGAGTATTTTCCACAAGCATATGTATTGACTTTACCTAACTTGTTTTGATTTGTAGCTTATCTTGAGGAGTCGATATTCATCAAATTAATTAATGATGAACACAAATTTCCCACACAATGAAATATTCAATGCATATTCTGCATATCTAAGCTATTAAATCATGACTTTAAATTGTAGTGGAGGGGTTTTTAAAGTCGATTAATTAGTAAAATTGAATTAAAAAAATTATAAATATGCGTCACTTTTTTTTTTAAATTGTAAAACTGCTAGTTAGTGTAAGCAAGTTGTGAGTCAAAACATTATCTTCTCGTACGAAAATCCGTTAAAATAAAATATACATTTATAATATAAACTGTTTGATTAATAAAATATAAACTCAGTAATTTAAATTTGTAAAATGTCCAAATTTGTAAAAATGTCCAAATTTGTAAAAATGTCCAAATAGTGAATGAAAAAATGAATAAAAATATTATTATCAGAAACTTATAATATAAAGAAAGAAAGAATTTGTAAAATGTTTATATTATTTTAGCCTACTTAATAGATCAATATTTGTAAAATGCATAGATCAATATTTGTAAAATGCTTAGTTAGTAAATTGGACCTAATATAAGTTGTTTCCCACACAATGAAATATTCAATGCTTACTATTATTTTAAAGTTTTTCTAAATATAACGATCGTGCTAACAAGCTAATAATCGTGTTAAAGTATTAAAAAAAAATTATTAGTAAGTAACGATCGTTAGCCTATGCTAACTGTAGAAGAAAAAACAAGCTAACGATCGTGACCTACTTCTAACGATCGTTAAGCTTTTTTTTCCTAATCGTAACGATCATCAACCAATGCTAAAGATCGTTACGTAATTTATTTATTTTTTGTAACGGTTGTTACCTATGCTAACGATCTTTACATGTGAAGGAAAAAACGGTTGTTACTTGTGCAATGATCGTTAGTTTTTTTGGTTGTTATAACGTTAGCATATCATTAAGCTATGGAATAAAACTAAAAATTGTTAGCTATTTAGAAAAGAACAATCAATACTATTGAAAAGTCAGAATTTATTTTGTTCATATATAAATACAATCTCAGTAAAAAAAAATAATAAATTATTACTTAAAATATTATTACATATATTGCTATTGAATAATATAAATCTAAACAAGTAAAACTCTCCTATGAATACTTATCATGGTTTTTTTTAATCATATTCACTTAATTTTTAATCTAAGAGTTGTTAGAGGTTCTTATCCCTATCGTAAAAAAGGTTCTCACTGGAACTCAACCATAATTATATATATGACGAGTTGAGTTCAACTGGAAGGGGTATTAGGTTTAAGAGTAAGAAGGAACCATTGAATGAAGTTAAAATTATTCAAATATAACATGTATTTGTTCAACTAAAATTATTAAAATATATTTAAAATTGTTTAAATATGTCAATTGTTCAACTATTTGGTCAATTTATATGTCTAACAACTTTTGTGACTATTTATAACCTTTGAAATATTGTCTTACTTTATATGTTATGGTAGTCCTATGTCTCTCAAGTCTCAACGCAAGATGCGGGAGTTGTAGATATATGATTTTGGGGTCTATTTTAATTGAATTAATTAGGGAAATAGGACCCCTTGAAATTCTCTTTTGCAAACTAGGTCTCTATACAAAAGGAAGAAAAAATAGGTATGGAAACTAAAAAAATAGGGGTAATAATTTCTCTAATTGAAATGATGGTGATTAGATGTTTACTTTTGATTTAAGTATCTTTTTTACATGGATTGGTTTTGTAGTATATTTCTTGGGTATGGTTTTGGGTATGATTGTGAAAATAGAGGCAATATATTTCTTGACAAATTTATTTTTGGGTATGATTATGACATTATTTGGGTAAACGGGTTTTTGGGTATGCTTTTATATGTGTATTGGCTTTGTAGTATATTTCTTATTATTAAGTATATTTTTAAAGTGATATCGTGGGTATGTTTTATGGTTACCCAAACTGTGTTATAATGATCAAATTCAAGCGAATTTTTGGGTAATGATCAAATGTCATTTGATATTGATGTTTGTGTATAATATCGAGTTTTGAAAATTTTGGGTATGACAAATTTAAATTGGGTATGGTTTTTGTATTAAGTGATATTTAAATTGGGTATAAATATAAAATATTATCCAATTTATGGATATGATTTTATTTTGATATTTGATTTTTTGGGTATGTTGTTTTCGAGTATGTTTATGTACTTTGACAAATTTATTTTTGGGTATGATTGTGACATTATTTGGGTAAGCGGATTTTTGGGTAATAGGTGATAAAGTAAGAATGTTGAAAATTTTTTTTTCTGATTGATGTGACATGTGAGATAGTACAACATGTCACATCCGATGGGTTGTCAAACTTTGCCCTCTTTTGTACTCTATTTCCTCTATTCTATTTTAGAGGGGGTCAAAATATCAATCACAAATAATATGAGTCTTCTTTCTCAATTGATTTGCTTAAAAGGCTAGTTTGCCAATTTTGCCATTTTAATTTCATAGTGTTATTTGCAAGAAGTGAGAGTTATGCGAAACTATTCTTTATTTTTCTCAAAGTGTGAGACTTGCATAGGAATGTTTACTTCATTGTATCACTTATATGCCATTGAATTTACTCAATTATGAATTGAGATTCTATTATGCATTTTTGTGGTGAGTCGGATTACAAAATTCCTTTATCAAGCATCAATATTGTTGTCGTAAGTGTGTTGCCTATGTGCATTGGTTTGAAAACCCTCAAACCCCCGGTTTCTCCTTTATCACTACTGAGTCAATATGATCCCTTAATCGGTTGACTTAATTGTGTGTGTTTGTCTCTATCTCATGTTTATATTTATGTCTCTATTTGATCCATGATTCTATATCTTGATCGAGTCGACTACAATGCTCGATCGACTTGATCCTTGTCTTTTATTTCTATTATTTTTGTTTATATTACAGTTTTAGGTTTTTCAATGAATCATTCAAATCATTACATCAATCTCCTCATATTCGATCACAACCCCTACTATAAACGAGTTTTGTATAATTATTTACAAGATCCGATGAAATTGTTCCAACCCTAATCAAGTTACCAAGAAGTTGTTCATGACAAAGCCCTTCAAGAACAACAAAGGCTTGCAAGGAAACAATAATGCAACATCGGGGTCCAACCCCCCAAATACCGCACCACATACTCAACATTATTTACCCTGTCTTCCACCTTTGCAATAGGAGTGTTTGTACATTTCACACCTTTTATGTGTTACAAATTCATGTACCCCACCCCTTATGACTGTATGATCTCCCGACACTTTTAACGATAATTCAAGGAACAAAATCAAAGGCAAGAAGGGGATGATGATGATGATACGATAATAACTATAGATATTAGATAAACACATCAATAAAGGAGTTCATTTGGACTACATATCCGGAAACCGAATATGCATTAACTAAAAAAGGAACTAAGGAACTAAGAAATATCATCAAAACCTTATAGAAACAACAACAAAACGATTTCCCATTTTTAGAATTAGTATTGTTTCTTATTCATTACTTAATCTTAATTTGAATGATTCATTCTCTCTTCTAAATCAAAAGGCCATAAAAATCTCAAGTATAGAGAACCGAATACACTCCTACTTCTTACCAAATAAAGGAAACCCAAATCGAAGTCTCGGAAAAGCCCATGCTGCCGTTCAACATGTACTATTCACACACTACATTCCTGTCTAAGTTACTTGTAGAACAAGGATAATTCGTGTTTATGTTTTCCAATAATTTGTGTTTTATCTTAAGTTATGTTTTATTTTATCCTTAAGTTAGTTTTGTCTTCCTATTTTCCTTTAAATAGAGGTCACCTGTTTATTATGTAAGATCATCTAAAAATGAATATATTTGTGCATGTTTTGTCAATGTATTCGGTTACCCACAAATATCAATAAAAATCAGTATTTTGTGTCAAGGAATTTGTGTTCATCTTCCCTCCAACCGTGATTTCCAAGTATTCTTTAAGTTCTTAATTCGATCATTAATTCAATCAATCTAGATTGAATTTAATAAAAGATGAATTTTTTGTTTGGTTCTTCCAAACAAGATTGAACCAAATCGATAATTCTCCTTTCTTCGATGGTCATTTAAATTTTCTTGTAAAAGTAACATTAAATATCCCACTCAAAATATAAGACAAGATGCCCATAGTCAAAGGTTACCCTTAGTACACCTCAAGTAAAGACTAGCTAGTCATGATAAATCTTTCAATTTAACGCATAATTATAGTTAGGGCAGATCAAACCGGATCGGTCAATCAAGTCTACCCAGTTTATCTGGGTATCCGGTTTAAACTGTCGGTGGATACGAACAAGAGTCCAAACGTTGTATTCGGGTTCAACCTGAAAAAATGGACAAAATATTTCCAAAAACCGGACCCGAATTCGGTCAGAACCCAAAAATATCACATCCAACTAGAGTGAATTAGTAAGGGATAGCTTTTGTAAAGTGGGAAGATGAATTAGTGCTCTTTATCTTTTCTTTTGCAGTGTTCAAATATTCGTTGTCTACAAATAAATATTCACACACGTTCCCAAATTAATATTGGGCTATGTTTTTATAATCCGGCGGGTTTAATACGGAGTTCCATCCTAAAACCAACTGATAATATGAGGAGCAACCCTAGCGCTTATATATTAAATTCGGTTAATATCATATTGTCTACGTGGGACAATATATTCCACACATTTTAACAAGGTTTCTTCCAAAGTTGTAGTAACTTCAATATTGCAAAACATGCAGAGCAGTCATGTTATTTCGATTCTTTTACCAATAAAATGAAACCCAATCACCATTTTGCCCATTAATGTGGAATGTCGGTTCATCATTTCATCAATGTTTCCATTCTTCTACCAATTTCTTATTATAATTATACATGGATATTTATTGATTTTATATTTTATATATTAAAAACATGTCCTATTTACATTAATGTATACCATCTTTATAGTTTAAAAACATGTCCTATTTACTCAATATTCGTCATTTTTTACTAACTTTTATTGATTTCTAACTTCTAGAGTATTTTCCACGAAACTATGTATTGACTTTACCTAACATATTTTGATTTCTAGATTATCTTCAGGGGTTGGTGTTCATCAAATTAACTATTATAATTATGCCATGAAGTTCAGTGCATAATCCGCCTATGATTTTAGAATCTTGTCAGTCGTAAATATATGGAGAAAAAAACAAGGGGAAGTATGAAAGAGGAAGAGAGAAGTTCAAGATCATTCATACATAGGAGAGGAAGACAACCAAAAGAAGAGAATCAGGGAAAACTATCAAAGATGAGTTAAACTGAACCGGGTTTATTTGAACCAGGTTGAGCCTAGCCGGTCGGCCAACCCAAAACAATGACTTATGGGTATTATTTTTTATTTTTATAAATTGACCTTTTAATGTGTTTTAAATTCATCTTTTAATTATTTTTTTTTGGGTTATTTTAATTTTTAATCCCAATTTTAGTAAGGTTTTTGTTTTGTTTATTTTTCTGCAAAATAACAGGCAGGATAATTTGGCAACTCAATTTAACATCAAATCAAACGTGTATTCCGTTTCTTCTTCATTCGGAGAGTGAACTGATATTGTTTCTTTCTAGTTTGTTCGTTTCTTTTTAGCTTAAGTTTCCTTGCACACGTCAATCAATTGGTGTTTGTAAACTTCACATGACTCTTTCTTGTGGTTTCTTAGATCTAATTCTAGGTTGTCTGAAGATTGTAATAGAATGGTTAGTTGATCTTATGTTCCGGATCTTTATCACGCAATAATCAATGTTCTTTTGTCGGTTCAGGTGATTGAACCAAATATATTCCTCCTATACACTCCAACCTCCATCCATCAACAATTTTTTCCGCCTCTTCTATTCATTTTAGCCTTATCGATTCAATACGAGTTTGGTGTCGAAGATCGGGACACCTACGCCTACCCACATCATAATATATTTAGGGCCCGTTTGGTTTGAGGAGTGGAAAGGAAACAGAAAGGAAACGGTTAAGAAGATGGAAAGGAAACGGAAAATGTTGTTTTTATTGTATGTTTGGTTGTATTTAAGAATTGATTCATTGACCTCAATGTTACTTTTTCTTGTTTGGTTTGAATGGAATCATTGAAGAGAATCATTAATCTCATTAGTATTTACTTATACATAATACTATATTAATTAATGATAAATTGACTGAAGGATTGGAACTGCAAGATGAAAATAAAAAATCATAACAAACTCTACCGATCAACACTCGAGTTCATACTACATGGCTTAGAAAAACAATCAAAACTTGAAAAAAAAAAATCAATGTGCTCAAATTAAGAAAGATAACTCGCAAAATGATCACATCTCTTAGTCAAAGAGGTTGAAACCTATAATATCAAACAAGCAACATTGTGAGATGTCAAGTGAAAGATAAAACAACATAAACCAAAGCAGGACGCTAATAGAAGGAATTATAAGGAATTATCTTATACCATCAGACTCCTCTTTCTCCTCAACCTTCTCTTCTTTCTTTATCTCGGCAGCAGATGCGGCACAACCGGCATCACCAGTAGGAGTGATAGATACTGTAACACCACCTCACTAGAGGGGACAAAAGCAAGCTTCTCCCTTCCAAAAGCAATGAGACCAGTGATATCCTTGTCCTTCACTTGGCACAAAAGCAACTCAATTCTACCATCATCACCTTCGGCACCCACAGCTCAATCATGTCATCAACAACTTGCATAACAATAATCAACTCTCCAAATATCATAGTCAAAAATCAAAATATACGAATGCTACACAAGAGGTTGTTTGCAGCAAGGTATGTTCTCTTTCTCCTTCACCTGAAAACCAACCACATCAATCAAGATTGATTTATCCTTTTTCTTTTTGCTCATCTTCAACAAAAAAACACCAAAAAAACACAAGAAGAGGAGGTCAAATTGAGCATCAATACTACTTTACTTGATCTCAAGCTCTTTGTTTTTGATAGATTGAAAGAAAAAAAAGGGGCAAATTTGCTAACTAGGCTTTATTAATAAATCATGAAACTAACTAGGCTTTTTTATATTTTCAATTAAGTAAGTGTACCCCAAACACTTTTTTTACCGCACAAACCCTGGCCGCTTCAGTCCTCCTTCCCTTCTCTGAATCTCTCGCTTCTACTTCCCACCCTCAGATCTCATCCCCGTTTGTCCTCCTCTACCGGACTCGGATCGAATCCCTCACCACCCAGCCACCTTCGGCCCTCCTCCACTCAGATCTCGCATTCCCCGTCTGGCCACTTCATTCATCAACGAATTTCATATTCGTGTTTATGGTACACTTGATCCTCTCTTTCCTAATTTTCCCCTTGTTTTGTTTGCCTCCTCTCATATATTTTGGGTTTCATCGTGATAATGGTGTTGCCGGTGGAGAGATACCGTTCCATGTGAGGTTGAATTTGAAGGGGAAGAGAGGCGCGTGTTTAGCACTTGAGTTGAGTTCCGATGTTCTGAGTCAAAATAGCCCGATTTTTGCGGATTTAATCTCCGACCATTGTAAGAAGAACTTGGGTACTACAAGTGGAGTTTCCAGTTTGCCAAATATGTGTAGGATTGAGGTCCTTGATGTGGAGAATTTGGGGGTTTTTTGTGTTACCATTGAGCTTATGTTCGAGGACGATATACCTAGAAGGTTCTTGAAAGCCGGTCCCTATCGAGCCATCGACATTCTTGAGGTGCTTATCCTTGTCTCTTACCTTGCTTCAGAACCTGTTTTTATGTGTCTTGTTTGCACATTGTTGTTACTTTGTAATGTCAGTCAGCTGTTCATGATTTAAACTAGTTGGAATTTGTAGAGCATGTCATGATTAAAACTAGTTGAAATAATTAGGTCATCCATCCGAATTATATTCAACTACTTAGAACATGTGATTTTAGTTACTCACTGTTGAAAGAAGCATGGATTTTGAGCTTCAATTGCAACAGGTATGTCTGTGTTAGTTCAATTGAATTGTTTTGTTGTTATTTTTGCTTCCTCGAACCCTAATTTCTCAACTGAGCAATGTTGTTTGATTTGATGATTTCCTTGCACATCGATTTGATTATCGAGATAAGGGTTTAAAGGCCATGATTCGAAGATTCTATTATGAGACCAGCAAATTTGAGACCAGAGAATTTAGGGCAACATGTTTTGACTATGATTGGGAACCTCTACTTCGCAGCCTTTGTTGTTGTGGTATTGATCTTCACCATTATAGCAAATAACGACAACATTAACTTTGTTATTGAAGACATGATTTAGCTGAATGATCTTAGAAATTTCTGATATGTAATTCTGGTATGTAAAAATCTGGTATGTAAAATTCTGGTATGAAATTTACTCAACTTGTAAAAATTTTGGTATCAAATTTCTGCTATTTAATTTCTGGTATATAATTTATGGTATTTAATTTCTGGTATATAATTTATGGTATTTAATTTCTGGTATAAAATTTATGGTATCTAATTTTCGTATGAAATTTCTGGTATGAAATTTCTGGTATGATAATTTCTGGTATGAAATTTCTGGTAAGAAATTTCTGGTATGAAAAATTCCGGTATGAGAAATTCACTCCAGAAAATAAAATAAAAAATAAAAAATAAATAAAAAAAGGCAAGAAAAATAAAAAAAAAGAAAACAAATTCAGTAATTAAAAATTAAAACTTATACTTATATAACAAATAACAAACATCATTTATTCTTTCTTTCTAAATAGAAGGGTTAATATTTTTTACCTACTATTAAATGAAAGTGGTAAAAAAATTTGGGGTACATTTTCTTAAACAAAAACTCAAAAAAGCCTAGTATGTCAAATTCTCCCCAAAAAAAGTATTTTTGAGGGTTTGATCTCTTAGAAAGAGGAACCCCATACAATTCCCCACACAACTCATCACAAATGGAAACAACACGGTACTACTTGTTTTTTAAACCATAAAAACATAATTTTAAATGTCTTAAATATTGATTTTTTGTCATTATTTTATAAATTATAGTTTAGTGAACTATATTACATTTTACATTTATATATCACCGTATTATATATTGTTATGACTTGCATATTCTTACGACGACGACAACAACAACAACACAAGACTTCCATCAAATGAGAAAAAAATTACGAAAATCAACTAGTATCACTAATATACAACCTAGCAATTGACTGATAGCCGGACATAAGAAATGAAACAAAACTGAAGTGGCGTTTTAATATTGATCAAAATGATTCAAAAACTGAATTGACTAACATCCTAGCAATTGACTAAAATTCATATCCTGAAAACAAATCCAGAGTTCCAATTTTGAAGAAAAACCCAACTTAAAATTCTTCTTTTTGCATATTACTAAATAAACTGGCTTTTCATGAGAACATTATTAAAGGTTAAGTCCAATTTCTCTCAACTTTGAAAAACATTATAACCATCCTTGTAAACATTATAAAGGCTAAGTCCAATTTCTCTCAACTGCACAATGTACTATCCATCAAAATGATTCACCAGGTGCTCTACCCACTAGCAAGTCTCAGACTACTAGACCAACACATGGATCGATAGTTGCAAGCTTATTCAGTGATTGCAAAGTTTGTATAGTAATTTTAGTGCTTTCTTTTGTTTGAAAATTTGTTTTAGTGCAAATCCTTATAATAACACAAAAAAGTAGATAGAAATGACACTTGAAAAGAGAGGAAGTAAGGAGAGTACTGAAGGTGTAATAAACAGATAGAAAATGACAGTTCAATATAATTACAACAAAAAATGTCATCAACTGTAATTACAAATTGAAAACAGTATAACTTCTATTAGAGACAAAGATCCACTTCTAGACAACAAACATCACGGTACATGATCGAGAACCCAAAACAAGTTGAATACTATTACAACCCAAAAATTAGACTTGCATAAACATAATACACCCCAAAATCAACCGGAACCATAGACCTTAAACATAATACAACCCAAAAAACCACATGACAGAGAACCTAAAATCAGACTTGATTGCAACAAGTAAGCAGAAAACCAATACCGAGTTGTTCAAAAATTGCAACGAAAACTTCAAATAACAACTATAAAACAGATGGGATTAGCTTATTTACTGAGGGAGAGAATATCAATGGTGTACCTTACTGCTGGAAGGATGAACAGAGGGATGGCAACTATAAAACAGATGGGATTAACATATACAATTCTGATGAGTGCACGATAAGAGTCGCAAGGAGATAGGAGGCGAAAATCTATCGGGGAGAGAGAAATTGAGGATGCCGGTTCAAAGGTATCCCTTCAAATTAGCCGGATAACAAATGGGTTAAACGGTTGGGCCCAAACATTTGGGCCCAACCGTAATGAATCCGTTTCCGTGGGCTTTTTTTTCATAAACCAAACGGGCCCTTAGAAGAGTATATATTATGGAAGCATCTATATGTTTTTGTAGGACTTATTAACCAAGGAATAGGCTAACGGAGGTTGAATTATATTACGCAAATTTAAGGGAGATTTAAATAACTTAAGGATAGTGAACAATGAAAGTAAATGTAAAATGTAATATAGTTCACTAAACTATAATACGGTGATATAACTATAAAAATTGTAGTCAATATCCCGTATTTATAAAGTTGGGCAAATTTTATGGGCTTTCAAAACTCTGGACTATTCTTCCAAATATAAACTTTGGTTTTTTCTGTAATTATCCAGTTTGGGACAGTTTTGCAAATTCCAAAAATATGGGTCATAAACGCAATTAAAAATAGGGGAGTTTTTATGTAATCATACCAAATATTCAAAATTGACAATTAAGGCTCCTGAGATTGCGCAATGGCGGCTCCAAGACTGCACATCGGCGGCTCCTCGTTCTAGTCCGACGGTGACTCGTAGTTGTGTTTCAGTGCAGATCGCAACTCGACCAGATCTTTGTTTCCGACAATCAATTTCTTCGATTCTTCAGTCCGGCGGGGCGACACTGGAAACCTGCAAGATCTATGCTCCAAGAAACCTACAAGATCTATGCTCCATGAAACCTGCAATATCTCTATTGTAGATGGAGATAAAAAGAAAGATGACAAATACAAGAACAAAAGAATGCTAGTCTGCTCCTCTTTCTTGGCCTCCTTGTTGCAAGATCTATGCTCCAAGAAACTGTAAAAGTCGAACATCATTCTTGTCTCAATCGATTTATTTGATTCTTCAGTTCAGCGGTGGGAAGAAAATCGAAAAAGAAGCGCAATGGGATGAAAATTGAATGAGAAACCTTATCAGATCTAAACTCAATTGACGACACACAACCCATGAAGATCGATTTGCTTGAGAGAGGAGTGAGGTGGAGATTTTTGGCGGTCCTACATGTTCAAATAAAGGTGCATTACGAAGGCGGCTTACTTCGATCTAAGTTGTCTTCTCCGAACGGTTGCGAGAAACCCTAACTGAGCGACTGGAGTGATTTTATAGGCTTTTTATTTTTACGTTCCCCTTATACCCCTTTAATTATTTAATTTTGGATTTAAAATTTTAGACAAAAAATAGAGGGGCCTAGTTAGTCTACAAGTTACAAAAAGTGTTTTAATACACCAATTTTCTCTTATATTTTTAGGGATGTAAAGTTGGTTAACTATGAGAGTAAGTATTTGAAGAAGTTTTAGTTGAATTAATTAATGTTAGTACTAAGCTATTTCAATTAAGTTCTCCCTATTTATGTATTTTTTAACTGTATTACTATTAGTTGTAGAGAGTAGTGTTAAAGGTAAAAGAGACTAAACACATATACCGAAAGTGATTATTAATTGTCATTGATTTTATGCTTCTACACTGAAGGTTATATATATATGGGTGCAACAATACATGTGTCATTTTTTGGTTGGTCTATAATACTTCCATCATTTCTATTCATCATACATTGTTGCTTAGGTCAATACACATGTTACTAGATCCTTAAATGTCACTCGTTGATTCAAGTGTGGGAAGGCACAATTTGGATCATAGAAGTGTGAACCTGAAAGTTGGTAAAAGTTTAGTAAGTATGCAAGTTAATCTTTGAAGGGAATGAAGGCAGCCTACAATACTTTGATTCGGACCCTTTCACGCACGAAATGGTAGTCGATGGATAGATCTTTAATTAGGTGGTGGAGTACGGGGTTTACAGCTAGGTAAGTGGAGGAATAGTTGTAACTCTACCATTGGGGACTGGAGCCATAGTGTTTCACATATTGTAAGAGCTATGGAACGGTATTCTGTTTCAGTGGAGGATCGAGCAATTGTGTTTTGTTTCTTGGAGGACCACGAGGCAAGATTAGAGTCGTGGTAGATGCAATACACCCCTATGGATCGCCTGACAATAGGATCACTTGCCCAATCCGCATCAAAGAAGGTTGATAGGGTGTTATCGGTTTTGGAAGAGATGTAAAACTAAAGATTGCAAGTGGCATTTAGGTGTCTCAGGAAGCATTTTACTTCTTGTCATTGGACAAAAATAGGTTTGTGCATATTTGGCAAACTTTGTTGAGGACAAAGGAGATGTCGGGTCTAGTAAAGGAAAGGTATTGGAGATTGCCGACAATGTTGCGATAAAGGTTTTGACCATCAAATGTTGGAGACTCAATAGAGGTATAGGAAGTTGGTGGTCATGGGAGTGGAAATAGCTTTGGAGTTATCCATTTTGGTACGTAGAAGGAGCTCTCATATGTATTTGGGTTGGGAAAGAAAGAAGTCTCGGTTGGTGTGATGGACTTCAATACCTAGGAAGAAGTGGAGGTGAACGAGGCTTTTGACAAGGAAGGATTTGGAGTGGGAAGTGGAGAAAGAGAAGGACATGGTCGGATTAGAGGAGATCACAAGGAGATTGTAAACATATATTAGGACAAAGACATTATCTTTCCTTAATGAAAGATGAACAAGGATTTGTCAAATAAGGAGGGTGAAAACCCCAAGTGAATAAGAGCATTTGAGGATTTTTAAAACCATGCTTACGGTGCTTATTTGAGCCCCTAGAATGGTTTATGAAGTTTATAAATGTGATTTGGGAAGTGAGGATGAATGAAACTTGGTAGTTGATGGATGAACACGTCCTCTTCTTCAAGGTTACTGTGAAGGAGATTGTTTTGTATGTCCATTTGAGTTACGAACCAATTGTGCATAGCAACTAGGGATAGAAGAAGGTAGATTGTAGATGGATTGATGACATGGCTAAAGGTCTCGGGAAAAATATGTGCCTTGAAGCTGGTGGAACCCCTTTGGAACTAATTTGGCATTCCTCCGTCCAATAATTCTATAGGCATCGCGTTTTGTTGTAAACACCCACTTTACTCGTAGGACATTGTTGGACGTGTTATGGGACACAAGGGTCCAGATTTTAGTGGAGACGAGGGCTTTGAAATCGGTAGTCATGACATCCCTCCATTGTTGGTGTTTGAATACATTTGTGAATGAAGATGTTTCTTCTAGTATTGTGATGATGAATGCATGAAGGTGAGGTGACCATGGGATAGTACCGTCATTTTTAACGAGGGTTGTAGGGACTAGGTACGGGTTCTGGTGTTCATGGGGTGTGTGGGTTGAAGGGGATTAGGATCGAAGGGTAATGGTCTTGATGGCCTAAAAGAGAGTGAAGGTTCATCAGACATAGGGCGGGATATTGTGTTGGCGGACAAGAACTGGGTGGAGAATGGGAGGAGGTGCTAGACTTAGGTAGGGTGATTTGTGATGGGGAGGTTGAGCCTAGTAGTTGGGGAGGATAGGGTATGTGGAAGTTGTAGTGAAGGGAGAGAGTCTTCTATAGTGAGCATGTTGGGTTGGGAAAATGAAGGTAAATTAAGTCTTTTGTTTCAACAGTGGATGAGTTATTGACATGGGAGGCAAATGGAAAATATTACTCGTGGAAGATCACGTCGCGGGAGATATAGACTTGGTAAGTGGCCCAAAGAAGACACAAGTAACCACAAAGGTTTGGACTATAACCAATGAAGATGGTGGAAGTGGAGTGGAATGAGAGCTTGTGGTGGTTATAAGGTCTAAGGTTGGGGACTGCAGACACCCAAAAATCCAAAGGAAATTGTAATCGGGCAGCTTGAAGAATAACTTCTCAAATGGTGAAATTTTGGAAAGAAATGAAGTGAGTAATCGGTTAAGCAGGTATGTGGCGGTTTTAAAGGCGTAATCCCAAAACTTTAGGGGAAGTGGGGCTTGTTTGAGGAGGTGGGGCCGGTATTGCCTATGCGATGGTGACGGGTTTCAACACGTCAACTTTGTTGGTGAGAGTGGGGGCATGTTAGTCATTGTGTGATTCTAATTTGTTGGAAAAGGGAGCGAAGTGGTTTGAATTCCGGTCCGTTATTGGTTTGGATGGATTTGACTTTTAGGTTGAGAAAGTTTGTGATTAATGGAATACAATTTGTTACCATCGAAGTGACCATGGATTTGGTTTCAATCAAGAAAAACCAAATAAATCTCGAGAAGTTTAAATGGATTTTTGGAGGTGGACAAGGATTGTAGGTGAGGTAAGGCATATGCATTGTCCTATGAACAAGACTCACATTGTGGGGGCTGGCATTGGGCCTTTTGGAAAGAACGGTGTAAAGGAGGAGAGACGATGGGTGACCGGAGCATACAGAGGTCCTAAACGCCGGTGCCACAATTGAAACATGGGTTTTTGTAATATTGAAACTATAGCGAATGCATCTATCACCATTGATGCATAAATAAAGAGACCAATTAGTAGTGATTGAATTTCTTCTATGAGAGGGTGTATGATAATAGTAAGGTGAGTAGTAGCCGGTATAGTAGATTGATCGGGAGTCTTGAGGACATATAACCCGTTCTCAACGTTGCCTTGAAGAAGTTGAGTGTGGGTTCGAGTACCCTTCACAAAAAAAAAACGAGAATGAAAGGTAAAAGAGACAAAACACAAATACATAAAATGAATTTTTTTTTTCATTATTTTTCTGCTACTGCATAAAAGATTACATATATATTAGATCGTTCACTAGGTTGTGATTGTTTAAAAGTATTAAAAAAATATTAAAATTATAGAAATAAAAAAATTTATAAGAATTAATTTATCATTTTATTTCTTGTATTTAATATTTTTCTTAAAAGGTTCAAGTGGAGGAACAACATAGTAATTTAAGATTTTTTAATTTATAAGGAGTTATGGGTGATTATATAGATTTTTTTGGGATAAAAAGTGAAAGTAAAATTAAGTTGGGGTCTTTTATATAATATGTATATAACATGGTGGACTTTTTAAAAATTTCTTAATTTATGGATGGTGAAGCTCAATTGTTTCCGGACCGACATGACTTCAAACTCCACTAGATTATCCGATCCAACTCAAAAATACAAAACGGGTATATAGTTGAGACCTTTGTAATCCCATTTAGCCGGTGAAGAAATAACCCGAAACCCAGTGATACTCGAATGTATAGTCCGAAATCGGCTCGGATTCTGTGTCATCCTATCCGAAACACGAAGCGAACCGGTCTAAATTAACCCGATAATTGAAACAAAACGACCGAAAACATCCCAAAAATCCAATTTTAGTTGTTCAATTGTGCCCGTCCCAACTCGAGTAAATCCAACATGACATCATACACAAACTCGCCTCAAAATAACCCGATACAAAATTGGTTCGATCCGAACTCGCCCTACTGCCCATTGACACCTCTAGGGGTGAACATACCTAGGTGCGTTTTCATTTAATTTTTCGAAAAACATAGACTTTTTTTAGGTTGAAAAACAAAGACTTTTTGTGGGTATAAAATAATGACGGAAATTCAAAATAGCCGTTTAAGAGGGTTATGTTTTTAATTTTCCAGGTGGGAGAGTTTCGACCGTTGGAGACAAGGTATCCGTTACCTTTCCCTTGCTAAAGCTCATCTCTTTGACTCATTCTCATGTTCATGTTTGAGAGACCCTTCTTCTCAGATCTATCTATCCTAATTAAGAAAAGATTTAACAATGGTGGCCAGAACCCCACCCAAGCACCAGAGGAAGCTCATAGTGGCTCCCCTCAATCCCACCCTCATCAAAGATACCATAAACAAGGTATTTAAAGATGGATCCTTTTCTTTTCTTCTACTCTCATTTTCTATAAATTTGACGACTCTGTTTTTAATTGAAGGTGGATAAATGTATGGCTCGGCTGCAAGAGCTGCAATACACAGTTGCTGGCGGCAACAAGGTGGTCGCCGGAATCAACCTTAGCCCCAGGAGCACCAGAGGGTACTTGAAAGCCAGTCTTAGGTGTAAACAGGAATCTCTCAGGTACTCTTCTTTCATCTCCTATGGTTAATTTCTGAATTTCAAATTCTAATTTCAGTATCTCCGCAGAATCAAAGGTCCCAAAAGATCTCCAACTGGAAAACTTCCATCCACAAACACAGAGGAATGGCAGAGAATGTCCCTACCCACGATGCTTCTCGGAGAAACCCTCAAAGAAATCCTCCAAGCCAGCAAGTTCACAAAAGACATCGCTCAAACCATCAACCAACACTCCTCGTCCAACGACGATCCGAAAACCCCAGTGCGTCGGCTACAGACCCGCCCTTCCGATCCTGACACAAACACACTCGGAATTGAGTCCCGGAGGAAGAAAGAGAAACAGCACAAGCTGCGAATAATCCGACTGGAATCGAATACTCCAACTCTTCATCGAGCTCGATCGAGGATCAATTTCAAGGTTCCGTCACCGAAGAGGCCGGGATCGGAGATGGAGAATCGTTGTTCAGACAATTTCGATTCCGAAATAGTTAGGCATTCAGCAAATAGAGTTTCGCCAAGGCATAGGCCGTGGGCGAAGAAGGCGGTACTGTTTCCAAACCCGCTCTTCAGCTCATCGCCTAATTCACAACGGCAGAGGTTTAGCAAGACGAAATCGCCGGTCATCGCGAAGAAGAAAGGGGGAAATATTCTCACAGGAGCTACAACAACTCCTACAAAAACTACGACTCCGCATAAATTCTTGGTAAAGTCTCCAGCATCAGGAAAATCGAAATTTCAGGTGAAGATCAGAAGTCCGGTGGCGGTGCGAAAAATATCGCCCCCAAAGAGAGCGGCTTCACCGTTGAGGATGGTGGCAACGGCGACGGCGGCGAAGCTGAGGAGGTCTCTATCACCGGCGAGGTTGGCTAGCAGGTTGATGTCACCGTTGAAGAGCAGAGGTAGTAGCATTGTCCAGTGCGACGGTGGTGATTGTAGAGGAGGGTTGAAACAGCGGCCAAATGTAGCTCCGATGAGATTCTCAGTGCCGAAGATCTCACGTTGATTCCAATTTTCTTGTTGGAATCATCGTTCTCCATTTGGATTTGGTGGTGGTAAATTTGTTGATTTTTTATTGTAATACATAAACATTTTATCAACTCCATTGGTGTAATGTATGCAAATCTTGCTGTTGCAAACTCTCTTTTGGTATATTAATGACAAAGTTAAGATGTTGTAATTTTCAGAGGTCGAAAAGCCGAAGGTAGATCTTGGGGTGACTCTAGGGTCGTTGATGGTGATTGTACATGTGTTGTGTAATCTAACCCCGGTCTCGGCCGGTCTCATAGACGGCGCCGGCGAGTCAATTGATGTTGTCTAGGGTCGTTGATGATAATTCTCCAGTGCCCATCCGGGTACTTACCCTTCTTTGCCCTTCCTCTCCAGATTTTGAGCGTTTTATCCATTTTCTCCGTCATCCGACACAAAGACTGCAAGCTTCTCGGCATTTCCTCGTACACGTTCCACCACTGTCTGTGAGCGGCGTCACTGGCGAAAACACGCCGGACGGAGGTGTCCCAGTTACAATCGTAATCCTTGTAACAAACCCAAGGCTTCATTCCAAGAAAATGTATGGTGAACCGGTCATCCGGGACAGTCCTAGAGTCCTTGGGGTTTTGGTAGATCTTCAGATAGTTAAGCTTTATAGTCAATCTATGCCACCAAGTAAACACCTCGTTGAGGAACCCTTGATCGCCGCCGTTGTACGATTTCAGCTCGTATCGTTTCTCCATCATCTTCTCGAACAAACACTCCGATGGCTCCACGATCATGATCCCGGAGTTGAAGATCCAGTTGTTGTTGGCCGCAGCCGACAACTGCGGGTACGAGAAGAATTGGTCTAGATTCTTCAAAAGTATGAAGTCTGCGTCGATGAACATCACCTTGTCGTACTCCGTCAGCTGCCATACTCTCAGCTTGCTGTAGTTCCACTCGTTGTACGCGTTGCGCTTCGCGTGCGGGCTTTTGATCCGTTCGATGGTCTTGATCTTCCATCCGGCCTCCCGGAGTCCTTGGATCGATCTCGGAGAGATTGTGCTGTCGGCTAGGAGGACGAGGTCTTTTGTTGTGTTCGTTCGGAGGATGCTTTGCGCTAGGGCTATCGCCCCGCACACGTAGTGCTCCGACGAGTGCAACATTGTTACATAGGCTTCCTTTCGGCCTGCAAATAAAAAATCTTTCACCCTCAGATACCAGAATAATTCTGAATTGACGAGTTCTTTTAACACACGAAAGTAATTTCATTATTTCTTTTCCACACACCTCATCCGATTTCATTTCGTATCTATTTCACCGCTCCGACCAAACGGGATCTAAACCTGAAGTTGTTTAACAAGTAATGATAAATAATTGAAGTGCATGGTGTTTATACGCCTCTCCAACCTGCTACCTGCGCCTGACCTTCCATTTATTCAACTGACTACAACTATTCTTTGACAAATAGAAACCTAACACTAGAAGCAACCCAATAATTTAATTTATGATTTCATCAATTTAGAATCGGTAATTAATGAAATATACTAACCAGGAGATTGATCCATAATGTTCAATGGACGAGCAAGATCACAAGTACCCACAGGCATCAAAGTCTTGTGCTTTAACTTAGCAACATTGGGCCTATACACCATGGACTCACCTTTCTTCCATATCAAGTCATCACATCTAAAAATCTCCCACATCGGCTCACACCCATTCAAAAACACAACGTAAACCGGCCGGTCTGCGTCCGCACCGTTACCGCGGCTCTCCACCACTAGGTTCGCCACCAGGAGACTCACCTGAACCCTAAATACATCCCTTATCCCTTCTTTACCGGAAACCGTACGGTTTACGTTTCCGCAAGGAACCGCGGCCACGACTACGTCGAGCCCGCGATACCTCGCGAAATCCGGCATGGGGATTTCCGGGCATTTGGGCTTCTTCTCGTTGATCCACTCGGGGAAAATGTGGGTCCACTGAGACGTATCCGGAACCCGATCAAATTCAACTCTTACCAATTCAGCAAGATGGTGAGGGAGTTGGTTTTGACCTTCTAGCTCCGTGTTGACAACTCCTACTTTCAGCCTCTTTCGACCCGTTTGCCTCAAAACGGCGTCGTACCATTCTGGGTATTTCTCACTGGACAAGGTGGCCGCAAGTCGCTCGGAGAGTATATGGTGGGGCTGGATCAACGGTGGTAGCGGCCCTTGCTGGAGGTTAACGGAGACGAGGAGAAGCGCACTGGTTACAAACAGAAGCCCGAATATCACAACCCGTTTCTTTGAGATTGACATCGTTAATGGCGTCGAGTGCTGTTGCTTCACCTTCATATTCATAGTCATCCTTCCACGTCGATGAAACCAACCCATTCTTGAATCCAACTTATAACACAATAAGATTACAGATAAAGCTCAATTGCATGGATGCACGTTGTGCCTTCAATCCAAAATGATGATCTCCAATTTTAGTACTGTTGAATTATTATATATTCTCCCTTTTGAATGTCTGTTTTTGAGATTGTATGGATATTGGAGATGATGAAAAAGGATTTCATTTTTTTTAATTAATGTGATATGATCAATTATATATTTAATGATGTAAGTTAGGTGGAGAAAAGCTTGATTAAATGAAAATGATATGATAACCAAATTACATGAATGGGCATCGTCGTCGTCGTCGTCTAAATTGAAATAGTTATTTGGTGAAAACGTGTGTGCTCATATGACGACTATAGTGTTTGTTTGTGTTTGTTGCAAATAATCAACCTCGATCATTAGGGGTCATATTAACATATACAATTATTATTCAACCGCCTGTTTATTTTAATTATAAATATTTATTATTGCTTAGTCATGGCCTATTGGCCTCTACCAAACAAATATCATTTATTTCATCATCTACAATTAATTATGTTAATTAATTATTTTTGCTCTTCATTAATGTCCCTTATGCTTTAATTGCTTGGCTCTGACACATAAAAAAACCGTAAGATAAGTTATCAAAGAGTTTTTGTTAATCTTTGGATGTCATATAAATGGTAAAAATAAAAGGACAATTTTGGTAACTAGGCCTTTTTGAAAAACTATAGTAGTAACTAGACTTTTTAATATTTTATTTAAGTAAATATACCCCAATCTTTTGTATTTATTCTCAAACTCTACACACTCTTCTCTTAAGGTGTACATTTACTAAACAAAAAACTAGAAAAAGCCTAGTAAATCAAATTGTTTCAAAACAAAATTGAAAATGAGTTTGAAAGTGATATGTATTTTCGTTTTTGTAACTAAAAGAGACTTTTTCACGGTCAAATAACAATATCAGACCATGTTTAGCTGGTATTTCTAGTGGTTTGTTAAGGAGGGGGCGTGAATTTGTGATCGATTCCTGATAACTCTATTGTGAGTTAAAATTTGAGGCGTCTACAGTTGTTCCTCATGCTTCGTATATGTGTACTTTCTTTTGCTCGTCACTTCCGTTTGACTAGATCATCCTGCTTTCCTTCGAAGATATCTTTACTTTCGAGATTCTTGATATGCTTTTGTGTATTTTCTTTTTTCTTTGTTGTGGCTTTTCATGACGGTTAGTCCGCCTGCCGATCTTTTTCGGTCTTTTGATTCACTGGACGCCGTGTCGTCTAGTGTATCGAACCGCTTTCTATTATCAAAAATAAAAGCAATATTAGACCATTTTTTTTTCTTATGAAAACTAAATTTGACTAATTAATAAAATGATTCTTAAATTCAATCATATGATAATTCATTCAAATTGGGTTTGTATAATATATATTTTCAATAATGTGACAAGGGGGGAAAGTGGCGCCTTGATCCCATACCACAAATATGCCATGCTTCATGCTTGCGCTGGCTCAAATTGTTATATTTATTTAATAATCTTGACTTAATCATCCTAATCATCCTGCTAACCAATGAAGATGATATTCATTTACAACTCTAACCTACTTAATTTGGCACCACACCTTTGCTTCAACTTCACAAAACAAATTTGAACAAATTACTGATGATAATAATAAAATCTCACAACTTTGCTTGAATATTACAAAAAGACTATTATTTGGCAAAAAAATAAAATAAAATACTATATATGGATCTGATTTTAGAGCGTATTACAGGGAAAGGAAATCCATATTAGCGACTTAACTTTGTAGCGGAATTACTTTAGAAACAATTTGGTTTACTAGGCTTTTTCTAGTTTTGTGTTTAGTAAATGTACTCTTGAGAGAAGAGTGCGTAGAGTTTAAAAATAAATACAAAAGGTTGAAGAATATTTACTTAATTGAAATATTAAAAAGGCTAGTTACTACTCTAGTTTTTCAAAAAGGCATAGTTATCATTTTTTTTAAGTGTAGGGTGATTCGACTTTAGTGATTTATTACCAAGTAATTATTATCGGCCAGACCAAGACAAATGATCTGAATTTCCATGTATAATCACAAGTATAATTTTAGTTCAGAAATTGACCCAAAAAAAAAAAAAAATACTAAGGGCCCGTCTGGTTCCAACTCCGGAAACGGAAACGGAATGGAAACGAATTTAGTCCATATGTATATCCTTATTCATGAAGTTTTGTGGAATCATTCCTTGGGGATTAATGAAAATGCACTTGCTCCCTCACATTTTGTTACCCTATAGGGTATCAAAAGTAATCAAATTCTACTCCAATTCCTTTAAACCACAAGGAATGATTCCACAAACTTTCATGAACAATGGTATACATATGGACTAGATTCGTTTCCATTCCGTTTCCGATTCCGGAGTTAAAACCAAACGGGCCCTAAATGTATGTGGAAACACGATATAGTTAAAAAGACTACTACAAATGAAGTAAAATGGAATCGGGCAGTCTTCTCTTATCCATTTGCATTAACATAAATTTTTATATCTAGCGGGGTTTTGGATGTGTAGAAAATTTACAGAGTGTTAAAACCAATTGACAATAGGAATAATCTTAAATTTTATATGTCGGGTTCACGTAATTTCATATTGTCGACGTGAGATATTGTAACACATTAACATAAACGAGAAGCCAAAACGTATCATCTTTAAAACACGGCCTATATAGCAGACTAACACCTACCTTAACTGTAACAATTCATATGGTGCTTCAGCAGGTTCCTCGAAGCCTCATCAACATTGGAGATTTCGGGTCCGTTTGGTTCCAACTCCGAAAAAGAAAACCGAATGGAAACAAATTTAGTCCATTTATGTATTCATGAAATTTTATGGAATCATTCATTGTGATTTAAAGTAATTGTAGTAGAATTTGATTAGTTTATATCATATATGGAAACAAAATGGGGGAAACAAATACATTTTACATGCAATCACAAGGAATGATTCAAAAAAATATTGATGAATAAGGTGAACACGTGGACAAGATTCTAGACTTGTACAAAAGCGGGTTCGGGCTGGGCCCTTACTAAAACCTCTACCCATAAGGTACGGGCCGGGTTGGCCCGACCCAACTTGTCCGGGCCAATAATGTTGCCCATGTCCACCCATGTAAATGTAGACGGGCTTCCAGGCCGGCAGATGACCCCTATGCACTTGCTTGTGCGTTCCCCCGAAATTTATCGTTTAAAACAAGTAATATAATATATTAAACACGCACTTTCAAACCAATTATAATACGCTACCAACAAGTTCAACAACAATCAACCCACAAAAATAAATAAATCCAAATACCTGAAAAACAACAAGTATCATTATAGTCAAGTTAGCCCCCCAATTTTGTATTACAAACGAGTATAGCTCGTCAAAATACTTCAAACAAACTAAATAAAAAATTAGAGTACCAGACACTCAAAATAATATAAATTATATATACATATATATAAAAAATTTAAATATATAAAATTATATACGGGCCGGACCAAGTTGGTCCGCGGGCCAACATGTTTACTCATACCCGCCCTACCAAAATACGGGTCAGGCCCGAACTGGCCAAACTAGCTGTCCAAACCCATGTTTTTTCACGGACGGGCCGACCCGAATTTGTATAGGTCTACTAGATTCATTTTCATTCCGTTTCCGTTTCAAAAGTTATAACCAAACGGGGGCTTAGAGAAATAGGGTAAGAGGAAGATATAAATCAATGACAGTACTGAATAGCCAACCAGAGGAACAACTTCTCAAGTTCATCAAACATATGATGACATTTTTAAAGTGAATGCTAGATTCAGTCCACAACTTGTGTACAAGCTATGCTATGGAACAACTTCATGTTTCTAGACAAATTTAACCAGCAAAATTCAATAACAAGGCTTCGCCGCTAACATTACACAAACAAAAATGGAAAGAAACAATGTTACTGAGGCACATGAACCTGCTTCGCAATGAAACTGCAACATAATGAGGATGATACAGAGAAAGTAAACATACATAAACAGGGGAGCTTTTGTATCACGAGCTTTCACTTGCAAAGCAGACTTCAATGCCACTCCCACCAATCCCAGCCGTGAAACACTCGAATCCCCAGCTTTCAAGCTCTGCCATCACCTTGTCAACCACTGTGCTGGACACAACTGTTTTTCAATGGTTAAGGACTAACATTTTGATGGGCAATGTAAATGCAGTGACCATGTTAATGAAGACCAGAAAGGGAAAAGTGAAAAAAATAAAGTAGCAAGGATACGAGTAGGCAACAGGGTCAAAACACAGCCTCCGCCACCAGCTCCTGTCAGCTTGGAAGATAACTTATACTTCAATGTTGTTCGGAGAACAGTTTCTATTGAAGCATGGCTCACACCCATACATTGGAGCAACCCTTGGTTCATTTCCATTAGTTCTGCAAGCTTCTCTTCCTTCTCAGTCAAACTAATCTCATCACTGATTGTTGACTGGATAATCATGGCCACTTCTTTGCTAATGGAGTCAACAGCACTGAACACCGAAGTCATTGCATCTGGGTGCCTCACTTTCCTCTCCGAGACCCCTGCAACTAACGCTTTAGTGTTCCTCCCAACTTTAGTATTGGTTATCATCATTTTCAGAGGCATGCTTGACTTCAGGCGCGTCAGTTCACCAGATCTGAACTTGATCATATTGCCTGTAACACAACAAATATCAGTTGCCAACTTATCAATAAGACCTGGAACTAAGGGCTAGAGAAGAAAACTATCAACACTATATCAGTTGAGCACTTGAGCATACCAATCAAAACAAACTAAATCTTGCTTTGTGTTAGCATGTTATGTCAAAGGAACATCAGTTTTAAAACTTCTTGTTCTCAGTTTACAAAATCATTTTATCAGCAAACATATATCAGTATCAATAGTAAACATACGATCACGAAAATGGCTCTAGAGAAAAGGTTAGTCTCATTCCATCTAATATTCCTGGATTAGTGGATTGTTTCCTACTGTAATATGTTGCCCCTACTTTTTTTTTATTTACCATACTCTAGCAGTATCAAGATTATTCCAAACATGATATAGAGTACCATAGCTGTTGTACACTCTCTTAATTCAACGAAACTATTATGCTGGAGTTATAGCTGACATACCATATGTGCTCACTGTATTGTCTATGCCAGATGGCTTTCCATGAATTATCTTTTCACCTTCAAAAGCCCACTTATTGACCAAATTCAGCTCACTTTCATTAAATGACAACCAACCATTTCTGCTGATGTCAAGATGAACACTACTTGATAAAGCAAGCAGGGCTCCTGAGAGTGAGACACAATATGCAGCAGATGAACCAAGTCCTGAACCAAGTGGAAGCTCAGACGACACTGTTACTGAAGCAGATCTACAGCTGATTTAGAGAAAAAGTTCAATCAAACAGCAAATATAGATTCTAGGTAGGAATTTCTTTTAAGAGAAATAAAATGTTTTAACCGAATGATCCTATGAGACCATCCAACCTATTGTGGCATAGCAAGGGAAAGGAACATATAATACAAGACTATCAAAATTAGTGAAACTGCAACAAGCTGTAAGCAAATGCTTAAAAACGAAGCAGATGGTGAGGCATACCCGTGAATGGAGATGTATAGCCAGAGAAAGGCAGTGACACCGGAAGCAAGTGCAATATTTGCCTCTGGAAGATTATGCTCTTCTACTAAAGAAGCTAGGGACTTTAGGCACTCCACTGGACATGATTTCGGTTTTAAAGGAGCGTGAGTGCCAAAATCTGCTACTGCTTCTTTAATTCTGTCTACTGGCCATGAGAACTGCAAAGCCGTATCCTTGAGTTGGAGTTTAAGCAAGCCATCACACTCTACCACAAACACAAACAAAAACGAAGCATTTGACTACTCTTTTACAGTGATAAGTACAGAACTAAACCAATAGGATGAAGTCAATACAAAGGAGAGTGTTAAGATTCAACCAAGCGTAACCGCAACCTTGCTAGACCGAGTAGAATACGTAAAAGATCAAACAAATGCCACCAAAATTAGGGGAAAAGCAGCAACTAAAGCAACCATGACGAGTCCACAATCTAGTAATCCATAATAAAAGAATCCGAGCACAAAGCAAATCAATTCCGTGTAATTGGAAGAAATTCCAAAACAAATGAAATTAGAAGAGGGAGAGAGTGACAGTACCAGAGGAAGGGGGAAGTCGGAAAGTGGCATAAGTATAGAGGTTGATAGAAGAAGCGACGGCAGTTGATCCGTGGACCACGGCGTGTTCGCCGGAAAGTATGATTTTGCCGGGAGCTCTCGCTGTTACCTCCATTGCCATCTCTCACTAGAAACGTGGAATGAGTAGCTCTGTCCTTCTCCCTCTAACCCTGAGAGATTTGATTCTTCGAAGGCGATGACTGAGAAAACGTTTAAATCGATCCTGATTGCGAGCGTTTACCTTTGAAGGTCTGTAAGGAGTAAGAACCACGCGTTCGAGCGCGTGGGATGAAGCTGCGTTCTTGTTCCGCCGCCGGCAGTCAAAACTGGAAAATCAGATCCCATCTACCTTTCTCCGTCTCACTCCCTGGAGTCAAAGTTGGGTGCTTCGTCTTCAAAATCGTTTTCCTTTTTTTTTTTCTTAACCTTGGATTTTCCAGAACTATTCATAAATAACTAAAAAAAACCTTAAATACAGGGGATATATTTGAGGGATTTTTTAATAACGGAAAACGGGTTTGACGTCGAAAATTTTAAATTGGTAAATCGGTCGACAACGTAGTTAAATTCTCTGAAAATATTATTAATTTGGACATTCACGAACATCTAGCCGACATAATCATCGACATCTCAACATCTCACGAGCAACTCTAAATTTCTTGAAGTGTCTTGATGACACAAATTTTCACCCTCAATTTCGATAGTTTTTTTATTTGCAATTTGATAGCTTCTTATAAGCCAGATTTTAGAGTATGGACTCTTACTTTTAAAACCGATTTTTTTTAGCACCATGATTGAGAAACTCACAATTGTGATTTTAGATATCAAAAGTGATGAAGGTAAGCCCATAAATTTGGAGTCATCGAAATTAAGTTTGTGAAAAACAAACTCTAGCTTATCTCATTTGATGTTATTTTGTCTTCCCCGCTATTGAAACCGATGATGGTAACCCCGGAAGTTTCATGTATTTTTATTTTACTACTTTTACTCACACATTGTTTGGTTCCGCTAGAATTTTCCGCATAAGCTTCATTTGTAAGACTTTGTTCATGATATTAGCTTTTCTCAAACCAAAATCACCATTCTTTTTTCTGTTACATATTTTGTCTCAACTAATAATAGTTCTATGTTGGTCTCCTTTATTTCAAAATATTTTTTTATATAAGTTTTATCCAACTCTTCAAGATTGTGGGTTGAAAGTATAAAACTATGCATAGTAAAAACTGGTTGAGCAGCCAAATTGTGTTTTATTAGGGGCTTTCTTTCTTCTTGTGAGAGTGAAATAACTTTCCATTTTGAAAGTTGTTGCTTTGTTTTTGTAATAATATCTTCAAATGTTTTTCTTAGTAACTATTCCATTAATGGTAGGACAACCAATGTACTTGTCAAGGCGGTGCTTTGATTTTGTATAGTCACATTTTCTAATAGATCAATATAGTTATCACTTGTATTCTTGGTTGTTTGAAATATATGATTTTAAAAATCAATTTTTTGTTTCGATAAAGAACAATAAATATCCAGAAGTTGTTTGATTTCGGGATAGGAAGTCACATTTGCTTATGCACCACCTCAAGAAATATCAAAAAATCATGTATGGGATTCGATAACCCATCTAATCAATGCATTACTAATACCATGCATTATTATGGGAGATTTGAATGAATTCAACATCACTCGGAAAAACAAGGAGGAACCACAATCAATTACAACATATTTAATAGACTCAATAACTTTAAAAACCTATGTAATCTCGATGACGTTCAAACAACAGACAACCAATTTACTTGAAGGAAAAAACGTGACAACCCAAATAATATCCTTGAAAAACTACACCGTATCCTAGTCCACAATTAGATTCTTCAAGAGTACCCCCTAATGAAAAAAATCATGCATTTACAATCTCGGATCATTGTCAAATCTCACTGGAATTAGCGGACTCGAGACATACTGCTTTAACTTTGGACAAAAGATCCATTACCTCAAATCTGCCTTCCAGAATCCAAACAACAAAAAACACAAACAATAGATGCATCACATAACTAAAAAAATTTTAAATATGGATCACACAACTACCCTTGATAACTTCTCGGTTGCCCAATTATGAATAGAAAAGTTAATATAGAAACCTTTAGCAACATAAACAATAAAACTAAGCAGCAACTTAGGGTGTGTTTGGTTGGGGATTATAGGAGGTTAATTTAAATTAAAATTTAGGAGGTTAATTTATGTAAGTGTTTGGATGAAGATGGAGATTATGAACAATATTATATCAGGAGTTAATTGAGATTTAAAATGACCAAAAAATAACCTCACATTACCAAGGTTAAAGGAGATTAATTTTCAATCATCAATTAGGATCACTCAAATTTATAAATTTGTATCAATTAAACTCATTAAAAAATCTTCAACCAAACAACTCGATGTAGATTATTTTACATCAAATAATCCATAATAAATCCCACATAAAATGAACCCCTTTTAAATTTCATCTAGATTAATTTTCAAAATAACCTCCATCTCCTACCAAACACCCCCTTAGTAAATGGAAAGCAAACTCCTTCACAATGAGGTAGAAATATACTTATAAAGCTCAAGTTAATTACTAAACCGTCTTTTACAATGCAAAATCTAAGCTGCAAATACATAAATTGGACGAACTCGACAAAACGTATAAATAACTCTTTTGTAACAAAGGTGACAATCATAAACCAATGATCAGTTGAGGTGCAATTTGTAAAAAAAAAATGGAGGTCTTGGATTAAGAAAATCCCTTATCGCTAATAAAACCTTTCAAATGAAGCTAAATAAAGCTACTTTGAAAAATTCTTGCTGAACCAAACTATATATGAGTCAAAATTGTTAATAAAAAATACTTGAAAAATATCAACATACTACAATATCATTTAAAAGGTTCAATGTCTTGGTAATAGAAAAATCTTATAAAACTCAAACCCAAGTTTAAAAATGGAATTATTTGGTAAGTGGATAATGGAAAAATCATTAATTTTTGACATGATAATTGGGTCACAACGACTCGTCTAATCAAAATGGTCCAAAACAACAATTTACTCAACACTCATACTAAAGTTAGTCACTTCATTAAATCTAACGATTGGGATGCCACGAAAATTGAAAATGAAATACAAAACATTATCAATCCAACAATTAGGAAAATAATTATAGAAATAACTATCCCGATATATGAAATCCAAGACATAGTATACCGTAGAAGCAATAAGAATGACTGATTTTCTACAAAATTAGCTTCGGAAATGCTCGAAAAGGAGTCTTGTTGCCTCCTTGACTACTACTGCGAATGGATACTCAACCAAAAATTAAAAACATCATATGAAAAATCTCAAGAAACGATATCCCTAGAAAAGCAAAACTTGACAAAAGAAAATTTGCGGTTACCAAACACTGTGAATTCTGCAACCATCAACTCGAGGACTTGGTATACCTACTTATTGATTGTTCTACGGTAAAAATGTGATTGAAAAAAATGACAGAACTATCGTAACCAATCTTAATATCATTAATATGGAAAACAAAAAAGCACAATACCCCTTGTTGGAAATAAAAAAAATAAGATCGGGATAATTAACTTTACACGTCTAGCAGCTATATGGTGGAGTATTTGATACTTCAAGAATAAAATCATTTTTTTAACAATGATGCAATTGGATTGGATCACAACATCTTAAATTGCATCAAAAAACCAATTTTTATAACTAGAAAACCCAAATTATAGATGAGGACGACTGCGAATTTAAACATATTCAAAAGAACAACATATCCGTCACAAAGAAGAAAAACAAACATCAAAAGAGACGAAGTAAAACCTAGATTTCACAAACTTAACTTTGATGGATCAAAACTCAACTCGGTTATAACATTTATTGATTTTGTTATACGAAATCATAATGGTGAAGTTATTACCTTGGACGCTAGATAAATTAGCTTTAACACGATAATTAAAGCAAACGTCTTCGCCCTAAAAGTTTGACTAAAAGAAGCAATCAAGTTAAATATAAAAAAAGATCGAAATTGAGGGTGATAACTTATGTGTTATCAAGACACTCCAAGGACTTTGGAGTTGTCTATGAGAGATCGAGATGATCTTATCCGACTTCAGACTTCTTCGCTTCTTTGAGGAAGTCCATGTCAGGCATGTGTTCAGAAAAATCAATTGTGTTATGACCGAATGAACCATTTGAAAATTTCAAAACCCAACATACCCTTTTCTGACGATCCCGAACTTCGTTTTATCATTCGAAATGATGCTTTATGATGGACTACCTCTACAAGATAGTTTGTCCTCACCGCTTTTCGGTTTTTTTAAAAAAAAGAAAGTTTTGTATCGTATCTTGATACAGACCTAGACAAATCCGAACTTGGGCCGGACAAGAGCCAAACTTGTGCTCATTTTTCTGGGCAGGGCTCGTGCCTTGCATGAGGCCGTCGGATACTCGGATCCGACAGCCAGCTGGGTCATGTATGTTTTTTAGAAAAACAACAAAAGGTGAGTTGCTTACGAAGCCACAGCCGGTGACAACTCCTTAAGAAGAAGTTGAGGCAAGCTACAAGTTGTCGCCGGTACATTACTCATGCCAATATTCACTACATCGTGCAATAAGAAATTACGTGCTGCACAATAGCAGTATTTCATGTTAAAAGAGGTCTATGCTTTATATTTTTTAATACTCCGTAGTATACAATATCCATGAGAATTGAGGAGCTCAACTACAGTCTACTGTGTTCCTGTAGAGCTCCGTGCACAGTCTCCACAAGATTGAGCAGAAACTTATCAGAGCCATGTCTAGCCAGCAACGATATCGAAACTGGAAGGTTATCGTCCAATCCGAGTGGTATGCTTACCTGCCATATCATTCCAGTTTCAACAGAACCAGCACAGCAGTAATATGAAACAATGGTTGACACTTACAGAATCAAATATCATCCATTTCCTATCATTTTATTGATACCGGATAGAAAGGAAGACGAGAATGAAACCTGACAAAATCCAGATACTCCGGCTATGGACAGTAAGCCAAAAGCTCTGTTCCGAAAGCCTTCTAAAGGAGTAGGATCTGTTTCCAGCTTTGGTGGTGGACCGGGCACTGTTGGGATCGCCAACACATCACATTCCTATATGGTTTCAGATCACTTCTTGAGGCCAAATATAGTTTGGTCCTATCTGAATACTACAAATCTTACCCCAATGCACAAATATCAAAAGGATTTTCGAAATCTTACCCCAAGAAGCGAAGTCAATGCAGCACGCAGCTCCATCCTCACAGATTTGCAGATGTCTATGCTTTCATCTGTTGTCCTAACCGCATCCCACACTCTTTCACTTATTCCGGGGCCTAATTGTGGTTTCACAGTAGTAACCCATTCACCATGGTTCTTCTTAAATTCGTACCTGTGCTTCGTATAGTTACAAGTATGATGAAAAACAATGAAAGAATTTGGCCAAATAGGCCCTTCTATATTTCCATTAGGTTTGTCTACGCCTTCAATTTTTACCACTTTCATTAAATTGAAGTTGGAAGGCAAGAAGGGGTTTGATTAGGGGTTGCATTTACTATAAACATATTTATACCATGAGCCTAGTTACTAGAGAGCGAAATCTCAAAAATGCTTACTCAAGCTAATTTGGCCCAATTGAAAAGGAGAGCTTTTATCATATTGTACCTTTGCAGTAACCTCATAGCACTAGAAAGGGCTGCTAAAGATGGTATGTTGTAATCCTTGCTTTCAGTTTCAGCTACCTGATTCATGAAATGCATTAGACTTGGTACACTATCTTTCATGTAGTCTCCAACTGACAAATGCTTGATGATGTCGCCTGCTACGACATAGAGGAAACAAAATCAACATGTGTGGAACTTTGATGCCCAAAAAACTCAGCATTTACCTCCAAAGAGCTTCTCTATTGCAGTGATGAAAACTTGCTGTACTCTCTCAACAGGAATGCTTAGAAGCTGGAAGCAATCATCCGGGATAAGTATACGACTTGGAGTTCTGGAGGGTATATCAGGTAATGAGAGTAGGACGCATCCAATTCGGTTCAAGATAGCCGGATCCCTGGAAAACCAACCTGAAGGGCATATAATGAGGCCATCAAAAAATGAAGAAATGAGTTCTTCAATTCATTTTGTAAATTCATCATCCAGTTGCATCCTTACCAACAGTATCAAAACTCTGTGCCATAGGAACAAGTCCATCAACAGAAATGAGGCCGTGTGAAGGGCGAAAGCCAAGAATTCCACAGAACGAGGCCGGCACTCTTACACTTCCTCCAGTGTCGGTACCTGTCATACAACAGGAGCAGAAACATCAGCATCTATGTTGGGATTAAAAGATGTTTACAGGAAATAAATGCTTATATACCCAGAGAGAAATCCACAAGTTTAGCTGCAACTGCTACAGCAGATCCACTAGAAGATCCTCCAGGAATATGATCAAAAGCTACCGGGTTTCTGGGTGTCCCGTAATGCATATTTTCTCCATTTATACTGCTCAAATATCACATTCAAATAACTGCTCTTTGTTCAAACAGCTAAGAATTACTCATGAGTCATGACTCAATTCATAACAAATACACTAACCACAAGAATTGGTATCATCTTTAAGCAAAATGGATGCTAACAAAATCAAATGCCACAGGAATGAAACGAAAGACATTTATCAGCACAAGATTTCACTATGAACAACACACATGAACTGATTTTGTTATCAATTTGGAAGCAAGTGAGGATGGAGAAGGGACCTGTAAGCCATTTCATCCATAATGGTTTTGCCAACACAGGTAGCGCCTGCTTTCAAGAGAGACTCAACTGCCGGAGCCGTGGAATTAGCCGGCGGGTGGGTCTTCGCCCAATCCGGGTTTCCGAAACCGGTCACATACCCTTCCACATCAAATCTGTTTTCAAAACAAGATGAAAGCATATGAGAGAAGAAGAGCGATTTTATTTCGCCATTTGAATGATAGGAAGGAAATCGTACATGTCTTTGACGGCGAAGGTGAGACCCTGCAAAGCAAGGCGCTGAGGAGAAGGCTGTATTGTGAATTTCGATATGAAAGCGCCATACTCGGGCTCCATTAATTTCCTCAACTCGGTGGTGAAAGAGTTACTAACGACCACTGTTTTGGGTAGAGCAGCTTGAGAACCAGATGTGGGTTATCTCCTACCCTCCTGCCATATTTATCTAGTTACTTATGTTGATGAAGGGGTAGTTTGGTGTTTAATAATTTATAGTATCGTTATCAAATTGATACCCTCGTATCCTAATTTCTCTCTCACATTTCTCTACTTCATTTCTTTTCTTCTCCACACGTGGATTAATGTCGCCAACCGGAGCAAGGAGCCGACCACCTTATATATAGAAGATGTTCACGAGCATATTGATAGGGCTATTTAAGTTTCCTACTTAAATTGGGATGAGAAATCACATATAAATTGCAACTGATGTTTATGTAAACAAGCTTGTTGTCCTTCAAAGTAATGGAGATAGCCCTATCAATCTCCATTGATTTCGTTTTGTTTGCTCAATTTGATACTTGACATTTCCTTGCATAAAGGTATCGATACTCATACTTGATATATTGCAACATACCAAATAGGATATCATATATCAATTTGATACACATGTCTGATACTCATATTTGAAACCTTTAATTAGGGAGTAGATGTCAAATGACCCCAAAGTCTATTTTGAACTCAGCCATAAAACCCGAATAAAATAGTCCAATAACGACCCAATGACTGAAATGACGCGACCCAAAAGGACCCGGTAATCCAAAATAACCCTACACAAAAGGACTTGATAGCTCAAAGTAACATGAAATATGACCCGGTAACCTGATCCGGAATAAAATTTTACTTTTCTACTTTAGTTCTACTTATTCAGTTTTAAAAATATATTAAGCGAATAGTTCAAGTAAGGAGGTGCTACAGACTACCGTACCGTGCGACATTGGAGTAATTTGGATCGTTGATTCATTTGATCCAATGTGCTACATTCATCAACTTCATTTAATGATTTAAGAGAGGTACGACGGTTAATTTTGCAAATTTTAGAAGGTTTTTGTCATTTTAAAAACCTATTTTTTTAAAGGGGATTGGAGACATTTTTGTAGTTTTTTTGTGAAAAGTGTAAATTTATTACATCTATTCATAATTTAGTTCAATTCGTTTAGAAGTATACCCTATCAGTTCTGATATTTTCAATAGTTAGCTCAAGTATAATTTTGTAAATTTAGTAGTTATGTTTTTTTGTACTTTGATATTTGTACATGTTTGAACTAATAAAACACAATGTTAGTACAAAATATTCAAACTAATATTCAGTTTTTGAACACATATTATAAAAGTTCATATATGGATATTAGAATATTTTTATTATAATATTGTTGATTCAAAATATTTATACAATTAGCTCAAATCGAGTGTTCTATTAGTTTAAACATTTTATATCATTAGTACATGCATTATCTTGAACTTATTTTTTTTTTAAATGTATGAATTGTTAGTACAATATAATATGAACAAATAGAATGAAACATTTAAACGAAAAAAATGCCGTTAAAAAAAGAAAAAAGGGGGAAATGGAAGAAAAAAGTTCAAAAATTTTATACCATTAGTTCTAAAAATGTATTACCATTAGTATAATATAATTTGAACGAAATGTACAAAAAAATTTGAATAAAATGTACCAAAAATTTGATGAAAAAGTGTATGTTGAAAAAAGAAGAAGAAAGACGACACATATCACGCCGACAATGCTTCATAATGTCGTACCTGAAAATTTCTCCACACCTGAACCAATCCGATTTTATTAAAATTAAAATTTTAATTTTACTTTAGTACAAGTCTAATACCCACCTTTTACAAGTTTTGAATAAAATTGGATTAAATGTATTATTTTGTAATTATATTTTTTTGTTACTTTTCTTAATATATAAATATAATACCCGCATCTTGTACGGATTTTGAATAATATTGGACTATATGTATTACCGTGTTTTTTTGTTATTTCTTTTCTTAATATATAAATGTATCAATAACTAATTATTTATTGGTTACAATGTAAATTTGAACAAGCATTAAATGATATTAATAGGTCAAGAAAGTGGAGAATAACATTGGTCTAGAGATATGTTAATAATTTAGAATTAGAAAATAAGTTGATGGTCAATAAGATATTGAAAAAATAATTTTTATACTTAAAAGAACATTTGTAAAACAAAAAATATTTGAGTTTTAGGCTTGATTGGTAGTTTAATGTGAGATTTATAACAAACGAGTTTTCTAAAACTCGGATAGTTTAATGAGATTTGTTTGATCTTGATATGTTTTTCCTACTTGTGTGGGGGAAGTAAAGGAACAATATTCCAACTATTATTTTTATGCATATATTCAATCCAATATTCCTGATTCTATTTTGACCAACGTTTTTGTGATCTTTCACATGTTTTATATAAGACAACAACCTATCTTCTTTCATGGTATCGAACTCCTTAGTATAGTCGGATATGAATCTCACTACAATAAGAGGGTCAAAAATCTAGCAATGGAGCTGGACATCGTTGCTTGCCAGAACAAGAACTTCAAAAATGTAACTATAAGGAACAATGTTGGAACCAAAAGAACAAAAACTGATAGTACTAATCTGGATGCGAAATCCGATATGTTCAGAATCTGTTTATTGCACTGTTGCGCACAAATGCTGAATAAATTGTGGAATCAAGATGTTTGGAGTAATGGTAATAATAAGATTGATTTGCAGGAAACATCAACACACAAAATGATCAAGGTGATGGAAACAACCAACATGACAACTGTGTTTACGCCCCGGCTGGAGCAGAATATTCATGAGTGCTCTCCAATTTTGAGAGTCAGGAACTCTGTGAATGTTTGGAATATATATGTATCAAACTCTCATTGTAAGTACAGGCCACAATTGGCGTTTAGTAAAGTACGGCATGTGGATATGTCAAGCATCATGATGATAAACACTGTGGATAATAAGATGACGAACCATGGTTGGTTTTGGATGAGATCTTATTTTATTTGCATAACAGGAAACAACAAGAACACCATTAAGGAAGTATACCACAATGATATGTTTGAAAATAAATTGGAATTTCGATCAAAGGAATTAACTAGTAATATCACAAGGTGTTCAATGTACTATATAAAATGTGGTCCATCAGAATATAGCACCAACCTGGAGGTAAACTACAATTTAATAATGCATCATAACGTAGTAAGGGGGAACCAACAACATGTTTTCACAAAAATGATAGTAAGCGAACCCATGTGCGATCTATGGAGCTTACTAAGTAATAGCCCAAGCGCATGTAAAAAGGATGACTTGAACAATCTGTATACTCAAGGTGGAAAAAACTTTAAACCGGAATTTTCGTTCGGAACAAAGGAATCGAACATCCAAATACAATTCTCGTTTCCTAGATGAAGATCGCCTTTTGGAACTGTCGGGGTATGAAGAAAAAGAATTTCTGGACCAATTTGAATATGACTTGTAAAAATGAGAATATTCAGATGATTATGCTAGCTGAGACAAAAACGAAAGACGAACCTAAGGAAAGGGCATGGAAAAGCGCAGGTTTCGATAAAATATTTTTTATACCAGCGATGGGCTTTGCGGGAGGGTTGTGCCTACTCTGGAAAGAATATCAAATTAAAGGGGAAAAGGTGGAAATTATTAAAGCCTCACAAAGGTTTCTGCTGGTTAAACATACAAATCTAAATTCACAATTTGAATCTATGATCTTCTTCATTTATGCGCCGCCAAATGAGCAATTGAAAAAACCGTTTTGGATAGAACTTCATTGTGCTATGAATAGTATCCAATCACCGATGATTGTTATGGGTGACTATAATGATCTGATGGAACCATCGGACAAAAAAGGAGGAGCTACAGTCGCGAATAATAGATTCGACAGACTTTTGCAATTGTCTAACCAATTTTTCTTAAGAAACTTAAAAACCAAAGGAAATGATTTCACTTGGAAGAAAAAGAAAGAAGGAGATAATAACACGTACGAAAAATTAGACAGAGTGATGACCTCCCTGGAAATCATCCAACAATACCCTAGTTTACATACCCGGAACCATGCTTTCACAAACTCCGATCATTGCATGATTTCCATTAATTTACAAAACAACCAGACAACCATAAAAAACAAACCATTTAGATTCGAATCAATGTGGATGATAAGACAAGACTGCGAAAACATTGTGAAACAAGCATGGAGGAACCAATACCAAGGTACAGAAATGTTTAATATAGTCAAGAAGACTAGTCTACTCAAACAAAAATTAAAACAATGGAGTCGAGAAAAGTTTGGTAATATAAACAAACAACTGCTCAAAGTGGACGATGAATTAGAACGACTACAAAAAGTGATTTTCTCACAATTTCACCAAGACATTAATAATAAGATTAATAGACTGACAAAGAAAAGAGAGTGTCTAATAGAATACCAACATAAGTATTGGATGCAGCGAGCAAAGACGACAAATTTACAATTTGGTGATAAGAACACCAACTTTTTCCATAGAAAAGCAACGGGCCGAAGAAATAAAAAGATAATTACAACTATTACTAAAAATAATGGTGAAATTCTAGCAAAAGATATGGACATCGAGGAGGAATTTGTAAATGACTACAAAACTCGATTTCAATCCACGCCAATTAGTAGGAATAAACTACAAAATCAGTTGCAGGTCATCTTACCAGAAATTAACACTGATGATAACTTGAAATTGGAAATGCCTTTTTCAACAAGTGAAATTAAGGAAGCAATATTCAATATAGGAGCTGACAAATCACCAGGTCCGGATGGGATGCCAGCAGGTTTTTATCAGAAATACTGGCATATCGTAGGACCATCAGTCACTAGAGCTGTCAAGAGTTTTTACAGGAATGGAAAAATTCTTAGACAACTTAATCACACTTTTATAGCACTCCTACCAAAGATTGATAACCCAACAACAACATCTCATTATAGACCTATTAGTTTAGTCTCAACGGTTTATAAAATTATCTCGAAGATATTAGCAAAAAGACTGAGCCTAATCCTCCCAAAACTTATCCATCCTCTACAAAGCGCTTTCGTTAAAAATAGAGCAATCCACGACAATGTGCTCATTGCCCATGAAATCTTCCATGGTTTCAAATCAAAAAAAGGGAAGGAAGGATATATGGCTATTAAATTGGACATGGAGAAAGCCTATGACAAAGTGGAATGGGAATTCCTTATAGCGGTGATGACCAAATTTGGATTTGGAGAAAAATTCCGGAATTGGATTCACGAGTGTATTTCAACGGTTTCATATTCTTTACTAATCAATGATTCACCCACTAATCTATTTACTCCACAAAGGGGACTTAGACAAGGTGACCCACTATCTCCTCTTCTGTTCAATCTTTGTTCGGAGGTGTTAGCTAGAAACTTACAAAAAATATCAAATGAAAATCCCAAATCTATTGGCTTCCCTATTTCAAAAAATGGGACTAGAATCCCGTTTTTAGCTTTCGCAGACGATATTATTATTTTTACCAAAACCTCAGCACAAGCTAATGAAATGGTTCGGTTGGTGCTGAAGGACTATTGTGACAGATCTGGTCAGATGATCAATTACCATAAATCCATGTTTCAAACTACTAGCAATGTGGATCAAAGCAATAGGAGAAGAATTCAAGGCCACCTTGGAATAAGTATTTCTACCAATTTAGAACAATACCTAGGATGTCCAATTATCAATGGACGTGTCAACAAAGACATATTTCATTCCGTCATCACTAAGACTAAACAACAACTGACTAAATGGAAAGCATCCTCATTGTCTCAAGAAGGAAGAATAACGTTAATAAAAGCTAACCTTAATGCAAAACCAAGTTATTTAATGCAGGCGTTCATGTTACCGGGAAGTATACATAATGAATTGGACAAAATTAATAGAAACTTCTTTTGGAATAAGGGATCTAACCACCATCCTTTGATCAGTTGGGATAAGATTTGTAAACCTCGAAGTCTAGGTGGAACGGGGATAAGAAAAGCAGAAGACATGAACAAAGCACTACAAATGAAACTCTTGTGGAAAATAATGGCAGAACCACATAACGTTTGGGTCAAAATTGTAGAAGAAAAATACCTAAAAGGGACGAGCCTTTGGAATTACGAATGTGGAAAGAATGTGTCATGGCAATGGAAAAGCTTGTTTAAATTACATAAAGAATTTGATAAAGGGTTGGCCTGGAGAATAGGCGATGGAAATACGGTTAGATTTTGGACGGATAAGTGGTTGCTGGATAAACCACTTAAACATGTCATGACAAACCAGAATGGAATCAACCTGTCAGAATTAACTTCCTCATACATTACTAATAAAGAATGGGACCAACAGAGAATAGATCAGTTAAAAACAATTTTGCCAAGTAACGTACTAGACAAAGTTAAGAACTATAACCTCCCCAAAACTGAAATCCGCGACCGTCTGTATTGGGCAGGAAATGAGGAGGGGTGGTATTCCACGAAATCATCTTTGGAGTTGATACAAAAACGGAAAATTGGTGTTACTTTGGATAAAACATGGATTTGGAAAATGGACATTATGCCTAAAATTAGGAACTTTTTATGGAAGATAGCTATGAATGGTCTACCTACAAAACAAAATCTTGACAGACAGAAAATTCCGGTACTCATGAATTGTGAGTTCTGTAACCACCATACTGAAAGTGCTAAGCACCTTTTCTTCCAATGTCCAATCATGATAACAACTATAGACAATCAAAATGTAAAATCTAGTCTACAAAATATCGATATAGATAATCAAGGAATCACTGAGTCCCTGTTTGAACTCAAGGAGTCAATTTCGAATAAGGAAATGAAACTTGTAGTGGTTATTTGGTGGAACATGTGGATGGCCAGGAATCAATTCGTTTTTAATAAAACAAAACTTCCATTGAACGTCAAAACTACTGCTATTACCCAAATTGCGAGTTGGGAGCTAGCAAATTCTGACCAAAACAAGATTTTTTCATCAACGAAAACACAAAGAAGAAAGAAGAAAAACATTAAATGGCAACGACCAAAGGATGATTCCTTTAAAATCAATTTTGATGCTTCATTTAATTCAACAAACAACTGCGCGTATGGATTTATCATTCGGAATCAACATGCGATTCCTACAGCCGTAGGATGCGGCAAGTGTAACGCTGAGTCCGTCTTGGAAGCAGAAGCACTTGCTTTGAGATTTGGCCTCCAAAAGGCAAAGGAGTGTGGAATTACATGCATCGAGATAGAAGGAGATAGCCTTATGCTCATCAACTCGATTAAGCGAATGTGGAAGCCACCATGGGAACTCGATATGATGATTAATGATATTACGATTATTATGTCTAATTTCCATAGCTTTACCGCACAACATGTTTTTAGGGAGATCAACACGGTTGCGGACAAGATTGCTTCACACGGATACAATGGCCAGATGGAAGTGGATGCAATCCCAGAAGATGTTCAAGACCTCATCCGAAAGGATGCTTTAGGACGATCGGTTTCTAAAAATTGATTCTCCTAAGTTTTTACCTATGTATCAAAAAAAAAAAGTATATCTATATATAAATAATGAAGATATCATAGAGTGCAAAAAAGAAAGTAATACTCATGAATCTATTTGTGAAAAAAGAGTTGTGAAAAAGAAAGTAATACTCATGAAACACAAGGTCTTTGGAAGTGATAATTTCCGTGTAATAAAGACCCCGAATTCGTGGGACTCGGAGTGTCACATTGGGTTAGGATCTCACAATGGATCCTGACTCTAACCTGACAACAAGTTCACTGGACCTTACACATGACACTGACAGATATAAAACAAATACATAAAACAGTGTAAATTGTACGACCCAAAGTAAACAACAACATAGCCGAGTACACAAAACGACATCCTCACACAGGAGGGAAAACAAGACATCATCCCCACGCAGGAGGGGAAGAGTTAGGCATATCCAGCTGTACGAGTATCGGTCACACAACCCGTGTACCCTATGAGAGTGGATTGCGCCCTTCTTGTAAACCAGTCTGGCCTGACGTCAGAGAACCTCCCAAACTCCATGGCAGGATGAAAGGGAAGGGTTAGGCATTACATTAGATAAAAAAATCTACCTAACCACTTATCCTAAGGCGGAGCAAGTTCGGTTTGGTTCACTTTAACGAACCGAACCGTGTAATTTCGGTCCAGACCGAACCTAAACCGACAATTTAGGTTTGGTCTTAGGTCCTTACTTTTTATGATTTTGGTTTCGGTCCAAAACCGTAAAGCCGATAAAAAAAACCCGAAAACCGAATTTGTATTTGTATTTAATAAAAATAACAATTAAATATAGTTGGAAAGTGGGTAATGTACCTTGTTGCTTAAATGAGATTGTTATTTTTCTAGGATTTAACTATTTATACTAAAATTGTTAGAGATTTAAATTTATTGTTAGTTTATCGAGTTTTGTAAGGTTTATTTTTTAGGTCCATTTAGGTCCAAAACTTAAATCAAACCGAAACCGATCTAATAAGTTCGGCTTTCGGTCCAAGGTTTTTGAAAAATCAATTTTAGGTTCGGTTTTGATCCTACGATCCCCCTAACTTACCCAACTAATTTGTGTTAAATCCGGTGTCAAACTGGATGTTTTTTATTATTTATTTTAATTCGCAGGCTCGTAGGGCACGGATTGTTGTTAGGCTACCAGATCGATCACCTAATTATCCCGTTACAATAAGATACACAAAAACATACTTACATCTAGTATTACATTGTTAAAATGTAGAGCCATGACATGTAATATTTAGTGACATACAAAAAATGGAAGGATTTTACTTTCTGAAACCCTTCGTTGTTTTTCAACAGATCTGTTCAGATTGCAACAAGCTGGTACGAATTATGATTACAGATCAGTAAAAGCCATGTTCGCAGGCTTTCAATCAGCTTCATCTGAGGAATCCGCAAACAGATAGGAGTAAGGACCCGTTTGTACAAGCTCTGTACCATCGGCTTTATGTTCACTCTTCTCAGTGGTTTCCTTGAGGCCTTGCCAACCCAACTTTTTCTTGTAAGCTTCGTCGTACGCTTCAATGGTTAAGCCAGAAGCAAGAAAGAGCTCAAGCTCATACACAAATCGCTCTGTTCTTGCCATCAGAAAAGGCCGGGCAGCATCTGCAACCGTCGCTTTGAATTCTGCTTCTTTAACTTCAGGCTCTTGCCTGGGGCCTCTTTTCTCGTCACTGCAGCATCTTCATCATCCACAATTCCAGATTAAGATGACATTTTTATCAGCACAAAGTTCAGCACTAACTCATACATAAAACTTTACAATTGAATACCCGTTAACTCACATTACCTTCGAGAAAAGGACTCAATCACACCAAGAATGTGGTGCATTATAATGTCAACATCCTCTTCCTGAATGTATAAGAGGTAGTCAGTCATTTCAAGATCGACCCACCTTGACTCCTTGAGTCTAACTTAGAGCCCGTTTGGTTTTAACTCCGGAAACAGAAACGGAATGGATACGAATCTAGTCCCTATGTGGTACCTTGTTCATGAAATTTTTTGGAATCATTCCTTGTGGTTTCATGCAAAATACACTTTCTTCCATCCATTTTGTTTACCTATAGGGTATCAAAACTAATCAAATTCTACTACAATTACCACAAAGCACAGGGAATGATTTCAAAAAATTTCATGGATAGGGATATACGTATGGACTAGATTCGTTTCCATTCCGTTTCCGGAACTAAAACCAAACGGGACCCTTAGTGGAATCTAGGATAGGCATTGATATATGATCACAATGGCAATTGATAAAACTTTTTATTCTATAAGAAGACTAAGCATTGATGCACAATAGCAAGCAACAAGTATAAACACATTACACTAACCTGTGTTAGGGCCTGTATCTCCCTCGTTAACCAGCTCTGAAGCCATCGACTCATCTGAAGATACTTCCTGGACTTCCAATATCGTTTTACATCAGATACGCCACTCAGAGCACCTGATAAAGTATGAAGTATTCATATCAGTATTCAGTTGGAGTCCTACAAAAATAACATAGACGATTGATGACAAGGGAAGAGAGAAATTACATAAAATGATGGAAAGAAGAGAAACCTTGTTCAGTAGAATAACACCGCCATCTAAACATGTGAGCCTTGGAAAAAAATGTGCTACACGCACACACAACAATTATACAAATAAATTCAGTCGACCTACAGGTACCAAGTATATTTCAACAGAGATGGTACTTCAAATAGAAAAGAAATCCAGAGTACCTCTTCGAACCATCCTGCCCAATAAAATGTCGTTGAAAAATACTTTGAGTTGGTTGTGATGTATTTTCTACGTACCCGTATATGATGGAGAAGTTCACTGTCTGCATAAACTCAAGTTCACCATAACCGTGTAAGCAATGTAGATCATCCCAGCTTATATTAGAAAGACAGAAATAGAAAAATATGGAAGCTATAACATTGAATATATATATATATATATACTGCAGAAAAGCCTCCCCGTGAATTTGCTACTACATGCAAATAAATCAACCAAGAAATCTTTTTTTATTTCATTGTAAATCTGCACCAAAAGATGGGCTTTGAAACAAGTTTCCAGCACGAACTAATTGGAAATTCGCTTTCTTTCTTTTCGGAGACGTTTGATATCCATCCCATATCCGTCTGGAATTGCCAAACTGGTACTAAAATAGACCTAATAGTGAGGTATGACCCCATATCAAACTAAAACTCATACCATTCCAAAGTCATATACCAATTCCCCAACACCGGTATTAGGCATTCTAGATAGCAATGAAAGAGTGGGACCGGATATGAGTAAGAGGAAGATAAACCAGTCAGTCAGATTTGCTTAGCATTCCAAAAGCTTTGCTGAAGCCTCGAAAGGGGTCTTCCTCTCGTCCTTTCATTTGACTAAGTTGTCTTGCTACTGGTTATGGTGTAGTCCTAGGAACATAAATTTAGGCTGGGTTGAAGAAGAAAAGAGGTGGTGGTGGCAGTGGTCCGCCGAGCAGTGAGAGGGTGGGGTAAAACCTCAAATTTGATACAAAACTCGAATCAGAACTTGGAAACACCTGATATCAACACGTGGTACCAATCTCTGATATCAGGATTTGATACCCATGTTGGAGATAATAAGTTTCCACGTCGAAAGTTGAGTATCCTGGTATAAAAGGTCGGTGGGCTACTCCTATTTCCAATTGGTTTTAAGATGAAACCTCAATGGGTTTATGTGTTGGGCTTGATACTAATGCACATGTGAGCTCGTACTACTACTATTGCCCACCCATACCATACGAATTCCTCTTATACCAATCTAATCAAATGCAGCCTTAAGGAGTTAAAAATGACAAAATTAACAAATAATAGCCTTCAAGAAGTAAAAGCAATTGCAACTCTTTACTGCACTTAATCAGAAACCCCGTTTTCGCATTCATCAAAACTCAATCTCGATAACTAATAAACAGCAAAGCTGGAATGGAACCTTGCAAAGAGGGCATTGAACTGAAGATGAGTCGCCACGATGAACCCTCCTTGAAACCACTCTTGCCCACCTCAAAATGCACTCGAAGCAGTATCTATCTGCATTCACCCAATAATTACATGACCCACCATCACCAATCAACCCAAAACAACTATACGAACATTGAACAACGACCCACAAAAACACAAGCGAACCAAAGGGTTAGACGAATTTATAACTTTACAATCTTCAATTGCAGAATCATAATAAAATCAAATAATTGGGTACATCGAGATGACTATCATAGATGAAAGAATACATACGGAAACAACGATCCAAATAAGCATCCGAGTTGACGGGTCCAAGGCAGATGGGGCACGGATTCGGATTCGGGTCGTCGGAAGAGTTGGAAGGGGTGGAGTTGGAGCAGCTGATTTCCTCCTCTTGAGTCTGATTCATCTCCCCTTCGGCCATCGCCTGTAATCACTAATCCCACCTTGCCAGACACTAACCTCTATAACTCGGATCTTGGAGCCGAAACTCTTTTTTAATCTATTTTATAGAGTATTTTGATTTTTTTTTACCTTTTAAAATTGTATTTTCTTATTAAATCATCTTTTATGTTTTTTTTAGTAAAATCATTTTATATCATATTAATTGAACAAAATTAAATAACTGAATAAAATATTTTAAAATAATTAAAATTTAGTATGAACATGTATATGCAAATAAAAAAATTAAGAATATTATACAAGACAAATTTTTAATGCGTTGTTTGTTAAAATTTTACAAAATCAAGTTATTAAAATATGAAGAGCGCGTAAAGAGTTTGGTAATACTCTCCCTTTTGGGAGGGTTTCGTCGCCCATTGTGAATCCTTTAGTTCTTTTGTTGACCCATTTTCTATTCTAAAGATGATTTGGCTATTCATTCTCAAACCAAACCGGTCGTCATTGTATATGCGTATCAATCTATTGGTGAAGACGATTTGGAATCAAAATCGAAAGATTATCATCAATTACATGGGACGATGATGGTTAATGCTATATAATGCATACTTGCTCTAAAACGACGTCATGGTCACCGTCTCCTATGCCACCTTCTGCACCCGATTAGGTTAAAGTCCATAACTTATCGTTTTGAACTCATTTTTTTGTATTCCCAAATTCCATCTAGTTCAAAGCTCCGCAAACTTATAAAAAAACACAAAATTTCACTTTTTCAACTTTTGCAAAAACACAAACTTTTATACATTCCCCTTTCATTGAACATCGTCATCTACACAAGTGTAATGAATGGTGTTTAATACAATATGAATGATATTAGAGGAGTACAAATAGTGCAGAAAGCGAAGAACACAACAATGAAGATCAGGTAGATGATCGAGTTGAAGTACAAACAAATCGTAGTTGTTCCAAAGGTGAAGAAAGATTTCCATCACCTCCGGTCTTCAAAGTGTAAACGTGATCAAGGACAACCGACAATCAAGCACATATAACTTAATCAACAAACTTCGCATCATTGGTCATCGGATGAGTCCTCTTCACCAATTGATGTATAGAACGACGGTTTCTGGAATTGCAAAAGTCATTTTATTCCTTCGTCGATTACGCTCCGGATTCTGGTTCGGTTTGAGAATAAATAACCAAACCGTTTTATCAGTTATATCAAACCCCCAAATTTACTTCTTCTTTTTCCAAGTCCCCTTCCATGTGGATCAATCACAACCTGAGATAGGGGATGGACCAACAAAAGAGCATGAAGATTCACATTGCTCGCGATCCCGCCTATGACGCTTACTCGTGTGTCGTGTCCATGATCTATGTCATACATGTACATTAAACCTTTGTTTGGTTTTCTGAAACAGACTTCTCTTTATGGTTTTGGATAGGGCTGAAATCAAAACCGCAAAACTGCAAATCGAAACGCAATTCCAGAAAACGTGAACCGCACGGTTGCGGTTTGAATGGTAAATGAACCGCATTTTGTGGTTTGGTTGCGGTTTTGCAGGGTTTTTTACAACGTTAAACAAAAACTTGCGGACCGCAAACCGAACCGATTAAGTGCGGTTTGGACCGCAATTTGCGGTTTGGTTGCGGTTAGATGAACCGAACCGCACGGCCCTAGTTTTGGAGCAACAATTTTCTATTTCCAAGGGATAATAGTCCACCCTCCAAACACCTAATCTAGAGGTTTTATTATAAGAAAATAAAGCTTACAGTAAGAAATGAGAGGTAATTCATCTAGAAAGTAGGGCCACAAATTGTTGAATTAGAATACATGCAAGTAGTAAAAGTTAGTTCCTTGATACATTTTTATAAAGTAATAAAAATTATGTTAACATATTACAATTATTATCTTTATTAGTATATCTCATTTTGATTTTACCAATAATAGTCTTTAATTATTAAAATTAGTGTTATTTTGGCATAATAAAGTGTCATTTGATAGAAGTTGACGACGTAATTGTCCCGCGTTGAAGCCATGACCGACCGATCTGCCTGCTCTGCCTATTTGCTTAAAGTCTTACCTAAGCAGCAAGAGATCTAGAATGCATACCAATAGCCCTCACTTAAATTCAACAATCGTAAACTACACATCAATATAAAATTACAACATCTAGATGCAACCTAATTAACGGTCCTGCATCTAAAGACCCTTTCTTTCCTGCTTCTTTCTAGACTGTCTCTCAACTCTCTTTATATTATATCGTATCATGCAGCAGCATCTCCGAACCCAACCCAAGCCATGAGGAAAAACACAGAGTATCAAGAAGAAGAGCCTCCGCGGCTCTCTTTCTGCGATTATCATGACGGAGAGAACTCCGACAACGGATACAAGTCGAGTGGTCATTCGGAGAACGATCAAGAAGAGAATTTCTTCTTCGACTTGTTCGACACTCCCGCTTATCTGCCAGAAAGCATCATATTCTGTGGTATGCAACTAACTCCAGACAAAACTAGCCATGACAATCATCATAAGCTGAAACACAACAATTTGAAGAAGAAGGTCTTGCATTGGATTATGCCATTTTCGCTATTTAGCACTACAAAATCCATGTTTCGGTCATCATCATCAAAGCACAGAAAGAACAGCTTAGCTAACCAAGACAATGATAGATTATTGCGTAGAAGAAGATCCAAAGGGCCAGATCAAATTTCATCATCCAAGTCAAGAAGATGGTTTATGCTCATGTTTGGGTCAATCAAGAGGCCAAATAACATGGACCTAGCCGATATCAAGACCAGGCAAAAACGTCGTCCACAACCAAAAGCGTTTGTTGCAATGTTTGAAGATCATCAACAACAGAAAAACAAGCTCGGGATGGGGAGGGAGACGGAGAGGAGCGGTTTGTTTGGACTTGTTAGATCGTATAGTTGTAATGGCTACTCTGCTTCAGGTGTCTCTCTAGAGACTTGATCCTATATGTTTTGCTTCTTATATATGTACCATTTATTTTAATCTTTAATGATTGCAGATGACTAAAATTACATTCCTAAACTTTCAAGTAAAAAACATAATTCATATATAACATTCCAAAACTGAATGTTAGCCTATGCCCTAACCCATTCTAGGCAAAGGTTAGAAAAGCCAAAGATAGTGTATAATCAAATCAAATCAAAAGTGAGCTATATTTCTTTCTATTTCTGAGCAAGAAAAGAAGGTAACAGATTACGAGTCAAAAGAAGTGTTCATATGTTGCACCGAGCAAGAAACCAAAAGTGTGAAAAAACTTAATGGCTAGCAGTCATAGTAGTACTAGAAGCATACTGTCTCTGTAGAACCTTGTTGTAGAACTCCCATGACATGCTTCTCTCAGTTATAGCATTTTGTCCAAATGGATGTTTCTCTATGTATTCCTGTACATTTTCCGCCATGGCCACCTCCTCCAAATATGCTCGAATATTGCCATTTGGACCTAATTTCACATCAAAACACACTTCAGCAGATACTTGATGAAGCCTCCAACTACCAAATTGCCTTGTTTTCATCAATTATCACAGGGAATCACATGTCAATTAGAAAAAAGGACTTTAAATTTCCAAATATCAGTGTGAGAGGCTTAGTACAAAGTACTAACTCAACAGTTAGATTTAAATTTTCAACTAATTTGAAATTTTAAATAAGGTGACACAGCCTCTCGACTGGATTTTTACGGTTCAACATTAAAATATCAACATAAAATAGAGTAGATTTGAACCTTGGAAGGAAGTTATTTGCTTAACACTCAAATTAACAAACTACTTTGTGATTTTATACATCAGTTTTGTACTAATAAAAACCTCAGGGCCCCAAGAACGATGACAGCAAAAGCAATATGCAATATCCAGTATCCACACATTTTGACATGATAACTCAAAAGGGAAGAACCAGGAACAATGATTCAAGAAACATATAAAACAATTTACCTAATGCGTTGTCTGCATAATCTTTGAAACTGAAAGAGTAAGGGAAGACGGCAGTATGTGGCTGCACATGTATAACAGACACATCATATACCTAACATTTACAAATTGGGCGTCTCAAATGTGTGTCAATAGGCAGATGTTGGTGGGCATTTTATGTACTTACCTTCTCAATATTCAATACAGTATCCTTTTCAAGAAAAGATTAGTTGTGTGATATACAAATCAGATAAAGTTACCACTAAAAGTAATGTATTTATCACCACCGAGAATTATCTGATTCAAATAAGGTGAGCATTACATGCTTACTAGCATATGGTCATGGACATAAATTAGAAAACTTTGCTATTCAAATATGCTAAACTTTCAAAAGTGAGACTAGACTGGATCATACCGGATTAAGCAAGGCCTTGTATGGAGAATCGTCCAGAAGCAATGTGTTCATTTCACTGTAGTCACCCCTCTTCCACGGGAGGTCAGAATCATGTTTTTCCCAAAGCTTTCTCAGTTCCTTGAAGACCATCACCTTATGCCTATTCTCCAAGGTTCTGAACTGAGATTCAGTACAATGTGACATGTCCTGCCAAGTTTCATAACATATAAAAAAAATTCTGCTGAAGAAAGATGAAGACAAAAGTAGGTATACCATGGACAGCATCTGCATTTGAAGCTGCTGTAACCCTCACATTAATTGCTTCACACACTTCTTTACAAAAGAATTATTTTTAACCCACGCTAGGAAAGATTCACGAGTAATTAGGCATACCAATGGAAAAAACCTAGAGTGTTTGCATACATATCTCATCTTGCAAAAATGATTAACTGGTTTAGCATGCATGGGAAAAAAAAATTAAGATACAGGTAAACTTGCACAGGTTCAGAGGATATAAACATGATAGGGGAACAAAATTAAGAAAACTTTCACTTCTTTGTTCCATGGATACTATCAATCATTTTCCTTTATAAACTGTATCGATCCATTATTCATCATGAACCACAAGAAGCTCTTTAGTCTGTTTGGATAGCACGTGCTTACTTTATAATACAAATTTGTTGCATTATAATCCAAAAATAATTAAAACAAATTGTTCATGGAGCAATTTTTTTATAGGGATGCCACTTTTTCCATCCATGATCTGAATTTTGGTATTTATGATCATTTTTTACCACTTGTTTTCTCTGTATCAAAATACAAGCAATATGGCACTGGTTGTCTGGTGATTTTTATAATGTTACATAATTACCTATGATATTTCCAAGTATGCTCTATTACTGTGTATAGTTATGCTTATTAACATTTTTGATGATTCTGGGATGTCAGCACTAATTACTACTCTTCTAGCTCCAATACCAATAGAATATTCATGTCTTTTGGGATGTTAAGACAAAAGGATACCTTTTATATTGGTGAACTCTGCACCTACATGCAAACTTGTATCTCTTAGAGAGAAAAAAAAAACAATTGTTGAGCTTTACGCACACAGTTGAACATGATTTCACTCAGATGGTTGCTCTCTTCCCTAAATTAGTTAGTCCATTGCTGGATAGGGAAGAGTAAGGTGGAAAAGATGTGAAGAGGAATTCAGGAAGGAGATAAATGCTGTGCACTAGAAGTAATAAACTGCCCTCACAGTAAATAAGCATCTCTGAGAAGTGCCGTGATTTCATACAATTAAAAATCAAAAGGATGATTCTCACCTTCTGGGATGTCATACCACCATAAGCAGTGGACTATCAGAAACATATTCTTTTTTATTGACGTGACCATATTTGAAATCTAAACTCTAGAGAAGAAGGAGAAAGGAAGATGCTCTTGAAATTCTCTTCAGGAATTCTACGATAAATCTTATATAGCTCAGTCATTTAAGATATATGTCTGAACAGGAGCCTCTCCTAGTACAAGAGGAGTTTATGTTTTTATATTTGTGGCACATGCAATTGTAGCAATAGATTAGCTCTTAAGCTGTAGATTAACATCATGAAGTGTACAAGGAAGAGTCTCAAGTTTCCCATGAAAACAAAGTCAAACATTACTTTACATTGGTGTGCATTGAGAATTTGAGACTCAGGATTTGAGAAAGTGAAAGATAGACATGCACTTTCAAGATCAAATGGCATTCAAATTTTATCTTCAGATAGTATCTCATTGTAGTTTATAGCTTGTTAGAGGAATTTGATTTTGATTGATGTAATGTAATCATGCTTCTATACCTGTGCCTATTATTTGGGTAAGCACAGTTTTCGTTTACCTTAATGATAACTTCTCTTGTTAGTTGTTACCTCAGTTAGGAACACTCCTTGTGAATAATATGGAAGTATGAAAACATTTCCTAGTCCAAAGAGCGTTTAGTGAACCTTTATGCTATAGCTTATAAATTTGGACTGATGCAACAGACTAGAAGTAAACACACCAAACTGTCCTTTTATACGATGTTCATTTCAACTTTTATGTTCTACAATAATGGAAAGAAAAAATGGAAACAAAACAGACAAAAAAATAAATATGAACAGTTTTTTTTAAAGATAAATATTAAATATCATAAAATTTGTAGTATAACATAAGAAACAAGATATGAAAATTCCAACAAGCTTAGTTCTAAAAAATAGAACAAGTCAAGATCAGGTGCATACCCAGCAAAAAGTCAATCTGTCCTTCATGTCTCCTATTAGGTAATCAAGGATCCTATGCACAATTTTTCTGTGACCAAAATTTCAAATAGAGAAAAATAAGAAAATGTAACTGCTAGTAAAAAGAGGTTTCTATTTTCTTGAAGAATGGGGATAATGACCACTGAGCAAAGATAAAATGAGTGATCTAAAGGAAGACGGCTTACTTTGATCTGGATGACCAAATGCCAACATAGAAATGCTCAAGACAAAATTTCAAGAAATCTCTGCAATGTGGTCTAGTGAAAACTGCAAGAGAATTATCATTAATTATCTGAACCAACAAAATATACAGGAGCAACAGTTCTCTATTCTTACCTGCTCTTCCTGCAATTTTAATGTCTGCTTTATAACCCTTTGGGGGAGGATATACAACATCTGCCAAAATCCCATTTATATCAAGGATAAGAAGCTTCTTACTCGGACGTGATATTGACAGCTTAGGTGAGAAATAATTTAATATATTTAGCAATCTAGTCGTTGAGCTAGGACCAGTCAGGGAAATGGGTTCTTCAACAGCTAAATTTGACAGCTTCCTCTCCTTGGTTCTTACTGAGCATCCTTGGATCATTTTGATGGCAACATCATAAGCCCATGAGTGTTCTACCCCCTTATTACTTGGAACTAACTGTTTGCCAGAAATATCAATCATAGAATCAGATATCCTTGTTGCTTCAAAGGTTGCCCTTGGGTCCCCAGAGGCCCATTTCTCACATCCCACTCTTCTCTGATCACAAAACATGGCAGATGGTTTGGAAATTTCGGCATCTGAAAGTGAAGCTGTTGAATCCCGAACATCTTTTTGAAGCGACTTGTTCTGGTTCAAGGTAGGATCCTTAGGATAGAGCTTGTCAGCTTCAGTAGATCTCAGAGAAGCTACAATATGTGTTTCTTCAGAAGTGTTATCTCCTAACTGTGACACAGTAGATTCCATACAGTGTTCACACAAAGAACTTGAGAAACAATTTCGTTCATTCTTTTCAAGAGATGGAATGTCTTTCTCAATCAGTCTATGTGCTGGGCAGCTGTGGCTATGCGTATTATGCTTATCAAGTGAATGTGAGATTCCCATATCCTTTCTTTGTAGATATCCAAGCTTCGCAGGAACTCTAACAGTTCCTGCATCGGTCTTTCCAACTATATGGAGAGGAAGATGAAGAATCGAAGCCAACTCGAATTTGTTTCTAGAGCTCTGCTGCCTTCAGCATCCAATGGTATTGTACCTTCAAGGATCACAAGAGTTCAGTCAAATGACTTCTGTCTCACTCTTATCATATCATATGATTCATATCAGCACCTCAGTTCATCCTGAAATACCAGTTCTCAATTATATTACTGTTACCTTTTCTGAAATAGATGTAGAAGTTTTGAAATGTAAAAAAATACACATACAGTGATACAGATAAGCCTGACTCCACATGAACACAAATAGGAGTTTTGACGAAACATTTTGTTACATTCTAAACTGCAGTGAAGGAAAAGGTATGAGTATGACCACTAATAGGAGTTTTAACAAAATATTTTATTACATTCTAAGGCCCTAAAGTATAAGGCATTAATGATTTATGCCTTACAAGCTTAGATAGGAGCAAGTGACACATATTTCAGTCAGCGCACACAATGCATACCCAGTGCGTGCGAGGTGAAATGAATAATACTTAGGCAACACTTGGGGAGTGTTTTTTTTTTTTTTGGGTGGGGTGGGGTAAGGCATCCACCAGATCATTGAATGCATACGTAGGAGCAAGTGACACTTTTTCTCTCTTTCATTGTGCTATGTGAGTGGTAGCAGACTGAATCGACTGACGGCATTTGGATGAGAGAGCTATGGTGTGATGCCATGAGGGGTTATAATTGAAGTATTTAACCCAAATTCTAAAATCCAACCAAACTAAACAAAGAACCAAATAGGTGTGGTGTGATGCCATGAGCAATGGTGTCATTAGACTCATTCCTCGTGTCAAACTTTGTCCCAGTCCAAGTGAATGCACCAAACTGGTCCTTAATGAATTACAAACCCTAAAGTGGATAAACCAATTCCATTGACCCGTCCAAAACCATTACACCTTTGATACCCAATTCGGTTATCAAATACTGAGTGTGACAAGACAGATCTCAGTATTCAGATAAGGTTATCCTTTCAACAGACATGAACAAATCTACTGTATCTGTATCCTGAATTACTGGAAATGCTTCAAAACCAGGAATAAGAGTATTGAATTACATTGAATTTTCGAAAAAGACGATGAATTGTCAACTGGATTTCAACAATTCGTATTGCTATACTTTTTACGATTCACAGTTAGTACGGGAAGCTAAACAAAGCACCCAAGAGCTAAAGAAACTCAAAATGGAAACCAAATAGGCGGCACAAATGGTAAAGACAATTCGTCACACAAAGAACTAAGACATCAAGAAACAAATTGAAATGCCTGCTGAAATTATAAGCAAAATTAGGGCCTGAAAATTTACCTACAAAGGCAGAAACTGGAACACATTAAGTTCAACAATATTGAAGGCCAAGACACGGAAAACGCGAGTTTGGTAATCTGTGTGTGAGAGAGAGAAAGAAAGTAAAGAGGAGATGAAACGCAACAATGGAGGCGGCAGTCAGCAGAAGAGAAACGCGATTGGAATGAGGGAAGGAATGGCGATGAAGAAGGGGGAGGGAAGGTCAGAGATAAAGTTTTGTTTGAATATAGAATAAATATCTAAATTACTCGTTCTTGTAAGTGGGCTGCATATGATATCCTTTAAACCCTTTTCATTTTTGTTTGGCCTAAAAACATCTTCAACCATTTACACATGTTATTTCTTTTATAGAAGTAACTACTTTGTACCAAAAAACTACAATTGAACCTCAATTGATTAAATCAAACTCAAAAATCTAGTTTTGAACAATCAAGGGTTCATGAGGAAGTTAGGGTTTGGGAGATTTCCTTGAATTTGCAAAAGTAATCACAAACATTAATAGAAAAATTAAGTAAAAAAAAAAGGATAAGAAATCAATGACGGATTCAATCTTGATTGATTAAATCAAGAATCAAATCGACTCAAACAACTCCAAAATGTTGAATTTGCAACTGTAATCGCAAACCATTTCATTCTCATTTGAAAAAACGTTACTACCATTCGAAATCATATTCAAAGCAAACAATATTTGTGCATTCAGATCAGTATTAGGGTCACCTACCTAATTTTTTGAGAGCACGTCTCTTGAGTCCATCTCCATGTCCATCTCGGAGAAACCGTCGTCAGTTGGGACCTTTTCGGCCATGGAAGATGCAAGAGCTCACTTTGTGATTTTATGCGTGTCAAATCAGTAAAGAGACTGTGTGACCTTAGACTGAACACAAGCTCACATTGGCAAACCTGTTAATGTGTCCCACATCGACAATATGATACCATGTGAACCTAACTTATAGCATATAAGCGTTGGGATTTTAGATGTGTAAAAGCGGAATTTCAGAAAACAATTTCTTAAACATCTAAACAAGGATCGCATGCATAATAGATTAGATATGGGATAAAAAGGAAAACATTTTGATGCGTGTTCAATAACTCCTTCAAGGATATTAGAGTCCCAAGTGTTACCCGAGACTGAACAAGAATCGCCTTAACCTTCGATTACTAAAACAAAGGATGAAGCTTTTGAAAGAGTGATCGAAGGATTTTGAAAGAGTGATCGAAGGGAAGAAGATGGATGCTTCTCGTTTTTACGTGTTTCATGGCTGATACCTTAAAATATAAGATATATATTTTAGTAATTAATAAATAAATAACTCTTATCTATTATTAATTACCAACTTCATTATATATTTTGTACTCCTACAAAATATATCATTTTCCATCATATACTCCTATATGGTAATTCTTTCATTAATTGATTCAGTTCACATGCTCGTTATGGTGTGACCTTGTAGGACCCGATAACACTAGCAATACAATTTATCATATAAAAGTACCGATCATGGTTAGCTTCTAGCAAAACGCCATGACCCCTAATATTATCGGATTATATATATCCTTATATTTAATGTTCTATCTCATTATCAGTAATTGCACCTTTGATAAAGGACATAATTGCTTCAGTCTCCCACTTGTACTTTCATACAACTGTGCAATGTTAAAAATTCCCTTATCGCTTAATGTCCTTATCTGACTATGTGATGGAAACCATATTTGTCATCAGATATGTTTCTTGAACTCCTGAGATCAAACTGTCAATACAGATCAAATCTGAGCATGGCCATGCGTTTACACAGTTCTCACTCTTCAAGTGGTCGGGGACACCAATCCTTCCCAACACATCAAAGTATGCCGGTATAGGAGGATTAATCCAATCTTGCAACGACTATAACTCCGACTCAAATTTTAACCACCCTGATTACTGCCTTTATAATTGTCTATTACGGTCAGCGTTTAACAGTATCTAAGAAATGTCACCCTTCAAATGAAAATTATATCAAGCTCATGTTAAGGAACTCACTAATAATGATAATCGCTATAACTCCTCAATAAGTCATGTGAGCCATAAGATCGGTCTGTCCGATGAGTATCACTATACTCACCTATGTAAGCGATTGGACATCTCCATGTCCTATGAACTATGAAACTCACGCTCATCATTAACTCACAAGATGGTCTACTTTAGAATCGTTTGTATCTAGGTTAACGATTCAGACCACAGATCCTTTCAATTTAATAATTTCAGTTCACTTAATGTGGTTTCATTCACCGAAACTTTTCCAGTAAGCATGTATGATAATTAATAATTGTTTGGATACTTTATTTAATATTCAAGAAATAATCAAATAAGAATATGAAAACTCATATAAATCAATCATAAACTCCATGACAAAAACAAACGTTTCTCAATCCAAACACAAAAGTTCAAAATAATTCTCTAATGTGTTTGAGCCCTTTGGCCCGAGTATGACTATCATGCTTAGGCCTATTCATGGGTTTAGTTAGTGGATCTGCAATGTTATCATCTGTGTGCACCTTGCACACTCTTACATCACCCCGATCAGCATAGTGTCTAATGATGTGATACTTCCGCAGAACGTGTCTGGATTTGGAGCTTGAGCTAGGTTCCTTCGCTTGAGCAATCGCGCCATTGTTGTCAGAATAGACGTCAATTGCCCTCATAACGCTAGGGACAACGCCGAGATCAGCTATAAACTGTCTAATCTAGATCGCTTCCTTAGTCGCTTCTCCCGCAGCAATGTATTCTGCCTCTGTGGTTGAGTCCGTAACCGTGTCCTGCTTTTGGCTTTTCCAACTTACCGCTCCTCCATTCAAAATGAAGACGTATCCAGACTGCGACTCAAAGCCATCTCTGTCAGTCTGAAAACTAGCATCGGTATAGCCCTTGACGACTAACTCATCATCACCTCCATATACCAGTATATCATCCTTAGTCCTTCGTAAGTACTTTAGGATGTTCTTCGCAACTTGCTAGTGAATGTCACCAGGGTTCGACTGGTACCTGCTACATATACTCAAAGCATATGCAACATCTGGTCGAGTACATGTCATTGCATACATGATGGATCCCATAGCAGAGGCATAGGGAGCCTTGCTCATCCTCTCAATCTCACCAGGTGTCTTAGGACACTGGGTCTTGTTGACATGAATCCCATGTTGCATAGGCAGATATCCTTTCTTAGAATCTGCCATTTTGAATCTTTGTAGGACCTTATCTATATAAGTTCCTTGACTGAGACCAATAAGCCTTCTATATCTATCTCTATAGATCTTGATGCCTAGTATGTACTCGGCCTCCCCTAGATCTTTCATTGAGAAATGCTTCTTAAGTCATTCATTTACTGTTTCCAGCATCGAAATGTCATTCTCAATGAGTAGTATGTCATCCACATACAAGACTAAGAAAGTTACCTTGCTCCCACTCAACTTTTTGTAAACACACGGTTCTTCTTCACATCTGATGAAATCAAATTGTTTGATCACTTCATCAAATCGAAGATTCCAACTCCGGGATACTTGCTTCAGTCCATAAATGGACTTCTTAAGATTACAAACCTTCCTAGGATATTTCAGGTCCTCAAAACCCTCAGGTTGCATCATATATACATCCTCTTCTAAATAGTCATTTAGAAATGCGGTCTTGACATCCATTTGCCATATCTCATAATCATGAAAGGCGGCAATCGCTAGGACTATCCTAATGGACCGTATCATGACGACCGGGGAAAATGTCTCCTCGTAGTCAATACCATGAATCTGTTTAAATCCCTTAGCAACCAACCTTGCTTTATAAACAAAGACATTTTCATCCTTGTCTGTCTTTACTTTATAGACCCATTTGCAACCAATAGGTTTTACCTCATCAAGCAAATCAATCAGGTTTCATACTTGATTTTCAGACATGGATTCCATTTCGGATCTCATGGCTTCGAGCCATTTATCGAGTTCTGATCCATCACAGCTTGCTTGTAGGATGTGGGCTCGTTATGCTCCATGAGGAACACTTTGATCTCGGCATGTAACACATAGTCATCCAAATGTCTAGGTTGTTATCTTACCCTGTTTGATATCCAATTTGGGCCAACAATAGGAGATATTTCAACTGTATGATTTCCTACATCATTATGCAGTTCCTCATTTGTAGAGTTCTCCACATCAATATGTGGTTCCTCTTCAGTCTGATCTGCTGTAGGAATTGATTCTTGAACTGTATTAACTTGCCTCATAAGAGGTTCATCAAAATAGTCAAGTTCCTCAATGACATCTTGCATGTCTTCGTGTTGTTGTGTTTCTTGCTCACAATTAATCTCATTAATTTGAACTTTTCTCCCACTTGGCTTATTGAAAAAGAATTCCTTTTTCAAAAAGACACTATCCCAAGCAACAAACACTTTGTTCTCTATCGGATGGTAGAAATCATACCCCTTGGTTTGCTTGGGATATACTACGAAGTAACATTTGTCTGATTTCGGTGCTAGTTTATCAGATTGTAAACGTTTTACATAAGCTTCGTACCCTCAGACCCTCAGAAATGACAAGTGAGAAACATTTCCTGTCCATATCTCATATGGTGTCTTGTCAATTGAACGTGACATAGTCCTGTTTAGAACGAACACAGCTGTTTGGAGAGCATATCCCCAAAAGGATAATGGAAGATCTGCAAAACTCATCATTGAACGGACACTGTCTAACAAAGTCTTGTTCCTCCTCTCAGACACACCATTTAGTTGTGGAGTGCTCGGGGGAGTGAGTTGTGTCACAATTTCACAACTCCTCAAATGATGATCAAATTCATGGCTCAAATATTCGCCCCCTCGATCTGATCGAAGCACTTTTCTTGTATGTTTGTCTTTCCGCTTCATTATGGAACTCCTTAAACTTTTTAAAGGATTCTGATTTCTGTTTCATTAAATAGATATACCCGTATCTACTAAAATTATCGGTAAATATAATGAAGTAGCGATAGCCAGACCTAGCCTCTTTACTCATAGGTCCACATACATCCGTATGGGACTAGAAGTTCAGAATTCTGTTCTCTCTTAATAGTGAAGGGTGACCTTGTCATATTTCCCATTACGCACGACTCGCATGTTTCAAATGATTCCAAATCAAATGGTTAAGTAATCCAACTATTTAGAGTTCCTTAATGCGCTTTATGCCTACGTGACTCAATCGACAATGTCATAGGTATAACATCCCGTTTATTGGGTGCGTTTTTTATTTTTATTTTCCTACTTTTATCGATATTTTCAATTCTTTAAATAATTTTTACGAGTATTTTCACATTGTAAACTAAATTTTTTTATGAGTTTATATATTTTATATTTATATATATATTCCTTATTGTATGTTACGGAAAAGTTTGAGAGTTTTTCTGTTCCAAAAATCCCGTTCCGAATAACATGTATCACGTTCACTTTTAGTGCCCGTTTGGTTCCAACTCCAAAACGGAAACGGAATGGAAACGAATTTAGTCCATATGTATATCCACATTCATGAAATTTTATGGAATCATTCTCCATGGTTTAATGAAAAATGCACTTGATTCTTAACATTTTGTTACCTTGTAGGGTATCAAAAGTAATCAAACTCTCATCCAATCACTACAAACCACAAGGAATGATTCCAAAATTTTAATGAATAAGGATATACGTATTGACTAGATTCGTTTCCATTCCGTTTCCGATTCCGTAGTTAAAACCAAACGGGCCCTTAATTCTTTTCCCTTTCTCTCCTTACTTCTTTTCCCTTTTGTTGAAACGTTGGCTAGCAGTCTTTTCTATGAGATGTGCCGCCTAGCCAGCTACTACTTCCCTTTGGGACCTGTCTCTTTCGTCTCCTCTGTCAAGCGTTGCACCTCTTAGATTGTGCAGCTAGCCGACCCCTCAACATCACCTCTCTGTGCTCAACCTCTCTCCCTCAGCTTCTTTCGAACCACCTCATCACCCAGCCTCCATATCGGTTCTTCTCGGAATTCTTGCAACCCTGTAACTCTCTATTTCCCTTCACCGCACCGATCCTTGCTTGCACTGCCGCTCACCACTGATTCAAACACCTCGACTGCATTCCTAGAAACTGTTGAGAAGTTGCACCTCGTCGGTAGGAAAATGTGCCACTGTGACCATCCGGAACGAAGGGGAGAAGCGTCCTCACCGCCGCCTTGAACCAATCGGAGCACCAGCAAGCGTTCGCCGACCTCTTTTTCTCCCCTGTTCCCTGTTCTTTTCTGTCGCGAAGGGGGGTGGGATACCGCCGCCGTCGAATCCCACTGGAGGGCCACCGTCTCCACTGCCAGGAAAGAAGCTCCGCCGTCCCGGCCGCCGGATTGAAGCCGTGCCGGAGGAGTGCCAACACCCCTTGCTTTGCCCTAGCCGGAGCCGCCTCTAGGGAGCCCTATCTCGCCCTCTGATGCCGCCTCTGCGTGCATTCCCCAGCGATAGAACTCAGAGAAGGATCGGTTTAAACAAACCCTATCCAACAAATTAAATCGGCGCCCCCCATTTATGGTTAATTACAGATTTTACCCTAATATTTGGTATAATTATAAAATGGACTCATATTCTATATAATCTCAATTTTGGACCCACAGTTTTTGGAATTTGATAATTATGCCCCTGCAGGAATTTAATTACATATTATGGCCCAAGGTTTTATTTTCGGAAAATGTATTTATGGGTTTAAATTTGGGATTTACTTGAATTATATTCTTATTTATATATACCATATATGTTATGCTCATGCTCGATTAATTCCGGGTTATGACTCAAAGATTAAATTACGGGATTTTAACGTTGGCTTTGAAAACAAGTTTTACCTTGGTTTATGATGTTATACAATTTGCCAGGAATATATTTTTACGGTTTAAAATTGGGTTTTAAAAGTGGGATTTTCCTTAGATTATATATGTTCTTTATTCCGTTCAAATTTAGCTTATAAGCTAAATTTGTTTAGTTTGGTGCTTGGTTCGGAAGCGCCCCGATAAAGGCCTAACGAGTTCAAGTCGACATCCGTTGAACGACTTCCGTCTTTTGACGTCGTGTGAGTATTCTTTCCCCTTGATCTAGTTATGTTAAGTTTTAGTATCATGCTAGGATGGATCTAGTATAACTTAGAGTTAATGCCAAGTAGTGGCTTTGAACCTTAAGGTGAGTTTCGAGGATTTGATATTGTTTGATGGATTGATGTTGATTCTAAACTTGAGGTGTTGGTTATCTTGTGAGGTTGTTATAAGGTTTTAAGTTATATGGTTGATCTTGTGAGCATTTTAAGGATCGAGGTGGGGTCGTATGACCTTGTGGGATTTTGGAGTTTAGGTTTGGGTTATCCTAGTTGCGTTGTGAGTTATGATCTTGTCAGATCCGAGGGTTTAGAAGTCTTAGAATTTCTAACTTGTGTTGAGTGTGATGTGAGCATGAGGGATTCTAGGATGCGTTCCTAGAATTGAGAGTCAAATGGTCTTGCGTAGATCATTTGTATAGAAGTCTAAGACTTCTATTATGAGTGGGTTGTTGTTGATATAGTTATCTTCTTGTGAACAGGTTACGGGCTTCCTCCCTAAGGAAGCGAGAGTGTCGTGAGTTGAGTGTGTTGACGAGGTAACTTTCCGGACTTACTGAGCTCGTATTCCTTGTATTAGCATTGATGTGTGTTTGGTGGTGGGTGTTTATTATTTTTTGTTTATAACAACTAAACCGGAAATAGGATTACCGACCTTTATATTATTTGGCCCAAGTGTATGGTAACGGGCGGTGACATCACTGCCTAACTCTTGCGAGAGCTAGGAGGTTCTCGACAACTAGCCCGTGTTGGTTAGACGGACGGAGGCATCCTTACCGTTCCATTGCCGGAAGAGGGGACCGAGGCGAGTTTCGGGAGATTCTCGTGTCACAAAAGAAGTTGAATTAGAACGGGATATGACTTAATAATAAAAAGATAATAAACCGGACTTGTGTGATTTGGTTTATATTGTGTGTTATGTTGATTTACTTGTGTTTGTGCCTTTCACCTTGATTCTAATGCTTCAAATATTAGCTAACGGTTATATACCGATTGTTGTAGATTGCCTTGCAGGTTAGGAATGCGGCCGAGAGATTAGGAAGAGTGGGCAGCCGGGGTTCCGTACATTTTAGGATTTGGTTTTGGGTGGAGTCGAGTTTGAGTATTATATTTATTGTATGTTGTATGGCATTTAGTCTTTGTGGTTGTATTATCGGCTGAAGTCCTTTGTTGTATTCTTTCGGGTTTTTCTTTTCATTCCATAAAAATGTATTCCAGTTTTGGCCTTTATTTGTGCCTTGTTGCAAGATCCAGTGAAATTGTTGTCAAGCTAAGGGTCGGGACCCATTGTGAGGTCCTAACCCGTAGCATCCCAAGTCCCGCGGATTTGGGGTGTTACAATAGGTTTGCTTCGTTTGTTTCATTCGACTTTTGCCTTTTTGTATTAATGTTATATATCTCAGTTTTGAGGTCTAATATGTATAGTCCATTACTACTCATATTCGCACGACCATAATAAATATCATTTCTATAAATCTTCATCATCATGTGATCACTAATGGTAAATGTATAACCGTCACGGTTCAAAACTGAAATTGAAATTAAGTTCTTAGTAATGCATGGAACAAAATAAAAGTTATTAAGTTCTATCTCTATTTCAGAAGGTAAAGACAAGCAATAATGTTCAATGGAAACAACAACAACTCTTGCTTCATTACCAACCTATAGATTTGCCTCTCCCTCTCGCAACGTCCTTCTATTTCTTAGTGCTTGCACATTCAAAGTAATGTGAGAAACACATCCGGTATCCAATACCTATGAAATATAAATAAGTTGACAAAATTTCAATAACATGAATACCCGAAGTGGAGACATTCCCCTACTTTTTATCCTCCATGTACGTCACATGGTCCTCATCAGATGAGTCCAATGTGAGTTTAGGGATTGGATGTTCCAAGACATCCTCTTGGTTCTCCGACCTGAGAACAATTCTTTGATTTCTCTCTCAATCAAGAAAGTTGTGTTCGTTCAATTTCTTTTTGTCGAGTATAGAGCGTAAAGAAGATTTGAGGTTTTTGTTTGACATGGTGGACTATAAAAAACACAGAATAATAAAAATGCAGATAAGTTATGATTGATTTTGCAAAAGTAATAAATTGTTATAACAATTATAAACAATTAAAGTTTTGCATATTTCTACTCATATTATCAATTCCCTTACTGAGCAAAAATGATTACAAGATCCTATCATATATGAACCTTAGCGTACTCTGGCACTGCCCTAAGTCTCATATAATGAAGGTAAGTAAACTCCTTTACTAATTATAACTCCTTATAATTCTTGGTTGATGAGAACACGTCTCATGTGAACTCACCCTTATGCCTCAAAATCCAAAACTTTATCTTTTGGTCTTTTGTTGAGTTAACCATATCAAAGCAGTATGCTCCTTAGTATGAGCATACCCGCAATGTATCTAAGTCAAAGTAAGGACACCCCGCTTTGGCGGAACCTATCCTACAAATTCCTAAATAGGGATCGGTTATGATATGGAAAGACAATTCTCAATATTCTTTTAAGGGACGTTTTAAGCATGCGAGGTTGTTATTTTAAAGCGAACTCGTAGCAAAAATAACAAATAATAAGACATTCAAAAAAACGCATTAAATAAATGATTCCTAGTATGACCCATAAAAAAGAATCTTCATTATTAGACCTTCATGGATCTCCATCCTTCGGGTTCCTTAGGACTTTGGTCTTCTTGTATAATGAATTTAAAACAACTCTTGCAGAAATTGAAATTACAAAAAAAACATAACGATACGCAGATCGTGTACAAAAAAAACATAACGATACGGATATCGTATTTAACTATCCTAAGAATAAGGTCATACTAGTAACCGCCTGCACAAGCATATCACCATATACATACATACAAGCATGACATATATGATATATAAATGAAATATACACATAAGCACATAACAATCGCTTTATCATATAAAGAGATAAAAAAAAGATCTGGAAACACATTTCCGGTATTGTTTTAATCAATCATATTGTGTATGGTATTAATATCATATATTAATCATTAAAATGCTAAAGGTGTAAAATTTCTAAATTCGGAACCTTTCCAAAATTAGTAAATTTCTATTATTAGAACATTTCTAATGTTAGATCATTACTAAGATTAAACATATTTATTGTTTTAATAACTTGTCAAAATTTTAAACATGCCAAAATTAAGACCTCATACAAAATAAGCAATTTTCCATAAAGAGAATAAATTATATTGGGCTAATTTAGTAAGTAGACTTTTTTTTTAAATTGTACACTAAGTAGGCTTTTTCTAGTTTTCCAATTAATAAGTATACCCCACCAATATTTTTACCGTTCACACAAACCTAAAATCCACCATCCTCCTTCTCTTCTCCTCCGGTCGCTTTCCTGTGGCTGCCTCTTCCCTAACTTCGTTGGAATACCTGTTGCCGCCTGCTCCACCACCTCGCCTGTCGGACATCGCCGGAACCGGCCGCCGCCGCCGGCCCTTGGTCGGCCTTAATTTACCCTCTCTTACCTGTTTTCGTGCTCCCCCCATTCTCGAAATGTTTTACGAATTGATGCAGCAGAGTGTGTGCTCCCCTATCCTTGAAATATTCTATGAATTGATGCAACAGAGTTGTTTTGGGGGAGGGTGTTTGGTTTTGGTTTTGCGTTTGGGGTTGGGGGGATATGGACATTCTCTTCTTTCTCTCGTACATCCAGGCCGCCACTCGTGAGTTGTGGAGGCTCTGTAGAAGAAATCCCCATTCATCATCGTTATCTTCCTCATTGAAACCCTAATTTTCATCCTCCACTCATTGCAGCCATGGATTCCTATTCTCCTACTCAGTTTCAGCAGGCGCAGTTGGCTGCTATTCTCGGCCCCGATCCCGCCCCCTTTGAAACCCTAATTTCACATTTGATGTCTTCCTCCAACGAACTCCGATCTCATGCCGAGTCGCTTTTCAATCTAGGTAAGCAAACCGATCCTGATTCTCTATCCCTTAAACTCGCTCATCTCCTTCAACTCTCTCCCCACCACGAAGCCAGTGGTACGTCCGCCATCCTTCTCCGTAAGCTGCTCACTCGTGACGATTCCTACATCTAGCCACGTCTTTCTCCGTCTTCACAGTCGTCCCTCAAATCAATCCTTCTCTCGTGTGTTCAGTGTGAGGAGGTAAAGTCGATCACCAAGAAGCTCTGCGACACCGTATCTGAGCTCGCTTCTGGGATTCTCGCTTCTGGGGGGGATATGGACATCAAAATTCGCAGGCACAAATGTATACACAATTCACAAGAACATCAATTCACAATTCACAGGCACAAGTGTGTACCAGGTGTAAATCTACACCAGGTGTACTCGTACGAATGTATAGGTATGTGTGTTTGTTTTGCAATTTAGCAGGTGTACTCGTACGAATGTATACAGCTCATAATTTGCTTGTTTTGCTTGTTGTTTAAAAGCTGATATGGGAGTAAAATTCTGGTATTAAATTTGCTTGTGCTTTCTCATGGTAATTTGCTTGTTTCTGGTAAGAAAATCATACCAGAAAACTCATACCAGAATTTTCTGGTATGTAAAATTCTTACCAGAAAATTTTGTTATGAGTTTTCTGGTACTAGTTTTTAGGTATGAATTTCATACCAGAAAACTCATACCAGAATTTTCTGGTATGTACAATTCTTACCAGAAAATTTTGTTACGAGTTTTCTGGTACGAGTTTTTAGGTATGAATTTCATACCAGAATTTCTAGTATGAATTTCTGGTATGAAATTCATAACAAAAAACTCATACCAAAATTTTCTGGTATGTAAAATTCTTACCAGAAAATTTTGTTATGAGTTTTCAGGTATGAAAAATTTCTGGTATGAGAAATTCTGGTAGATTATTTTGGTAGAAAATCATAAAAGTTTGGAATGAATTAGGACCAAAATTCTGGTAGAAAATTGTGGTATGTACTTCTGATATGAAAAAAAATTGGTATGAAAATAATTTTGGTATGACAAAATTCTGGTATGAAAAAATTTGACCAAAATTTTGGTATGAAAAAAAAATCTGGTATGACAATTTCTGGTATGACAAGTTCTGGTATGACAAAATTCTAGTATGAAAATAATTTCTGATATGAGAAATTCTGGTATGAAATTTCTGATATGAAGATTTCTGGTATAAAAATTCTGGTATGAAAATTCTGGTATGAGAATTCCGGTATGAGAAATTCAGTCCAGAATTTAAAAAAGAAAATAAAAAATAAATAAAAAAAGGCAAGAAAAATAATAAAAGAAAACAAATTCAGTAATTAAAATTTAAAAAATACTTATATAACAAATAACAAACATCATTTATTCTTTCTTTCTAAATAGAAGGGTTAATAATTTTTACCTACTATTAAATGAAAGTGGTAAAAAATTTGGGGTACACTTTCTTAAACAAAAACTCAAAAAAGCCTACTATGTCAAATTCTCCCAATTATATTTATCTAAATAGAATATCTCATATAATATCTTTTAATTTTTAGGATATAATTTAACTAAGTTAAAATATCTCATATCTTAACAAAATTAAATTTATTTGTTTCCAACTTGATAAATCATATTTATCTAAATAGAATATCTCATATAATATCATCTTATCTTTTTATTTTAGGTATAATTTAACTAAGTTAAAATATTTCATATCTTAACAAATTAAATTTATTTATTTCCTACTTGATAAATCATATTTATCTATATATAATATCATATATAATATCTTTTGGAAACAAATATTATTATTTAGATGATTAACTAATCTTATTAGATAATTAATAAAATAATAAACTAAAACCCAAAAAAATTAAAATAAAGTACGGCAACATTCATGTACAATAGCCTAAAGTGAACTTTTGTAATAAAAAGTAACCTTCGGCCATGGTGATTATTCTACATTTACTTAATCATTATTAAGCATTATTTTGTTTAATCATCATTAAACAATGGTGTAACCTCATGACCCAAGCCATGCCGTAAGCTACCATGCCGTAACCTCAAAAAATAATTACCTTAATTAATTAATCCATACAAACAATATCTTTCATAATTGAAACAAAACAATCAATACATGCATCAAACATGACCTTTTAAATTTGATCTAATCAATTTATGCAAGAGGCTCTACTATTGGAATTTTAGAAGTGTAAAAGCGGAATTTCAAGAAACAATTTCCTAAACATCTAAACAAGGATCGAATGCATAATAAATTAGATAAGAGATAAAAGGAATATCTTTTAATGCATGTTCAATAACTCCTTCAAAGATATGTAGAGTCCCAAGTGTTACTCATCTAGTTGGTCCACCCGAGACTGAACAAGAATCGCCTTAACCTTCGATTGTTAGAACAAAGAATGAAACTTTTGAGAGAGTGATCGAAGGGGAAGAAGAAGATGGATGCTTCTCGTTTTTACGTGTTTCACGGCTGATACCCTTCTCTTCTAATCGATCGTTCGATTATATCAAATTAAGGTCGGGCTTTTTAATAGATAAATAAATAACACCTAATCTATTATTAATTACCAACTCCATTATATATTTTGTACTCCTACAAAATATATCTTTTCCACCATATACTCCTGTATGGTAATTCTCTTAATGATTCAGTTCACATGCTCGTTATGGTTGAACCTTGTAGGACCTGATAATACTAGCAATACAACTTATCATATAAATGTACAGATCATGGTTAGCTTCTAGCAAAACGCCATAACCCCTAATATTATCGGATTATATATATCCTATATTTAATGTCCTATCTCATCATCAGTAATTGCACATTGGATAAAGGACACAATTCCTTCAATAAGTCCGAAGGCTACTTCTCCTATTGCTAATTGATTTTATAATGAAACTCCTATTGCCAATTTGTGTAGGATATGGCAGTCACCCTACAATGCAGTCACACCAACTAGCTTTTATTGTTTGATGTTAAATGTAGGGACGATGTTGAATGTAGAGACCTAGGGTGATGGATCTTGTCATCTTGTTATTGTTATAGATCTTGCATCAGCAAAGAGAGTCACTCCCGCGCTACAAAAATTAACTTTTTATCGATTGTAGTTGCGAGAGCGTCTCTAGGTGGGGTTAAGTACAGTCTTTGCTTGTATGTGGTAAATGTTATATTTGCATATTTGCTTATTAATGTTCATAATATTTATATATATATGGTTATATTTTGATTTATCATAGTGGGATACATGTTTCCTTTATCGCTTCATCTCTTATTTTTCGTCACTATTTATTCGCGTACCTTTTTTTTTTCCTTTGAAACTCCTTTCGAAACCGGTAATTTCCCCTTCACTTAGCATAATTGTCTATTTGTCACACTCAATATAATTGATCCCGTGATACTTGTGGGTAGGTTGTGGCCGCATCAATGTTGTACATACTTAAGTTACTAATCTTTGACTTTCACATTTTCGACTCGACGAGGAAACCTGTCCCTCTAAAACACAAAATAACGAAATGAATTAATGGGCAACCTTCCTTTGATGAAAAAGCAAGCAAACATTAACAATATGCAGTACACACTTAAGTATATAGTTATTGAGTATGAATCACTCTTTTACACAAACTTGGACGATGTCATAAGGAAAACTGCAACAAGCTGTTGTAACTTGAAGAGATCATCACACCTTGGTGGAATCGTATCCAGTCACTTTCCTCGGGCTCTGCTTCGCAATTTTCGAGGAAGTAAGATTCATGAACCTCGGCTTGCTTCTTTCAAAGTCACTCTCATCAGCTCCTTCGACAGTGGTCGATGATGACACTGAACTCGAGCTCCAGCTCTCATCATTCACAAATTTTGACCTTCTTTGTGGCCTTGCAGTTACCCTCTTTACTGTGGCTCTCGGCTTTTCTTTCTTGTGTTTACATGACAATGGAGACGAATTTGAGCTATCTGGTGACATGTCAAGATGATGGGCTTCTTCCATTTGCCATATTTCTTGGCATAGTTTGTCGATCTTGTGAGTATCCATAGGGCCCGAGAATGAACCTTTCTTCCATTGATTCAAGTCTGAAGTCTTGCTTATTTGCTGCAAATCACAGAACATGTGAAAAACATAAGTATACTAATTGACAGATTAATTGTGAAACCAAATCAAATAAATCTTTCTTCCATGGATTCAAGTCTGAAGTATTGCTTAATTGCTGCAAATCCAATAAGCAAATCATAGAACATGTGCAAAACAAAAAGCATACTAATTGACAGCAGAATTTTGAAACCAAATCAAATAAATCTTTCTTCCATTGATTCAAGTCTGAAGTATTGCTTAATTGCTGCAAATCCAATAAGCAAATCACAGAACATGTGAAAAAGAAAAACATACTAATTGACAGCATAGTTTTGAAACCAAATCAAATAAAATTTTCTTCCATTGATTCAAGTCTGAAGTCTTGCTTAATTGCTGCAAATCCAATAAGCAAATCACAGAACATGTGAAAAACAAAAGCTTACTAATTGACAGCATAATTCTGAAACCAAATCAAATAAATCTTTCTTCCATTGATTCAAGTCTGAAGTCTTGCTTAATTGCTCCAAATCCAATAAGCAAATCACAGAACATGTGAAAAACAAAAGCATACTAATTGACAGCATAATTTTGAAATCAAATAAGAAAAAGGACATGTATTACCTGAGGTTGTTTGAGGGGATGATGAGCTTTTCCCTCCATGGATATCCTAACACGATGAGCCTTGATTTGGGATTGAGCTCTAACAAGAGCTTGCATGCATTTCAAGGTCATCGCAGCTTGCTTTCTCACAAGTCGCCCCCGAACTAGGGCTTGCAGCCTTACCAGGGCTCTCAACGCCCGCAATGCCCGTCTCGCCTAGACGAACATCAATACATCATCCATCATAAGCAAAAGGAAATTGTACAGATATGAAACGAATAATTACCAGAAGGCCACGGAAAGCGGTTTGAATCCGGATAGCAGCCCATTCTTTCCTTACAATTAGAAAATTTCTCGGAGGAGCTCTTATCAAAGTAGCCATGGCAGCGGTATACACATCATCAACCTCTGATGTCGTTGAATTGGACGGTTCTGAAGCTGCCACCTGTCCTTTCTTCACCGATACTCCACTGTCGAATGAAGAAGAGCTTCTCCATAGCCTCCATTTACTGTTCCTCTTTCCGCTCACCGCCTTCCCCTGATTACAGCAAAGATTATACAAAAGAAATAAAATCGGTAAACTAAAGAATGATGTGAGAATTTTGCTTACTTGGTCATCTGGGTTGGATTTTTTGTGAGACATAAATGATTTGAGCCAATTTGCGGAATTACCCATTTGAGATTATGAAGAAAAAAAGGTTGTAAACGAGAGAGTTTGAAGTTGAAGTGGTGGAAGTGAAGGGAGTTTGGGAAGACGAAAGAAAAAGAGAGGTGATAGTGACCCATATAAGTCTGTGTGGTATGATGATAGTGGTGAATAACCGTTGGAAGCTTTGAAATTTTGAAATTGAGAGGTAAAGATGGATATTTTCTGCGCTTTATTTCTGGATTTCCTTTGCTTTATTTTTGTAGAGGAGAGATTAGCTTCCTTGAAGCCGCCGTTTAGCAACTGTTCTCTTTCTTCTTTTTTGCTTTCCCTTTTTCTTGCCTCTAATTTACTCCTTTCATTCTTCTTTATTTTTATCCATTAATTAAAATGCCAATAAATTTGAGATTTTTAATTTCTCGATTTCCAAATTCAAATATGTTAATGAGTAAATTAACGAAAATCACCATTTAGATGGGGTCAATTATACTTGACCGTCCGTTAAATGTTTAATTTTAAAAAAACACCCATTAAATATAGTTTGTTAGCGTTTTAACACTACTCTAATAATCAAAAGCGTATCAGTTGAATTTGTCGTCAAATAACGTTCTTTCTCTCCTCGGTTTACATGGACTGTTGATTTGTTCATTTGATTATCTAGTTTAGGGCTTGTATGGTGTAACTTTAATTCCAACGCCTGAAATTCGAAAATATTTGTTGACACCCTAAAGTCATCTACGTTATATTTTTAGGGTTTTTCCCTGTTTTGTATGTTATTTTCTGTTATTGGACCTTTGATTTGAGGTTTAGATGTCGTCATAGAAGGAGATGATTGGGTGAATATTGAGAAGATGAATTCGACATGCTCCTTTAACTGGTTCAAATATGTTGTATGGTGCAGTGGTGCGATTAAAGAGTGAATCGCCGGAGGTTATGCAAGGAGACAATGGACTCGAAATTGAACTAGACTTGGTCGGCAGTGTCAACGGTTTCCACACTTGCTCAACTTCGATTGCAGGTGACATCAGCAAATGAAACATTTGAAAATAGGGCTTTTGATTTGGAATTTTTGTTTCAAAGATTGATTTTAGGTAGAAGAAGGGCTCGGTCACTCGGTGGCTCATTTAATTTGATTTGTTTTTTTTAATAATATTCGGTTCGATTTGGTTTGAATCTTGTTATTAACGTATTGTCTGGGTTTATAGGCAATACAATAAAATATTTAAAAGTGGGCCCCATCGATCAAAAAATTGGCGAATTTGGGAGGGGTGTTAAAAACGCTGACGAAATGCATTTAACGAGTGTTTTTCGCAATTAAGCGTTTAACGGGCGGTCAAGTGCAATTGACTCCATTTAGAGGGTGGTTTTCGTTAATTTACTCTATGTTAAATTGAAAATTTATTCATACCTATTTTCTATTGTGTCAATCTTATCTCATATGGCAAATAATTATGTGATACCGTTCATATCTTAAATTTCAAACCACTCCCAATAAGTCTATTATAAGTTACCTTTTTTCAACTTACTAGACGCATCGCGCGTGCTACGCACACTCGCGATCAATGAATGAAAATCATCCGATGAATGAAGACTGTAAAACACAGTTATACGATGTAGTTCTTGACTATAAAGGCGGTAACTATATGATCTGAACCATATGAAAACAAAAACATTATGGGCCCGTTTGGTTCTAACTCCGGAAACGAAAACGGAATGGAAACGAATTTAGTCCATATGTATATCCATATTCATGAAATTCTATGGAATCATTCCTTATTTTTACATGCAAAATGCACTTGTCTCCCCATATTTTGTTACCTATAGGGTATCAAAAGCAATCAAATTCAACTTCAATTACTTCAAATCACAAGGAATGATTTCAACAACTTTCATGAATAAGGGAATACATATGAAATAGATTCGTTTCCATTCCGTTTTCGATTCCGGAGTTCAAACCAAACGGGCCCTAAATTTATTAATACATTAGATAAAATATACACACAGTGTAGTAACGTTGGTCTAGAATTTGTGAGTTAGTAGGATGCTACATTATTGAATCCAACCCAAATAAAATGTAAATTAGTATACTAACTACAAAAGTAAAGATGACCGTCCATTACGGTGATTACCCCTTCCAGTTTCTCATAATCCTCTACACCAGAGATCCGGTGGATCTCCTGCACTTCAAGTGTTTTTATGGTTCCTTTGAGTGTAGTTTTCTTTTTGCAAGTGATCTTGCATCAGGCTTTTAGTGACAATCTTGATTCTAAAAACTTTATTAATTGTTGATCTATTTTATTGTCGAGTTATCCTCAAGTTCTTTGATTTTTTTAATCAAGAAAACACACAATATTTGTTTTTCTCTCTTGCTACTATTGTTTTTACGAGATTTTGCACATAGGCCGATCCACCGAGCCCTTAGGCCGATCGGCGGTGACATTGATCGATTGACTGACACTTATTTTATCTTTTTTGTTATTTCTATTTTTATTTATCTAAATAGTTTATTTATTTTGTTGTTTCACGATTAACCTATTAAATCAAAACATCAACATCCCTGTGTTCGATCTAAGACTCATATTTAAACCCTCATAAAAAGTCAATACCATTGCAAATATGCTTGTAGCGTTTGGTCACGACCTCAGTAAAAAAACTCGATGTTCTCGTCCATAAAGACACTCTATTCCGGAACACTTCCCTCGAGTGGAATGTCCCGGCCTCTTCTTAAAAAAAAAAAAAAAAAAAAAGTATGTCAGACCTTAAACTAAAAATTTGATTACAGTTTGGAGTTGAGTTTATCATTCCCTGCTAAACAGGCAGAGATGGGCCAATCGGCCCAAGCCCAACTATTTTTATTATCACACAGAAGAAACGACGACTGTGACGCAGAAGGAGGCGACAGCAAGTCGACAAAATTCCTACGAAAATCTCTTCCCACAAGATTTGAATTCCTCACATCCCAACCTCTCCTCTTTGATTTAGATCATCCGAATATTTTGCGAATTGAAATCCATCAATCTTCGATTTCTGATACCGGAAGCTTAATTCCAGCTTGGCCATGGCTGAGTCTCCTCCAGGTAATTATATCCTTAATTTATCTCAATTGCAGGTGTCTACTTTCACCTCCTGCTGACTTCAGTTAATCTCACGGTTACTAAATGTCTTAGTTGATATTTATCCCTAGTTCTCTGTTATGTTTGATATTTCATCATTGATGATTGATTTTCCTTTGTCTTCTCCCAAAATGCAATGTCGATGTATCTCATTCTTTTCCCAATTTATGTTTTTCGTTGATTGCGGGATTCTGTTAATGAATCTAAGCTAAAGTTGGATCGAGTTGGTGTTGATTTTGAGTTCTGATTTGCCTGTACCAGAGATTCTATGGTTTATACCTGGACTTCGAACATCTGTAATTCTGATGGCAAATTAGGGTTTAATGATTATTGTTCTGAATAATTCTGTCATTTTATGAGATTGCTCATAGAAACGGATAAAATGAGTGTTAATGCTACCATTTAGGATGAATGATGTTGACAAACCAATCTGTGGGTTCAAATTTTAGGTTCATCAGTTGCCACCTTCAAGTTAAAAGCGGCCTTACCGTAGTTGCGCTTTACTGCACCCTACTTGTGTACTGTGATGCCAAATTGGGTTCATGATAATGTCAATCCTGTTCTTTGAAGTTGGATGTTATCTGCCCATTTTATGATACGATTATAACAGCTGAAACTGACAAATTGGGTTCATGATTTTAGTGACATCGGAAACCCGTGGGACAAGAAATGACATTGATGAGGATACACCCGTGTCCCGTGTCAAAGGTCCCAACATGTTCAAACGGGTCAAGGAAGAGGTGTCAGCAATAGTTGAAGCAATTCACTCAAAGAAGGAAAAGAAGAAGGAGAAGGAGAAGGAGAAGGAGAATGAGAAGGAGAAGGAGAAGGAGAAGGAGAAGGAGAAGGAGGATACGAGCCCGCCACATAAGAATCATCGTCATCACAAGGAAACTCATGGAATGAGCGACGATATTGATGAAACAACTTCAGTGGATGAAGTGAAAGGGCCGAACGTGTTTCACCGGATGAAGGAGGAGGTTGAGGCAATTGTTGAAGCAATCCATCCAAAGAAAGATTCTGATGGTCAGAAGTGAATGCTGCTGGAAGAGTGTGTCTCAAACACGACTATATGAGGTTTGGTTTTTCAGTTCTTGTTTGCTGATCCTTTTTATTTGATTGATTGATGTACATTGACTTGTTAAATTGCGTTTATTGGCTTATCCCTCAACATGGTTGTTAAGACTTGGGATTCATAATGTGATGACTGATGATCCTACCCTTTGATGATGCTTTAACTGAAAACATCTAGGGCCTGTCTAGTTAAAGACTCCGGTGGTGACGGTCACATAAGTGAAAAGAACATAGTCCAATTTTGTGATGTTCAGTTGTAATGTTCTTTCCTGAATTGATTACATTGTTGTGAAACTCTTGTGCACTGTTTATATACCAAAATCTTATTGCATAGAATGGAAAGGGGAACAATGCAATAATGGTTACTCATAGCTATAAATGGTACATAACAGTTTTGTGCAATAAGATTTTGGTATATAAACTGTTTTGACAGATGTATCTTCAGTTTGATTGAATTGGTCATTTTCATCAGTCAAGTTTTCATAGATTCAAAAATAACCATTTTGAATTCTTTTTTGGGAGTTTTCTCCTATCCGAATTCAAATCCTGTAGGAGGACCATCTATAGGCTCCGTTTGGTAGGATGTCCGATGAAGATTATTTAAGCTTCATTGGTTGTGTTTGGTGGTTGGAAAATTAGGGAAAAGAAGATTATACTATTATAGGGATAAAAAGGGGAAAGAATTATTTTATTCACATTTGGTATGGGAGTGAATGAGATGGAATGAAGATTAAGGATGAGATTATGGATTTTTGTAATTGGATTTAACTTCGATTATAAGGATTATTAAAACTAAAATCCCAATTCTTACGACCAAACAAGCCCATTACCAAGTTTATTAGGATTAAGGAGATGAGAATTATATTTCTTCCATATTTGTCCTCTACAAGTATTACTTATTATTTGTGGTTTCTTTCTTTTTAAATTTCGATTATACCATTTTTCGTAATTGTATCCATATTCATCTCTTTTACGCTAAACACTCAACTAACTTTTTATTTATTTTTATTTCTTCTCCTCAAGGCATTTCATCTCCTTCATTCTTCATCAAAATAATTATCTTTAGCTTTATCTACGTAATCTTATATTACCAAACGAACCCTATATGTATACTAGTAGTATCTACAATTATATAGATAAGGTTGATAAGGGTTGAAATGTGAGCCTTATATCTCGCAAATACTTACAAAACCCGATTATAGTAATAGGGTTTCGAAAGAACTTATGGAAAACAATGAAATGATTTGGCAGATTAATAGTGAAACTATTAAATTAAAATGTAAACATAAACAAAAAGTAAACACGAATATCGGCCGGCCAATCGATGACACGAACGAGAGACAAACGAAATAAATAGATTAGAAATAAATGAGAAGAACGAACTGGTTCGCCGACTTGTCGAGACTGGTTGGCTGACCGGTATATCATAATTGGAACAAATATTGTAGCAGTAAGATAGAGGGAAGAATTGTTCGTTGCTTCCAGAGTCAGTAACTTCGCAAGTAACTACGTTTTAGATGTATTAAAGATTAATAAAAGAGTTTTAAGATCAAAATCACTAATCATACATGATACATATATAACCTCAATTGATAATAACATATCCATAAAAATATAAATCATGTTACACCGGGGAATATGAAAGGTATGAGTGACTAGACTCTCACATCTTGCCATCAACATCCGAAAGAGAAAGTAGTAATAAAGAAATCCCTGCCCGCTCTCTCATTTTGCAAAGGACCACCCAAAACTATCATAACTTTCATAGATAAACATTCAAGGGATACAAATCATCATCAACATCATAAATCAATGCAATTGAGCTCTCTAAATCCTATGATGAATGAATTTTCAAGACATGCCGTGACTGAATTCAAAGGTTTATTAATCGAAGAGAAAATGACCGGTTAGTCGATCGGTGTAGGGTGATCGACAGGTCGCCGTAGGATGGTTGAATGCAAATTGGATGAAAAACCTAATTGTTGAATAACCTTATTTATAGGATTACGTCTAATATAATCCTCATAGGCTTGCATATTTTATCCAAATCTATTATATTTTATCTTATAACTAAAAGATAGAATTGTTTAAATGGACTAGATAAATTTTTTTTTAAAAAAGTCCAAATGGACATGTTAAAAGATAGAATAAACAAAATGGATAACAAATAGAAAATAATCATCAAAGAACAAATAAGGGGTGTCGCCGAGTCATTTTCCAGTCCAACGAGTTAGTGTGGGTGCACCTCAGGAAGGAGATTTCTAGCCAAACACAAGTCCAAGCTAGATGCAAGAGGAGATGGTACTTTCAAGGTGTTGAAAAGGATTAAAGATAATGCTTACAAACCCGAACTTCTTGGCGTTAAAGGAGTTAGCACCACCTTCAATGTTGTTGATCTTAGGGCTGGGCATAGGTCCAAAACCGAACCGAACCGACAAAAACCGAACCGAACTGAAAACCGAATTTCCGAAATACATGGACCGAAAACCGAACCTAATTTTTTAGGTTCGGTTTCGGTTTGGACCGAAAACCGAAAATTTGAATTATGCGAACCTAAAACCGAACCGATTATATCGGTTTCGGTTCGGTTTAGGTTTTGTACCGAAATGAACCTAAAAATAAAACTAACAAATCTCGATAAAATAAAAAAATAAAATTTTAAATTATATAACAATTTTAGTATATTGGTTTCGGTTTTTCGGTTTTTATTCGGTTTTGTCGGTTTCGGACTGAAACCGAACCGAAACCGAAACACTAAAAAACTCGGACCAAAGACCGAACCTAAATTGTCGGTTTAGGTTCGGTCTGGACCGAAATTGTCGGTTCGGTTCGGTTAACCTGAACCGAACCGAACTTGCTCAGCCCTAGTTGATCTTACTCCGTAGCTTGGTGAAAATGAAAATTATGATTCGAGGTTGCCTTTTTCAAGAGAGGGAGATAACGAGGGACCATCCGGACCATTGACAATAAATCTAGCTAAGAAACTAGGAGAGAAATTAGGAGAAATGCATCACGCGGAGAGTTGTCTTGATGAGTCAACCCACTCCACTCTAGGAGAGGAAGACACCACATTAATTTTGACTATTGTGTTGTTTTCTTATTTAGGGATTTTTAAAGTGTTTTAGCCCATCTTTTACGTTAAAATCTTTTGATATTTTTAGCCCTAAATTAGAATATGTTAGGGTGACACATTTTTTCTACATATTTGAGATATAGAATTAATGTGAATTGTTTGGTCGCTTTTTCGTGCTCTACTCATATGTAGTTGAGGGAGAATATTGAGAGATAATTTTGCTAGTTTAAACAACTTGGTTTGTTCTTGAGCGTGTGCCATTTCATTGAAAATTTGGTGTCATCAAACATTCACAAGTCTCCTCGTAGTGCTCTTTTGACTTAGTTCCTTGATTGTGTTAGGTTGTATAAGGGAGAGTTTTTTGACTTTCGTCTTGAGTTTTATCAATCGGGATAAAGGTTCTCTCCATTGGTCAAGATGTTTGATATATTTATCCAACGTCCCCATTCCATACCATTTTCTCGTTCGATCAACCATCCTGTTATCTCGTTTTTCAAGCATATGTGAATTTAGATCAAAATTAAGAGAGTTTTCCGATTTCACACAACAAACAAGAACGGATCCAAATGATCCGGTTCCGATCCAAACAAACACGAGATTGGCCTCAAGAGAGACCCGGTGTGCACTGAACTATATAAATAAAAAACTAAAAACAAACAAGATCTAGACATAAACAGAAAGTAAGAAGGCTCCTTGAGATTAGGTGAAACCATCTTCACCGCCAAGCTCCGTTCTCCTTGACTCCCCTTCTCTCTTTCTCGAGTTTGTGCCTTCAATCTTGTACGAGCTCTCTCTTAATCTCGTCTTCTCTCTTTCGTTCGCTTACTATTGTGTCACGCTCCTTTTTCCTGTCTTATGTTTTCTTGTATCGGGTGTTGGTTGCTCAAACATTGTATTTTGCAGCCGTGTGTTCTTTTTTCTTTCAAAAGTGCCGTTTCCTTCCACGGTGTAGGGTTTTTGCATCTGAAAACTAAAGAGAGCATAAGTGGGTTGGCACACTAGATTCATTGCAAACTTATGGCTCACTATGCTTCTATAATTTTGTCAAAAACTAATCCTTCCCAGCAAAAGACGTCCACTTTCGGTCAACACAAAAAAAAGTCTACTAATTACAAAAGTCACTCAATACAAGAGCTTACAAAAAACCCAAACTTTACGAAGTTTACAAAAAAGACACAAACTAGAATTAAAAGACTCAACAATTGCCCTCTTGATTCTAGCTTATAAACCGACACAAAAAAAAAACGAAAAAGACCACCTAAATGCACACATGGGCAATCTGTCATCGACCCCTCCAAAGCACTCTTCTAGTGCTTCGGAAGACCATCCACAATCCCACAACGGGAAACATACTTGCAACTCGAGACACGGTTAATATCGTTCACAAACTCAACAGGCATATCACAAGTATTTATCACTTTAGACTTATCACAAGTCTTGGTACACCTCTTAAAGTGCCCTCTCAATGCTAACCTCTTTAGCAAACCAGATAAATACATTCTCCTATTTTTCTTTGGCTCAACATACTCAACACAATTATCACACTTAAGTTTCTCATCCAAGTCATGTTTTACAATGATAGATTTCAAATTCACATCACTATCATGTGTCAAAATATCACATATAAGCATATCACTAGACTTAGAGTTAAGAGAACTTACTTCCTCCTTTAATTGGTGAATACGTAGCTTACTTTTGATGTCTATATGTCCATCCAATGCTGCATAAATTCCTTCATTTTCAGCCACCCTAGACTGATTTAGTGAGCCTTTTTGTGACTCTAATTTCATTTGGCATGGGTTGTGAATGTTGTCACTCAATCCTTCCACCAATTTTCCTTTAAATGGACTGTTTTTTTTTTTTACCATTTTTGGACACTTTTTGAGCCTTACAACAACAATTTCTGGGCTATTTTGCTCATGTTTTGTGTTATCCTGTTTTGGAATCTCAACTAAATAGTTAGTTTACCATTTAATTTAGTTTTAGAGAATTTTGGATGATTATTAGTCACCACAAACATTGAAGAATCAGGCAAAGGGGGAGGTAAAACTTGATACAAGCCACCTTTCCTAATACTACGTATAAGAGTTTTGTCATTTTTAATGATATCTCTTATACCATGATATGATCTAATTCTACAAATTTGCTCATCCACAACAGATTTAGAAATCAGATTCCTTGTAAGATTAGACACTCACCTAACCTTTTGAAGAACCCTTACCCTCCCATCATGCATTTTCAAAGGCACATTTTCAATACCTTTAATATCCAAGCATGTATGATCACCTAACATGACACTACTACCATGAAATTCATGCAAAGACTCAAACAAGAATTTATGAGGTGTAACATGAAAAGAACATCAATAATCCATAATCGAAGTATTAGAATCACATGTGAAATCAAGCATAAGCAACTCAACCGGATAATCCATTTCAGATTCCAAGATAGCGGAAACTTCATGCTCATTCTTATGCATATCATCAACTTTCTTTTTCACACAATATCTTATGAAATTACCAATCTTATCACAATAAAATCACTTTTTATTATTCCTATTATATTGCCTTTTCTTTTTATTAACTTTAGAGTCTTCCTCAACATGCATAATGGAATCAGTTTTATTGTCAACATAATTTTTAGATTTAGCATGCTTAAACACTTTAAGGATCTCATTCTTCTCAATAATTGATTCCATGATTTTAGTCTTAAACAATTCATCTCTACCAAATTGAATGACATCTTTAAATCCATTAAATTCAACAGGTAAAAAATTCAAAAGAATTACAACTTGATGAGAATCAACAAATTTATCACCACATCTTTCAAGGTCTTGAGTCATTTTCAAAATTTTATCATGATTAGCATGTAATGGAAAGGAAACATCCATTTTAAAGGTAACAAACGACATAGCAAAGAAATACGACTAGACATGAATTTAGTAAGATTTAATTGTTTTAAACTATTTCATAATTGTTAAGAGTTAAATACCCATAACTTGACGAGCTACCTCGTCAGAAAGCCGAATCAATATTTCCGAAATGTGCTTGTTGATCTAGTTCCTTTATTTCATCCTCCATAAGTGTTTCCGAGAACTCTCCTTTCAGTGCTTTCCAACATTTTTATTTTATCAACACAACTTTCATTTTGACTTGCCACATTGCAAAGTCCGTTGAGCCATCAATGGCTTGACCAAATTGTTGTTTCCTGCTATCAAAAACTTACAACAGATAAGCTTTGTAGAATCCTAATGATTTTTTTAAAAACAGATCGCTAAGAGGTTGTATACAAAAACGCAACTACAACTATTCTAAAAAGATAAACGAGACTGTCAAGAAAGCGCAACACAAATAACATACACTAGAAAATCTCAAAAAAACAAATCCAGAAATCAAAATTTGCTCTTATATCATATATGCAGTGGAAGCAAGAACATATCAATAATAAGATGTAGTTTCGAAACAAAACAGATACGAACGAAATATGCAACAATAATACAACTAACAGAGGATTCGAACAGATCTGCAAGATTCAACACAGAACTCAGCAGATTTAATAACACGCAACACTATTTGGTGCAAAAGATCGAACAAAAATAAAATGTTCAGATCTAAAGACACACAACAAATTCGAAACAGCTTTATACAACAGATTTGAAAAACAACAATAAACTTTGATACTATTTTGTTATCTCGTTTTTCAAGCATATATGAGTTTAGGTCAAGATTAAGAGAGTTTTCCAATTTTACACAACAAACAAGAACATATCTAGATCGATCTAGTTCCGATTCAAACAAACACATGGTTGACCTCAAGAGAGACCCATTGTGCACCGAACTATATAAACCGAAAACAAACAAGATCTACACATAAATAAGGAAGTAATACATAAAGAAAGTTCATATGAATCATGTCATGTACACAAGTTTGTCATTTACACAAGGTTTGGTTACACAAGTTTGTCATTTACACAAGGTTTTATTACACAAGTTCGTCATTTACACAAGGTTTGGTTTAGACTTGGATCCTAAACCTAAACCGGAAAAAACCAAACCGTCGGTTTAGGCTAACCTAAACCGCCGGTTTGGTGGCGGTTTGTAAAAAAAATTTGAAAATTGCCGGTTTAAGGGCCAAACCGCCGGTTTAAGGACCAAACCGAAACCTTTTTTTAAAAAAAAATAAAATAAAAAACCCCAAACCGGCGGTTAAACCGCCGGTTTGGGCTAAACCACATGTTTCGACCAAACCTAAACCTAAACCGTGAACCTACGGTTTGGTCAAACCGGCAAACCTAAACCGCCGGTTTGGGCCGGTTTGAAAACCGGCGGTTTGGGCGGTTTGCCCAAACCAGACCCATGACTAGTTTGGTTACATAATTTCATTTGTTATGTCAATTTATGTAGTTAACACATTCAGTCATTTTTTTTAATTACACAAGTTCTGTTTGTTTATGTCATGTACACAAGTATGGCATTTTGTGCAATTGAAATTATGTATTATCATTGTGTAATTAAAAATGTGTATTAAATACTGTGTATCATAAAAAAAATACACAAAATTTACTTAGTCCAGCTGGTATAAGGGTGGGCAAAAAGGACCAACTCATTCAGGATTCGAAATCCTACAATTGACATAATATTTTATTTTCTTATCATTAAGAGGAGATAGAAGAATAATTAGTTAATTGGGTAGTAAGAGCATGTGCAACAATTTCCCCATTTTAGAGAATGTTGGGCTTTTGGGAAATTTTGGGCTTTTTTTAGGTCCAACAAATTTCCCATCCCAAACCCTAAAATAGAGGGCTTCCTAAAAATTTGCCTTGCTTTCCCTATATTTGCAGCAAGGGAGAATCTTTTCCAAATACATCCCACGTACAATTTGACAAGTCAGTTTTCTTTCGTCACTCGCTTTCAACGAAGAACCAAGCACCTTCATCAGGTATTTCTAAAAATCTGTCACAAAGATCTTATATTATATTCATTTTAAGTTTATTATGAAACTGTTTTCTCATATTGAAAGAACGTTGAGCAAATTAGGGTTGGGTTTTTTCAACCTAAAACACTTGATTGTGATTTTTGGGTTTACTTTGTTTACCTGCTAAAATGGCTACTCTTTTATGGTTTTTTCCACTTTCCCTTTTATTGGTTTTTATTTACATACGGCAATTATGTTGGAGATGCATTTACCAACTAGTCTGCAAAATTGAATTTGCCTTGTCCAACTAGCTAAACTCCTCCATTTCCACTTTAATATTCAAACAAAGTACAAACTGTCAAGACGCATATTTTGTTTCTTCTTTCAATTCCAAGTTGTATTAAGGGAGTGAACATTGCTGATTACTCTAAGCTCTTTTTTAAAGACAAGCATGGAGAAATAACTAAATACTGTCATTGAAAACTTGATTGAGTGTAAATTGATTTTTGTTTTGGCTACAACTCACGATTACTCTCTGTTATGGTGCATTGTACTAAAACTGTAGGACTTCGTTCCACATTTTCCAGTTCTGTTTATCTTTCATTACCCTAGGCATATATGTATCAATTATGTACTTATTCTAATTTACTCACCAACATTCTTTAGATCGATCACACTCTGAGATTGATAATTGTTCATTAAGAGATCTATATCAAAGATATTATCCTAGCTGACAGATTTGTATATTTTAGACAGGGAATTGGAAAATAATGTTTCATATTCCAAACTGAGCATAAATTTAGTTGTTTGTAATTTTGCAGCTTAATGATCCCTTCTTGTAGATGTCTTCAGTGGTTCTTTTTTTAATTATTTGATGGTTATTATTTGTACTGAGTTTAATTATTTGTTCATCTATTTTGTTTCTAGATGTGTTTTATAAGCAAGTACAACTTTTAATTTTGGAGATGAATTTTACCGATCTATTAAACAATGGATCACCCCTTGATGATCTCAATGAACCACCTCTTACATATGATACATCATTGAGTCAATACAGTTGCGATGCTTATCATTTTGAAGAAACAGACACCATTGAAGTTCACACTGACCAAGATATGTCAGGTGCACCTAGCAACAAGAAATCGCATAAGAAATCTCAAAGAACAACCAACTTTTCTCTTGAGGAAGACAAACTACTTATTGCTGCATGGTTGAATACAAGTTTGGATCCAATCAAAGGATCTGATCAAAAGAAGAATCAATTCTGAAAAATGATTACTCAATACTTTGAAGATCATAAGAGTTGGTCGGAAGAACGAAGTGAAAAATCACTAACGAATCGGTGGTCGAAAATTAGCTTCAGTGTTAGCAAATTTAGTGGGCATTATGCTGCTGTTGAACATTTACGGAAAAGCGGATACACGGAAGCAGATAACGTACACAATGTTACTATCTTCATTATCTTTATTATCACCTTATTCTCATTTAAATGTTTTCAAATACTAGCTAGTAGATTGATGTTGCAAACTGAAAGATTATTTTTCAACTAAATTTTGACATGATCGAGGTAATATTTGTATATCCAAGAGGCCAAAACAGTCTACAAATCTGAGGAAGGTCATTAGTTTGGATTAGATCATTGTTGGACTCTTCTCAAGTTTCAACAGAAATGGATGGTTGAACATAAAAAATTTGAAACAAGCAGAAACTCCAAGGGTACTTTTGGGAAAAACCAAACTTCAATCAACTTGGAGGATGATAATGGATATGATGTCAATGAACTTGCACCCTTGAAGAGGCCTATTGGAAGAAAGGCGGCTAAAGAAGCGACAAAAAAACTAAAATCCAATGGCCAAGGTGGTGATGTTGAGAGTGAGTCTTCTAATCTTCATTCCGAGTTACAAGAGTTTAGGGCAAGGAGACTAGAAAGTGATCGGGTAAAGGCTGAAAACCTTAAGATGTTAATTGATATTGAGAAAAAACAGGTTTCCCTTAGAGAAAAGGAAATTGAAATTCAAGCTAGAAGTGAGGAGGCTAAAATAATGGCTATGGATACTAAGTTCATGGATCCTCCTGAAGCGGAATATATCATCAGCCACAAACGAGAAATTTTGGCGAAAAGAACTGATAAGAATGGAATTGAGTAGACTCTTATGTCATTACACGGTCATTGAAGATGGTCGGGATCTATCTTAAGTACTTTTAATAGCCTCAATGTTTTTTTTCTAAGACTTTTTTATTTGGCGTAAATGTTAAGACATTGTTGTTAGCATGTTCATTTGCACAGCTTAGTTATGTAGCTTAGTTATTCACCTATTGGAAGACTTAGTTGTTGACAATTTTTTTTTTTTTATCTTTCTTACTTTTTGTTCTTACATAGCTTAGTTGCTAGAAGACTTCTGCATTCATTGAGTTGTTTGATACATGTGCATTCTTTCTTTCCTTTATCTATCTTTTGATATACACTAGTTGAATTAGATATGATTTGTTTAAGAAAAATAAATAAAAAGCTAAACTTTATTCATCTTGAGTTAAAGACATTACAATAAAGTTGATAATCATAATGTTTATTTATATAAAAAGCATATAACTAATTGGCTCCATGTTTTTTCCATAAGTGCTCGATAAGATCTTCTTGAAGTTGATTATGCACTTGTCTATCCCTAATTCGATGACGATTTGCAATGAATTCCATTATTGTTGGTGTACGGTCGAGCGATGGTAATATATGTGCTATCTCAACTACGTGATCATATTTTTTTCGATCTCATGTATCTTCCTTAGTCTACGAACGTGCAAATATTCATCACGTTCATCTTCGACGATCATATTATGCATAATTATGCATGCCATCATAATATGTTTTAGATGATCCTTATTCCAAAGTCTTGCTGGGTTTCGTACTATCGCAAAACGTGTTTGAAGCACCTCGAATGCACGCTCAACATCTTTCCTAAAACCTTCTTACTCTTGAGCAAAATGTTGATGCTTATTTCCTTGTGGAGCTGGAATAGTCTTCACTAATGTTGCCCCTGATGGATATATACCATCAGCAAGATAATATCCCATGCCATATGATCTCCCGTTGACTTTATATCTAATATGTGGGGTACTACCTTCATCCAACCCACTAAATACATATGAACGTTCTAACACATTGATGTCATTAAGAGACCCAGGTAAACCAAAGAAAGCATGCCATATCCACAATCATATGAAGCTACGACTTCTAAAATAATAGTGGGTTCATGAATGTGGCCAGTAAACATACCATGTCAAGCAGTAGGACAATTATTTCATGTTCAATGCATACAATCGATGCTTCCAAGCATCCCCGGAAAACCGCGATGCTCCCCCACTTCAAGCAATCTCTTGAGATCGTCAACATTTGGCACCCTTAAGTACTCGTCGTCAAACACATCAATAACTGCTAACACAATTTTTTTGAGACTTTCAATAGCAGTGCTTTGCCCAATCTGCACATACTCATCAACATAATCAGCTGAAATACCATATGCAAGTTGCCGAAAATCAGTTGTTACCTTCTGAAGTGATGACAACCCAAGACGTCCAGCAACATTCCTCTTTTGAACAAAATAATTATCGTGTGCGACGTCGCCATCATGAATGCGCATGAAAAGAGCTTGATTCATTCGAAATCTCCTTCGAAAGAGACGAGCCCCGTACTTTGGAGGATTGGCAAAGTAGTCACCCCAAAGTCTTGCATGACCCTCAATTAGATCACGATTAACAATTCGATGACCTATAACAGAACCACGATTACCACCTCTTGAACTTTGATTGACACAATTTTTTTCTTCTATTTCAGCAAGTAACAATTCTTCATATTCGTCGTCGATATCATCCTCGTCACTTATGAACGTATCAACTAGATAACGTCTACCCAACGAACGATGATCCATAATAAAATATACTCAAAGTGAGACAAAATGAGAAGAAAAAAAGTTGGGAGAAATGGGATACAAAGTACATTGTGATGCAATTGCTTCTTATACATACATAGATAATCAACAAAAAAAAAAAGAAGATAGCCAAGCCATTGAAAGTTTCAAATGGCTATTTTTAGTCAAATATTATATAAAAAAATAGTTCCTATTATATATATATATATATATGTAAAGTAGTAGTCAAAATAACAATTTTTAGTCAATGATTTAGACTTTTTTTTAGTTTTCTTTAATATATAAACATTTATCTAAAATTAATGTAAATAGAGAATAAAATGATTTTTAAAATAAAATATTAAATATATACATGATTTCCTATTATGTAGAAGCTATTGAGTTTTAGACAAAAAAATTTTAGAGGAAATGAAAATTCTTTCCCCATTTTAGAGTATTTTTGAAGAAACTATTGCACCTGCCCTAAGAGCATCCTCAATAGCTTCTCCATTTTAGAATATTTGGTGAATTTTAAAGATTTTTTGGTCCAACAAATTCTCCATTTCATTCTCCAAAATGGAGAATAATGGGAAAAAGTGGGGAGTCTTCCCTAAATTTGAAGACATTCTCCAAATAAATGGAGAATTCTCCAAGATAGGGAATATGTTGGATTTGATAAAAATATAAAGGGTAGATTTTTACTTTTAATTCTCCATTTTGGAGAAGAGTTTAGAGAAGTTGTTGGGGATGCTATAAGAGCATTCTAACGGGATCTCTATTATAGAGATTTGTGTACTTTTGGGAAATATTGAAGGAAATTTTGACCCAATAATTTCTCCATCTAATTCTCCAAAATGGGTTATTTCCCCAAATATAGGAAATTCCCCATATATTTTGTTGGATTCTCTAAAATGAAAAAACTGTTGGATTTGAAGCTAATTTTTTATGAAAGAATTTGGTCTACTATGCTGTTTTGGTTTTTGTTAAAGAAACTATACCCCATATTTTTTTATTACTTTCATTTAATGGTAGGTAAAGCTAGATTTGGGTCGCAAACCTAAACCGCCGGTTTAGGTTTGGCAAAAAGCAAAATCTAAACCTAAATCGTGTATTACCAAACCGCCAAACCGGCGGTTTGGCACCTGATTTAAAAATAAAAATAAAAATATAAGTAGTTATAAAAAAATAAAATATACATTAGTAATTTTTTGTAAATAAATAAAATTACTAATTTAGTAAATTAATAAAAATTTTGTACATTTATAATTTATATTACATTAGTAAAGTTTTGTAGATTGGAACTTTACATTGAATTTTTTTTACATTGAATTTTTTATACTTTGAATTTTTTATACATTGAATTTTTTATAAATTTAAATTTGTAAATAAATAAAATTATTATCTTTTGATACATTGAATTTTTTATTATTACAATAGCATTTTGATAGAATTACTAAATAAATAAAAGAGAGAAAGTAAAATAAAAAAGAGCAAGTAAAATAATTATAACAAAGCAATTAAAATAATTATAACAAAGCGAACTCATTTTTTTTATACATTAATTTTTTTTTTATTACATTAGCATTTGAATATAATTACTAACTATAATAAAAGAGAGCAAGTAAAATAAAAATACTAACTAAAATAAAAAGAAAGCGAACTCATTTTTTTATAGATCCAATTTTTTTTATTACATTAGCTTTTGAATAGAATAATTACTAAGTAAATAAAATTACTAACTAAAATAAAAGAGAGCAACTAAAATTAAATTACTAACTAAAATACAAGAAAGATAATACTCATTTTTTTTATACATTCAATTTTTTTTTATTACATTAGCATTTGATTTGAATACAACTAATTGAAAAAAAAAAAAAAGATAAGGCTTGAACCGGTTTTCCGGTTGCATACGTATCCTATTGGGGTTTAAGAGGAATCAAAGCCTACGTAGTTCTCTTATATTAGCTTTTGAATAGAATAATGATTCATGTAAAATTTATGTGGATACGAAGGTGCAAAAGGATGAACTGTACATTAGTTTGTAAAATATGAATCGTAAGTTAATAAAATATAAACTAAATGTTTAATTTTTAAAAAAATGAACCTATATGAACTAGTAGAGATAAAATATGAACAAAATGGTATTCTAATAAATAAAAATTAATTTTTTAAAAAAAAATTTGGTTTATTTTTTTGAAAAAACATAGTTATAACAATTTTAGTTCAAATTTGTTATACTAACAGTTTAACGTTTTTATTAATTTAGTGCATATATTTTACACCATCGGTTCATCTCTTCTTACACTATTCTCGGTAAAGTTTATGAAACGTAAATTTTATTATAATATTTGTTAGTTCAAAACTTTTTATAGTATTAGCGCATATATAATGTTCTAATAGTTCAAGCATTTTTATACTATTACTTTAAACTTTATTTTAGACTTATTAAAAATTAAAAAAAAGTATGAATCATCGGTACAAATAATTTAAACTAACAAGAACAAAAATTTATAATGAAATGTACAAAAATTTCGAACCCGTAATTTTTTTTTGATACGTGTCAGTGACAACAACGTACGTAATTAGACACCGGAAAAAACAAATGTGTAAACCTTTACCTATTATAAAAGTCATTAGATTTTGTATGCTGTTATCATAATTAAAGATAATAAGATTCATTTGGTATCAAATATTTCCATATATAAAACAAAGATTCTCTGCCACTGCCAGTAATGTTGCATATCTCATTTAGTATTCGGTCAATGTTCGTTGTATTGTTGTTAATTAGTTCCATTTATAATAAAGATATTATAATTGGTATAATGTACGTTTAATTATTTTGAATAACTAGTTTAATACCCGCATCTTGTGCGGGATTGAGTTTGAATAAATTGTAAAAAATAAATTAATTATTAATTAAAAAATTATTATCTAAACAATTTTTTTCTAAAAGAAAAACGCTAATTTTTAAGAAGAATATATTAATATCAATCTAATTAGATCATGTAATAAAAAAAATTAATTATTAAATATATAATAATTGCCAAACTGTTAAATAGAAAAAATTACGTAAGAATTTATTTTTTTTAATATTATTATTTATAACTAAAAAATTAAAAAAAATTTTAAAAACGTTTTTTAAACCGATTATTGTTTAAAAAAATCGATTTAATAAATGATTATAAAATCTTTATTAACAATAATACAAATATTTTGAATAAAATATTGTTATATCTCATATTGTAACCACTAAAATTTAAATGTTAGTTCGGATTTATTTTGTAAAATCTAGAATCCAAACAAAATCCATTGAAATCTCTAAATTAGGTTAGGTTATATGATTTTTTTTTTTAAATTATTTTTATAACATTAAGATATTGAATATGATGAGATGGAATTATTTTTGTTGAATTGGCATAATGAGATGGAAAATATTTTAGTTTTGATTTAAAATATTTATTGAATAATGGCACAATTGTAATTAAAATGTGGCAAAATTATAAATATTTGACAAAAAGTACTATGTGGCATGGTTAAGGTGTTGACATGTGGACTAAGAGGGTTCTACTTTAGTAGTATATATAGATTATGTGACGAAGACGATTACGTTATAAAACAATAACAAAAGACATTAATTCTTTCAAAAGGAAAAAAAAAACAATATTAAGTGGGATAAATCAAAATCGTGTTTTCATAAACTTAACTTTGATGGATCTAAACTCGATTCGGGAATAACATCCGTTGACTTTGTGATTCAGAATCATAAGGGTGAAGTTGTTAGCCTTGATGCGACAAAAAAATAATTTTAACTTGGTAATTAAAGCTCTTATGCTCTAAAATCAAGTCTACAAGAGGCTATCAAAATAAAGATAAAAAATATCGAAATTGAGGGTGATAAACTTTGTGTTATCAAGGCACTCCAAAGATTGTGGAGTTGCCCGTGGGAGGTCGAGATGATTATTTCTGACTCCATGTTGGATCTCCGCTTCTTTGACGAAGTCCTGATCATGCATATTTTCAGAGAAACCAACTGTGTTGCTGACCGACTGACTCATTTAGGAATATCGAACCCCAACACCATTTGTGTCTGACGATCCCGATCTCATCCACAAGATGCTTTAGAGGGACTACCTCTAGGAAATAGTTCATCCTAACGGCTTTCCGTTAAAAAAAAAATATTTTGAATAATAAAAAATAATACATACTCAAATTCAAATTGGAGAGGGATAATCGGACCCACGTGCGGGGCCCACGCGCTATCTTCTAATAGGAACGAAGACTTTGCTAATTTGTTCACATCGACTTTTCTTTGGTTATATAAGTAAGATCACACGTATTTGGGCCATCATTTTCATGCATACAACTACACAAGTTCCAACAAAATCATCTTTAGAATTTTATTTTATACTTTTTTTTTTTGAATTCTTTGGTTTTACCGAATGGTTTAATGTATAAAAACTCTATGTTAGATATGCAAGTAGGTGGGATGATTTTGTCGACAAATTTTAATTTAATTAGACATTTGAATGAATTTGATGTGGTCAAATATCAAAATGAGACTTTATAATTCATCCGAGTCTAGATCTTACAAAAAAAAATAAACGGAAGTCGTAAACGCACGGCGATGAAATTTACAAACGCACGACGGAAGAAACCGTGACGGTTACGTGTTCCGGATTCGTGAACTATCTAGAGTTGGAATGAGCAATTTCATGGAATCATTCGCAATCCGATTACAAGCCTTACCAAACACGAGGTATTTGTATGAGTTATTCCGGTTCCGATTCTTGACTTCATGAGAATCGTACCAAACGAGCCCCAAATGATTTGGTTACTTCCCCTAATTTATGTGTTTTATTTTAGGAATATTACGGGTACGGCGATGGAATTCACAAACGCACGACGGATCCGGGTTCCGCAACTGAAGAGCCACAAGAGAAGGACGTTTTATTAGATTTATTGAAAAGAACTTGGTTTTGAGAGTACTAGTTTATCAAAGCTTCGAAGATTTTTAACTATTGTAGAAATTTCCGGTCTTGGTACCTTTTTTTAACTGGAGCCAAAAGCAAAGGTTGGTCTTGGTCCTTTCCAGATTTCAAAGTTTTTAATGGGTTTTCTTATACTTGCCGAACCGTTGGATTGAGAGCAACACATGTTGGAAAAGCACAATCATTGTTTATCTATGCCAAAGGCTATGTTAGATGGTTACCTACAATTATTCATATATCAATATTCATGAGTTATATATATGCAATATCTTAATTCATTATAGTGGGGGTTCCTATTTCCTTAGCTTGATTCCATCATACATTTGCTTATTGTTATTATTGCTTTCGCCTACTACCATTGTTAACGAAGACTTAACCCAACAATGAAAGAAGTCGTCAAGAAAGAGATATCAAACTCCTCGATACTGAAATAATTTATCCAATATCCGACAACCAATGGGTCCCGGTACATGTTGTACCTAAGAAGGGAGGAATGACATTTGTAAAGTGCGATAAAGACGAACTGATCCCACAAAGGACCGTTATCGGATGAAGGATGTGCATCGATTATTGACGCTTGAACAAGGCATCGTGGAAAAATCACTTTCCACTACTATATATTGACCCTGTGTTTGTAAAGGTTAGCCAAACATTCTCACTATTGTTGGCATGACGGTTACAATTATTACTTTCACATTCCTATCCACCTTGATGATAAGGAGAAGACTACATTCACATGTCCCTACGGAACGTTTGCGTACACAAGGATGCCCTTCGTTATGTGTAATGCTCCCGCTACTTCCCAAAGATGCATGATGGTTATCTTCTCATATCTGATTGAGGACATTATGGAAGTATTCATGGATTACTTCTCCGTTTATTGTGTATCATTCGTTGAAGGCTTAACTAATCTCACCAAGGTACTTGAGCGTTGTGTTAAATCAAATCTTGTGCTAAATTGAGAAAAATGTCATTTTATGGTGAATGAAGGAATAATGATTGAACACCTAGTCTCTTAATGAGGAGTTGAGGTCGATCGAGCTAAAGTAGAGCTTATCAAGAAACTATCCCAACATTCCTCCGTAAAAGGATAAGAAGTTTCCTTGGTCATGTTGGTTTTTACCGAAGCTTCAATCAAGACTTTTCTAAGATCACTAAACCATAGACTAACTTACTTCTTAAGGATGTTGCTGTTAAGTTTACCCATGAATGTCATAGGAATACGGTGGAGCTATTATATCTAGCTATGAAGGTGGAGAGGAAGAGTAAAGCAAGGAGTCAAGGTGGAAGGACTTTCTATGGCACTCCTAGTGCATGGAAATGACAAAACAACCTCCACCAAGATGGATTCAACCTTGAGCACTCAACCATCAAGGACAGGATAAAGTTGTCAACCGTGGAGCAAGAAGGTCAAATAAAACCAGCCTACACCAAGATGGATCCAACCTTGAGCACTCAACCATCAAGGTCATGGTTTATACTTCTAATAGAGCTCAAGGGAGTACTTCTAACTCTACTCCTAGAACTAGAGACATTGCATGCTTTAAATTAAATCTCAAGGTAGATGACATATTATGAGGGATTACCCATATAGAAAAACATTGTTGATTAATCACTTAGGCCTTAGGGCAATATGAAACCAAATCTAAAAATGAGCATGTCAATGTGTGTGATAATGTTAATGTGTTGCATGTTAATGATGATGGTACTAGTGATGATGATGAAATTTAATATGAGCATGGTGATTCTTTTGATTGCTAGAAGAACTTTGCATGCATTACTTTTCCATTGTGAGGATAACAAAAGAGAAAATTTATTCCACACTTGGTGTTTAAATAAGGGTAAGGTATGTAAAATGATTATAGATGGTGGAGTTGTTGTAACATTGTAGTGCTGGAATGATATCTAAATTACAATTGCCAACTTTCTACCACCCTAGGCCATATAAACTTCATTAGATTAATGATTGTGGTGAACTTAAAGTTAACCAGCAAGATAAGGTAACCTTTACACTAGGGCATTATGAAGATGTTATTTTGTGTGATGTTGTATCTATGCAATCTTGTCATGTGTTGTTAGGACATCCTTGGAAATATGATAGAAAGACCATACATGATGGACATACTAATAGGCATTCCTTCTTATCTAATGGTTATAATGTAACACTAAAGCATGTCTCTTATGTAAATTGCGGAGTGCTTTGAGAAGAAGAAGGAGATGGATAGTGAGGCACGAAATATCAAGCAAAAGGTCAAGGGTACACGGTCATTAGATGATGCCATGGCATGTTGAACCAAAAAACCGCAAAACTTGCTTCTAGACTCAAGGAGGAGTTTAAGGAAAAGTATCTACCCTTAGATGCCATCCTTATGTCTCTGAGTAAGCAACGGATCCTAGTAGGTAAGAAAAAACCCGGCTGCATTACCCTTACCTATCCAATCCATGCTAGAAAAGTTTGAGGATGTGTTCCTAGAAGAGATACCCCCATTCCCCGACCTACCCCATTGAGAGGCATAAAACATAATAGATCTCTTTCCAGGTGCTAGTTTTCCAAACCGTCAAGTCTATAGAATGAATCCTAAGGAGAGCCAAGAAGTGCAAAAGCAAGTGCAAGAGATCTAAGATAAGGGTTATGTGATGGAGAGTTTAAGCACATGTGTTGTTCTGGTTTTTCTAGTGCCTAAGAAGGATATTTCATCGAGGATATGTATTGATTCTAGAGCTATCAACAACATCACCATTAAGTATCGCTATCTCATCCCTAGCCTAGATGATATGTTATATAAACTTGCGGAGCTACTCTTTTCACTAAGATAGACCTTAGGAGTGGATACCATCAAATTAGAATGAAGGAAGGAGATGAGTGGAAAACTGCGTTCAAAACTAAGTTTGGCCTTTATGAGTGGCTTGTGATGCCCTTTGGATTAACCAATGCCCCTAGCACCTTTACGAGGTTAATGAACCATGTTTTGAGACAATACATAGGGAAGTTTGTTGTTGTCTACTTTGATAACATACTCATCTTTAATAAAGTCTCTCGATGAACATGTTGAAAATTTAAGGGAAGTTCTCTTAACTCTTAAGATTGAGTACTTATTTGCTAATAGAAAGAAGTGTGAGTTTTGTACTAATAAAGTAATTTTTCTTGGTTTTGTAGTGAGATCACAAGGATTGCAAGCGGATGAGGAGAAGACAATGGTCATAGCCGAATGGCCTACACCCATAACCGCCGGCCAAATTAAGAGTGTTCATGGACTTGCTAGCTTCTATAGGAGGTTTGTGAGGGATTTTAGCATTGTTGCAGCCCCTCACACATAATTAACCAAGAATAAGGCCAAAATTGAGTTGGGAGAAGCTCAAGAAAAAACCTTCCAAGACTTGAGGGAACCATTGCTAGCACTCCCGGATTTCACCAAACCATTTGAGGTTCAGTGTGATGCGTCGGGAATAGGTATAAGAGGTGTCCTAATGCAACAAGGTAAGCCTCTTGATTTCTTTAGTGAGAAGTTGAAAGGTAAGGCTTAAACTACTAAACTTATGATAAGGAGCTCTATCGTTTGTTTAGAGTGTTTAAGACTTGGTAACACTACCTATGGCCTAATAAATTTGTCTTACATACGGATCATGCATCTCTAAAATATTTTAGAAGCCAAGATAACTTGACAGGAGACATGGTAGATGGATGAAGTTCACTAAAATATTTCTCTATATTATCAAGTATAAGAAAGGAAAATATATGTAGTTGTGGATGCTCTTTATAGGAGATATACCTTAATCACTTATTTAGACTCTAAAGTGTCATGATTTTCTTACATTAAGGAGTTGTATGCTAATGATGATAATTTTGATGATATCAATAACATGTGTTTTTTTAAGGGATCTAGGGATACATTTTATTTATTTGATGGATTCTTGTTTAGAATTGACAATGTATGCATACCTAGATGGCTAGGTGTTCTCTTAGACTTTTGCTTGTTGAGGAAGCCCATAAGGGAGGTTTAATGGGACATTTTGGGAAGAAAAAAGACATATCACACGCTGTATACATATGTTTATAGGCCACACATGCTTAGGGATGTAGAACATTTGCTTAAGAGATGTCTAGAGTGTCTTAAGGCTAAGAGTAAGCATATACCTCACAGTTTGTACTCACCATTGCCGATTTCTCATGGTCCATGAGAGGACATTAGTATGTATTTTATTTTTGGATTACCTGGGACTAAGAAGGGGAGAGACTCTATATTTGTGGTTGTTGATAGGTTTTCTAAGATAACACATTGTATTTCTTGCAAATAAGACGATGATGCATCAAATGTAGCTAACCTTTTATTTAGGGGAGTTGTAAGGCTTCATGGGATACCTAGAACTATTGTCAGTGATAGGGATGTTGAGTTTCTAAGTTACTTTTGTAAGACACTTTGGGAAAAACGAGGAACTAAGTTGCTATTCTCTACTTCTAGTCACCCTCAAACGGATGGTTATACCGAGGTAACTAATAGGACTTTCGGAACCATCATTAAAATAACCATACCTCTTGGGAAGATGTATTACCCCATGTTGAGTTTGCTTATAATAGGTCCATTTCATTCATCTATTTCTATGACTCCTTTCGATTGTGTTTATCGTTTGAATCCGCTTACCCATTTTGATCTTATATCGTTGCCTCTCAAAGAGCGAGTAGATTTTAATGTAGAAAAATAGGTGGATCATATCAAGGCTATACATGCTAGAACATATGCCAATTTTGAGGAGAAAAGTTAGCAAAACAACCGCCTACAAGAATCAAGGAAGGAAGGAGTTGCTCTTTGGACCGGGAGATTTAATGTGGTTGTACTTGAGGAAGGATAGGTTCCCGAAGAAGCGGAAGAGCAAGTTGTCCCCACATGGAGATGGACCATTTAAGGTTCTTCACAAGGCTGGAAATAATGCATATGTCTTGGAGCTACTGGAGGATTATGAGGTTAACATTACATTCAATGTAGGTGACCTTAGTCCTTTCTACTCTTTGGATGATGTTGAAGATTCGGGGACGAGTCTTTTGCAAGAAGGGGAGGTTGATGAAGAACCATCACCTTCACCATTACCACCACCATCTCCTAGTCCTCAAGAGTCCAATGTTGAAGGAAGGATCACGTGAGCAAGATCTAATTAAGGAGACCATTAATTGTTGAAGGAAGAGGCAAAAGAGCAATAGCCAATGAGCTAGATTCCATGATGTTAGTTTTTGTATCTAAGGAATCAACAATGACCTTAGGTGCATCCATAAGGATACTTGTGGCTATCTCACCCATGGAAGGAGGTGGGGACAAGCGTGATAAAAGATAGCTCACGTGAAACATGCCCCATGCATCCCCATGCACACGTGATCCCTTTCACTCCTAGGTGAGTACTTCTCTAGCAAATACATATATTTTAGCCTCTTGATTCATTCTCATTTAGTAGTTGGATAATAATACATTTTAATATGTTTGTAAGTCTCAAATGTAGAAACTCTTATAAAGCTTATTTTGGACTTTAAGACTTTAACTTGTTTTTATTTGTCAAAACTAATTTCTTTTTTTTTTTTGATTTTACAGAGATTCTAGGGTATATAAAAACTCTCTCTAGATTGGTTATAAAATTAGATTATCCATTCTCAATATCGTTTTCACGTGAGAATTACAATCCAAAGAGAGGATTTTGGTGAGCAAACACAAGTTGTTGTTTCAAGCTTAGTTGTCTTACGTGTGTCAAGCTTCTCTAAGATTGGTGCTTATAAGCTCCATATGCATCCTCTTTGTGCTTCTCAACCTCCGTTGTTGAGTTGTGTGGAGTTTATAAGGTGGGGTCGTGGCTGCATTGTTTGGGTCTTTGATTCCTAGATCAAAGGTTCTTTCAATTGTCTTCTTAACGGTTTTATCTTCTCTACCTTCATCTACTTCCATTATTCTCTTGTCATTTTTGTGTCTTCTCCATACCTTGTTGGTTTCTTGTGCAAAGTGTGTTAAACTTTAATCCATTCAATTGTCAGGAGGTCTCATTGTCCAGATCGAAGAAATATGGGTCATTCTTGTACATTATGTTTATTAGTAATGCACCGAAAACAAAAGAGATCACATAGTTGACATATTAGATGTACGTAAAATTGACATGCCAGGAAAGTATTCGGGGCTTTGATTTGTAATGGTCATTCAAAGAAGGTAACTTTTGAGAGGATCAAGGATAGGACTGATATAAAACTTTAAGGATGGACACAAAATTTGTAATCCGAATTTGAGAATGAGGTGCTTCTAAAATTGGGGTGTTAAAAGTATCCCCACATATATCATGATTGTATTCAAACTCCTGTATGGTATAATTGATAATATCCATTCCATGATGACTCGGTTTTGGTGGAAAGTTAGGATAAAAAAGATGTATTTATTGGAAGAGTTAGAAAAATCTTCACCTTTCAAAGTAGTTTAGGGGAATGTAGTTTAGAGACCTACATACCTTCAACCATGCTTTCTAGATAAATAGGAGTAGAGCTTGCTGATAACACAACCTTCATTAATCTATAGGGATCTCAAGATCACATACTTCAAGATTGGAAGTTTTATCTAGTCTCATATAACAACACAACTCTAGTTACTCATGATGTAGCCTATGACGGCAAAGTTATTGTTGATAGAGGGAGTATGGCGGATGGTTGGTAGCGGATGGTAAAATATCAAGGAGGATGCATGAGTGGTGGAGATAAGGGTAAACCAATTATAAGTTTGTGAGAGTAATTCAAACAAATGATTATTTGAAAATTGATAATCCTTTGATGTAACAAGGGCGGATGGAATGTTGACAAAGTACAAGCTTGCTTCGAGAAGGAAGATGTTGCTTTTATTATCGCAATGCCCTATAGTATCCATCTGGCTCGGGATGAGAGGGTTTGGTGTCCAACCTAAGATAGGAAGTTTTGGTGAGGTCAACCTAATTGGTCAGAGAGATGCAGACACATAACTATTTGGAAAAAATACTTAAGTGTAGAGGTCATGGATACCGTACGGGTTGTGTGGAAGTTAAATTACCCCAAAGACGAGCCTCTTTGCATATAGGTTTGATATGAGTGTTGTGGAGTGTGAGTTGCGAGTAGGGGAGAGCAAAATAATCCGATATGATCAATCCGATCCGACGTAAAAAAACATCTGATCCGACAAGATCCGACAAATTGTTATCCGAATCCGATCCGATCCGGGCCAAATTTCCAAATACTTGAATCGGATACGGAATGCATTTTTTTGGTCGGATATCCGAGTATATAAGAGTTATATAGTATGTTTTAAATATATGTTAACAAAAAACACTTAGCACACCTGATAGAGTGTTTATGGAGACAAGGCTGATTTTTCATGTTGGTCTCTATTTCGAATCTCTTGCGCCGCATACTGACATGTGCAAAGAGTAGTTCAACTTCTTCACTCAACCTTACATTGTCAATTACTACTTGTCTTAATCCTTGGTATTACTCGTCTTCGATGCTCCTCCGGTTTTTTGCTTATGCACTCAGATTCTTTAAATTTTGTTCCCAATATCTTCGTTCAACCTCTTCACTCAACCTTTCACTCAGCTTCTCAATTAATCGTATTCGTCACTCAGTATTACTCATCTTTTGTCAACTTTCACAAAATTTATCGAGTTTAATTAAATTTCGGATATATCGGATGCCCGGATCGGATATCCGATTTGATCCGATTCCGAAGCTTCGGATATCGACCATGCCCGGATCGGATTTGGATAGTAGTTTTAGAAATTTTCCGGATCGGATATCCGGGTGTTCGGATCGAATCGGATCGGATATCCGACTTTGCTCAGCCCTAGTTGCGAGTGAGGCATGAGGTGCATGATGAGATATGTGATCAATGCTCAACCACTCCAAAATCGTTAATCCATGCATGTGTATATAGAAATTTGGAGTTATTTGAAGATAAACCATCAATATTCCTCTAATGTGTAGCGGTTTGTACTTGTTGGTGGCAATGTGCAACTTCAAGAAGGAGCAACTACAACATTTGTAGTGCGAGGGTAGTGAGATTACACGTAGAATGACCTTCATGATGGGAGGAGGTTGTGACATTAAGAATATGGTAGGAACCAATCTATTGCAAACATCGATTTGTTCTTGATAATTGTGTATATTTATTAAATTTATGTGGGTATATTTATATATTTATGTGGGTATATCTATATATTATACTAAAGTACACTACATTAATGCTGACGTGGCGCCCCCACGATTTTTTTCGTATTAAATCTTTTACTAAATCACGATTAAGCCAATAAAACTTTTTTACTAAAATAAAATTTTAAATAATATCAAAATCTACAAAATCTCTACGTTTTATCCCTAACAGAATTTACGTTGGGATAAACCCTAAACTTTTCTTGTACTTTAAAAGAAATATCCAAACAATAAATATCAAAATCTACTAAATCTAATAATATCTATCGATTACACAATTTACGTTGACTGACGATAAAACATAAACTTCTCCTGTATGTTTTATTCCTCCCACTATATATACAAATAATATGTCATCGTCTTCCATTCACTTCTTGTTTTCCAATATTGATCAAATTCTTTCATCTTTCCAGTGTTTTGATAAATTGAAGAAATTTGTGAGTTGCTTCGTCATATCGTTTTCAGGTCATTCTCTATGTTGTCCCCTTACTGTCATTCCTTTTTTTTAGCACCGATTTTCAATCATTGCATTCGTTTTGCTATCGTTTATTTATTTTCAAATCTATCAATTTTCAAATCTACATTTTTATCCTCAAATTCCTTCACATACGCATGTCTGTTTCACGATTTATGTGTTGTGTGTAATCTATAGTTCGAGGGAATATGTGAAATTTGTTATAAATAACCCTATTATTTTCTCCATATGCTTGAATTTCTCGTATTTCTGTAATTTGTTTTCAAGAACTAGTGTTTCAACAACTTGTAAGAACAAGAGTTTCAATAACTTGCAAATAATCCATCTATTTTATTATACGTTTTTTCTAATTTTGATATTTCGTTACTTCTTAAAATAATTCACATCTTTCGTTAATTTTTTATTCAATTTCGATTTTTTACAACAAAGTTTTATTCTGATTTGGATTTTTTAATTTTATTGTGTATTTTTATTCAGATTCCAAGAAAATGTTTTGTTCAGGTTACTTTGACTACAAATTTTCGGGGTCATCAAAATTTTTAACAGTTAATTTTTTATTTTAAAAAAATTTCAAATCTTTCGTTAATTTTTAAAAAAATAAAACAACGTGCGACAACTTATATCTTTAAAAGATTTCGTTAATTTTTTTCCCAATAATTCTCTTAAGATTTTGTTTTTACATTTATTTCAACTACAAATTCGGTTTTATACAATCGTAAAAACAATTTGTTGTAAACGACAATCGTCTTTTGTTTTAACAATTTTTTTAATTAAGTTTTGCTCTTCTATATACTCTACTAAGATAAACTACACTAATGCTGATATGACGCTCCCGTAATTTTTCTTGGATTAAATATTTTACTAAATCACGAATTAAGCCAATAAATCTTTTTTTACTAAAATAAATTTTTAAAAAATCTTTTTTTAACTATATCTAATAATATCAAAATCTACAAAATCTTTGCGTTGTTATCCCCAACAGAATTTACGTTGAGATAAACCCTAAACTTCTCATATACGTTAAAAAACAAATCCAAACAAAACAAAATATTTTTTTTAACTAAATCTGTTATTATCAAAATTTACAAAATCTTTGCGTTATTATCCCCTAACAGAAATTACATTGGGATAAAACCTAAACTGCTCGTGTACGTTAAAAAACAAATCCAAACAAAATAATTTTTTAAAAAAAAAAATAAATCTTTTTTTAACTAAATATACTAATATCAAAATCTACAAAATATTTGCGTAGTTATACCCTACACAATTTACGTTGAGATAAAAACCTAAACTTTTCTTATACTTTAAAAAACATATCCAAACAACAAATATCAAAATCTACTAAATCTAATAATATCTACCGACTACACGATTTACGTGACGATAAAACCTAAACTTCTTCTTTATGTTTTATTTCTTCCACTATATATACAAATAATATCCCATCGTCTTTCATTCAATTCTTATTTTCCAATATTGATCAAATTCTTTCATTTTTTACAGGGTTTTGATAATTTGAAGAAATTTCTGAGTTGCTTCATCATATCGTTTTCAAGTTACTCTCTACGTTGTTATCCCCTCACTATCATTCCTTTTTTTAACACCAATTTTCAATCGTCGCATTCGTTTTGCAATCGTTTATTTATTTCCAAATCTACCAATTTTCATATCTACGTGTTTATCTTCAAATTCAGTCACATTCGCATGCATGTTTCACGATTTATGTGTTGTGTGTAATCTATATATATCATTAATATTCACGCACAATTTTCATATCTACGTGTTTATGGCTTAACTTGATTTAATAAAAGATTTAATCCGAGAAAAAACCCTGTAGGCGTCACGTCAGCATCAGTGTAGTCTAGTTTAGTAGTATATATAGAAGATATAGAATTTATACAAGTTCTCAAACCATCACTTTTAATAGGTCAACGACCCATATAACGGATATTAATTTATGAATAAAAATTATACTTCAACTTAGCCAAAAATCGCTGAAAAATACTTAGCGACCCCAAAACAGTAAGCCAGCGATCTACAAAACAGTAGGCCAACGACCCACAAAACAGTAGGCCAACGACCCACAAAACAGTAGGCCAACGACCCACAAAACAGATATTAATCCGTTATGAATAAAAATTATACTTAACTTAGCCAAAAATCGCTGAAAATACTTAGCGACCCCCAAAACAGTAGGCCAACGACCCACAAAACAGTAGGCCAGCGACCCACAAAACAGTAAGTCAACGACCCACCAAACAAATATTAATCCGTTATGAATAAAAATTATACTTAACTTAGCCAAAAGGCCAAGAAATGTGTGATTTGTTTAATCTTCAAACTCTATATTTATACAAGTTATCAAACTGTCAGACTTACTTATAATCAATGTAGGATAGGAAATTCCGTGAAATTTTTTAGCGTAAATAGATTGAACTTATAATCCTTCAAAAATAAATTATGAAAAAAACAAAAATATTCCCAATAAATAAATTACTTAAAATAATTAGAAGATCTTGTTAGTTAATTTTACAAATTTTTATTTATTTTTGGATTGATAAAAAAGATTTTATGGTTTAATAAGTTAATTAAAAAAAATTTAACCCTATAAAATTTGTGAGAATGACACGTTTGTAGTCTAGTTTAGTAGTAAATAAATATAGATTTATGTATACTGCATAGGCTTTTGTTATTTATAAAAAAATAATATAAGACATTTAATATATTTTGTGTAATTCTTTTAGAAAAACGTCTTATTGCTTCGGAAGTTTCTTAAAAGGACTTAAATATTTTGGTAGAAAATATTTATTATTTAAGAAAAAGTGGAAATACAGAAGAAGTGGGGAAGAGACTCTCTGCTCAGGGCTGGTAATTCCTGTCGATTGGTTCGATGTTTTTCTCTCATTCTATTCCTCTCTCTCATTGTCTTTCCCCATCTAGCACACCCTCTCTAGATTCTCTCTCTTCGTCACCCACATTACATTGAGATCTCTACCCTGTTAGCTTCATTCTCCTGTCAACGATCTACAACCTCGATTCTTCCTGTCTACTCCAATCCCCTTTTCTTTATTCTTTTCTCAATCATCAACTCCAACTGGCACTTCAAATCGGAAATTTGGTAGGTACGTATTTCGATTCTCTTGTTTTCGGTCAATTTCAAGAATTCTTTGTATTTGGGTGGTTTTTTCATTTTAGCTCGGTGATGATCGTTCTGCTTGTTGGTGTTTTTCTTGACCTGCAACGATGGATTCTGATAAAACATTCAGCTGTAGAGTTTCTTTTTTTAGTTTGACTTTGATTTTGTACCTCTTAGGGTTGTGCTGATCAACATTGCGACAGCATACGCTGTCAGCTCTTGATTTTTTACCTTCTCAACTTACTTGTTTATTCTTGAGTATGCCCCTAATTGACCGTTCAACTTACGATAACCTTATGCTTGATAATCTGGTCAATTAGGTTTGAAGGCTGCAAAACCCTTTTTTTGATTTTCTAAACCTCAGTTTTAATTGCTTCTTTACCTTGTCCTTTTGCTTTTGTTAGGTTTTTCTTTTCAGTGCAAATTTGCGTAGCTATCGCTTCCTCCAGGAGAAGATCCTTTCTGGGCCGGTTTTTTCCTGCTCAAAATCGGGGTTTTCTGGGTTCTGGAGGCAAAAGGGTTCTTGATCATCATCGACATTCAAAGCGACAACTGGAATCTTCCTTCATGATCATATGTTAATACTTTGATTTACCTGAGCTGCAAAAGACTGCATAAATGACTAAGGGTAGGATAAGGAATAAGATTCGGCATAGCAGTCTTTACTCGTTTTGTGTAAGGCCACAAGTTACTGAGACCAATGGAACAGACCCAGATGAGGAAGAAGGTCCTGTCTATTCACGAATTGTGTATTGCAACCAGCCTCACCTTCACCGTAAGAAGCCTCTTAGATATGCCTCAAATAACATATCCACAACCAAGTATAACGTTGTCACCTTCCTGCCAAAAGCCCTTTTTGAACAGTTTCGCCGTGCTGCTAACATATACTTCCTTATCGCCTCACTTCTGTCACTCACTTCTATTTCACCCTTTTCTGCTGTCAGTATGCTCGCTCCTCTTGCACTCGTTGTAGGGCTCACTATGGCTAAGGAGGCCATTGAGGATTGGAGGAGGTTTATTCAAGATATGAGGGTGAATAACCGTAAAGTTGAAGTTCATAATGGGGAGGGAGCATTTGTGTCAAAGGCGTGGCAGGAGGTTCGGGTTGGAGATGTGCTTAAAGTGGTGAAGGACCAGTTTTTCCCAGCAGATCTGCTTCTCATATCTTCTGATTATGAAGATGGTATCTGCTATGTGGAGACTATGAATTTAGATGGTGAGACAAACCTGAAGGTAAGGCGGGCCTTGGAGGTAACCTTGCCTCTAGATGATGACGCTAGCTTTAGGGATTTCAGTGGGACTATTAAATCTGAAAGCCCAAACCCTAATCTGTACACATTTGTTGGTAATTTTGAGTATGACCGTCAGGTTTATCCTCTTGATCCCAGTCAGATTCTATTAAGGGACTCAAAGCTAAGGAATACTGCGCACGTCTATGGAGTGGTAATATTTACAGGTCATGAATCCAAAGTCATGCAAAATGCTACGGAGTCCCCTTCTAAAAGGAGTGGAATTGAAAGAAAAATGGACCGCATTATATACTTACTTTTTTCAGTCCTTGTGTTGATTTCGTTGCTCAGCTCGGTTGGATATGCTGTGAAAACAGTTTATGAGATGCCGGCTGAATGGTACTTGCAGCCTCGAATAGCTATACAGTTTGATGATCCGAGTAAACCAGTTTCCTCTGGACTTGTTCACCTTGTTACTGCACTCATCTTATACGGATATCTGATACCTATATCTCTGTATGTTTCAATTGAGTTTGTGAAGTTTCTCCAAGCTATCTTCATTAACCAGGATATACAAATGTATCATGAAGAATCAGGCACTTGTGCTCAAGCCCGGACATCAAACCTGAACGAGGAGTTAGGCCAGGTTGATACCATACTTTCAGACAAAACTGGCACTTTGACATGCAATCAAATGGACTTTCTAAAATGTTCAATTGCTGGGACAGCATATGGGACACGCAACAGTGAGGTTGAGGTTGCTGCGGCCAAGCATATTGCCCTGGAACACAGTAATTCGGAAATTGAGCTGGAAACGGTGGTAACATCCCAGGATGATAGGGGTACTAAACATGTGATTAAGGGCTTTGGCTTTGAGGATAGCAGGCTTATGAATGGCAACTGGTTAAATGAGCCAAACTTGGAAAATATTGTTTTGTTCTTCCGTATTCTTGCTATTTGTCAGTCTGCCATTCCAGAATTGAACGAGGCTACTGGCTCTTATACTTACGAAGTGGAGTCTCCTGACGAAAATGCTTTTCTCGTTGCGGCAAGAGAATTTGGCTTTGAGTTCTATAAAAGAACTCAGTCCAGTGTTTTCATCCGTGAGAGATATCCTTATTATGGGCAACCAGTTGAAAGGTTGGTACTTACTACTTAGTATCAGTGTTTTCCTTTCGTAATGTTTCATGATAAACACTTACCTTGTGGTTTTCTTTTTTCATTGATTTATTCAGGGAGTACAAAGTCCTTAATCTCTTGGAATTCACCAGCAAAAGAAAGAGGATGTCTGTAATTGTCCGGGATGAGGAAGGAGATATTTTCCTCTTCTGTAAAGGTGCTGACAGGTTTGTGAAAATCCTTCTTTATTGGGCGGCTAGCAGCATTGGTGATCTACTTTCATTCCTCCACTAAAATCATTATGACCTCTTTCATGGATAAAATCCTATTGACGACTTCACTGTTATTGCTTACAGTATAATTTTTGACCGACTATCAAAGAATGGGAAGACATATCTGGAAGCCACCACTGTGCATCTTAATGAATATGGGGATGCTGGGTTGCGTACCTTAGCACTTTCCTACAAAAAAATTGAAGAGGTCGAGTACAATGCTTGGAACAATGAGTTCCAAAAAGCAAGAATCTCGATTGGAGCTGATAGAGACATAATGTTGGAAAGGGTAGCTGATATGATGGAAAAGGAGTTGATCCTTGTTGGTGCAACTGCTGTGGAGGACAAGCTTCAGAAAGGGGTACAGTTTGCCATTCGTTATATGAATGTATCAAAAAATCGTTTTCTTTACTAACTTATTTTAGCTCTCTACTTCCAGGTACCACAATGCATAGATAAGTTAGCCCAAGCTGGTTTGAAGATCTGGGTTCTCACTGGCGATAAAATGGAAACTGCGATCAACATAGGGTTAGTTCTTTTCTAGTTTTTTCAGATTGTCACTTTAGCTGTGCAGTTCGGTGATTTTAGTGTTTAGCAGTCATAGATCTGATCAGCAGAGTAAAATAAGATCAACTTTGAAGCAATAAAGGAGACAGAGTGTACTGTGTCCATATCCATGGGTTTTGCATAGTAAAGCTCTATTTGTGTTTATTACAGATTTGCATGTAGTCTCCTCCGTCCAGGCATGAAGCAGATTTGTATATCAGCAAACAGGGAGGAGGGAGGCCCTGATTCCAAAGAGGTATCGATTATCTTATAGTGAAATATGGCAGTTTTCTTGGAAGGCTATGTTGTATTATGCTGAGAAATTAATGTATTTGACTTCACTCAGGCAATCAAAGAGAACATTTTGCTGCAAATGACCAATGCCTCTCAGATGATCAAGCTTGAAAAGGATCCTCATGCTGCTTTTGCCTTAATTATTGATGGGAAAAGCTTAGCTTATGCATTAGAGGATGACATGAAACTCCACTTCCTAAATCTGGCAATTGACTGTGCATCCGTTATTTGCTGTCGTGTCTCTCCCAAGCAGAAAGCACTGGTACGCTTTGATCTCAAGATTTCTACTATAGTACTTTATTGCTTCTGCTTATATTGATCTATTTGATTCTTTAACTTGCGTAATGGTTGCGAGTATGTGCAGGTAACAAGGTTAGTAAGGGAAGGAACCGGGAAAACCACCTTGGCTATTGGTGACGGTGCAAATGATGTTGGGATGATTCAAGAGGCGGATATTGGAGTGGGTATCAGCGGGGCAGAAGGTATGCAGGTATGTTCCCTCCTGTTCTTCGTCCCTTGTGTTAGGAATTTAGGATATATGATGTACTTACAGATGTAATTTAATCATGAAGATATAGTTCCAATATATACTTAATAAATCTTTTGTGGGCAGACTCGTGGGATTTAGTTGATTAACTTGATATCAGCACTTTAGCCCTAAAATCTCCCCTTGATTATGCATTATAGAGTCTCAGACCTTAACCATGTAAAACTTGATCTTTTTCGTATTTAATAAACTAATATTTTATTTTGTGGGGGCCTCACTAGAGACTAAATAGTCCCTTGATAGTCAATATGCTAATTTCTCACGAAGTTGTCAGCAATTTGCAGGCTGTTATGGCAAGTGATTTTTCAATCGCCCAATTCCGGTTCCTGGAGAGACTTCTTCTCGTTCATGGACACTGGTGTTACAAGAGAATTGCTCAGATGGTAAGTACGGTGCTTCTTATGTAAGCAATTCTTATGACTGTATGTATGCATTCACTTCAGTACAGTGCCGATCATTTATACTATAAGCAATAAGCAAGTCCTATGACTGTATGTGTGTTTTGTAATCCATGTTTTGTTACTGTTGTGTACAGATATGCTACTTTTTCTACAAGAACATAGCTTTTGGCCTTACACTCTTCTACTTCGAGGCATTTGCTGGGTTTTCTGGGCAAACAATATACGACGACTTGTATTCACTGTCATTCAATGTCATAGTTACCTCGTTACCCGTCCTTGCTCTTGGAGTATTCGAACAAGATGTTTCTTCGGATGTCTGCCTACAGGCAAGTTCAAATTTAAAACATACTTTCCATTTGCTTTGTCATATCATTGATGTCATTTTATAATGTTTCCAGTTCCCTGCACTCTACCAACAAGGACCAAAAAACTTGTTCTTTGACTGGTACAGAATACTAGGCTGGATGGCCAATGGTGTCTACTGCTCTCTTGTTGTCTTCTTCCTTAACATCGTCATCTTGTCGAAGCAAGCATTCCGAGCTGGCGGGCAGACCTCAGACATGGCCTCCATGGGAACGACAATGTTCACCTGTGTGATCTGGGCCGTGAATTGCCAGATTGCCCTTACGATGAGCCATTTCACGTGGATCCAACACGTTCTCATTTGGGGGAGTATCGCGATGTGGTACCTCTTCCTCCTCATCTATGGCTTCTTTGAGCTGTCAGGGTATGCCTACCATCTCCTCATAGAGGTCCTTTCCCCGGCTCCACTATTCTGGGCTACGGCACTGGTTGTGACAACTGCATGCAACCTACCGTACCTGGCCCACATCGCGTTCCAAAGATCGTTCAACCCGATGGATCACCACATAATACAGGAGATCAAGTACTACAGGAAGGATTTGGAGGACCAGAACATGTGGACAAGGGAGCGATCCAAGGCGCGGACGAAGACCAAGATCGGTTTCACAGCGAGGGTGGAAGCGAAGATCAGGCTGCTCAAGGCTAAGCTTCATAAAAAGCAGTCACTTTCATTCAGTTCACAGTAGGTTTTCCTACGTTCTTTCTTTCTTTCCTTGTCAATACTGGGTACTGAGATTTAGGGTGCATGGCCATTTTGCAAATTTGTTAGATTTCTATGGCCATTTTTTCTCTTCTTTTTTGGTTTAAATGATTTTCTAGCAGGTTTTCCTACTGTCTTTATAGGTAAGTAAGTTTGCTGATTTGCCATCCATTAGAAGAAACTACAGAGTAGGTATTTTCAGGTGAGTTGTATGTAAAATAATTTATACAGATGAGAAGACAAGCTTGTGATATTGTTATAAAAAGTTTGTTGTACAATTGTATCATCTTTTCAACTGTTTTTTCATTCGAAAATTGTTTGGCACATGCTATATCAATGCTCTCACTCTCTATTATTATGGCAAGATACTATCTTGACAAATTTTTTTGGCAAATCGCTCTTGTGATGTGGTTAGAGGTTGTTCTGGGGGAATTCAATTATTTTTTCTCTGGTGCTGGATTGTTTTGACAGTTAGAAATGAAACGGTGTTCAATGAAAGTCCGAAGCAGTCCTATGTGCTCAAAGCCAAATTCTCTTGCCGCAACGAGAAAAGCATTTTCGTCAGGAGACTCCACTTCGTAAGTATAAGAGCCAGTAGCCTCGTTCAATTCTGGAATGGCAGACTGACAAATAGCAAGAATACGGAAGAACAAAACAATATTTTCCAAGTTTGGCTCATTTAACCAGTTGCCATTCATAAGCCTGCTATCCTCAAAGCCAAAGCCCTTAATCACATGTTTAGTACCCCTATCATCCTGGGATGTTACCACCGTTTCCAGCTCAATTTCCGAATTACTGTGTTCCAGGGCAATATGCTTGGCCGCAGCAACCTCAACCTCACTGTTGCGTGTCCCATATGCTGTCCCAGCAATTGAACATTTTAGAAAGTCCATTTGATTGCATGTCAAAGTGCCAGTTTTGTCTGAAAGTATGGTATCAACCTGGCCTAACTCCTCGTTCAGGTTTGATGTCCGGGCTTGAGCACAAGTGCCTGATTCTTCATGATACATTTGTATATCCTGGTTAATGAAGATAGCTTGGAGAAACTTCACAAACTCAATTGAAACATACAGAGATATAGGTATCAGATATCCGTATAAGATGAGTGCAGTAACAAGGTGAACAAGTCCAGAGGAAACTGGTTTACTCGGATCATCAAACTGTATAGCTATTCGAGGCTGCAAGTACCATTCAGCCGGCATCTCATAAACTGTTTTCACAGCATATCCAACCGAGCTGAGCAACGAAATCAACACAAGGACTGAAAAAAGTAAGTATATAATGCGGTCCATTTTTCTTTCAATTCCACTCCTTTTAGAAGGGGACTCCGTAGCATTTTGCATGACTTTGGATTCATGACCTGTAAATATTACCACTCCATAGACGTGCGCAGTATTCCTTAGCTTTGAGTCCCTTAATAGAATCTGACTGGGATCAAGAGGATAAACCTGACGGTCATACTCAAAATTACCAACAAATGTGTACAGATTAGGGTTTGGGCTTTCAGATTTAATAGTCCCACTGAAATCCCTAAAGCTAGCGTCATCATCTAGAGGCAAGGTTACCTCCAAGGCCCGCCTGACCTTCAGGTTCGTCTCACCATCTAAATTCATAGTCTCCACATAGCAGATACCATCTTCATAATCAGAAGATATGAGAAGCAGATCTGCTGGGAAAAACTGGTCCTTCACCACTTTAAGCACATCTCCAACCCGAACCTCCTGCCACGCCTTTGACACAAATGCTCCCTCCCCATTATGAACTTCAACTTTACGGTTATTCACCCTCATATCTTGAATAAACCTCCTCCAATCCTCAATGGCCTCCTTAGCCATAGTGAGCCCTACAACGAGTGCAAGAGGAGCGAGCATACTGACAGCAGAAAAGGGTGAAATAGAAGTGAGTGACAGAAGTGAGGCGATAAGGAAGTATATGTTAGCAGCACGGCGAAACTGTTCAAAAAGGGCTTTTGGCAGGAAGGTGACAACGTTATACTTGGTTGTGGATATGTTATTTGAGGCATATCTAAGAGGCTTCTTACGGTGAAGGTGAGGCTGGTTGCAATACACAATTCGTGAATAGACAGGACCTTCTTCCTCATCTGGGTCTGTTCCATTGGTCTCAGTAACTTGTGGCCTTACACAAAACGAGTAAAGACTGCTATGCCGAATCTTATTCCTTATCCTACCCTTAGTCATTTATCGCGCTAAACATTAAAGTCACAGATATTTTATACAAGTACAAATATTTAGAAAATTACAATTAAACTAGTATAAAATTAAAATTACACCAGATAAATGTATCCTATTGTTTTTTTTGGCGGTAGTGTGCAAAGGAACACAATAGAAAGGCGACAGCTACGTGATGAAGGCTGTGCAGTGTCCCGCAAGGAAAAGAATGACAAATCATCCAAATCCAATTCGTATCTTTGAAACGGCGTCGTTTTTACCTCACATTCTTTACCCTTCCTTCACAAATACAAATACAATAAACTAACACAGAATATACAGAGACGAGGGAGGAGAAGGAGAGGAGAAACAGAAACGTTTTCCTTGGAATTTTGGAGGATCAGAGCCAAGAGGAGAAGTTATCTTCTCCAAGGTATCGTCATACCTTGATCTTTTTCTTCTCTCTTGGCTCTGTCTCCACCTTCAGGCTGCTAATCCAGACAAATTCAATTGGGTGTTGCCAAGGAATACAATTCAATATCTCAGGTGTTATTGGTGTTGGGTTGTGTACAGGACCTCCTGACTTTTTCAAGGGTTCTAGAATACTTTATTGGGTTTGAGGAAAGGTTCATACTTGGATTTCGCTCTCAATTCAGATGGGGCCTCTAGTTGCCAATAAGTTTCGGGTCGACCGGAAGATCGGCAGCGGCTCCTTTGGAGAGATTTATCTCGGTTTGCTCTTCTTTGCTGCCTTCTGTTTTCTTTCTCCATTACCGTGTTTGGCTCTGTTAAGTTGATGCTTTTCTTGTTGCAGGCACAAATGTTAAGACAGATGAGGAGGTTGCAATTAAGCTTGTAAGAAGTTATTGTTTGTCCATTCATAACTGTTCATGGTTTTCAAGTCATTTTATCATCATCAATATTATGGAATCCCTGGTGAACTATGTGGGCATTGTCCCTTTCATGATATGGCTGTTGCTTTATTTTTGGTAGAATGATATGGATGTTGCTAGTTAAGCTGGAATAGCATAAATGATTATATAAATACATTTGTATTATTGTATGCTTATTGTCAGATATGTCTGGTCTTTTTTGTTTGGGATTCCAACCCGTGAACTATTAAGCTAATAAGGCATGGTGCTGCATATGTTTGATAATTTTTTCATTGGGTCTGGTGGGTTAAATGGAGTTAATTTATGCCTATTTTTTGTACCTGAGTGCCGGCCACATGTGGTAATTAGGTTCTTGCTAGTTTGGCAATCTTCCTCTTAGGTCAGTTACCTGACACATAAATATGACTTTGTTTTTGTTTTGAGCCAATTTGCTTTGCTTTTGTTGTATTTACCTATTAGGTGTTTGAACTTGCCTCTTTCTTTGAGGTGGTTTAACACCAGTTTATTAGTTTATAAACTTTATATATCGAGGAGTCCGTTTTTATCTAGGTTTGTATGTATTCATGGGAAAGATAGCAACGATGTTGGTTAAAGAGGGTTTGATTTCCAAATTTCGAGTTGGTTTTTGTTCTAACCTGTACTTACACGTGTTATACTTAGCCATAAGTGCTTGGAAGGTGCTGACTCGCTCCAATAAATCTGTTATTCACTAGTTTGATGTACATGCATCTTTTGATTTTGGGTGTGACTTTTCACTAGTTATGATATAAATCATTAATATTGTGTACATGGCTGAGGTGGATCTTCTTGAGTTTTTGTGGCAGTTATTTTTGACACATGTTTATTGGGGATTAAATGGTTGAAAGAATCTGATAGTCTTTGGAAGATGTTTTGGCATATGATGTTATATTTGTAGTTTAATTGCGATTAAGGATATTTTCGATGCATGTTTACTTCATTCATTCTTACAAGAATCTAGAGGAGTGCGTACAGTGTGTTAGAATGCAAAATAGTCAGGAAAGATTTTATGGTTTAAGCCATACTAGTCTTGAATATTAGCTTCAATTTATGAATTTTTGGGTCACTACTGCGCCAGTAGAACCATAAGCGTCTGAAATCTTAATAGCTGTTGCATCCTTGGCAGCGATAGGAGAAGCTACTTGGCTTGCAGAAAGATCAACCTGAATAGTTGTAGTCCGTGTACTGATGGACCATGGTTAAGCTGTCAAACAGGGAATGCTAGGATAACTGACAGAGAAGTAGTGTAGATAGGGGATTTATTTAGCCTTCTAGTGATCTACCCAGAAAATATATTTTAGAAGGCATTATTAGCCGTGAAGTTGCTCTCTTTGTGGCTTTGTGGATTCCCATGGGGTTTCCCTATGATTGTTTTGGTGTGTATAATCGATCTATGCTGGTTTTACACTCTATCACAGATTCACAGTGTTCTTGATTATAACTCAATCCAATATGTTATGGTCTATTTATTTATCCAAGTTAGGAATGTGGTTAGAATGATGTCTTACTATCAGAAATGAAAAGCAACAAAGGACATAGGGTTATCAAGATGTATGATTGAGATTGCACAAAATAAAAATCGTGCGCATTGTTAAGGGCTTTTCGTGTGCAACATTTAGGATTTTATGTTTTTTTTTTGTGCATAATTTGAGGAAAATAACTTGCACTTTTTTTGCATAGCTCAAGAGAATAGTTAGAGTAAGATAGTTCACACACATTCCTTTTCATAATTTGACTTAGTAAAATGCATATTTTGTACTCTTCAAGTGCATAACTAGAGTAAGAAAGTGTATATGCATAATTTTTACTCCTCAATTCTTCATTTGTATAATTCGACATATTAAAGTGCGTATATTGTACTAGTCAAGTGTTTAACTTTGGAACTGCACTGTTGGCCCTTAGATTAACATTCAAATTGTTTATTCTATTGGAAGTGCACTTTTGGTCCTTACTTGGTTAGTCGTGCACATGAATTTAATCTTATGTGGAGGAGTTGATTTTGTTAGTTTGTATCATATAATCATTATTCTCACCATAAATATTATGCTCACCATAAATATTATTTATTGTGTGTAGGACATTAGGAAACCAAATCTCTGATCACTAAATGTAAAAAGGTTCGCGTTTTCTTGATCAAAATATGGGTCTCCAAGACTTTTAAGTAGTGGGTGGCCTATATGGATGAAGTGAAAACCAATTAACTGGCTGAGGAAATTAAATAGCTGAGTGGAATCCTATGTAATACCATTATGATTTTTGATTTATATTCAGTGGAAAAAAGAAATCAAAATGTGTACAGTCACTAATGTTTTTTATGGAATAAATTACCCCACTTGTGTTTAAAAGTTTTTTAAATTTTTTTGACTTCAAATTATACAGTTGTTCTAAACTGATTTTGAAATAATAAATTGAAGGACATATGTTTAAAGTGCATTATGGTATTTTGCAAGCATATTTAGCAACAGTACATTATTTCTTCAAGGTCCAACATGTAGAATATAGATGTCATTGGAGATTCAAAAATCAGATATGTTGTAACTTGAGGTTATCACAAAAAACAAGTATTGCCTCTAACAAATAGCCCAATGAAAAGTTGGAGCAACATTTAACTAGAGAGTATTATGACCATATCTATCTACAAGTAAAAGTTAAGAGTAGAGTTCCATGTAGAAATTTCCGAGTGGAATGAGTATTTTATGAACTTCAGTTTTTTCATAAAAAAAAACTTGAACATATATGCTAATAAATTTCCAATGATTTAGTAGCCCTTCAAGACTTGTTTGTCCGTTGCATTGTTCTACAAATTTGATAAGTGGGTTGTCAATATGCTAAGTCGGATTTGGCTTCTGTTTTAAGTATATCTTTGTTGATTTCCATCTTCAGCTGTCCTTCAAACCCAGAAGGCCTAGCCTCTTCCTTTTCTGTTTGCTTTAGTCTTCCTGGTTTGCCCTAAGTCTGTCTGGGAACTGGAACATGATCGCACATATTTTTGAAGCATCATTTTGAGTTCTTGCTTTATATTAGTTTTTGCTTTGAAGCTCATACTAGGAATGTATTTGTAGATGTCAAAACTTAACCATCAACGAAATCAATGCTGCATGTCACAAATTCATCTACTTTGAAATATTTTTGTTAACGTAGTACATATTTATGCTATGGAATAAATAGTTCCTTACTGAGTTTACTATGTTTTTTTTCTCAGGAAAGTGTTAAGACAAAGCATCCACAACTTCATTACGAGTCAAAGCTGTATAAAATTCTTCAAGGAGGAAGTAATTAAGTTCTTCGTGTTGTTTATGCATGGAGTGATTTTTATTATTGTAGCTAATAATTATTACAATTATTTCCGCTAACATAGTATTCCTGTATTTTCTATACTGGTGTTGGCAGCTGGCATCCCGAGTGTGAAGTGGTTTGGTGTTGAAGGGGACTATAATATACTCGTAATAGATTTACTCGGTCCTAGTTTGGAAGATCTATTCAACTTCTGCAGTAGAAAGTTCTCTTTAAAAACTGCTCTCATGCTTGCGGATCAGATGGTAGGATATGGCTCACTATACAATTCAAAGTTAATGTTTTATTTAGTCCAATATTCTGGCCCGTCAATCAAGTTAATGTCATTCTTAAATTCCAGATTAACCGAATTGAATTTGTCCATTCCAAGTTTTGTCTACATCGGGACATCAAACCAGACAACTTCCTTATGGGTTTGGGCCGTCGTGTAAATCAAGTTAGTGTAACAGGTTTCTCTCCGCTATGAGCTTTTACTTGCAGAATCTGATGTGGTGTTGCGGTCATATTTTTAGGTTTATATGATTGACTTTGGTCTGGCTAAGAAGTATAGAGACAGCACAACACACCAGCATATTCCTTACAGGTGAATCAACATCCGAACACCGTTTTTTTATGTTAGGAGTTATATTGGTTGGTTCTTCTGTTTGGATTTTAGGATTGTATTAATTCATCCAGCTTAGCAAGAAAGATGTGTTATTAGATATACTGATGCAGCTACCATATATCTTGATTATGAAATCTGTGGGCTTCAAATAGTCTTTCTCAGTAGTTACTCACGTACTCCATTGTCAGCTGAATTAAGTAACAAATTTTGCCTTAAGACATTGGGTTTGCATTATTGGTGAATATTATGAATTGTTTATCCTAGTGACCTTGTTATGCTAAGGCAAAAAAAATAAGAAGAGAAGTTCTTTCACTTATAGGCTGTAGTCTCTTGTAAAGTAGTTCTGTAGGAGTTTATTCTTATCATCCTGAGTAAAAAAAAACATTTTGAACACTTCAGTCTCCCACTCCTAAAAACCTTTAACTAGATTCTGATGTATTTTCTATATTGACGTAGTCTAGCGAATTCTGACATGACTTGAAAATTGAATAGACATACCCCTGCTGCTTTGGAATGTTCTTGTCAATTAAATTTTCTCCCAACACTGCCCAATTTTGGTGTGAACTATTCTATTTTGAAAACTCATTGGGATTGTAATGCAGGGAGAACAAGAATTTGACTGGGACAGCAAGATATGCGAGTATGAACACACATCTTGGGATAGGTAATTTTTTCTTCAGCTGTTCTGCTTATACAGTGCTTTGAAATTTGAACTTCAAATTTGAGTAAATGTGAATACATACATTGATAATGTGCTTTCTTATGTTGCAGAGCAAAGTCGCAGGGATGACTTAGAGTCACTCGGCTATGTTCTAATGTATTTCTTGAGAGGAAGGTTAGTGTTTGCACCTTGTTTCGGAATCCATTGTTGGCAGCCTGTCGTTTATTTTTAACAAGGCTGTCCTGAAAATCTCGTTGTAGTCTTCCTTGGCAGGGATTGAAAGCTGGAAACAAAACACAGAAGTATGATAAGATCAGTGAAAAAAAGGTTTCGACTTCTATTGAGGTAAATTCTTCAGTTAGATTGATGCTTATGATAAGTCTGAATTTTTGTGCATTGGTTATGTTACACACAAGCGTCCTTTCCAGGCTCTTTGTCGAGGTTTTCCCACCGAATTTGCTTCTTACTTCCATTACTGTCGGTCTCTACGGTTCGATGATAAACCAGATTATGCTTACTTGAAAAGAATCTTCCGTGACCTTTTTATCCGTGAAGGTTAGATATTTCTCTATTTGTGAATCTTTTAATTGTCACCGACACTTATTCCGATTGTATTCTTTGAGGCTTTAAACTCCATAGCTCTTTTCTCCTAACAGGATTCCAGTTTGACTATGTGTTTGACTGGACTGTTTTGAAGTATCACCATTCGCAAACCATGGTTCCTCCACCACGTGTAAGGACTACAGTAGTGTAGTATTGGCAGTCGTTCATCAATTTGTTTATAAACAAGCAACCCATGAATGAATTCTGCTTCCAATGCATTGCAGGGTCCAGGCGTTGGAACTAATTATGGTTGGCCAAATACAGTTTCCAATATCGATAGACTAATGGGTATGCTCTGGATTTTTTTGCAAACTACTTTCATATTTCAGCAATGGTTGTGGGTCCACTTCATATATTTGGAGCTGAATTGTGTATTTTGCAGGTGGAGACAGTGGAAGACCAGTGGGCTGGCTATCTGCAGATTCCTCTCAAAGGAGAATAAATTCTAATAATCTGTCACTGCACAGAATTTCAGATTCTGCTGCCGTTAAAGACCCTATGGTGAGGAATTCTAAAAATGTATGCTTAAAATACCAGTGATTCTTGAAAAAGAAAAAAGGACTTTGGTATTTATATAATTTTCATTTATATAGGTTTGCCTGCATTATCAAAATGCAATTGCAATCAATCATAAAAATCTACTTAACTATTTTATCACTCAAAAACAACTAAAAAATATTTCAATATATAACCAACCTGTGCAAGGTATGGGAACACAAACTAGTTCATTAAAAGACAGATACTCGCTCTTTGAGTCGTGTCTCTGTATGTTTGCCAGTGAAATTGTATATGATTCGGAGGTTTAATCGAAAACCAACCAAACCTGTTTTTCTTTTGTTCTCATTGTTGATTAATTATGCGTGCAAGTGATAATCCTCCCAAGGTTGTAGTATTTTTTGCTGGCTTCATAGACGGTGTCGGAACAAGTGATAATCTTCCCTTGCCTTGAAGTAGATACAGTATCCTCAATATATTTATCTCAGCCAACTTAAGGGAATGAGGCTTCTTTCTTGGTGATTTTTTCTCCATGTGTCATAGTGAAGTTGCTAGATTATATCACTTTGCACATGTAATACTTACTGCTTTCTCAATTATCTTGGAAAATAAACATATCGAAACCTGTCAAAACCGCTAAACATAAACTGAACAACAACACAAGCCTGTGCCATGTGAGTTATTGACATTGTTTAAATCTGCATAACATATAGGCATGTGACTTATTGACGTGTTGTTCACTTCATAACATAGCTTTATTGACTTGCTTTTACTTGTAGGGTTCCAGAGTTGTGTATTCAAGCACATCAACTAGGCAGCCTGTGGCATCAAGCAGTCGGGATGCAGTGGCTCTTGGAAGCGGAACCAATCCTTCTCGCCACATAAATACTGAAGCCAGCATAGGAACTTCACAGAACATCTCAAGTGGAAGAATAGCTTCACCAATCGATTCATTGGATTACCGACATTACTCGAGTGGACCCACATCCAGCTCAAAGAAGCTCGAGTCAACCATCAGGGGAATCGGGAACCTCAATGTCAATAACCAAGAGAAAGCGGTGAGATGACCCAGGATTCAACTTGTGTTCGATCTGACTTGTCTTGCACATGCACAGAGTAAGCTCATCGTGCAACAGAGGATACCGGAGGGCTGTCCGAGAGTGGGGTTTGGTGGTATGGTTTTGTTTAGCTATATCTTCCTGGACAGCGAAAGAGGAACCCGGGAAAAAAATGGTGGCCGGTACAAACGGGAGTAGCCTTTGTAAAGAATCGCTTTGAAAGCTCCCTTTTGTTGTGGTTTTGACTAAACTTGATGTTATTATGCTCATCTGTTTGGAACAAGAAGTAAGCATTTGTACATGACTAGTTGTGTTCGATCGCGAGAGATCTCAACGAACGATTTGTGCATATATCTCCTCAACTTACCCAATATGGCTCTATGGTGAAAATGCTTCAAGTTATCTCTATTCTACACATATCTCCTTGACATGATTACATGGTGAACGATTCGATGCTACTTGGTAGACATTCCCAGCGTACAGAAAACGACTGTCAACATATATGTTAACCCAACCTCGAAAGGGAAAAGAAAACTCAAAGATTATATAAATAATAGCAAGTCGTCAGTTACAAACTAGAAAAGGGCATAAAATACAAGAAACCTAAATTAGAAGGCTACCAAGTATTTTGCAATATTCAGAGGAACACAGCAACACAAGCACTGCTGTCAAAATCTAAAAAGCAAGGAGGTAACCCTCTAAATAGATGCTTCTGAGCGAATCAGATGAGATCAGCCACATTGGCAGGCAGCTCCTCAACGATAACATTGTAAAACCTTTGGATGTCAGCAAGCATCCTGTCATCATCCTTGGTTACAAAGTTGATAGCAACACCTTTCCTTCCAAACCTTCCACTTCTTCCAATCCTGTGAAGGTAATTCTCCGGCTGGGTGGGAAGGTCATAGTTTATCACTAAAGACACCTGTTGCACATCAATACCACGAGCCAAGAGGTCCGTAGTTATAAGCACCCGTGAGGAACCAGACCTGAATTCCCTCATAATGATGTCTCTGGTGTTCTGGTCCATGTCACCATGGGTAGCGGAGACTGTGTGGTCGCGACTGCGCATGTTGTCTGTCAGCCAGTCCACTTTGCGCCTTGTGTTCACAAAGATGACACTCTGTGTGATGGCAAGTGTCTCGTACAGATCACAAAGGGTCTCGAGCTTCCAGTCTTCCTTTTCAACATTGACATAGAACTGCTTGATACCCTCCAGGGTGAGTTCGTCACGCTTTACCAAGATCCTCACCGGCTTGTTCATGAATTTCCTTGTTATTTCTAGGGCTTCAGGAGGCATAGTAGCAGAGAACACCCCAACCTGAACCTTTGGGGGCAAGAGCTGGAAAATATCATAGATCTACAGCCAACAGAAACAGTTCATATGTCATATCATGAATTATTATAACAATAAAGAGAATAGAACTGCAATCAAGGACATATATGTATATACATACCTGATCCTTAAAACCCCGTGAGAGCATCTCATCTGCTTCATCTAACACAAACATCTTAATATGATCCGAAAAAAGAGACTTTCTCCTCAACATGTCAAAGACACGTCCAGGAGTACCAACAACAACATGAACACCACTTTGAAGAATACGCTGATCCTCCCTCACACTTGTACCACCAACACAAGCATGGACCTTGACACCAAGGTAGTCACCAAGGGCTCGCATAACCTTCTCAATCTGCTGTGCAAGTTCACGAGTAGGTGCTAGAACCAGAGCTTGGCACTGCACTAGACTGTAGTCAAGTTGCTGCAAAATGCCAGAGCAGAAGGTAGCAGTTTTCCCAGTTCCAGATTGGGCCTGTTGAATGACATCAAGACCTTTGCAGAAGGGAACTATCCCTCTTTGTTGAATAGCAGAAGGCTTCTCAAAACCTAGATAGATATTTTCAATTATCAAACAGCCAGTAAATGTATTAGCCTAATAAAGAGTTATATACAGCTAAATATCACCAGGCAAAAGCTTCAGATACAGAAATAGGATTTTTACCATAGGCATAAATCCCTCTAAGAAGGTTCTCTTGAAGACCCATGGCATCAAAACTCTCGACAACTTCATCATAGGAAGTGAAGAATTCATCTCCTTCAGCCAATCTAAGGAATACAAAACAAGCATGAAACATGATGAGAGTTACAGACATGTCCAGTGGAACTGTACAAAACGCTGGGGTTAGGGAGACTCCACCGAAAACTTAAAAAACAAACTCACAATTCATTCATTTTGACATCATATCGGCGGTCATCATATTGTGATCCTTCTGGAGCTACACCTGCCATACTGCAATCAATAGAATAGAAAAGGTAGGAAAACAAATTAGTCAAGATGCATTATGATGAATATCCAGGTACAACAGGATCAATATATACAAGTCTGAAGTCACAAATTTTGCTTCACACATAAATGAAGAGTGTAGCAAATTTTCTTTATCTGAATTGTCACCAAACAAATCAACTGAAAGTTTAGAATAATCATTATAGGTTCACACATACAGAAGAAACAAAAGTTGACAAAACCATCAGCACACACACCATAACATAATTTCATTGTTCAGCCTTTACTCTTTGCTGTAGATTTTGGTCAATTGAATGCAACAAGAGATCCAAACTTGCGAACCACAAAAAAAGTGAGAACAAGCATTAAACTTTATTACTTGGAGAAAAACAAAAGGGAAAAGGTAGATATCTTGGAGACTAACTACATCGGAGATAATTCCATCTCCAAAAAAACAAATCCAACTATGAATAATGGAATATTTCTGCTGAAGTAAAGCTCCGACATTTATTCTGAAGTCTATATTACAACACAGATGAATTGCATAAGCAACAAAACAAGTACGACTCATCAACCATGATGAAACAGCAGATAGCAAAAACAACATGATAAAGTAGGGATCGGGGACCGGACCCCGATCAAAGCAGACAAGGACACGAACAAACAACAACAAGATGAGAAGAAAAACGAGTGGTAGATATAGATCTAATAAAGAGGTCCGATTTATCCATACAAAGGCAAACACAAAAAAAATCCAGAAGAACAAGTAGAGCAAAATTTCCAGGCAACCAGAAAAAAAAACGTGAAACTTTAAAATCAATCGGAGAGGAAGAATAACCTGGAGAACAGATTGAAGTTGAGTGCTGATCGATTGTAGGGGTGAAGAGACAGGGGCAGCGAAAGTGAAGACAGATCTGTGGATTTGATGATCTTAGCACCAAGTCCCGGGATCTAGGGCGTGGAGCAGGATTCGGAGAGGGAGAATGAGTGAGAACAGCGGGAGGTTATATGATGTTAACCCTAGGCGGCGAGGTGAACCTGCTGAGTTTCTATGCAGACGGGTGATCATATTCGCAACTATTTATACTTTTAGTTTTTGACCTAATTTTTTGCTAAATTATAATAAATTGGGGTATTATCTAAAATAAAACATATATTATTTTTATTTTAAAAAATACTATAAAAACTAATTAGGTGAATTGTTTGTGTATTTTTTTAAATCACCTTAAATTAATTAGCTAAAATATAATTGTTATTTTAGATTATGGGTGCATTTTTTTAAAATAATGACATAATTTTAAAAATTATTAAGTAAATCGTGAGTGATTTTTTAAAAGATAACTATAAAAGAAATTAGGTACACGATTTACATAACAAATATTAAATTCCCATATGAAATAATAAATAGTGAATTGGTTAAGTAGGCTTTTTTTGTCTAATGTAACGTCAAATATGTTTTTTTTTAATTAGTAGACAGCCTAGGGCCCTTTTCACATTGTTTAATAAAGTGTTTATAGATTAAAAAATAATCTTAAATTAACAAGGGTCTAGTTTGTATCATCGATACAAAAAAAAACCTTATTAGACCAATCTTCTCAATAATATAAATACAAATAATTATACTTGAACTAATTAGTCAAAAGGCCTAGAAATGTATGATTTGTTTAATCTTCAAAACTTTGTTTATAAAAGCTTTCAAATTATAATTCTTACTAGATAACCGATGTGGTATGATAAAGAAATTAAGGAAACTCTTTGTTTATACAAATTCTCAATTATCACACTTACTTGATAACTGATATGCGATAGCAAAATACAGTAAAATATGTCCGAGTTAAAAAAATACTATGGATAATATATGATTTTATAAATAATTATGAGAAAAACAAAAAACTATGCCAAAGAGATACTTATTTGACTTTGTTAAATAAAATAACAAAGTCAAATATGTATCCGTAGGTCAACACTTTTTTAAAATTATATAGACAATGACACATATGTTAGATCAACGAACAACATAACAAATATTAACCCGATATGATTAATAATCACAGTTGAACTTAGCTAAAAGGCCAAAAAAATGTATAATTTACCTTACTTAATGAATGATGTGGGATAACAAAATTTTTTTAAAAACTCTCTATTCATACAAATTCTCAAGCTGTCAATCTTACTTGGTAACAAATGATTTTATAAATAATTATGAGAAGAAAAAAAATATTATGCCAAAAATATACGTATTTGATTTTGTTATATTAAATAACAAAGGCAAATATGTATTTGTAGGTTAATGTTTTTTTTTAATTAAATATCAAGAAGGCAGCAAGAAAGGAGTTTACCCCCAACCCTTAACCAATTTCATAGTCTAAACACTTACCTTTTGCCACCCGGGTCGAGATTACCACCGAGATTTGTCATTGTCAAGATCAATACTCAATTGGCTATCTCTCTCTCTTTAATTGCATGAGTGCAAGTTAAATGAAGCTCTCTTCTTAGTCTCTTGTGTGCCTATTTCTTTCGGCTTTTCTACTTTAAGTCTATTTTTTGTTTGAGTCTTTTAATTGGGTGTGTTGGTTAGTTATATTTGCTTGCGATCACGCTAGTTGAGTCTTGAGTATACTTGCTATATTCTTTTCATTTTGTGTCGATTTGTGTGAAGAAAATCCAACAACGGTTCCTTAACTATGTTTTAACACAAGAACCTTCATCCAAGCCAAGTTTTCATCTTGATCCAACCTAGAATTGTTCTAGTTGAAGCTAGTTCATCGAACTTAAAGGAGTATTAATTCATTCAAGCCAATTGCATCAAATATTTTGTGATCATCACAACTTGAGTGTGAGTGCGAGAGAAACACAAGTGAGGAGTTTTTTTATTTCACTAACTTCACAAGTTTGTTGTTATTTTGCGTGTTTGTGCGGATGTCTAGGTCTAACATCCCCAAAGGTCACAAAGGAGTGATTCAATGAATCCCGAGACAATTGTCATGTTGAAGCAACTTATGGATTCAGTTGCAACTCTAACCGAAAGGATTGGAATGTTGGAATCTCGCCCTCAACCCCAAGTGACGTCTCAGCCGAGATCGACATTTGAGGTTGGAGGGAGTTCTCGAAATCCACCTAGAACTATAGCCCCGGAGTCGCCTCAAAGAACCATTCAAGGGCAAGGTATGAGACACTCAAATCATTTTCTTAGAATGCCTAATATGCCGGATTTTGTTGATAATTTTCAAGAACAGGAGGATGATGAGGAAGAGGGCATGTGGAGAGATTTTCCTAGGCGTAACCACCATCCACGAAGAGGTCGAGATTTAGAGCCATATCGACCTCACCAAGAGCATGATGGGCTAGGAAAAGTGAATGTTAATATTCCCAATTTTGAAGGCAAGTGTGACCCGGACGTTTTCATGGAATGAGAGACCAAAATAGACAAATTTTTTTCTTTTCATAAATTTAGTGAACAAAGGAAGGTCCAACCACCTTCATTGGAGTTTCAAGGTTATACATTGGTGTGTTGGGATCACCTTGTGAAGGAAAGGAGATGAACTTTGATCCAGCTATTACCACATGGGAGCAAATGAAAGCCTTGACGAGAGCTAGATTTGGGCCTCAAAATCATGCTAGGGAGCAAAGGCAAAGATTGGAGAACCTTAGGCAACGAACCATGAGTGTAGAGGAAGTTTACACCTATGCAAACGGCAATGGTGAAATCCACTGTTATAGAGAATGAGGAGTCTACTATGGCTCGATACTTACGTATTTTGCATCCATCATTAGATAATGAAATAGACTTGTATCCCTACAATACTATGGTGGATTTGTTACATTTGGCCATCAAAGTGGAGAAGAAGACTAAGGGAAGAAACCAAGCCGGTTCCAAAGTGGTCCTAAAGTGTTAGGTTATCCCAAGTTCAGAGTTGCAGGTTCGTGGAAGCCTCAATCCAGCCGGTTCCAAAGTCGTGAGACTTCGTCACTAAGGAGGAATGGAAGGGGTCAACCGTGGATCAAGGTGCAGCTAGGAAGCCTTAATTCGACACCTCACTCATCATCTTGACCCTTGAATGAGTCTTCAAGTGGTCCTAAAGATAGAAATTCTAACTCTACTCTTCATTCTAGAGATAAAAATGCTAGCGATAGGTGTTGGAAATCCGCCTTCTTCTTCGTCATGGAATCAAACCTTCCCATCGGGTGTGAAGACTTGATATCATGTTGGTTGAAAAATATTTGTTTTAAACTTTGTACATATTCTGCATTTCTTTTTGACGTAGTTTGTGTGACACACTTTATTCTTTGTTCCATAGTGGTTCCCCTAGACAAAGTTCATCCAAGCAATGATACCGTAAAACCATGGAGTATCCTATGGTTTCAAAATTGCATGGGATTATGGAGCTAGGAAAGTTATTGTTGAAACAAACTTTCAACTAGCTATTACACTCCTTAAAAAGAATATCCCCTTTGTCAATTTCTCCCTAGCTTGGTTCATAGATATTTTGTCCAAACTCGTCATATTTATAGGGAAGCTAACTATACCGTAGATTTCCTTGTGGACTATGCTTTTTGTTTTAACATTGGTTTTTATGTATTGATTGACTCTCTTGAGGGTGATGCTTATGTAAAGTGTTAGGTTATCCCAACTTGATAATTACTTAAGCTATTTTCTATTGAATAAAAAGCGAGTTTAGATACGCCGGAGACCATTAACTCTGCTTCCCACCAAAAAAAACACTCAAATATATCACACTCACATCAGGGGGTGAAGGTGAGTGACTCTAACCAAGCTTCGGAGTTCGTTCAGAGTGGGCGAAAATCTGAGCTTGATGAACTCCAATCAATGACCCTTGAATATGATATATTACCAGTGTATGCATGTTGCTTTGTGAATCCATAGTCGTGAACATATTGATATGGAACACAAGTTGACAATTGTGAAAAACCTAGAGGGTCTGACGGAAGAGAACACCATGTTGAAGGACATGCTTAAGGAAGCGGAAGAGAGCTGAACCCGGGCGGAGTGTAAGCTTACCAAAGTGGATGAAAAGATCCTTGTAGCTGAAGTGGCTAGGAATGATGAGCATGCCCACGTTTGTTAAAAACAACAAAGGAGGAAGCTTAACAAGAGCTTCATAAGACAAATAATAGATAAAACACTCTTTGGAGTTGGTTGTGGATGATATTGCCTTTGTTAATGACAAAACCAAGTTGGAGATGATTGTAGAGTATAAGCAAGTTAAGCATATTGACTGGAATGAGGATGTCGTCAATCAAGATCTTGTGGACTATGTCGATGATTACATCCCTACGGTTTTGAATACCTTTGGACCGGAAATGACGAAGTGGATACCTCACTTTGTCTTATTGTGTGTAAAATATCTCATGTTTCCAAGATAAAGAGGGCTTCGGAGATACAATATCCTATGATGATGGTGAATGAAACAAGTAAATGACGGGTTGATGCGCCACTTTGTCTTATTGTGTGTAATTTTGTGAACGTTTTACTAACGTTTTTTTATCCGGCCTTGAAAGGTCTTAACATTTATTATATACTACTAAAACAAACTACATTTTGCCTACGTGTCGTCTCCTTAGGCATGACACGTGGAATTTTTTTTTCTGATTTATTTACAAATTTTCCATAGTATATTAAAATATTTTCCATACATTTATTTTATAAAAAAAAATGTCTACTTCAATTAATAATCTGTCAGCATGCCACATTAGTTATGATAAAAAAAAAGGCCGTTGTTATTTAGCGCATACTTAAATTACTAATAATGCACGTTTGTCCGTCACGGACAAACGTGCATTATTAGTAATTTAATAGAGGTTGTCCGTCACGGACAACCTACGTCTGTCCGTGACGGACAACCTTTATAATATCTTTATTTTATTTTATTTTATTTTATTTTTGGATAAATAATATCTTTATTTTATTTTAAATTAAATAAAAAAAATTATCTTTGGATAAATCTTATTTACGGATAGATAATATATTTATTTACATAAATTATATCTTTATTTTTAACAATCATAAATCTTATTTACGGATAGATAATATATTTATTTACATAAATTATATCTTTGGATAAATCTTATTTACGGATAGATAATATATTTATTTACATAAATTATATCTTTGGATAAATCTTATTTACGGATAGATAAATCTTATTTAAGGATAGATAATATATTTATTTACATAAATTATATCTTTGGATAAATCTTTATTTTATTTTATTTTTGAATAAATAATATCTTTATTTTAACAAGCATAAATCTTATTTACGGACAGATAAATAATATATTTATTTACATAAATTAAAAACCATAAATCTTATCTTTGGATAAATAATATCTTTATTTTCATAATTTAACAAACATAAATCTTATTTTCGGTTAAATAAATAATATCTTTATTTCCATAAATCTTAATTTTGGATAAATAATATCTTTTTTTCCATAATTTAACAACCCTAAATCAATATTTTTCATCCTATAAAAACCGTAGTCAATCCCCTCCAACCCTCATTCAGCCATCTATTCACAAAGTCTATTCTTATTAAAAAAGCAACTTAACAATGTCATACGAGGAAGATTATGATATTGATGATGAAGAAAGATCTTTGAGTTTTGAGAACGAAGACGAAGATATTGTTGAGGTAAGTTTTGTTTATTTTGATCATTAAAGTTGAAGTCATTAATCGTGTTTGAACTTAGATATTTAACCATTGATCGAGTAAATTGAATTTGATTATTACGTATATTTTGTCCGTTACGGCTATGGACAGTCATCGAACAGATTGACCAAAATTTTTTTTTTAGGGTTTGGAGGAGATAGATGCGGACGTTGATAATCTTAGCATTGATGAAGGATCAACAGATGACGTAAATGCATCCGTCTCAGAAGCGACGAATAATGATTACTCTAGCCTGTTCACAACCGACATAAACTTCAATAGTCGAGAGGAGGTAATAGGATGGGTTCGAAAAGTGGGACAGGAAAATAAAATGGTTTTTTCTGTTTGTCGGGTAAAGAAGTCCGTCCTCGGTAGTTTGGGAAAGACATGGTTGTCGTGCGAGAAATATGGAGCATACAACCCAAAAAAGGTGCAGCCAGCTCAGAGAAAGAATTCATCGACGAAGAAAAGCGGGTGTGAATTCATGATTCAGGTTTTTGAGACTTACCAAGGTTTATGGAAAGTTCACGTGCAGTGTGGTGTCCACAACCACAAGCTTGAAAGAAATTTAAAGGGTCATGCATTAGCGGGAAGGATGAACGAGGATGAGAAGAAGTTAGTAAAGAACATGTGGACCAGTAATTGCACCCCTGCCCAAATTGCGAGTGCTTTGAGCATTGATAAAGATAACAACACCAGGATGAGACAAATCTACAACCAGAGGCAAAAATTACGTAAAGAAGGTTTGGATCAAAGGACAGTCGCTCAACAATTCTTTTTCGAATGTCGTAAAGAGGGCTATTTCTGTGAATATAGGGGAAACAAGAACGGTGAAGTTACCGACATTTTTTTCGCACATCCGGAATCAGTTGCCCTCCTTAAAGCATTCCCTTACGTATTAGTAATGGACTCAACATACAACACCAACATGTAAGCTTTCACAGTTATTTACTTTTCCGTTAGATGTCCTTTTTTTATGCATTTAAAATTAACGCTTTGATATTATTTTTTTTTACAGATACAAGATGCCATTTTTTGAAATTATTGGGTTTACATCGACATGGCTTAACTTTAACGTTGCCGGTGCTTTTCTATCCACGGAGAAGGAAGAGAATTATGTCTGGGCGATTGAACAACTTGCAAAGCTTTGTAGGCGCGTCGAGAGGACACCAACTACAATTGTGACGGATCGAAAGAAGGCTCTTATGAACGCACTTGATCGTATTTTCTCAGAAACACAGTTTCTTTTATGTCGCCGTCACATATTCAAAAACATTGAAGGAAGGGCTAGGAATAATCACATGGATAAAAAACTCGCTCGAATATTTGCCAATAGTTACTCGGGTTTATTTACATCCAAAACGGAAGAGTCTTACGAGAGACGGTTAAATGAACTTGAAGACAAGTGGAAGAGGAGAGGACATCTTCTGCAATATGTGAGGACGCAATGGCTAGATCCTTACAAAAGACGAATTGTTTCCGCGTGGACGGATCAATATCTGAACTTCAAAAGTAACACGACGAATAGGTACGTATTTCAAAGCAATTTAAAATTTAATTATCCGATTTGACGTTAACTCTTTTATTTCTCAACAGGGCAGAAACTGCACACTCTGTTCTGAAACAATTCATGAAAACAAGTTCTGCGAAGTTGGATACAATTTTCAGGTTCTATCACTCTTTGATGAGGATTCAGTTGGATAAGATCCTCGGTTCGTTCAACGAGAGCATTTCAAAAAAGATCACATGGACTTCTTGTGTTGAACAATTTCAGTCGTTGCACCACAACATCTCCCTCAAAGCTTTTTTACTTATTATCGATGAGTACAATAAAGCTCGTGCTAACAAGCCCGATGGTCCGTGCACATGTTCATTTCCGACGACTCATGGTTTGCCGTGTATGCACTTTATTTGGGGTTATATGAAGAAAGAAATGTCTATCCCTCTTACAGATGTGCAAGAATTCTGAAAGAAGTTAGATATCGATGACGTGGTTCCGGACTCAGAAAAAGGACGAGACGTGCGTCGAGTTGCAAGAAATTTAATGACGGAATTCTGCGAGAAAGATTTTCCAAACCTGAGCCCTACTCGACAGTTGGATGTTGTAAATAAAGCTATAGAAACTGCTTTTCCGGAGAGGACCAGTTTGCAGGAACCTGCTAGGGTTGCGACTAAAGGAAGACCGAAGGATAGTCCAAACAAAAGATTGCCATCCGATTGGGAGTTAGCAGGTACCCCACCCAAAAAACAAAGAGGTCGACCCCCAAAGAACCCTGTTCCAGTATCAAATCCATCTCCAATACCAGTATCAAGTCCATCTTCTAATACCGATTTACCACCCAAAACACCTTTGAAGAGAAGTATATCCACGCATAACCCTGATATTTTAGTAGAGTGGCCTGAAGCGATTCGCATTTGGATGAAAAAGTATGTAATCAGTTGGAATAATGTTAGAGGGGATGAAAATTGTGGTTTCAGAGCACTACATCATGCAATCTACGACACAGACACAGACGAAGGATGACGGATGATTAGGCGACTGGTGTTAGCAGAGCTCCTTTCTCATAGCGAGTTGTATGAGGGTTTTTGTCGTCAACGTAACATCGATGAGACGATTAAAGCACTTGGATGGAATGGAGACGGTTTTGCACCACCAGAATATTGGTTTAATGTGACGGACATGGGGTGTTTAGCTGCCACTGCATTGCAGTGTATTGTTGTAGCGTACGGTGGGTGCGACTACACATATGTTCCACTATATCGTCGAGAAGAAGGAATTACTTCGAACTTAGAGTTTCCAGAGATCCATATATCAATAGTTCCCAACCAGTATCATTACATCAGGGTATGTCCTTTAAGATCTTTTCATTTATCATTTTCGGTTTTGTTCTTCACAACATATATGTACTAATGTTTTTTTTTTCTATTTGTTTTAGCTAACACTTGAAGAGGATTGTCCTTTACCAGAGATTCTTAAAACTTGGGCGCACTTTCGTAACGACACGGTTGATGGTATTGAAGTCAGATTAGCTCATCGCCTCACTCGCTGGAAGGAGTTACATTTATAACATGAACGAATAACACGGATAGATTATGGCACAGTTTAGTTGATCTTGTTTAGTTTAACTTGTTAATTTTAACTTTACGATCATACATATTTTCTTAATGTTTAGTCATTTATATTATGTTAAGGTTAAGTTTGCTTATATAGTTATCGTTTATATTTAGTTAAATATAACGCAAAAAGTTAAGTACGAAGTTTAAACATACAACGAAACAAGTTTAAACATACACAAAAATATAGACATAAGATTCAAAATTTTAAATACACAATACAAACCCAAAAAAAGTGCATACACAAGCCTACTCGTCATCGTCATGACGAGTACCGCTACCCTGTCCATGATCGTAAGAATAATCTCGGAGATCAGGAAAATAATCTACATAATTGCGTAAGTCCTGATGCAGGGAAGGAGAGATAGAAGGATCACCAATATACCCCCTAAATCGTGTAGCGTAATCGTAAGGGTCCAACTGGCCGTCAAATGTCGAAGGTGGAGGTGGAGGTGGAGGAGGATGCATCTGCTGAGCACATGGGCGTATAAACCGGTGTGATCGGTCTGTATATCACGCCATATAATCGTCGGTGGCGGTATATCCAGGGCCGTAACGTGCAGCCATCTCCTCAACCGTGACGTGATGGTGCTCCCATCTATCCCACGCCCAGCTACCTCGAGGATAGCCAACTCTGTAGCTCCTGGGATCCTCGACCCTAATGGCATAATCAGGCTGTATCAGCGGAGGTGGAATAGTCTGAACGTATCCAAAAGCCCTCATGTTCCTGTATGGATCGTAGGACTCTGATATGTCCATGAAAGTCAATAGCCCGTGAAACAACGAACGTTGTAACTCTCTATCAGTGAAGTCCAACTGGCCGTATGGGTGCCAGTTCACCTGTTTAAAAAACAGACAACATTGTTAGAAAATAAACACGTTAGTTGACAAAAAGATTACAACTATTCAAATGTAATGGACTTGCCTGATCAACAGTCATCTCGTCAAGCATCCGTCTATAATCACGGGTGACCCTCCTGACAGGCCTGATCTCGAATCTCGCCGCCCAAGGCATCCCATGCTCCCAGCCCTCGACAACATCCGGTGCAAAGCATGGAAAATAAAGGTAGATTCATGCCTTTAACAAAAAAGAAATAAAAATTAGACAAACAATACAAATTAAGTTACGAGAATAATAATATGAGTATAGAGGATATATTTTACCTGCAGCAGCGTGAGACAACCGCACATCTAGCGACAGTCGACCCTAGTGGCCTCGCCCATACGCCTATAGAGGTAGGCGAGTGTCGCCGTACCCCAGGATGTCGTGATCACCTGATCAAGATCCTCCACCAATATCAGTAAATCTGGAGAAATCTTGTGCTGCGATTTGTCGGTGAACAGCGTCGATCCCAGCAGGTACAACAACCATCCAGACGCTGCAGTCGTCGGATACAGATGTGAATATCCGTCACACTGATCCAGTAAAAAGGAATGTGACAGCCCTCGACGACGTACATCTCCGGCAATCATCTGCTCATCGGTAAAATCAAAAAACTCCTGCACTCGGATGGCAGAATCAGCTATGGCGATCACCTGAGTAACCGCCGTACCGGATATGGGAATGCCGAGGATGAGTTGGACATCATGAAGAGCAATGGTCATCTCACCCCAAGGCATGTGCAGCTGGTTCACCTCGGGCTGCCATCTCTCGATAAAAGCGTCCAGTAGACGCACATTCAGATGCCTGTACATAAGACCCTGCAGATGGGTCAGTCCACTGGCGTGCGCTAAACCCGACCAAGCCTCCTCATCCAGTGGCCAGGCGTCCAGCTGGCTGGCTCTGGTATGATAGTGAAGCGTATCACGATCCTACATAGAAAAAGAAATTTAATATATAACTAAAAATATTATAACATTAAAGATGCATTTATTAAACATATTTATTGCGTACTCACCATGCCATGCCAGACGTGGAGAGCGGTGTGAGCCTGGAAACTCCTGAGTATCTCTGGTATACGAGGTCCCCCTCCACAAGGACCTCGAAGATCGGGCTGAAAGACCTGCCGAGTAGGAGGTACTGGTTTAGGACGATCGCCCAGAGCACGAGGAAGTACCTCCTCAAGTACCTCCTCCATAGGAGCTGGCAAAGGTGGCCTCCTCCCTCGGCGTCTCCTCTCAGCTGCAGGCTGCTGCTGTGAAGAAGAAGGAGCATACTCCTGCTCCCGCTGGGAAGAAGAAGGAGCATCCTGTTGCTCCTGTCGGGAAGAAGAAGAAGCAAACTGCTGCTCCTGCTGGTAAGGAGCACTCAGATCCTCGATCTGAGAATAATATCTGGCACCAAACGAAGCACCACCTCCAGTATAGGAGCTATGTCTGGCTCCGCTAAAAGCATGGTGAGGAGGGCTCGGTGGAGCAATGTCACGCGCAATACCAGATGTACTACGCCGCGTGACTCCCGACTCCTGTGTCGGGAACTGCTCCTCACCTCCAGAGTAAGGAACTGACTCTCGTGCCTCGTGTCTAGAGTGGACATCCCGCTGTCCCCTCAGAGAACGCATGCCACTGTGGAATACTTTCCTGAAGTATCCCAATCCACTGAACCTCTCGGAGTCCTTGTTTGGGTTCCTTTCCATCTGCAAACAAAAACAACAAATGTTAATAAAAAGGAAAAGAAAAAAAGGGGAAAAAACAAATTTAAAAAAAAAAAGGTAAGTTGTCCGTAGCGGACAACTTACTTGTCTACGGACAAGGTTGTTGTCCGTAGCGGACAACTTCTTCTTGTCCGTCACGGACAGTAGACGCTTGTCCGTCAACGGACAAGCGTCTTCTTCGTTCAGCAGATCGCGAACGCCAACAATGGCGTTCGCGATCTGCTCAATCAACCTCTCTAAAACAACTAATTAACTTCAACCCTAACTCATATTTATCGATTTTAGTAACATATAAGCCCCTAAACCTCTCTAAAACAACCCAAATCGAACAAATTAAACCCTAAACCTAAACCTAACTAAAACAAACAAATTTAAACGAAACTAAAACGAGAAAGTTATGTTCTTACCTTATATAGCAGTAGAGAATACGAGAAATGTGGAGAGAGATTGAGAGAGATTGCAGCCGAAGATCGAGCGAGATCGTCGTAGGTGTTCGTCGCGGCGAAGAAAGGAAGAGGAAGAGGAAGAAAGGGAAAGATAAGAGCGTGACTGTCCTTAATAGGGCAAAATGAGTTTGTCCGTTACGGACAAACCCAATCTGTCCGTTACGGACAGAACCTTCCTTCCACCTTGGTATTTACAACATATATTTGTATCTTTTAGATCAACCAATAATGTGTACAACTTCATTAAATTAATGAGTTTAATTACCTGTAGTAACATTTTCGTTAAATTTTAATTTAGTAAGATCTTTGAAGGAACATAACGAGTTGTAAAGAACATAATGAGATAAAAATATCAATTTAACGCTATTGCCAGGATTATAAATTCCTGTCAATCCAAAATTACGTAACTTACTATCAATAAACGTTTCTTTTGTTCAAAATTTATAGATTTCGTAACAAACAAATAAAGTTTCAAGAAATAAACGTAACTTCATATCATACATATCTACGATCCAATGAAGGTAATGTTATTGAAAGGATTTAAACTTCCTTTTACAAAAGAAGATCAAATCAAAGATATTTTATTCAAAGGATTAACATTTTATTTCAATAAAGAAACCAAACTTACTTACAAACATAACAATTACAAAGAAATCAAAGTTTCAAGATCAATGTTACATTATTAAGAAATTTAAACATAAACACGATCAAATCAAAATGACGTTATTGAAAACATTTAAACTTTCTGTTAACAAAAGACAATCAAAAGGATATTAAATTTCTTTCAAATAAACCAAATTTTATAACTTTAATCCAAACATTTTCATTATATACATATAACACTTGTCCGTCACGGACAAGTGACATTTGTCCGTGACGGACAACTCCCATTTGTCCGTGACGGACAACTCCCATTTGTCCGTGACGGACAACTCCCATTTGTCCGTGACGGACAAATGGGATCAAATTACTAAATCATGCCCATTTGTCCGTCACGGACAAATGGGCATGATTAGTAATTTGGAGCTGCGCCAAATAGCCTACACGAAAAATAATATCACATTTAAACCAACAATTTTTTTATAGGTTAATTATTTATTTTTTTAGTAACAAATTTGTTTGATAAAAATATTGTCGTTGATTTTGCTAGGTTGTTCCACATTGATCGTAAAGAAGGCCAACAATTTGAGGATTTTGCTAGGTTGTTCCACATTGATCGTAAAGAAGGCCAACAATTTGAGAACTTGAAGATTAGACAAACCGTACATTTATTTGGTATTTTTAATATGTGGGATGTGAGTCAATATACTAGTATATCGTAGATAAATATTGAATACATAATAAGATATTTTTCAAATAAATCTCATACAAGGTGCGGATCATGAACTAATTAAGTGAAAATGACGTTTTTCTAGTAGAGAATAAACCATATTCCCTATTCTATTAGCAAAATCTCATCACTTTGCTGCCCACTTTTCATAACAACTGTGTGACTACCACTGCAATCGAAATGCTAAAGTAGAGGAAGTAGATTTCCATATCGTATGAAGAATCATGAGGATTCGAACCAAATTTTCACAAAAGAACGTAAACTAATCTTGAATTTCAAAGTTTTGTTATCATCCATGTATTTCGAATAGGCTTCCTTTATATCTACAAACCAAAATGGGCATCACCATTGCATACATCCACTGTGAAGAACAATCTCCTTCTATCTACATTTCATGCATCCACTGTGAAGAACATCTCCTTTTATCTACATCCAAACCGATCACCCCGAACCATTCTGCCTCCCATCAGTCATCGCGTCAACCAAATAGCCACCACTGTGATCACCGCAGCCACAGTGAATATCAAGGCCTGCAAGTTTAACATCAATGCATAAAACTACTTTGCAATTTGATGAACATGTGATGTACCCGAGAAAATGAAGCTTAACACGAAAGACTACTTACGGCTATTGCACAAGCAGCTAGTCCAACACGTTCTCTAGGATCACGCTGGTAGTAATTTGCAAAGTACATTATTGTGGCAATATGCCACATGAATGGGAAAAAGAACCCAATAACAAATCTGCAAAAGGATGAGCATATGTCAACTGTATGTTAAGGAACATCGGGAAGAAGGGGAGGGACACTTACGAAATCCACCCAATTCCAAAACCAAAGCAAGGGAGGGGTTCAGCATAGATTCCAGTTCCAAGTAATGGTCTCTCAACATCTTCAGTTTGATTTTCCTCACTATTTTCGATTTCCTCTTCATCTTCTACAAGCACTGCAAGCCCTACAAACCAAGTTTGCGTAACAATTTTTCAGCAGAACAGCCCTATAAAACGAACACTGAATTCAACATGTAACATAGACAGTGCGAATTGTGAGTAGTGCTGTCCTTGTGCAAGTCACTATAGAATAATGCCTAAACTTTGATTAATGAAGTCTACCAATGCAAGAATAAACTACTCAAAACATTAACTTCAATAAGGTGACTAATAAATACCTTGGTCCATTTTTATGTATATCACAGATCAGTAGTACAATTTCACAGCTATCTTGTCAAAATGCAGTTTTTCATAGCATCTGCAACAAGAACAGAGAAGTTAAGAAGAAAGTCAAATTACACATTCTTACAGTAAAAATACAATTAGACCAAACCAGATTCTTATGACAATTATTCACGAGGGGAAAGAATGCTTTTCAAAGCATAACCTTACCCCAACAACAAATTATAAAGATGAGGCCGTGAAGCAAGAATCACTTGGGATTAATTTCAGATCTCAAATAAGACAGGTAACAGTAAACTTCAAGTCGTCATTCAGTTTATACAAGCCATTTCCTAGCGCAAATAGAACAGGCATTTTCTTGAAACACTAAATCAGAATTCAGAAAATCAATGATAAACAGGTTGAGCACCAATTAATTTCAAAGAAACACGGGTAACAATAAAAGCAACCCCATCGACAAGACCAGACGCATCCCCAAAATCAAATGTGACCTAATTTGCAAAACCTATGAGCAAGAAACTAAAGCAATAGATGCAACCAAAACCGAGAAACAAGAAAGTAGAATACAGAAAAATCGTATCCAAATACTCGCAAATAACTTAATCAAGAAATAAATAGCATAGAAGAGTAAATGCGAAGAAGGTCAACTCACCAAAGAAAATGAGAATTGAGCAGGCAGGAGTGTTGGAGAGAGAGAAAAGACAAAGGAGGAAGATGGGCGAGGGAGAAGCTGAGACGCTTCTTCAAGTTACAGAGAAGCTTGCTTTGCGTATTCTGCGTTGATGAGAACTAAAACACGCTTGGAGGTTCAACCGTATCGGAGCTGGCTGTAATAAATGAGGTGGGAAGCGGGTTTTTTAGTTGAACCGGTTTAGGAATATGTATGAATATCGGGTATTTTTGTAAAACAAAAAATCACTCTAGGAACCGAACCTTCGCCCACAAATGCATTCGTCGGCATAAGTTGATTCTCAAAATAAAGGTGGAGGGCACCTTTTACAATTGTGTGTTTTCGCGTTGTAGAGCTCTCGATTAAACGCTATTAAATTTCATCAAGATCTATACGAAATAACCATAGGGAAAACCTTATATGAGCGTCAAGTCGTTGATATTATTCCTCCAGGGCCAGAACTTCTTGTTTCAAAGGGTGAATCTATAAAACTCGACCAACCACTAACGAGTAATCCTAATGTGGGTGGATTTGGTCAGGGCGATACAAAAATCGTACTTCAAGACCCATTACGCGTCCAAGGCCTTTTGTTCTTCTTGGCGTCGGTTATTTTAGCACAAATTTTTTTGGTTCTTAAAAAGAAACAGTTCGAGAAGGTTCAATTGTCCGAAATGAATTTCTGGATCAAGTTCAGACCAAAAATCCAATTCTTGTTTGTTTATAGTTATGTATGATCACGAAATAAAATAAAAAATTTTACAAAAGTCCTCTCCTTTTTTTTTATACTTTTAAAATTGTAAATTAGAAATAGTAAATTAGACCAATATCATTGATTTGGAGAAAAAAGTGAAGCTGTAAAAGATCTCGATCAACATCCTTACAAGCTTCTTGTAATTCGGCTATGTTCAGATTCAACCACATTGATCTTGTCAATGCACTTGGTGAAAACTAACTTGTAATAAAGAAAATCTTCAATTTCTAGTTGGTAATGAAAGATAGAAATTCATATTAGTATTAACCACCAAATTCTCCAAATTTTAATCTTTGCTCAATCTTCATTTCTAGTTATACCGATGAAATACACCAGTGGATCCTAATTTTGTTAGAACGTTACCCTCAAATCCTCAATTTGATGAAGAAAAACCCTAATTTTCAATAATTTAGATCGCTACCAAACATCAAATTCACATAATTTAATTTTTGTTGAATTAATCAAAATGAAGATATTCAAAGGAGAATCGGAGACATAAATTGTTGTAGTGAGTAAACAATTTTCGAAAATTAAGAAGCGTAGAGAATCAATGAAAAATAACATGGAAAGTGATAAATGAAAACAGTTTACTCGCGACAGCAACATTGATATCATATCAAGTTGAAATCATTTATACATACTTTGTTTACTCGTTGTAGCCGCTTCATGGTTGTTTTGGAGCTTGAACACGGGAGCAAGTACTCTCGCAATACCCTAATGTTGAGAAATATTAAGATCATGCATTAGTTCAAAATGTAGACAATAGTCAGAATATTGGGAGAAGAAAGTTGTAGAAGAATGTAATAGCAAATAGAGAAGGGGGTTGATAGACGTACCGGCGAAAATCTATAATTGTCACTCAAACTACGCTCTTCGCGTGCGTAGTTGCTAGGGTCCCTAACTACACTTTTGGGAGCGTAGTTGGAGTTCCAAAAAAAAATAAAAATATCAACTACTCTTGTGGGGAGCGTAGTTGAAGTTCCCAAAAAAATTAAAAATTTTTTTTTTAGGGAACTCCAACTACGCTTTCCAAAAGCGCAGTTGGGGACCTTATCAACTACGCACGCGAAGTGCGTAGTTATGGTCACTAATAGAGATTTTCGCCGGTACATTTAAAAATCACGACAGGGAACCAGAGATGTAGATTCCGGCCTGATATTTTTTCTTTTGAATTAGAGTATCATTCAACAAACTTCCGTTTGAAGTTGCAATTTAATGAGTACCACTACAATTTACACCAAAATGACCATTTACCTTGTTGTGTGGTGGATTAACAACCTACACAAGACTCCCAATCGATCTCTATAGTGTCAACTTAGGAAATAAAACATCGTGGCCTCATGGGGCTCCAATAAAGTTGAAGCGAAAAGTTTTCATACACTAGTGAATTGGTCACCCTGAAATTGAGTTGTTTGTACAACCAATGCACACATGTGCCAAAGGCTCAACAAATGAGTGGGGATGCTATAGGGGATTCTTTGGTAAGGATACCAAAGAGTTTAGGCAGTAGGTAAATGAGTATGAGAAATATAAGTATTGTTTGCATATCGACTCATGTTTTTTTTATCTTACTAGGGAGAGTTGCGCGCTTCGGTTTCTTGAAGTCGGACACAATTTTGGTTGAATGATGCTAGAGATAAGGCAACTAATACCATTATGTTCTCCACAAAACAACTCATATATAAGGCCCTGAACAAGAGTTCGTTCAAGGACAAGCCATATGAGAGCGACGATCCAACGTTTCCTGCATGGAATATAATATAACTCATTCGTGTATTTCTTAAAAAAGTATGTCAGCTAAAAGGTGTTAGTGATTGACAAGTGGTATGAGTACCTGACTCCTTAGACTACCTGATCATAAACAAGGAAGAAATACAAGACGGAAACCAAACCACTCATTTGATATTTTCTTGTGGAAATCCATTGGCAGATTAGTGTTCACTCGCATAACATCCTCCTGGTAAAACTGCTCATGTTTCCTGACATTCAGCCAACCAAAAGTTTTGACAACTCATATCCGGATCCGATCCGGCGATCCAAAAAATCTTCCGGATCAAATCACATTCGGACCGGATCAATACATGTATTAAAGAAAAATGGGTTTTTACGGACCGGAATGGTTTTGCCCACCCCTATTATCCGGTCCATATTCTTTCAATATCCAACATTCGTTCATTAAATTGAACAAGCATATTTATACGAGGGAAGTCCAAAAAATTAATTACAAAAGTAACGTAAAGGATATATGTACACATATACTTGATTGACATGATAGTGATGAACACAAAGATATTGAACCGGAAACCCTCATGACGTAGGAATCGACGAAGATTCAAAACAAGTATTCGGTTGGACATGTCCATGAATGGTTCCTACAACATTGTTGCACGTGGAGGTAGCTTCGTAGGCGTGTTGTATATAAGTAAGATTGACATCCTCGAGTTTAATCCCCATGCACGAATTTGCCGGGCTGCAGTTGAACGTCATCGCAATCTTCGTGCTCGATGTGCCTCGGATCCCTTTGTACGCAACGTTAGTTATCTTCACACCCGAATCCTGATTAGGGCAGTTGTAATGGTGTGGGCAATAATTTTGGTCAATAATGATCGGGTACTTGACGTTGTGCATAACAACGTCCTCGAAGAGAACATCTTTGACAAAGCTCTTGACGGGCCTCGCCCATGTTTTTATCCTAAGCCCGTTCGTGGTGCCTTTAAACACAACCTTTTTCACGGTCACGTTTTCAACAACGTCAGGATTTTGCCATCCTAGACTTCCGATGCTGATTCCGTGGCCAGGGCCGCATGTAACATGTTGAACCCACAAATCTTTGGTACCGGGACCAAGTGAAATGCAATCGTCGCCAGTTTTGATGGTGGAGTTTAAAATTGTGACGCCCACGGAGGATTGTACATGGATTCCGTCGGTGTTGGGGCTACTTCTCGGAGCCTGGATCGTCACTCCTTGGATGCGTACGTCTAGGCACCGGTAGATCCCGACGTGAAACTTTTGGCTATTTAACAAAACCAGTCCGTCGACCAATATGTTGCTCGATTCCTTGAAGCGTAAACTCTGCACACGTGCATGAACCCAAAGTGGTGTTATTTCAAGTCTTGCGTGTGTGTATATATATAATTTGGATTGGATAGGAAGGGGTTTGAGAGTGAAAAATAGGAAGGACTCACAACCCTTGTATCCAAATAATTAAAGGTTGTAATTTGTTCATATTAATTAACATCAAATGTTTGAACAAAAAATTAGTTGAACAATTGAACATATAAATTAACATTTATTCATTTAGTTATATAATTAAAATAATTTGGCATATGGTTAAACAATTTTGGGCAATTTTGGTAACTATGCGTTTTTTAAAAACTATAGTAGTAAATAGGCTTTTTAATGTTTCAATTAAGTAAATATACCCCAACCTTTTGTATTTATTTTCAAACTCTACCCACTCTTCTCTCAAGGGGTACATTTACTAAACACAAAACTAGAAAAAGCCTAGTAAACCAAATTGTTTCAACAACAGTTTTTAGTTAAATAAGTACTTGTTATATTTAAACATTTATTACTTATCCAATGATTATGAGCAAACAATTATTACTTATCCAATGACTATATCCGTCTTGGAAACGAACGATGTGTGGTAGCATGTTAATTTTCTTATAGTTGTTGGGAGGGTATACGTCTAGTGAGCAAACAAGCACACCGGGGTTCTATCATAAAAACAATTGATAATAAGTTGAGTGATCCATATATATATATAGGCTCCATTTGGTAATCACATAAATTAAGGGGATTAAGATTATGAGAATTAAAAGACATAAATAATTCTCGTAATCTCGTTTAGGAAGGTAACGAAGGAGATTAAGACAATTAGATCATGAGAATTCCGTAATCATATAAAACTTCGATTATAAGGATTGTTGAGACTAAAATCTCATTTTAACCATTTTTTTTCATCTCTCTCATTTATAAAGAAATTTAACACGTACTTTTTTGTAATTTTACCGATAATCGTACTCATTTTATCAAACCCTTATTTTCATACTCATTCTTTTAACCAATTTTATATCCTTAATTCTTCGTCTACTTTTCATCCTTGTCTTTATCTACGTAATCTTACCCTATATATAAACATTGATCCCTATAGAGGAGTGAGGAAGAGCGTCTTACTATTGGCGTCAAGAGTGCCACCACGTTTGCAAGACCACCAAGTAAAGCCATTGGCGTCAAGAGTGCCACCAACTCCGACAATGGCGAGGCCTCTCACCCTTTTAAAGGTCAACCAACGGTCAGCTCCACCGAGAACACCATGATCCATCGGAGCCACCAAAGTTCCTTGGATGAAAATAGTTATGGCGGAGTTTCTGCACCCTTCGCCACTAAAGAAGACCGGCCAAGTCAAGAACCTTCCCTTGGGTACATGTATGGTGGCCGGCCCCGTTGCTCGGCACGCAGCCTCCCAAGCTTCGAGGAGAGCACCGCTCGTGTCCACGCTCCCGTTGGGATTGGCCCCGTAGTTTAGGATGTTCAAATATGAAATTTGACGGTCATTTGATGCAGGAAAGTGTGACAACAGTGTGGGTGGAAGTGTTATGCTTCTCAAAAGGAAGAAATAGAGGAAACCAAAAGGTGTTAGTTTTATGACCATCATGGTTCCTGAAAAGCTCTTCTTCTTCTCCATCTTTTTTCTTTTAAAAAAATTATATAGTAATGTATGAGTTCAAGTGTATATATATAGCCGTAGTTCATGAGCTAAAAGGAGAGCTAGTAAACTATGGGCCCGTTTGGAAGCTGTAGGAATCATTCCCGATAACGGAATGATTTCGAATCAATCAAAAAAATACGTTTGATTAAATGTCTTTTATCACATGAAAGTAATCTCATCATTTCTATTTTCATTCCTAACCCTTATCCAATTTCATTCCGTTTCTATTCCACCGCTCCAACCAAACGGGCACTATATACGGAGTCGATCAAAATATTGGATTAGAATGTAATAAAAAAAAATGTGTGATTAAAAGATATTTAAATATAATTAAAAAAATCTATTTATTTTATCACGTTTCATATTATAATATTTTGAAGGTCTATGTTCTATAAATATTCTGTTTACTTGCCGGTGGTTGTTTTTTGGGTTTTAATTTAATGAGTTTATTTAAGATTATAGGCTATTATCGGGTTTTGAATTTAAAATAGGTTATTTGTGGTTGTAGGTTGGTGTTTATTTGTGTATCTTTTAGGAGTTTATTTCCTATAAAAAAAACACATATAAAATATAATCTTGAGAAAAACTTGTATTTTGGGGTTTTATAAAGCTCAAATAAACATTTTCGGAGAGTTTTGTAACACTAAACATGTAGGATATTACAATATTTAATAGATCTAATTTTGAGATCTTTGTGTTTAAAAATTACTTTCAAAATTACCCTTTGTAGATGTTATGACTAGAGGTGTTAAACGGGGCCAACGGACCGGCCTTGAGTCGGGTCACAACTAGGGGTGTAAATGGGGTGGGGATTCCCCGAAATTCGCGGGTATTATCCGTCATGGGGACGGGGATGGGGATTTTAAACGGGGACGGGGATGGGGATGGGGAAATTTTTGATTACCCGCTTGGGGATGGGGACGGGGATGAAGATAGGGGTATCCGCCCCGCTCCCCGATTCGAACCCGAACCCGTTGGGGATCCCCGACGGATAACACGAGGGATCTCCGACGAAGAATCTATCGGTATACATAAATAAACAAATTGTATTTATATTATACGTTCATTGTGGTTTCATGTGTAATTTAAAAATTACCGATGATTCCTAAAATTAAAACTATATAAACTTTTGTATTTTAAGACTACTCGTTATTACTTACACAAAATGTATTTTAACTTTAAATATTAAATTGATAATAATATGTGTAAGTTATGCTAATACTAAACTATACTAATTTTGTTTGAAACAATTTGGTTTTCGATCATATGAGGATAGCAACTCCTGAAATTTTTGAATACGTCGTGAACGTCAATCACAATGATCAAATGCAAATTGCTCTACATGTAGTGTTTTTTAATGTGTCTTACTCTTTTACATACATGATTTGATGTGCAACCTAAATTATAAACTGTAAAATTAAAATGATAAAATAATATAACACTTTATAGTGAGATCATAATCTAAATGTTAGAAAGATATAATTATTATAATTTACACTAGTTTGTACTACGAGTCTCGATTGTACTTGAACGAATGAAACTTAATGTATATACACAATATACCTATACTTTGACAAATTGAATAAGTTGATGTCATAAACAACAAACTAAGCCACGTCAACATTTCAATAAACAATATACATTAATATAAGATAAATTGACATTTATCTTGTAATCACGAACTAAGGGTTAGTAAACTATATACACTTTTGTACTTAATACTTAATAGTATCATACTCGTTCTTACTTACACAAAATATATTTTGAAAAAAGTACGAGGATAACATTTCAATTAAAATGTATATTATATGCGTAAATTATATACATGCTAATGGTAACCAATATTAGTTTTGTTTTTGGATCATATAAGGATAACAAATTTTTTTTAATATGTCATAAATGTCAAATCACGATGATCAAATGTATGGCAAACTACATGTGTTTTTTTTACGTGTGTATTAGTCTCTCAAATACATGTTTTGGTGGTGCAACCTAAATTATAAACCGTAAAATTAAATTGATAAAGTAATATAACACTTTATCTTGATATCGTAATCTAAATGTTAGTAAGATATAATTATTTTAGTTTACACTAGTTTGTACTACGAGTCTCGATCCTACTTGAACGAGCGAAACCTATTTATATGCGGTATAACTTTACCTTGGCAAGTTTTTATTATTTTTAAAAAAAATGAAATTTTCTTCTTTCTTTTTTGTTTCTCGTGTTTTTTTTATTTATATAGTAAAACAAAGTAACAATTTGTAATAACCGAAAAAAAATAAAATAAAATAAAATAAAATAAAATTTAAACTCTGTTTAATATCGGATCAAACCGGTTTCCAATCCGCCAACCCAAATTCTTCTAATTAAGATATAAACGATATTAAATTTTATCATTTTATGTGACCTGGATTCACATAAAATGATAACTTTTATATCTCAGTAAATAATCCCGTAAATAATTCCATAATTAAATTCCGTATTCGTAACGATCCCGGAAAAATAACTCTTCTTTCAGCTTAAGTTTAAGTGAAGAGTTGACCCACTGGATCCGGCCCAACAACAGCTATAGCCGGCCCACTAACTTTAACCCTTATCTTAAACCTAATTAATCCTTAACCTAATCCTTAACCATAATCTAATCGTGCTAAACGTTGCCTCATCTTCCCTGGTGAGACATACTACCGCGTCAACAGCAACCTCCGCAGCATCTCACAAAACTCTGAAACATCACCGATCGCAAGCCGGCCGCAACACCACACCACCAGGATTGCCGCCCACCGGTACCGTCGACCACCAGGTGAGCCGCTATCCTTACCACCTCTTCCTTTTCTCGCTGTTTTCGGATCCCACCAGCCGGAACACTGATTTCGCTTCGCACAGCCACGATACGGGACGCCGGTGAAGTGCTGCAGAGGGCCGATCGACACCGTGACGGGTTTCCTCCTCCGCTGCAGTGGTGAGTCTTCGCCCTCCTCTTCTCTTCGTCCCGATCCCGCCCTTCTGTTCTCGTGTGAATAACCTACTGAAACCGGTCCCTCTCGGATCCTATAGTGTTTAGCCAAAGTGTGTAGTGCGCTATGGTGAGCATCTTCGAGCCAGCATACGAGCCCGGTCCAAGACGCCCTTCTACGTCCCAACCGTCGGAAAGAGGACCTTATGCAGCCTACAATAGGTAGGTCCTTTCGGTGCACAGCGGTGTGTGTGGAGATAGAATTGTAGGTATGTTTGTGTACTGAAAATGTTTAGGTATATATATGTATATGTGTATTAGATGTATATAAAAATATATACTTTGGAGCAGGAGATATGAGCAATTGTAGATAGGGGTGCGGTGAAAAATATGAATATATATATATACCAGTGTAGTTTACATCTAGATGAATGGTGGAAAAATATGAATATATGTATATACCAGTGTAGATAGGGGTGCGGTGGAACAAACCAGTGTAGTTTACATATGAATATATATATATATATATATATATATACACGGGACGGGTTAGAGTAGTATGACCGGATAAGATGCAATAGAGATGAAGGTTGCGGTGGTTCCGAGGAGTGGTCAAGGATTACCCTTTTTTTTTAAGAGTTCCACTTACGAAAATATTTTAAGGATTCTTGATGTAACTTCAGCTAAACCTGTTGAGGATTTGATCTCAGACCTAGTAGTTAAGTGTAAAGAACGAACCTTAGCAACCCTTTGAATTTCTAAACCTAGTTAACATTAGAATCTCTAGTATTTTATCTTTGAGGAACTAGAGTATGGAAATAAATTCTAAAAGAAAATATGAGAATTTAATGATAGACTTTGAGAATTTTCGGCACTAAGGGTAAAAGGGTCTTTTACCGTAAGAGAGCTTTTTCCCGTAATTCCTTTGCATGAGGTTGGACATCTGGATGTGATTTTGATCCGCATGCCTTATTTGACAGGCGTTTGAGTTACCACGGGTTCGGACCGAGTTGAGATTTGGGAAAGTGATCTTTGATTGAGGTAAGTCTTTGCGACTTACTTAGCTAGTTTCTGGGTGTTAGTTGAGTGATAGTGGTGGTGTGTGCTATGTGCGTGTTTTAATAATAATAACTTGTTAGGACGACCGTTATTATTATGTTTAAGGCCCAAGTGTATGTATAACGGGCCGTGACATCACTGCCCAGCTCTGACAGGAGACTGGGAGGTTCTCTATACCCAGACCAGGCAGGTACAAGGTGAGATGCATCGGATCCATTCCTGATGGTTACACGGGGGCGGAGGTGAGGTTTGGGAATCCCTCGTGTCACAAAATAAGTATCATTAGCGTGAAAGAGTAATTTAACTCAAGATAATAAAACGGACTTGTTTGAAAGCATGATGGGTGTTTATATCTTTATGTGTGTGTTTGTGCTGCTATTATTCTGCTAATATTTAGATAACTAGCTAACGGTTCTTCTTGTTGTTGTTTTAGATTTACCGCAGGTTAGATCAGCAGCTGAGTGATCCGGAAGTAGTGGTCAGCCGGGTCTCCGTACTCCTTAGAGCGGGGTTGGGGTTGTTTTGTCTTTCCTTTCTTTTGGTTAAGACAGTTGTTCTTCTCTTTTGTTTAAGTACTTTAGGCTGCTAGACAGTGTTGCATTCATTACTCTAAAAACATGGTTTTTATGAATTTCGGTTTCTTTATTTGTGTCTTGTTGCAAGATTCTAGTAATGTTGTTGTCAAACTGAGGTCGGGACCCATTGTGAGGTCCTAACCAGTAATACTCCGAGTTCTGAGAATTCGGGGTGTTACAACATGGTATCAGAGCTCTAGGTTGGCAACAATGGCACTTGAAATCTTCTAAAAGACCGAATAAGTTTTAAGCAGAACCCGAAAAGGGGTCTGAATTTTAAATAGAAAATTTTTGGTTTAAATGCATGCATAGTCTGGTTGGGAATAGAAAAGTACGGCTGACCACCACTACTACCGCGGATCTCAGTATGCTTAGTATGGACTTTAGGTTTTACTGTAGTTGGACTTTTAGCTTGTTTATAAAGATATGTTATATAGATAGGTATATGCCGAAGATTCGTAGAAATTGTAGTTATGTTATGTCCTTAACGGAGATAACATAATGAGTTTCTCACCCCTTGGACACATCTAAGTAGTTTTTGAAGGGTGTCAACGTGAGGATTAGTATGCACATCTTATGTGCATTAGGGTAGACGAACGGCGGACAACTCCTTCGAGCTTGTTGAGGAACGTCGAGACGGAAAAGTGAAGACTCAAAGACAACACCAATTACGATGACAAGAAGAGAATCCCGAATCAACTCAACGGGGTCAAATGAAGGATATACAAGAGAGTAGTTCCGGAGAAGCAAGAGATGATCGCCAACTAGGGAATTGAGAAAGACAACGGAGAGGCTCTTTCAAGTTGTGTAAAGTGACTTCACAAACAAAGAGGATGACGTCGAAAATTTGCCATAGACATGAAAGTCAAAAGGGAGATATAGTAGCGATCAAGAAAAGGGACATAAAATTTAAACTCACTGACAGACTAGGAAGTGAAGGTTGATGCCAAAAGCAAGGCGAAAAATGATCACTCTCAACAAGCTAATTGCCACCACAATCCAGATTTATAACCGAGACAGTCAAAAGTATGGAAGTCAACACGAGATACATTATCCATCCAAATAGAAAGAATTAAAGAGCTGCACTTGGAAGCTTACGTATTGCCAGAAAGGGAAAGGTGGATTTCACCAACGTAGAAGTGGAGTGATCTCGTAGATCACAGGAGAATTCTGACATAGACCGGGATACAACAATAACCAGCTTCTGTAAAGGCAGCATTACAAGCAACACCCAAGGAAAAAGAGTGTGTGAGAAGAGTATTGGTGAACCCGAGGGACCCCAATAACTTCTCATTCAAAAGGAATTTAAGCTAACAACACTACAAGTTCATAATAGAGAACCGCAAATAGACGATAACTCAGGTAAAAAAATTACGGAGATGTACCTACAAGCTACCCTAGAAGGATTGAGAAGTCTGTTGATGGAAGAAGAATGATACAACTGGACTCGTAAGAGTATAACAATCTTACAAAAGGGTAGATTGTAGGAGGAGCTAAGGAAGAGTAAACAGAGAGACTGTAGGAGATATATTTCACCAAGTATATCAAGCCTCAAAAGAGATGGAAGAAAAGTAAGTCTATGATGTTGTAGAAGGTCAACTACATCCTACTTGGACAACTTAAAAGTTACATGTGCGGGTTAGCTAGTGATGGTTAGTTAACCGACAAGAAGAATAACCACAGGGTTATAAAAGAATTTTATCGACATCTAGTGAATTTCTTTCGGAGATCCACGACGAAAATAGTGAAGTTACATCAATACAAGTACGAGTAGCCTGGATGATAACGTTAAATGAGTTCAATATGATAACTCTAATAAAGAAATTTAATAGCAGCTCTTGACGGTCGGTAATGACCCTTGATGATAGTAATGGTGAAAAGGGAATTGTTGGGAGTAGTTACTTACTACTGACTACGAAAGATACATATCAGAGTTAGAATGAAGGGATCCCTGTAAGAAGAATTAGGAGACTAAGAGGAAGCAGATGATTGGAAATATGTCCTATCTCTTAGTATTTCACACAAGTAAGACTGATAGTACTCCTTCGAGAAAAAAAAAAAAAAAAAAAAAAGGGGGTCAGACTGTCTAGATTGACAGGGAAAACCCTTGTGATTAAAGATGTGACACAGAATAATCGGAAATTCCGAGGCGGCACAAACATAAGGAGTATGATGTAGAGCCTTGGTGAAATGTGTGGTCGAGTTGTGAGGTGATTGCAAATAGAATCTACAAGTCGACTAAAACAGACATAAGAAGGAGTAAAAGTGAAAGACTAAAGGTGGTTATATGGATCCGGTACCACACCAATAAGATGGTTACCGAAAGGACTAAAGACTGTTATTTAAGGGAGAAATGGAGGTACTCCATGGAAAATTCAGCTGGACTGATGACCTAAGAATTGTTGAAAGTAGTAAGACCAACCAACGCAGTTGTAAAGTGTGTACGAGAAAACTCAAAGAGATTTAACTATCTTACGGAGTGTAAATATCAAAGAAGGTAAAACGACATGAGTATAAGGAAGACATAATAAATGCGATGCGAGAAATTCGATTGGTGGGAAAATCATATGCACCTAATGTGTTGTATACAAATGGTACCATTGGATGTTTAATAACAATCATACCAATGGACTGATGACACTATGATGGATTTAGTGTAAACCAAGTGTATAACTTATCCAGTAAGAAGGAAAGTCAGGTATCAAAATTGCGAATTACGATAAATTTTAAATAAAGTTTTGAGATGAGGATGTCCTTAGGAAATCTATGCAAGAGTACAAAGCAACTGAAATTCCAACACAGAATGGGTAGTAATGATCAACAGATAGTTAGAGACCGATACAGAGGAAAAAAAAAAATGTATAAGACGAGTCACCTAGTAGAAGAGTTCACAAGACAAGCTTGTAAGGCCAAAAGAGATAAAATGTCGACCCAGATATGAGGGTCTAAGGTGCATGGAAGGGATACCTACAATGGAGTGCAGATGCAAAATGTAGACTTTACAAGTGTGGAGAGATTTTAATCTCCTCAAAAATATAGGAATTTGAAAAGAATCGCAATGTCGGTATTTAGGAGTATCATGAAGGCAATGTTGCCGGTAACACCAGCGAAGGAATGTATATATATAAGAACGGCCTTGGTGGACTCGAAAGTCCAAGGTAACCCCAATTATCACGGGACCTAAGTCATCAAAACCGACGGTCCGTGTAAGGGGAACTGCAAGGGGATAATAACTAAAATTATCAGAACTACAAAGACACTTACCAGCTATCGTTGAAGACTTGGAATGACTATTTAGGTCAAGATGAATGACCCAGTTGAGCTCGAGAAGTAGAGTTAGCCTAAGGAAACAGAAGTGTGGAATAGAAAACGAATTAGTGGAGCATGAAAGGATTAATCGAGCAGATGATGCTCACCAAGAATTTAACGCCAATATAGGTATGAGAAGAGCAGGTCCGGAATATTGAGATAAGTCAATTATAGAGTGACTGACATCAACTGAGGACGTATAAGTGTTGATTGGTATTGACGAGTAGGTACCGTTAAGAAGAGATATTAGTGACTGTAAATTTAAGAGATAACTTTACCGATAACTTGGAGGAATCCCCAAGTAGGCAACGACAACCTTCTGGGGTGATCTAAAGATATAGAGAGAATCGGTTAGAGGTTGCTTACTAGTTGGTTAAGAACAGTCTACGGGTGAGTAAGAGAGTAAGGATCTGTTTGAGGAGGATCTTGATGGTAGTAGAAGAAAAGTATAGGCGGGAGTTGGGTAAATCATGTTGACCCTTAGAAAAACGTCATTGTGACTAATGGGTGTTACACCAAAAGCGTGGTAGGCCCATAAACCACAGATGAAGAAAATCAATGTTAGGTTAACTCTGATTTGAATAAGGAATTAGCAATCTATATGAAAAAGTTCACTTGGGTGTGTGATTTGTTTGGAGTTATATAAATTTTAAAGCTTGACAAGAAGTAGGTGAAAACAATTAATTAAGGAACGATCCGATAAGGTCACATTGAGGAAACCGGGTCAAGCGGTTTGTATTACAAAGAGCATTAGGCGACAAAAGTTTAAGATCATTATTTCATAATCGATAGTCGAAAACTTTCGGAAGGAAAAAGTTTTTATGGTTTGGAGAGTTATCAAAAGAACTGGAAGTAAGTTAGATAACCAAACCGTTGAGAGAGTACCTACCGAATCCGGGACACGTCATCAGTCATGAGAATTTGATAGTTGAGCCCGACCATACATTTGTGGGGTACCCAGTAGCTGTCCTGGAGCGCAGTACTAGACGTCTGCGGTCCAAGGAGTTACCTATGTTGAGGATCCAGTAGTCTAGGAGAGGAGCTGATAAGGCCACTTGGGAGACTGATGAGAGTATTAGACGTAACTACCCTGAGTTCTTTGAGGGGTTAGAGGTTACTCTTGTTTTGACGAGTTAGTACTCGGATGTTGTGTTGTTGCCCATTCATGTTTTTTATATTGGATTGAGTGATTATGTTTTTATGATGTGTGTCTGAGTGTGATGATTGAGTAGTTGCATGGTAGAAAACGGAAATTTTTATGAAACTAAGTTTTACATAGAAAGTCGAATGAATAGTTACATTATTCTAAGTTTCGGGACGAAACTTATTTTAAGGGGGCACTGATGTAATAACCGAAAAAAAATAAAATAAAATAAAATAAAATAAAATTTAAACTCTGTTTAATATCGGATCAAACCGGTTTCCAATCCGCCAACCCAAATTCTTCTAATTAAGATATAAACGATATTAAATTTTATCATTTTATGTGACCTGGATTCACATAAAATGATAACTTTTATATCTCAGTAAATAATCCCGTAAATAATTCCATAATTAAATTCCGTATTCGTAACGATCCCGGAAAAATAACTCTTCTTTCAGCTTAAGTTTAAGTGAAGAGTTGACCCACTGGATCCGGCCCAACAACAGCTATAGCCGGCCCACTAACTTTAACCCTTATCTTAAACCTAATTAATCCTTAACCTAATCCTTAACCATAATCTAATCGTGCTAAACGTTGCCTCATCTTCCCTGGTGAGACATACTACCGCGTCAACAGCAACCTCCGCAGCATCTCACAAAACTCTGAAACATCACCGATCGCAAGCCGGCCGCAACACCACACCACCAGGATTGCCGCCCACCGGTACCGTCGACCACCAGGTGAGCCGCTATCCTTACCACCTCTTCCTTTTCTCGCTGTTTTCGGATCCCACCAGCCGGAACACTGATTTCGCTTCGCACAGCCACGATACGGGACGCCGGTGAAGTGCTGCAGAGGGCCGATCGACACCGTGACGGGTTTCCTCCTCCGCTGCAGTGGTGAGTCTTCGCCCTCCTCTTCTCTTCGTCCCGATCCCGCCCTTCTGTTCTCGTGTGAATAACCTACTGAAACCGGTCCCTCTCGGATCCTATAGTGTTTAGCCAAAGTGTGTAGTGCGCTATGGTGAGCATCTTCGAGCCAGCATACGAGCCCGGTCCAAGACGCCCTTCTACGTCCCAACCGTCGGAAAGAGGACCTTATGCAGCCTACAATAGGTAGGTCCTTTCGGTGCACAGCGGTGTGTGTGGAGATAGAATTGTAGGTATGTTTGTGTACTGAAAATGTTTAGGTATATATATGTATATGTGTATTAGATGTATATAAAAATATATACTTTGGAGCAGGAGATATGAGCAATTGTAGATAGGGGTGCGGTGAAAAATATGAATATATATATATACCAGTGTAGTTTACATCTAGATGAATGGTGGAAAAATATGAATATATGTATATACCAGTGTAGATAGGGGTGCGGTGGAACAAACCAGTGTAGTTTACATATGAATATATATATATATATATATATATACACGGGACGGGTTAGAGTAGTATGACCGGATAAGATGCAATAGAGATGAAGGTTGCGGTGGTTCCGAGGAGTGGTCAAGGATTACCCTTTTTTTTTTAAGAGTTCCACTTACGAAAATATTTTAAGGATTCTTGATGTAACTTCAGCTAAACCTGTTGAGGATTTGATCTCAGACCTAGTAGTTAAGTGTAAAGAACGAACCTTAGTAACCCTTTGAATTTCTAAACCTAGTTAACATTAGAATCTCTAGTATTTTATCTTTGAGGAACTAGAGTATGGAAATAAATTCTAAAAGAAAATATGAGAATTTAATGATAGACTTTGAGAATTTTCGGCACTAAGGGTAAAAGGGTCTTTTACCGTAAGAGAGCTTTTTCCCGTAATTCCTTTGCATGAGGTTGGACATCTGGATGTGATTTTGATCCGCATGCCTTATTTGACAGGCGTTTGAGTTACCACGGGTTCGGACCGAGTTGAGATTTGGGAAAGTGATCTTTGATTGAGGTAAGTCTTTGCGACTTACTTAGCTAGTTTCTGGGTGTTAGTTGAGTGATAGTGGTGGTGTGTGCTATGTGCGTGTTTTAATAATAATAACTTGTTAGGACGACCGTTATTATTATGTTTAAGGCCCAAGTGTATGTATAACGGGCCGTGACATCACTGCCCAGCTCTGACAGGAGACTGGGAGGTTCTCTATACCCAGACCAGGCAGGTACAAGGTGAGATGCATCGGATCCATTCCTGATGGTTACACGGGGGCGGAGGTGAGGTTTGGGAATCCCTCGTGTCACAAAATAAGTATCATTAGCGTGAAAGAGTAATTTAACTCAAGATAATAAAACGGACTTGTTTGAAAGCATGATGGGTGTTTATATCTTTATGTGTGTGTTTGTGCTGCTATTATTCTGCTAATATTTAGATAACTAGCTAACGGTTCTTCTTGTTGTTGTTTTAGATTTACCGCAGGTTAGATCAGCAGCTGAGTGATCCGAAAGTAGTGGTCAGCCGGGTCTCCGTACTCCTTAGAGCGGGGTTGGGGTTGTTTTGTCTTTCCTTTCTTTTGGTTAAGACAGTTGTTCTTCTCTTTTGTTTAAGTACTTTAGGATGCTAGACAGTGTTGCATTCATTACTCTAAAAACATGGTTTTTATGAATTTCGGTTTCTTTATTTGTGTCTTGTTGCAAGATTCTAGTAATGTTGTTGTCAAACTGAGGTCGGGACCCATTGTGAGGTCCTAACCAGTAATACTCCGAGTTCTGAGAATTCGGGGTGTTACACAATTTCTATCTTATGGTCTAATTTCACATTTATTACTCGAGTTAATGTTTTTTTCAAAATCCTAAAAGTTAAATGGGGATGGGGATAGAGATTTTTACAAGGAAAACCCATAGAATTTAAAAATGGGGAAAATTAAACGGGGATGGGGAATTCCCGATGGGGACGAATATCCGACGGGGATGGGGATGGGGACAATTCTCAATACCCGAACGGGTATGGGGATGGGGACGGGGGGCGTTATACTAAACGGGTATGGGGATGAATAGGGTACTCCCCGCCCCAAACCCGACCCATCGACACCCCTAGTCACAACAAGTTTGGGTTGAAACGAGTAGGGTCAAAAAAGGCTTGGTCATTAACGGATTGTTTTTGGATCGGGTCAATTTGGTCGGGTTCGGGTTGAAACAGGTTATCGGGTAGCCTCAATTCTCAGGTCATAACGGTCGGTTTAATTTATTTCAATTATTAATGGTAGCAGTGTCAAACGGGGCCGACGGGTCAGACTCCGGTCGATTATAACAGGCTCGGGTTGAAACGGTTTGGGTCAAAACAATCTCTCTTTTTATGGGTTTGTTTCTAGTCGGATCGGTTTGGATCAGGTTTCAATTGTTCGGGTTAATACTGGTTATCGGATAACCTCAATTCTTGAATCATAAGTTCATAACTGGTCAGTTTAGTTCGGTTCTCGGGTCATTCGGGTTGGTTTACTTTGGGTTTTATGGCTTCGGTAGATGTGCCGATCGGGACAAGTCAATTGGGTTGGAGTCGGGTCAATTTATGTTCGGGTTGGGTCAAAAACCGGACCGAGTTGTCTAACATCTTGATTCGGGTCAATTTATGTTTAGGTTTGTGTAATTTACTCTAAAATTTATACGAAGATATTAATTTGATAAAAGAGAAAATAAAAGTTGTGTTGTTGCAATGGTGTGGACTTTATTTAAAAAAATGTAATAATAGATCGAAGACATACGTAATAAATAAGTAGTGTATTACCCGCACTTTGTGCGGATTCAGTTTTTATAAATATTTAGTACTTAAAAATTTATATGTATATTTTTGTAAAATAAAATTCCGAAAAAAGTAATTATAATCAATATTATGATTTTTAATTCTCTTTTAAGTATTTATCTCTTCTAATTAATTATATTTTTAAATTAATTTATTAAGATATGCTTGTTGGTAAAAAAAATCGTAAAAATTTAAAAACTATTGTTATAAAAGTATTTATTTAAATAGTTTTTAAAAAATTTAGAAATTAATTTTCAATTTATATTAACATTTAAAAATCACTTTTTAAAATAAATTTTGGGCTAATTTGGTTAATAGTCCTTTTTAAGAATATAAGATAGTAAGTAGGCTTTTTAATTTTTTCATTAAGTAAATATACTCAAATCCCTTTTTTACAATGAAACCTAACCACTCTCTTCATCCGCCTCTCTGCTCTATTTTCATTCTCTTGCGAACAACTTCTTCTCTTCTCTTTCGTTCATCCGCCGAGCTCTACACATCGCTACTCCCCACCTGCTTCGATTCGGATACCGACTCTCTCAACTCGCCCGAGTTGCCGACTCGAAATCACACAAACAAATGTTCTTCACGTAGCCTCAGATTGGGCCTATTTTCGCAAGGAAAAAAGATTAAATTCAAACTGTTCTCGAATCTCTTTAGATCTGGATCTTCGAAATGACAAATCGCTAGATCCGAGCCCCAATCTGAGGCCAGTTGGAGGAAGCTTGAAGCTGAGAAGGAAGCTGGATTGCTTCAATTGTTCCCTCTGCATTGGAGGTTCATCTCCTCTATTTATTAAGTATCCAGTGTTTGGAATGGAAGATATATTGGAATGAACGATATATTGAACAACAATGTCTTGTAAGTTTAAGCCAATTCACCAATTTTATTAGTTTGCATAAAAATGTCATGATGCCTTTAATCTTTTTATGTGATTATCGACTTGCTAATTCAGGATATCAAAGAAAAAAGAGATGAGGAGTTGGTCGTTTTGCCTACAGATGATGTTCTCTTTGACGACCCCTCTTTCAAGGTGAAGAGTCAGCATGGATTTCCTTGAGAAGATAGTTTTTCTGCTTGATCTGCTATTTATATATATTCACTCATCTCTTGCTGTTAATGATTGAAGGTGTATGCTGAGAAATATGCAGTAGACCAAGAGGCATTTTTCAAGGACTATGCTGAAGCCCATGCCAAACTTAGCAACCTAGGAGCCAAGTTTGATCCCCCGGAGGTGTTTTTACATTATCAGCTCTCACTAATCCCTATTTGATACATTCATACCATACATTGACACAAAAAATAAATTGCAACACTAGTCAATATCTATCGATGGATTTATACTACTTCAGTATCTATATACAATTTAACTAATCTCTCAAGATGTAATGATTTAGGGGTTCTCAATATGATGGACCTGCAGCGTAGAGCTTTTCAGCAGGCAAGTAAAGGTTATTATTATTTGTCACCCAATGCCTCATACATTGACCTGGTTAGCTATACTTATTACTTAATATTGATTGCTTACCATTGGTTTTGGTCCCTTGTATATTCTTTCTTTGGAGGGAACAAGTTACAATGTTTATCAAAGTGTCTTTCTACTATGGTGAGTATAGTCCTCGGAATATGGCGAGTTTGCGACTAATATCGTTGCTTCTTGGAAGGCATTTGTAAACCCTGTTCCCATCTCCTTAATAAGGTCCTTTAAGCATTTTCTAAACTTCAAAAGTAGAGCATGTCCACTCAATCATGTGCAACTGAAGCAGAGTTATTAACACTTTTGATTAATCAAAACTCATTTAGGTAATGTCGATGATTTTTTTAGTGTAAGAAAAATTAATCAAAACTGCATTGGAGTTTCATATTTGGTTTCATATTTGGACAAAGGCATTTGGTTTAATTTCTAGTACGATAGAGTGTTATATTCTTAACTTTTTTTTAAATTTTTGGTATAATTTTTTTTCTCGTATGTAAATGTTCGATATGTAAATTTTTGGTTTGTTTCTGGTATGAGTTTTATTTCCGGTATGTAAATTTCTGGTATGTAGTAATTTCTGGTATGTAGTAATTTCTGGTATGTAATAATTTGAGAATATTAAGGGGGTAGGGTAACTTTTTTTTCTAAAAAACAAAGTAGGCCCCTGTTATTTTACATTTTAAACAAAAAGATAAACTAGTAATTAAGGATATATTTTAATAGGCAGTTACTAAATTAATGGAAGTTATTTATTTGGTTAAATAATTTAATTAAGCAATAAAATAGGAGATCAGCTAAAGAAGGTAACCGTGAGATTTTCCAGTATTATATATCCGCCATTATCGGAAGACTGACTTTCTTCAATTCGTCTTTGCCGTCGTATGGCATCCACGCGGTGACGTATCCGCCATTATCGGAAGATTTTCCAGTATTCTTCAATTCGTCTTCAATTCGATATTTCGACGACTCAACCCATCTTCTTCGTCAACATCGGCTCCGCGCTGAGGTCGTGTTGTGCGGGCTTTGGCGATTGCGGCGAGAGGGAAAACGAGGTGTAGTCGCGCTATCCTAAACAACCGCCTCAAGTTCAAGTTCAAGTTCATGAAGAACAAGAGATCAAGAGCAACAACGATGTCTGCGGTTAGCGGTGGAGGGCGTTCGACGGTGAGCAAGCCGAGATTAGCTTCAGTCGCCATAGCCAGGTATGATATATTCGGATATGGGTTGATTATGTATATATGTTGTTGATTATGTACATATGTTGCTGATTATGTACATATGATGGTGCAAAAATATTACTAAATAACTATATATGTACCAAATATGCAGTTCGTGTACATTTGGATAGGTCTTTGATGATACAAAGACATATTTTGTGTGTACATATAACATGATATCGATTATAATATGTACAGTTTTTGTGTTTGCATGTACATATGTTTGCAGTCTCTAGTGATTATGTACATTTTTTCCTGCGAAAATGTTACTAATTAACTATATATGTACATATGTTTGCAGTCTCAGACGATTATGTACACATGTTGCTGCGGAAATCTCAATATCGTCGTTATGGATGAACGCAAGTTGGAAAGGATGAAGATTCCGGAAAATATTTTGATTTCATTAATAAATGGAGATATTTTGATTCCCTTAATAAATGGAGAGATAAAGATATTTACTTTCCTGTTTTGTAATAACTAGTGCATAGCCTGTGCCTTGCACGGGTATTTGTTAAAAATACTTCTTCATATTTTTCAGATTGATGATTCAAGTCAATAGGTCATCTTAGTTCCGTCTCGACTATTTTACATTGGACGAACGGTATCGAGACATGCCTTTTTTCACTGAATCCACACGGCCTTATTCCGTTAGGGATTGGGATGGGCTCATTTCCGCTTGCCCATTAATTTATTTACCGTGATTAAAATTTACACTTTATCCACAAAAATATATGTATATATCGTACTTAAAACGCAAGACAATACATTTTAAATATCCATAATAAATGAAAAATATATAAAACATCCAAATAAAAAGCCCAACATCCTGAAAAAAATCAAAAAACATTACACATCGATACATAAATAAGAAATGGTGTAGTTTTAGAGTTGATTAAATATGAAATTATTTTAAAACTTGTGCCATACTCTCGGATGTGATTGTTTAGATATTAGGTTTAGTAAATAAGATTAGAAGAAGATTGTTTAGGAAGATTTAAACATAAATAATATTCTTGTTTTGAATTTTGACTAACGTAAATATAAAATACCCATAATTATAATTAAGATTTGTTGCTTAGTAAAAAATAAAGATGGCTTAATTAGTTATTTAGTAATTAAAATTATTTCGAACAAAAAAAATGTGCGGCCTCTACATCATCATCAACATCACCTACCTTAGTAAAAATATACATTTATATCCCGTGCAGGGCACAAATTTTAGTAAATTATATTTTTATATCCCATGTAGGGCACAAACTTTAGTAAATTATATTTTATATCATGTGCAGACCTCGTGCCCACGGATATTTGTTAAGAAATGATGTGTAGATAAAGAAATTGAGAATGTTTATTGGAATGGATTGAGATGAACGTAACTCACATAAATACGAGAAGATTTAGTTATGAGTTAAAAATATTATTAGCGCTAGATATGTTTTCTTACTAACTAATGTTTTATTTATGGAATATTGTTTTAGAAGGTGGACATATTTATATTAAGCTTCTCCGATAAGAAATTATGTTAGAAGAGTATGCACATATCAAATCGTCTACTTATTCATGTATCCGAAAAATATATCTATTTTATTTTAAAGAAAATTATACTTGTTAAATTCCCGTATTCCGAAATATTAAGTTAAAAGTTTGACAGATATAATCTTTTATAAAATATAGTTTTAGTAAAATAAAAATTTGTATAGCTTATTATGAATTTAGTAAAAATAATAAATACAATTCAAAAATAATGTTACATGGACTTATAAGTAGGAAAATAGATAAGAAACAAATACTAACACTTAGACTATGTGGAATCAATAAATACAATCCAAAAATAAAAGAAAATCTTTATATACAATTTAGCCAAAATATGTAAGTAGTTATAAAAGCCTTAGCCGTGTTCCTAAATCCTAAGTATAACCACTCTCTAACATATCGTATTTTTTTATACGTGGAATCAATAAATAAAAGAAAATCTTTATATACAATTGTGCAGACCTCGCCCGATCCATGATGTTTACATGTAAATCCCTAACATATAGTATTTTTTTGCCCCGTACTACGCTTCCCCGCATAACGTCTCCAATGCACTCGTCTCCAATGCACTCGTCATTCCTAATTGTAAATCATTTAAAAAAAATAATTAATAGGTTCTATTATCAATTTTAAAAATATCAAATTTAAATTGAATTGATTACCAAGAGGTCAAAATCGAGGCTGACAATTACGTTAGCCATGGAGATGCCGGCGAGTTCAAGATCTCCAAGGTGGCCGGCAAAGGCTTGGGTGATGAGGAACATGGTGTAGGAAACCACTCGGATGAAGATGGGGAAGGACCCATTATGTGAGTTGTAGCTTCTTTGACTCAACCCATACTCTATCTACAATCCTTTCTTCATTGTTGATGTATGTTGCTTTCGAATCGCTGCCAAGATAGAAGCTCTGCTTCCTTTGCTCCATTCAAGAAGAGGTCAACCAATAGGAGTGCGTTATACCTATAAAAAAAAGTCGGTAAAATCAAATATATACAATAAGAGGACCATGAAAGCAACCTTTTCTTGACTATCAAACAAAGAAGTAGCTTAAAATAGTTGCACATTTATATGGATTGCAAAACAAAGAGATTAACAATTAAAAGCAAAAGAGAAGTGAGTTATGTATAAAGGAGATTGTCCGCTATTCATAATCTTTGTCAGCTTCTTTCATTGACACAAGAACGCATATGCACCCTAAATCGTATCCTTCAACACAACAAATAATTCAATCGAACCAATTTGATTGCAATAGGAAGGCATTTATTTTACCGGAAAAAGGTACGACGAACTGGATAGAAGATGACGGAACCTGAAAAAGAGAACGAAATATGATGGAAAACAATGGAAGTGATCCGTATATATAGAATGAGAATCTAAACGTATAAGAGAAGTTTAGAGATTGTTGATTTAGTAAATTTCGAGATCTCAAAATTAAAATTTAGATATTGTTTTAACTTATAAGAGAAGTTTAAATATTTATTAGTTAAAAGAAATAAATCGTAAATTCTCAATTGTAAAAAATAAATATATATTATAATCGATTTCGATTGTGATAGATACCTTAAGTAACAACGTCGAAAAAATAAATTTTTAAAAACCTCCATAATTAATAATTAAAAAAGTGAAAAATAAAAACACGTAACAAAAACCGCTTAAAATCTGATTTTTTTTTAATTAACAAAAATACTTATATAAAGAATTTTTGTTGGAAGTATGATCTTGTGTATTGAAAAATATTTTGTTTCCTAAAACTCCGGTTACAAATTTTTTTCCAGATTCGGGATTTTAGTAATTACTTTATATAATAGCTAAAGAATATACCAGCACAATATATATTGAAAATTAAAAATCTACAAATATAAATCCCGGAAGTTAACAAAAAGATTCGTTAACAAATTATTAATTAAAAAGTTATTTTGGTTAACAATTAATTTTAACACCAAAAATATTGTAACAAAATATTGATTTGGCCAACAAAATATTTCGGCAGTTAACAAAAGATTTCGGCAGTTAACAAAAATTTTGTAACAATATTTTTATTATAAAATTATAATAAAAATAATTAATAATAATAACAATTTACTAATTACTTTAAAGATTAATTAAAATGGCATTTTAGTAAATATTTTACAAAAAATCCTATGTGGCATTACTCGTTGAACAACACGTGGCGGTAGTGTCCTTAGTTTTAGTAAGTAATATAGATTAGTTGCTTAATAAATGGAGAGATAAAAATATTCTGATTTCCTTAATATCCTCCTTTTATTTTAATAAATCTTTTTTATATAAATTAGAGGGGCCTATTTTGTACTCATTATTAACTTGGGGCCCTTTATATGCTCATGGTTATAAAACATACCCACTCTCCCATTTTACCCTAATAATTTCTGGTATGTAGTAACTTCTGGTATGAATTTCATACCATAAACTCATACCAAAAAATATAAAAAAATAAAAAAGGACCCAAAAAAAACTTCTGGTATGAAAAAATTATGGTATGAAAAAAATACAATTTTGATATGTGAAAAAATACAATTCTGGTATGTGAAAAATGAAATTCTGGTATGTGAAAATTATGGTATATAAAAATGTCTGGTATGTAATTCTGGTATGACAAAATTCTAGTATGTAATTATGGTATGAAAAAAATTCTGGTATCAAAAAATTTATGGTATGAATATGAAATTCTGGTATCAAATTCATACCATAAAAATAAAAATAAAAAATAAATAAAAGACAAAAAAATAAAATAAAATAAAAGTCACATTCACGTAACATTTGAAAGATTTTGACTAAGTTCATGTATTTTTCTTTTTTTTTAAGCGGAGGGGTTAATTATTTTTACCTACCATTAAATTAAAGTGGTAAAAAATTTTGGGGTACGTTTACTAAATCATATTCTCAAAAAGGCCTAGTATGTCAAATTCTCCCATAATTTTTTAGGCTTCGAGAAATCTAGCGTTGACACGTGGCAATAGAGGCTTCTGCTTTAATAGATATAAGATAATAATAACAATGATCAAAATATCTAATTGGACCGATCCATTTAATCCGTATATGTTTTTCCTATTTTGTTTGTTATAAAATGTAAAATAAAATTAATCAACTTTTTCCGAATCGGATAACAAACCGTAGATATTTGGTTGATCCATTTTATCCATATTCTAAAATATGGTATCTAAAAACGATTTTAGTCGGATCGGATAATTACTAGCGAATATTTGGGTGTATGTTTGATCAAAATGATTTTAACCCGATCCGTTTGATTGAAAATGACTTTAATTGGATCTTGATATCCGACCATTCTGTTTGATCCAAATATCTAATTTGACCGATTCATTTGATCCATATATGTTTTTCCTATTTCATTTGTTATAAAATGTAAAATAAAATTTATCATCTTTTGCCGAATCAGATAATAATCTTTTGATATTCGGTTGATTCATTTGATTACATTGATCCAAATTCTAAAACATGGTATCCAAAAACGGTTTTAGTCAGATCGTATAATTATCCATGAATACTTGGGTGATATGTTTGATCGGATTGATTTTATCCCGTTCCGTTTTATTGAAAATGACTTTAACCAGATACTGATTGATTCTTTTGATCCAAATACCAATCTTACTAATCCATTTTATTCATATATGTGTTTTCCTATTTTGTTTGTTGTAAATTGCTAGTCCTACTAATAGTTGATTACAAGATGCTAAATGGTAGTTAAATTGTATAATGATATTTGTTATTTAATTTATTATATTTTATTTAATTTAATATTTTGTTTCATCAAACTTTTTCCCGAGTCTAAAGCAATTTTAGTGGAGTTGTCACCAATAGATTAGGTATATCATTTTTTTAGTTTTAATGTTTTATGATTTTGATGTTGAATTTTATTCAGGTAAACTTGTTCAAAATATTGAGGTATATTTTTAAAGGAGAAAAAATATGATATTTATTATAAATTAAGAAATATTGAGGTATGTAATTTCAATAATTTATGATTTATGATAATTTATTGATTAGTTGTTATTATTCTCTCATGCATTCATTTATTTTCTAAGACTTAGTAAATGAATTTCCTTTCTTGTAAATAGAGGAAAAAATGATAATTTTGTACTAGCTGATTAGTTCTATTATCATGTTGTTAACTATTTTATTTTATTTTGTTTGATGAGTAGATCTTATTTGGAGATTTATTGTGAAACAATGGATGGTACAATTTTTTGATCATATGGATGGTGATGTGGTTTTTTGTTAAATTTGAACTTAGAGTTACATAACACCGCTTATATAAAACTTGAAGATGCAAAAACTATGTAACTTAAACTTATCATTTTCTGTTGGCTTTATATTCAGAGGAATTTATGACTTGTACTTAATTTTGTCGATAAATTTGTTGGTGTTTTAAACATGATTAGAGACTTTGAGTTAACAATCTAATGAGATTGTAATTAGTGATTTGTGATTCAAGTTGAATTTATATAATCGATGTATGGATTAAAACAATATGTGTATGACTAGTTTATTTTTTAAATTAACCTATTTTTGGGTAAATTTTATCTATTTTTGTTCTTAATAAATAATGTAAGTAGTTATCAATTTAACTCAAAATTATCAATGTAACTTAAATTACTCTATTTGTACGCATTAAAATAGACGGGGTTATCGAGTCATTTCGGGAGGGATTACTCCGGGCTATCGGGTCGGAACCCTTTATTACTTCGTGTTAAATCGGTCATGATATTTTCTTCTTCAAAATTTCCGGGGTCAGGTCAAATTCAAATTTATCAAGTCTATTTCACGAGTCATGTCAACTTTTAACAGCTCTAGATGTGACGAAGTCCGAAGACCATTAGACATTATGACATCGACTTTTAGGATTTATCCGATTTTTACTATTTTAGGATTTTTACTATAATAGTTCACTATGTACCCTACTATCCAATCATCTTGGGTAATTTAAAATGCTCATTAATAATATATTCTTTATTTAATTATTATCATTTTCATTGTCTTTTCCAGGTCTGTTACAAAGTACTTTTCAACACTTATACAATAACGATCGAATATTACCTAACGTACTGGACTTAAATGAATTAGAGTATATTAAGGGCCCGTTTGTTTCCAACTCCGAAAACGGAAATGAAATGGAAACGAATTTAATTCATACTTATATCATTATTCATTAAATTGTATGGAATCCTTATAGTCTAAGGCAAAATGGACTTATTCCTCACATTTTGTTACCATTAGGGTATCAAAAGTAATCAAATTCTACTCCAATTACTTCAAATCATAAGGAATGAATCCAAAAACTTTCATGGACAAGCCTATGCGTATGAAATAAATTCGTTTCCATTTCATTTTCGATTCCGGAGTTAAAACCAAACGGGCCCTAATAGTCTGTATGGATATATAAGATAAGGTTTAGGTTCCTTTCAACTCGGATACTACTTATATCCGAGTTGTTTCCAACTCCGAAAACGGAAACGAAATGAACTTATTCCCCACATTTTGTTACCCTATCGGGTATCAAAAGTAATCAAACTCTACTCCAATTACTTCAAACCGTAAGGAATGATTCCAAAAACTTTCATGAACAAGCATATACGTATGAAATAGATTATTTTCCATTCCGTTTTCGATTCCGGAGTTAAAACCAAACGGGCCCTAATAGTCTGTATGGATTTATAAGATAAGGTTTAGGGTTCCTTTCAACTCGGATACTACTTAGAAGCAACTTATTTAATCAATTTCAATGTATTTTTAATATTCAAAAAAGCTTGAAGAATCATGTGCGAAATATTTTACTTAATCGTTTGGTCACGCAATTTCAATGTATTTTTATTATTTAAAAAACTTGAAGGATCATGTGCGAAATACTTTAAGTTAATCGTTTGTGAGATGTTAATTAGTTTAGCTCGAAACGCATCAAATCATATATATTATAGGTTGAATAGTACTACCAAACAAATAATGAGTGATATGTTAGTCGGAGATACTAAGCATGTACACGGGTCGCACCCGCCGGGTCGAGGGTTCGGGAAGGGTAGCTCGGACCGGTGTAAAAGGTCAACCCGTCGGTTGGCGACTCGCTGGGTCACGGGTCAGACCCGGCGGATTGGCTCTTTTGAGACCTTTGTGACGGTCTAGATAGAGGGTGACTACGAGGGAGTCTCTTATTATCAAAGTAATGGACAGCTGTGAATTTGTTTCAATTTGATCGTGCAGCAGCCCAATGGGCTTCATATATCTCTACGTGATGGTCCTAAAATTTACCCGCAATATATGATTACATAGTTAGTTGTAGTATATAGAGTGTCGAATCATAGGGATTATATCTGATTTAGATGTAAATAATAGACAATTATGCTAGGCGAAGGAAAGAGAAACGGGAGAGGAAAATATATGTTTTGAAATCATAATAAAAGAAAAATAAATGATTGTTGTAGGCAGATAATGGATGTAAGCGATCTAAACAAACATGAATTTCACTATAATGAATTAAAGTAAGGAAAATTCCAGATGATACCCTCTTGATTTAGGGTTTTTCGAAATTTGCCCAACATTTTTTTCTAGTTAGGATGGTACCTTTAAGTTTTCGTTGTTTCCGGATTTTGCCCAAATTTATTAAACTTCTTCAAATTCCGTTAAAAACATATTTGCCCACAAAAAAAAATTAAAAGAAAGAAAATAAAGTAAAATTGATAAATATTTAAAACAGAAATACTGATTTATTATTTTAAAAATAAAGTAAAACAATAAAAAAATCAGCGTTTTATATTAATTTAAAAAAATATATCAAATGATTTTTAAAAAGTTAAAAGAAAACATTTATTTTATTTTATTTTAAAAATAAATAAATTGGATTAACATTATTTTAAGAAAATCTAAAAATATAAACAAACTCACAATGTTTGGTTCCAACACAAAGAGATGAACCTTCAAGCGGAAATTGAAATCTACTCTATAACTACTTCACGATTGCGGGATGATAGAATGAGATGACGAGAGAGGGTGAATAATGAATACAAAATTGGTGTTGGTACATGTGTTTATATAGGGTATAAATCGGATTTTATGGTTACAAAATATATCCTTCCAAAGATAAGATTGAAAAGATATGATTTAGATCATCAACGCATGTGAGACGGCAGATGAACACTACTAGAAAACCGGGTCTTCATCGACGTGTTGCATCGGACAATAATTTAGCGCGCGGAACAATTGTTTTACTATTTCGACGTTTTTAGCGTAAAAAATATAAGCAACACCTATAAGTATCAAAATAAGTTACAAAGCGTTGATACATGATAAGACCCATCTATTATAAACAAAAACAAACTATAAACATAAACAAAATGCTCGAAAATTCATTACCCGCGGTAGACAAAACCTATACCCGCCTCTAACTTTTTCCTTACAATCAAACAAACCCTTTCCCATAAAAAAACTCTCGGAAACACTTTTACTATGGTGGTGACTTACAAAGAATACACCGATGGTCAGCTCTATTTTTCCATTAACGCAAGTAAAAATGAAACTCGACCTTTTCTTTAGTATTGTATGAAACCCTTATCCATAACCTTCAACTTTCTAGTTTAGGCTACACAATGAACCTTTGATCGTTCTCGCCTCTCCCGAAGTCTTCGGTCTCTACTACCTAGTATTGAGGTAGAAAGTTCTCCAACTTCTATATCTTTATCAGCCTTCTTCGTGCCTCTGGATCTCTTTGTTGCGTCTTTAGCTAGATATCTTCGTCGCAACTCTAGATCTCTCTGTGACGCCTCTAGATCCTTCACCAACCAAACTTTTGGGCGTAAGGTATGTATTGGATGCTAAAATCCTTTTCTTTGTTCTAGTAATTTCCTATTTTCTTCTTCTTAACGTTTATATTTTGCATCAATGTCAAGGATTATCCACGTCGTGGACTATTATGCAAAGATTGTTATCTTGTTATCATAATTTACATTTGCGGTTTGTTTTAGGTTTTAGAGGCGCGTCTTGTATTGAGTGGAACAAATAATTTGTTGTTGAGTTTCTTCTAGAATCACTTGGGTAGTATGAAATATTGCTATAAACTGAAACATTTTTGATTTGCAAGTTCTAAAGAGGAAAAGTGAGGTAATGACATTCTTATGTCTCGAGTTCCTAAGAAAAACAATACATTCTACTCTTTTACGGACCCATCAGAGGTAATACACACAATCTATATGCGGCCATAGAGGAGGGCAGGGTGGGACAACTGCCCCACCCTCCAGGAAAATAAAATAAAATAATTTACAAGAGAACTCAACGCTGAATTTTTTAAAAAAGGGTGGGGCGGCTGTAAGTCCTGTCACAACTTTTCCTTTCTAGATTTTCAGAACTCTCTCCCTTAGGCCTTATCTCGTGTCAGATGAAGGTCCTTATATAGCTATATCACCACTCTTAGCTTTTGCCTATTTTTTTATCTCTTCCTTTATTTTTGGATGGAAAATCTCTGTAGCATATCAAACTTATCACTTTTAAGCTGATAACATACACATAAACATGATAAACTTATAAAAGTATTGAATCTTTAGGTTAAATTATCAGCCAATAAATTTATACTAGAACTTCTTATATTAGATTTCAGTAGAGTTGTAAAAATATGACACCAATTAAATACTAGATTTCAGTAGAGTTGTAAAAATATGATACCAATTAAATATAAGTAAATTTTATTTCGAGCGTTAAAAAATTCAAACAATAAGTCTATATAAAATTTTACTTTAATGGATTAGTAAATTTTGATACACTAAGGGCTCGTTTGGAAGCGCTAAAAATTATTTCCGGTAACAGAATGATACTGAGCCAATAATAGAGATCAGTCACCAATGGCTCGTTTCGACCGTTAAAAAAGTTCAAACAACAAGTCTATATAAAATTTTTGCCCCCACTTTAGAAATCTTGCGACCGCCACTACACTACACTACACTAATGTTGATGTGGTGCCCCCAAATTTTTTTCTTGGATTAAATCTTTGACTAAATCACGAATTAAGGCAATATTTTTTTTTTTACTAAAGCAAAATCTAAAAAAATAATTTTATAACTAAGTCTAATAAAACAATATAAAATTAGTTAGTTCAAAACAATATTAAATTAGTTAGTTTAAAAACGAATCCAAACAATATTGTTAGTTAGTTTAAAACAATATTTAATTAGTTAGTGAAATGCGGAATAGGCAGATAAAATAGTTTATCCAATACTCTAGAAGGGGGGGATGAATAGAGTATGGAAACTTTTCGCAATCTTAGGATAGGTAAGACCTTATCGAAAGAGATAAGACCTTATCAAATGAGATAAAGTCTTACTCGTAATTATAAGACCTTACACGTTTCTCTAAGATTGGAATTAAGTGTAAAGATTTAGACAAACCAGGAATATAAAGAGCAGTAAAGGACACGCGATATGTTAACGAGGTTCGGTCACCAACACGACCTAGTCCCCGCCTAGGATTGATTCAACCCTAGGATTCAAGTAGCTTTATTTTCCTTCTTCTTGATGAGTTCCAGATACAATCTTCAGAAGACCTTCCCTCTTCTAAACTCAGAAGTCTTACACTTCCTATCTAGCAACTCACTCACTCGAAAAGAAAAACTAAAGTACTCCAGATACAACACTCGTATCCAACGTGTCTAGAAATGATAACGGTTTGTATAATCCTAGTTGAATTGTACTATCAGCTCGAAATAGATCTCACACTTCTCAGGGAAGTATAATGATGAAGCTTCGAATGTGAGATCGGCTCTTTGTGAGATAAGTAGAATTTATCACTCGGGTTTCGAAGTAGGCAAATGAATGTGTATTTTGTTTCTCCTTCCTTGTCTCTTTAAATAGGCAAGCGTATCAGCATTTTTGAGTTTAACGTTGAAGAAGATCTTGGCTGCATGATCTTAGGAGATCTTGGGTTGTTGAGATCTTGGGTTGTTGAGATTTTGTTTGTTGAAGTCAAGCGGTCAAAGTCAAGCACGGTTTGTTGAGGTTGAGGAAATCTTCCAATTTTATCTTAAGAAAATTTAATTAAAACAAATCAAAGATTTGTTAAAATCAAATCCCTTAAATAACTCAACAAGAAGGAAAAGCCACTTGGACGTACGTAACTCAATTGTAGTTTTTGTCCAGTTTTGGTAAGGTCTTACCAGTTTATGTAAGCCTTACTGAAACCTGGAAACCAAGGTTTTCTGTAATATGGTAAGGCCTTACCTGACACTGTGAAGACTTTACCAACACTTGTAAGATCTTACCAAAACCTGGAAACCAAGGTTTTGGCTTTCATCAACCATAAGTAATGTCTTATTTATCAAGGTGGAGTTAACAATCTCCCCCTTGATGAAAGACAAAACTTATGATCTATTTCCTGCATTTGAACAACACAACAACAAACAATATAATATAACATAAGAGCATATGTAGGATCAAATTTTGAAAACGATCAAATCAATGCAAGTTTTTCAAAAACTAAAAACAACCAAACCAAACCAAGAGTTTTCAAAAACATTTCAAAAGACAAATATTCTCCCCCTTTTTGTCTTTCAGCAAGAAAAATTTAGGACTTAAAAAGATTAATCTTCATCATCCGAGACTTCAACCACTTCTTCAAACCATTGCCCGTAATTTGAAGAAGACCCAGCTCGTCTTTTACGACAACGAGCACGCACTTTTTCCCTCCATCTCTTCTGTGCCTCACCAGTAGTGGTCCAAGCCATCATTTTGGCTAACTGTTTTTCCTGATCATTTCTGTACTTCTTAACTAAGCCATATTCCTCCACTGTCAAGATAGTCGGCTCAGGTTCAATGGGTCGAAGAATCCCTCTTTTTAGCACCTTACGTTCACAGTTGATGACCACATTTTTACACACTTCTTGAATGTGTTCCACAGCATCCTCATCCAAAGGCATGATCGTAGTAGTTGCCCTATGAGCTAGAGATGTCAAAAACAATAACTGGTTGAGCTTCTCATTAACAATTAGCAACTTCTCATGCGTATCATCCTGTCTATCCACAATATCAGCACGAGCAGTGTTCAGATCCTTCCTTAGAGCATCCACTTCAGCTTCCAAATCCTGAATTCTCTCAAACCCAGACGGTGGTGATCGAAGACGATGTTGAGGTGTATCCTTTGCGGCTGGGGGATAAATAGCTTGAGCCACTTGCCGAGAAGGAGAGGGAGTAGACATCGAAGAATTAGAATCCGGATTGTACTCCTTTAGAACAGCTTTGCCTTTTCTAGCCGCCGATCGCTGCTTCTTGGATGTTGGAGCAGAGGACTGAGTCGAAGAACGTTTGGGGGCCATCGTCGATTAGGGTTTGAGAATGAGAGAGACGAGAAGTCGGAGAGTTTAACGAAGCGGAGAAGAGAATCCGAATAGGAGATCTTTGAAGATTTTATATAAGACGGAGAGAGAGAGAAGAAAATCTTTGTAAAAAAAAATCTTTGTAAAATTTTAAGTAATTTTAAAAGATTAAAATTATAACCGAAAGATTTTCAAAAATAAAATAATCTATTAGTTATATATCTATTGAGATAATAACTAAAAGATTTGATCCAATTTAATCTTTTAAACAAACATCAAGAACATACTATTATTTAGTAAGGCCTTGAGATGTATTGTAAGATCTTATTCTAAAGAATAAGATCAGTGTTTGTAACACTATTGTAGTAAGACCTTGAAATGTATGTTAAGGTCTTAATGTAGGGAATAAGATCAATATTGTAAAACAATAATTGCTCCCCCTACATTTGTGCCTCCCTGTTAAGCATACCAAGTTCTAACCTTATGAAGTTGAATCTCTCTTCGGGTAAAGGTTTTGTAAAGATATCAGCCAGTTGTAGATCGGTAGAAATGAATGTCAAAGACACATCACCTTTTTCTACATGATCACGTATAAAATGGTGTCTCACATCTATATGTTTCGTTCTTGAATGCTGTACAGGATTTTTCGAGATAGAAATAGCACTGGTATTGTCACATTTTATTGGTATATCTTTAAAGTTGAATCCAAGATCCTGGAGTTGTTGCGCAATCCATAGGATTTGCGAACAACAAGCTCCAGCAGCAATATATTCAGCTTCAGCTGTTGAGAGAGCCACTGAATTTTGCTTCTTGGAATGCCAACTTATTAGTGAAGTACCAAGAAATTGACAACACCCTGAAGTGCTTTTTCTATCCACTTTATATCCTGCAAAATCAGCATCGGAATATCCGATAAGACCGAAACTACTTTGTGTGGGATACCATAGACCTATATCTTTTGTACCATTAAGATATCTTAATATCCTTTTTACCGCAATGAGATGTGATTCCTTTGGGTTAGCTTGAAATCTAGCACACATACAAACACTAAACATAATGTCAGGTCTACTAGCAGTAAGGTATAGTAAAGATCCGATCATACCTCGAAATTCCTTTTGATTTACTTGTTTGCCGGTAAGGTCTTGATCCAAAGAGAGAGTTGAGCTCATTGGTGTTTTGGCTATTTTTGATTCATTCATCTTAAACTTCTTCAGAAGGTCTCTTGTGTATTTTCCTTGATTGAGGAATATGCCCTTTTTGCTTTGATGTACTTGTAGTCCAAGAAAGAAGTTTAATTCTCCCATCATACTCATCTCAAATTCCTTGCACATGATGTCAGAAAATTCCTTGCAAAGAGATTCATTAGTTGCTCCAAATAAGATATCATCCACATAAATTTGAACAACAAGAATATTCTTTCCATGAGTTTTAATGAATAAAGTTTTGTCAATCAACCCTCTTTTGAAGTTATTTTCCAGAAGATATTTTGAAAGTCGCTCGTACCAAGCTCTTGGGGCTTGCTTTAAGCCATAAAGAGCTTTGTCAAGCTTGAAAACATGATCTGGAAATTCATTACTTTCAAAGCCAGGAGGTTGAGCAACATAAACTTCTTCATCTAAATAACCATTCAAAAAGGCGCATTTTACGTCCATTTGAAAAAGTTTAATACTCATGTAAGATGCAAAAGCAAGAAGTATGCGAATGGCTTCAAGCCTGGCTACGGGAGCAAAAGTCTCCTCGTAGTCAATACCTTCCTCCTGATTGTAACCTTGAGCTACAAGACGAGCTTTATTTCGAATGACATTACCACTTTCATCAAGTTTATTTCGGAAAACCCATCTTGTCCCGATAACTGATTTGCCTTTGGGTCTTGCTGTGAGTCGAGTATCCGAGAAATGTACCTTCGTCGCTTTGGGAGATTTGACGCGCATAGGTCCACAAAGATCCATGTGGAGAAGTTCAAGAGGTCTAGTAGTACTTACCACTTGCTTCTTTTTGAAAGAACTACGAGTATGTTTACCTCTTGAGCAAGCATTGCATAATTCATCTACCTTGAACTTTAGGTCAGGAAGACCTCTTACAAGATCTTTTGATTTTAGTTTGTTAAGAGAATGTAGACTGATGTGACCAAGTCGTCTGTGCCATAGTCTTGAGTCATCTGATAAGACCTTGAGACATTTTAGATTTGTCCCTGCAATTTGGTTAGTATTAACAGCATAAATATTATTATCCCTGTGAGCTGTTAGCACTAAGTTTCCTGTCATTTCATCTCGAACTTCACACTTCCTCTTGTCAAAGCTAACACAATTTCCTTTGTCACCAAGAGTTATAGTGCCAGTGATTTTCTTCTTTAGAGTATCGAAAAGAGATTCTTTCCCACTCATATGTCTTGAACAACCACTGTCCATTATCCATTTTTGAGTCTTGGTGATATCCTGCAAAACAGAAAATCATCCTTTCCGGCTTGACCAATAAACAGAGTTAGATCCATTATGGGGGTAGACCATGTTAGATGGCCTAGTCCCTTTGGGAACCCATATGTGTTTTACCCGTTCATTTAGACGTACAGGAAAGGTATTTCTAATAATGTATGGATCCGTTCTCCTATATGGACAGGTTTCTTTTACATGACCCTTTCTACAACAAAAGAAACACGTAGGAGATCTCCAATTTCCTTTTGCTTTAACGAATGTGGTAGTGGGTTTAGCAGGAAAATTCCTGTTATATCCTATTCCACTTCGATTTAAGGATAATTGTTGTTCTCCAAGCATTTTATCAAGAGTAGCTTTAGATTTAGTAAATTGCACAAGAGCTATTTGCTGTTCTTGACATTTTTCAGAAAGTTTCACTTTTTCAATCTCTAAGTCAGTATTACTGGTCTTAAGAGATGAGAGGTTTGCCTTTAGATCGGAATTTTCCAATCGTAAGCCCTTAACCTCAGTGTCAAGATCTGATTGAATGCTGTCAAGATCTTGAACTTTCAGCGAAAGCATTCTTATGCAAGTTTCCTGATCTTTTAGCTTTTTTTTAAAAATGTTGATTTCTTTGCTGTAAGATTCTTTATTAGAAATCATGTTTTTCAGCACTTCTGATAAAACAGCAGTAGGACTGGATATAAGATCTCTTACCATTCCATCCAGATGTTGATCTTGGTTTTTATCGGCTTTTTCCATAAGACACAAGTTGCATGATCATCTTCAGAATCTGAATAACTTGAGGAGTCTGAATCACTCCATGCTTCTATCATGGCCTTCTTGCTAAATTCCTTTTTCTTGGATTTGTTTCTCTTCTTTTGAGGACATTCTTTAACAAGATGATCTGTTTCACCACATTCATAGCAATTTAGAACACGATTCTTTTTCAAGGGGTTAGAAGACTTACCTTTGTATTTAGATGATCCAGTATATTCTTTATTTGAGAATTGCTTTTTCATTTTCAATATTCGTGCTAGTCCTCTTGTGATAAGAGTGAAAGGATCTTCATCATCATCATCACTGTCAGAATCTTCCAGTGGTTCCTCTTTCTTTGCCTTGAATGCCATTTTCGGCAATTCCCCATCGTCCTCATTGAGGATCATTTCATGGGTGATTAATTTGCCCAGCAAATCATCAAGAGCAAGTGTATTAAGGTTTTGTGCTTCTTCTATAGCAGTTACCTTAGGACCCCACATTGCTTTAGGCAAACATCTGAGTATCTTTCTGACTTTTTCTTCGTTATTAAAAGTCTTTCCCAGTGAGTCAAGATTGTTAATGATCTCCGTAAAACGGGTGAACATTACTTTGACTGATTCATCTGGGATCATTTTAAACAATTCATATTGTCTAAGAAAGATACTTATTTTGGTCTCTTTGACCTGGCTGGTTCCTTCATAGGTAAGCACTAATTTGTCCCATATTTCTTTTGCAGATCTGCACGAAGATATACGATTAAATTCATCAGTACTTAAACCACAATATAATAGATTAATGGCCTTGTAATTCTTCGCCACGCTCTCTAGATCTTTCCGATTAAATTCAGCTTCTGTCTTGTTTACTCTTGTATTGTCAAGACCTTCCTTGGTGGGAGTGTTAGGTCCGTTCTTGATAATATACCAAAGCTCTAAATCTTGATCGATAATAAACATCTGCATCAAGAATTTCCAGTGCATAAAATTATTTCCTACAAAAAGAGGCGGCCGTATAATTGATCTTCCATGACTGAAACCTCCTTGTCCTTCACCTGCCATGATTAGACTCATAGATAATAATATCTAGGAAAACGTGAGTTAGGCTCTGATACCAATTGAAATGCGGAATAGGCAGATAAAATAGTTTATCCAATACTCTAGAAGGGGGGGATGAATAGAGTATGGAAACTTTTCGCAATCTTAGGATAGGTAAGACCTTATCGAAAGAGATAAGACCTTATCAATTGAGATAAAGTCTTACTCGTAATTATAAGACCTTACACGTTTCTCTAAGATTGGAATTAAGTGTAAAGATTTAGACAAACCAGGAATATAAAGAGCAGTAAAGGACACGCGATATGTTAACGAGGTTCGGTCACCAACACGACCTAGTCCCCGCCTAGGATTGATTCAACCCTAGGATTCAAGTAGCTTTATTTTCCTTCTTCTTGATGAGTTCCAGATACAATCTTCAGAAGACCTTCCCTCTTCTAAACTCAGAAGTCTTACACTTCCTATCTAGCAACTCACTCACTCGAAAAGAAAAACTAAAGTACTCCAGATACAACACTCGTATCCAACGTGTCTAGAAATGATAACGGTTTGTATAATCCTAGTTGAATTGTACTATCAGCTCGAAATAGATATCACACTTCTCAGGGAAGTATAATGATGAAGCTTCGAATGTGAGATCGGCTCTTTGTGAGATAAGTAGAATTTATCACTCGGGTTTCGAAGTAGGCAAATGAATGTGTATTTTGTTTCTCCTTCCTTGTCTCTTTAAATAGGCAAGCGTATCAGCATTTTTGAGTTTAACGTTGAAGAAGATCTTGGCTGCATGATCTTAGGAGATCTTGGGTTGTTGAGATCTTGGGTTGTTGAGATCTTGGGTTGTTGAGATTTTGTTTGTTGAAGTCAAGCGGTCAAAGTCAAGCACGGTTTGTTGAGGTTGAGGAAATCTTCCAATTTTATCTTAAGAAAATTTAATTAAAACAAATCAAAGATTTGTTAAAATCAAATCCCTTAAATAACTCAACAAGAAGGAAAAGCCACTTGGACGTACGTAACTCAATTGTAGTTTTTGTCCAGTTTTGGTAAGGTCTTACCAGTTTATGTAAGGCCTTACTGAAACCTGGAAACCAAGGTTTTCTGTAATATGGTAAGGCCTTACCTGACACTGTGAAGACTTTACCAACACTTGTAAGATCTTACCAAAACCTGGAAACCAAGGTTTTGGCTTTCATCAACCATAAGTAATGTCTTATTTATCAAGGTGGAGTTAACAGTTAGTTTAAAAAAATCTTGAATTATCTTCTGATAACCAACGGTAGATCACGAGTTTGTTACAATCAATTTCTAATGGAATCGAAACAATATATAACTAGTTAGTTTTTGTTTAAAAAAAACTAAACGAATCCAAACAATATCTAATATCTTTTACTGTTTTTTTAAAAAACATTTATTCGTTTTTTAATAAAAAAAATCAGTTTTTTTTTTCAAATAAACTCTTATACAAGGTCAAAGAGTTCTATTGTTATGTACATAATAGATTAAGGGAGTGAACAAAAAAATCTTTTTGCACAATATCTTTTGGCCGCTGTTATTTAGCGCATATTTTTTTTACTAATACTGCACATTTGTCCGTTACGGACAAAGGTGCGTTATTTAGTATATGTATTAAAACTGTCCGTCACAGACAACATAAGTTTGTCCGTGACGGACAAAATACCTTGTCCGTGACGGACAAAGTTTTACACTCTAACACGCAAACGTTGTTGTCCGTCACGGAAGTTATTTGTCCGTCACGGACAGATGTTGTTTGTCAGTTACGGACAGTTCTTTGTTGTCCGACACGGACATCACATTACATCAAAACTTGAGATTTCCAACATATATTTGTATCTTTTAAATCAACCAATAATGTGTAATACCTATTACATACACCTTTATTAAATTAATGAGTTTATTTTACTTTAGTAACATTTTTCGTCAAATTTTAATTTAGTAACATCTTTGAATGAACATAACGAGTTATAACGAACATAATGACATGAAAATATCAACTTAACGTTATTGAGAAGATTATAAATTCCTTTCAAACAAAATTACGTTATTGAAAGTCATATAAAGTTTCAAGAAATAAACGTTACTTTTGTTCAAAAGTTTTACGATTTCATGATGAACATATCTTGTTTCAAGAAATAAACGTTTCTTTCGTTCAAAATTTATAGATTTCGTAACGAACATATAAATGTTCAAGAAATAAAACGTTACTATCATTCAAAGTTTTAAAGTTTGATATCGAACATATAAAGTTTCAAGAAATAAACGTAACTTTCTATCATACATATCTACGATCAAATCAAAGTTATGTTATTGAAAGGATTTAAACTTTCTTTTACAAAAGACGATCAAATCAAAGATATTTTATTCAAAGGATTAACACTTTCTTTCAACAAAGAAATCAAACTTACTTACAAACATAACAATTACAAAGAAATCAAAGTTTCAATATCAATGTTACATTTTTAAACCTGACGTTAAACTTCAAACATAAATATATGTTGGTTGATGTAATTTTTTTAAAAAAAATTTACATCAAAGTATATAACGTAGATGTAGTTTTTTTAATCTTTTCTAAGAAATTTTGTTTAAGTTGTAAGACTTATATTTTCTTTTGGGGTCGTCTTTCCTTCTATCTTTTAACCCTAATTTGATCTTCTTTTGTTCTTTCTCAACCGTTCTCTACATGTTCCCGTCTTCTCTTCCCTTTTTCTCTTCTTGCTTACGTTCTTCTTCAACCTCGAGCAAAGTTGCGGCCTTTCCGTGTGGTTCTCTGCAGAATGTGTAAGTTCTTCATCCCTTGATCCTTCTAACGTTCATAAATTTGCCGCATGCTTCTTCCTTCTCATTTTATTCTTTCTCTTTCTCTTTTCTTCTTCCTCTACTTCTTCTTCACATGAATCAAGATCGAGTGTTAATTCTTGTTTATCCTTCGTTGTTGACGAGTATGTGTTGCAGACTTCTTTGGTTGAAGAGTTGTTGTGTGTGGATTGAAGGAGTCGAGCTTTGATCCCTTATTGTGTTACTGATGTCAAAAGAGAAGACGCGACCCTTGTTGCAAAACCTCCCCCGCGTCTGCATCTTCCCGCCCCTGCGCCTGCAAGCCCTGTCGCCCCCGCGCCTCTCGTCTGCTGCCCCTGCGGTTTACCTACAGTGACTCCCATCTTTGGTGAGTTGCTTTCTTCCTTGCTTCTCTTACCCTTTCCTTATGCTATATCATTCTAGGATGAACCTAGATGATTAGTGTGAATGTATGTTAGTGGCTTGTTGGTTACACTTCTTGAGATGTGTGTTGATGACGTTCCTTGCGAACCTTGAGACTAGAAATCCTTCTCCTAGCATGTTGAGATCAGTTAGCGATCACCGAGACTAGAAGTGGGGAACTTTTAGCACACTGTAGTAGATCTATTAGAGGTCATTGAGACTAGAAGTATATAGACTTCTAGCATTCGTACAGTTTCTGATTCGCAATGTCTTGTCTGAGCAGACATTTACCCTTTCTTTCCGGAAGCTGAGCAGTTAGCTGATTTCCGAGTTTACCTTCAAGTGAGGTAAGTCTCTTGGACTTACTTAGTTGTTCCGTATATTGGTTTGACCGTATTGGTTGTGTTTGTTGTTTATCGTTATAACGAAAAATCGGATTAGGATTGACCTTATACCTTAATTGGTCCAAGTGTACTCTAATCAGGCGATGACCACTTGTCCAGTTCTACAGGAGATTGGGAGTTGCTCTTGTGACTAGGCTCACATGTAACAAATAGTATGCATTTGTTCTATTCATGTCGGTAACGGAAACGGAGGCGAGTTTCGGGAGATTCTCGTGTGACAAAAGAAGTCGAATTAGTAAAATAGTTAACTTAATAAAATATAATAACCGGTTGTGTGCGAGCATGTTGTGTGTTTATGTTCTTATATGTGTTTGTGCATTTAATGTCTTTTTGATATCTAGAATGTTAGCGAACGGTTTATACCGATGTTGTAGATGCCCTGCAGGTTAGAGATGTTGCTGAGTGATCCGGACGGTGTGGTCAGTCGGGTTCCGTACATTATAGGACAAGATCGGGTTTTATATTTCTGTCGTTGTCTTTTCCTTTTGTTTTGAACTCGGTTGCGAGTCATTTGCGTTCCTTTGGTTATACATTATGATTTTTATACAGTTTTGGTTTTCATTTATTTGTATCTTGTTACAAGATCCGAAGTTATTGTTGTTACTCTGAGGTTCAAGACCCATTGTGAGTACCTAAACCCGTAACGCTTCGAGTTCCCAGATCTTGGGGTGTTACATTTGATTCTTTTTCCGACAACATAAGGATAATCTATTTTAAAGTTTTAAAACATTTATCTATTTTGATAAACTTTTTTCCCCAATTTTTTAATGATAATTTTATATTTAACGATATAATTAAAGTTATATTTTAATAAAATCACTATATTAAACGATACTTTTAAAAAATAATAGTACAATGCTCAATAAGTTAAGTTAGTTGCGTATAATGATAAAACTCAATGACAATATGCATATGATGTTCACACTTCTTGATAATGTTATAATCAACGATCATAAACTCCAAATTTCAAAGGGAATGATTGGCTTAAATTATAACGAAAAAGTTAAATACACCGGGTTTGAATTACTAACGTCAAATTTAATCGGAATCCGACCGGCGCCCAAATTTTTTTTTAAAATTTTTTTCCAGAAAAAAAATAAATTTTTATTTATTTGGACGCCGGCTGATGGCGCCGGCTTTCAGATAAACAAATTTATTCGGAAAAACTTATTCTCTACTTTAAGGGTTCCAAAAAAAATTAAAAAAATTAAAAAAATTGGGCGCCGGCTGATGGCGCCGGCGCCCAATGTTATTAAAAAAAAAAGGCGCTAGTGTCATTCACCGGCGTTCGAGTTGAGCGCCGACACCTTGCGATTGGTTTTTACCCTTGTGAATCTTTTGCACTATTTTTTTCTCTAGTTTCTAAAATTTAACAAAATTAAGCAAAAAAAAAACAAAACAAAAAACGTTAAATTGGGCCTAATTGGGCCATCATCTCCAAACAAATTAAGGTGGGTGGTTGTTCCGGCCCGAAATAAAGTACATAAATGGTTTTATATTGGGCCTAATTGGGCCATCATTTTAACATAGTGTATAAGGAGCTTCCCACATCGCCTTCCCATAAAGTCTATAAATGGTTTATATACTGGGAATAACTACTACAGCTTGTCTCTTCGGAGACATCTGATAAAATTGGAACGATACAGAGAAGATTAGCATGGCAAAAAATCTTTTGTAAGTTCGAACACATTTTATAATTAAGTTCAGTAAATGTATTCTTAGAATTGATTTTGCATTCAAACGGCTCAATACAACTTTTTTTTTTTTGTTAAAGGGGAGGAACGGTGCCTCCGCGCATCTAGTCGCGCATTTATTCAACACAGAAAAACGGGCTAAGTAGTCATCAAGATCATCATTAATAATCCTAACCACACCCTCAGGAGGGTCAAACAAAACATGAAAACCGGACATAAAACCAAAAGTCAAGTTCGCGAGAAAATCCGCGCCTTGATTAGCTTCCCTGTAAACGTGACGAGATTGAATGATCCAATCTCTACGTAAAAGGCTCAATACAACTTTAACAACATGATGAAGCCATAATACAACTGCTTAGGGCTTTTTTATATAAGCACATTATCACTAAATAAGTAAGCTTATAATGTTTTGTCACTTTATCGTCACCATTTTCTTTACCATTTACAGGTATTTTGTATGCTCCACCAACAAAAAAATACATTAAATATTTTATATATACCACTTTAGATAATAAATCGAGACATTACATCAAATTAGCAAAAATATATTAATGCACTCAAAACCAAATAGCTTCTATAATAAAATATAAAAAAAAAAATGATCAAAAGTAATATATTAATATTTGATACACAAACTATTTCACATCAAATTAATTTTAATACGAGATAAAAATTTGGTCAAATTTTATTACAAAAAACGCTCATATATTTTTAAATCGTACAAAATGACCCTTACAATTTATTTTTTTAAAAAATCACCCATGTTAGTTTGTTTAATGAATTAGATAACAAAAGTTAGTCTTCACTTTATATTTAGGGCCCGTTTGTTTTGAACTCCGGAAACAGAAACGGAATGGAAACGAATCTAGTCCATATGTATACCATTGTTCATAAAATTTTTGGAATCATTCCTTATGGTTTGAAGTAATTGGAGTGTAATTTGATTACTTTTGATACCCTATAGGGTAACAAAATTGGAGGAATCAAGTGTATTTTGGAAGAAATGACAAGGAATGGTTCCAAAAAATATCACGAACAAGGAACACGTATGGACTCGATTCATTTCCATTCTGTTTCCGGAGTTACTACCAGACGGGGGCTTAATAGTTAAGGTAGTTTATTCATTAAATAAAACTAAGAAGTTTGAAAAATAAAATTTTACATAATAGAACTATGTTTGGTGCCATTATTGTTTTATGGGTAGTTTGAAGAAAAAAATTCATGTTGAAATTATTACACCAAATATGAGTCTTTTAACTAAAACTTTATTTTTAAAGTTTTAAAACTTCTCAATTATTTTATAATTATATTTTAAATAAACGGCCTAAAATCTTAAAGAGTAATGTGATATCTAACTCATTATTTATTGTTAAAGTGATGGAAATAAGGGAAAAAAAAGTCAAAAGTAACTAATCAATCAATTAGCCTAGTGTAACCCTACTTTATAAAAAAAAAAAATATTATAATTAAATTGTTTTTTTATACACAAGGGTAAGTGAAAAAGGATCCGTCTCTAAAACCCACCTCCGAAGAAAACATCAAACAAATGAGATCTTCTTGTAACACCTCGTCACTGATTAATTCGGTTTTAAATAACCGCTAGTAGCTTTTATAATAAAATAGTTTAACAACTTCGAATATAGGAAGGAATACTTTTAGGTTAAAAGTAAGGACTCACAACCTTTGGATAAAAATAATAAGGAGTTGTGATATGTCCAAATTAAAAAAATCATTGTCATATACTTAAATAGAAGTCTAGTTGAACGGTTCAAAAACTAACGGTCACACACTAAGCATAACAATTAATTGGGTAAAAAGGGAGTCAATCTAGTTTTTTTTAACTTAACATTTTGAACAATTAGTTATATTGTTTATCAATTTTGAATATAGTTGAACGAATATAGTCGAACAATTGACATAGCTTGAACATTTACGAATATAGTTAAATATTTTTTAATTAAACAAATACATTTTACATTTAAACAATTATTACTTAATGTGAATATTTACTATTTTTGACGCTAAGACCCATTTCCAATTTCCACTAGAACAACGTGCTTCTATCGATTGATCAAATGTACAAGGTAGACTAATATTTGATATGATCTTATCTACACCGATGTTTTAAAAAAAAATTATAAGCCTAATTAATCAAAGATTTCAGATTTAATAGAAAATCTTGACTTAATTAGTTATTACTTTGTTAAAAATATATAGATAATGGTCATACGGCATAATTGGTTTGTGATCCTTTAGTGCAGAAGACAAAGTTTGCGGGACAAGCTTCAACTTTGACGTCGATTAGATTTCTTCTAATTTTGAGGGATTCCCAGCTAGCCAACGCGGCGGATTACCTCTCGAAGTCTAAGCTGTCTGTATTGCATGCTATGCAGCCCAATGTTTGCGGGCAAATATAAACCAAAATATATTTTAAATACATATTAAATTTATGGAGGATTTTTTTTTTTTTCGAAAATTTTATTGTAACCACAGTTACGCACTTCGCGTGTATAAATGTGCTTGGACTCAAACTACGCATTTAACAAGCGTAGTTGGAGTCGACTTGAGGCGGTGAGAAATTTTTTTAAATTTAACTTTGGTAATGAGAATGAAAGTTGAAGGTTTTTTTTTTTAAAAAAAAATTCACTCCAACTATGCTTACCATTTGCGTAGTTGGAGTTTTTTATATTTTTTTAAATACAACTCCAACTACGCTACGCTTAAGCTTGTGGAGTTAGAGTTAGATTTCGGACAACTAGGCACTTCGCGTGCGTAATTGTGTTTACGATTAGTGAGCACGCCTACCATCCGCCTTTTTTTTTTTTTTTTTTTAAGTTTGCATATTTTATTAAATACTTCCAAACTTATGTCACGCTCTTGATAGGACATTTGTTTATATCCTAAAGCCCATTGTGGTCGTCGAATCCGTCTGAGGTTTAACATGATTGAGAAACTTCGTAGCAACAAGAATCCCATGAGCAGCAGAAAGAAAATCATCAACTTACAGCTTTCATTCTTCATCTTCAATCATGCAATAATTCTCTCATGCTTTTTCACATTTAGCTGTCCCCAGGAGCACACCTATATTAACCCCCTTCTCCCTCAACAGACCAAACCAACACTCTCAACGCCACCATGGAAGAAGAAGAAGAACAACCCCTCACACCAGCACAGCCATCATCACCCTTCTGGCTCCAGACCAATACCCGAAGCTCCCGCCTCCGAAACACCTTCCGGATCGTCGTCCTCAACACAACTTTTCTCGTCCTCCTACTTTCCATATCAGCCATTGCTTTCTTGTCCATTCAAACACCTTCCTTGCGTGTCTTAAGGCCTAGCTCAGTTAAGAGAGGTTGGGATTCGCTCAACTTACTCCTCGTTCTCTTTGCAGTCGTCTGTGGTTTCCTAGGACGAAAGGATGACCAAGATCGATCATCGATTGATGATGCTCATGTACAAGGATCTGTAGATGCAGCAACTCCTCGATCGGTGGTTTCAGAACAGCCGAGTAATTGGTATAATTATGGGCTGAGGAGGAGTTTTAGATCGTATCCGGATCTCAGGCAGGAGATGTTGTTTCAATATGATCCACGACCAAGGTCTTACGACGATTCTTATGTGCGCTCTCCCAGGTTTTTTACATCTCTTGAAACTTCTAGATCTCAAAAGGTTGATGATCGTCAGGAGAAGAATGATGGTTTTTATGGGAAAAAACTTCCATCGGAAGATTCAGCTCCAGCTACAGTACCTCAAGAGCCACCTCCACCGCCACCACCACCACCGTCTGATAATTTGTTATCGGAAGTTCAAACAAAGCAAGAATCTCCTCCGAGTATTAGGCGGAAATCTAGAAGAACAAGGAGATCGGAACCGAGAGAGGCTCAATCTCCACCGCTTGCAAGTACGACGTCTCCGCTACCGTTGCCAGCGGTGGTACAACAAGCATTGGAAGAACAGAGTGCTACAACTACTCCAAAGAAGCGAGGTGGGATGACAAAAGAGTTAATTTCGTCGATCTACCACCAAAGTAAGAGAAAGAAGAAGCAGAGGAGGAGAAGCCACGAAAATATCGAAGAATTCGACCAGATTACAAACCCTAACCCTAGCTTCCATGCGCCATCGCCGCCGCCGCCACTTCCTCCTCCACCACCAACCAGATTTCACAACATATTCTCAACCAAGAAGGGAAAATCAGGCAAACAATCATTCTCCGCTCCACCAAATCCTCCACCACCACCACCACCACGACAGCGATCGAAGTCCAGCTCCTCCGTCACACCAAAAGCCAACGCAAACCGTACCAAACTCGACCTAATGGAGCAAATCGCAGCCGAGGAAAGCGAGTCCCCTTTAATTCGGATCCCGCCTCCACCTCCTCCACCGCCATTCAAGTTCCGGTCGTGGAAGTTCGCGGTAGAGGGAGACTACGTGAAGATCGCCAGCAGCGGCGGAGGCGAGTCGGAGATAGAAGAGAGCGACACAGGGACGCCGGTGGCGGGTGAAAATACGCCATCACTGTTGACTTGCCCTAGCCCTGATGTGAATCTCAAGGCTGATGACTTCATTGCCAGGTTCAGATCCAAATTGAAGCTTGAAAAGTTGAACTCTATCAAGCAGAAGCAGGAGATGGGGAGTGGGTTCTCGCCACTAGGCCCGGAATCCAGCCCAAGCCCGAACTGAAGCCCAATTAGTAAGGGTCACTGCTGGTATTTATATGATCCAGATTTGTTCATTCTTTTTTAGAGTGTGTAGATTCAGAAATAAGGTGCATCACTTCGACTAAAAAACAGTTATTTACAATTCAGATTGTTGTAGATTTCAAATGCAGCTTCTAGATACTATGGATTCGGATTTTTTTGGTGTTGGATTTCTTTTAACGTGTGTTCGTAGAGGCAAATGTTACGATATAATATTTAAGTATTCTTTTTTTTGTATGTAATTATTTATTTATCGTGGATATTTTAACATATAAAAATATGAGATTTCTTCCTCTCTAAATAAGTTAAGCGATTATGCATATCAACCTAGACCATTATTTTGGAGGAAGGTTTTGACTCTAGTTATAAAGTACGCATGACATGTTGATGTGAGCTTATTGACTATATCATTAACATCCCTAAAATGTGGTGGGTATGTACTAGAAAATATTTAGCAACTAGTGTATATTCTGTGTCCTGCACAGGATTTATTAAAATATATTTTTATTTTTTTCTTCTATTAGTCTTTTTTTTAGATGATATATGTTTAATCAAATATGATATTCATCTGTGTTTACAAACGTTTTTCTTAAAAAGTATTTAAGTTATCCCATTGTAGAAATTTTGTTACGTAAATTATTTGAAAAATTTTAACCAAAACAACGTTTTCATTATAAAGATTTAATGATTATATTATTTTGGGATAAACCTTTAAAGGGATTGAAGAAGTAGAAGAATCATGGCAAACTTTCAATTTAATTAATTAATTTCTCTTTTGATTCAAGTTCGATTAATTTTAAAAAAAAATCTATTTATTTTAATCTATGCTATTTTCACCCTATTCAACCTTATAACATCATCCTTCCATTTCCATTATTTACATTCAATCTTCCCTTGACTTTTCATCAACAAATTTGATTTTTTTTTATCTAACAAATTTATTTCTTAAATTTTTTAAAAAAAATACAGGGATTCAACTAATTTAGAGTTAAAAGAATTTATTTTAAAGTAAATAAATAATATATGACAAAGAAGTTTCATAAAATATTGTAATCGAAGAAAGTAATTACAAAAATTATATTCAAATAAAATTATGAAGCAACCAACAAATTTAATACCAAAATAAAAACTGATAACCATTTTATTTTATTTTACAAAAATACCTTATAAAAAAGTAAATAGAAAAATAATTGTAAATAATATGTATATTTTGAAGGATAAGGGAAATTACATTTATTATCATATTTTTATTTTTACTTTTAAATATATTTCTTTTAAAATAATTTTAATTTTGTAAATTGGACGTGACATGAATGCCTTTATATTAAAATTTTGATATAATTACTTACTAATAAAAATTGTGTTTTGATATATGGTATTAGAATTTTCGTTTAAATTGTTGATAATGAATATTATTTTTATATTAGTTTATCAATTTTAAGTGGATTCGAATCCTAATTTAAAATTTTGATTATATATCTCAACAAATTTAAATTGATAATTACATTTTTTTAATTCAAAAAATAATTTTCATATTTTTTGATTATTTAAAGTGATTTTTATTAGTTAACTCATCCAATTATGTAGGAAAAAGATATTGTCATTTATTTTACTAATAAAAACCGTTTTTGTATATATGATATGTATATTTTGCTAACAAATGATAGTGATATTTTTATTTATCGATTTTAAAAGATTTATAAAATAATATAAAATTTTAACTATAAATAAATTAATTCGTGTAAAAATTTCAGAATAAGAAAATATATAAAGGTTGAGGATATTGTTCAACTCTGAATTTTTAAAACTCAGATTTTGAAAATTTTGGGTCGGTTAAAAGATTTGATAAAAGAAAATCAAAATTTTAAATATATATTTAAATTCCATTTCGGTTAAATGCTTAACTTTCATACTCAAATATGTCGTGTCTAAGAGGATGCCTGATATAAAAATTTATATTATGAAAAAGTTACTTTATGATTTATTTTGCAAATTAAATTTGTTTACCGATCTTTTGATATTCCGAATTTAGAGTACAAAATATTTAGAGGATTTTTTTAAAAAAATTTAGATAAAGGATAAGTGAAAAATATTCGGCTATAAAAATAAAAGATATTAATTTGTTAGAGAAGTGGGAAGTTTTGTTTGATCCGATCTATTCCGAAAAAAAAACATATATAAAAATATTAACTTTACGTTAAATAGATAATTTGAATGAGTTAGGAACCTATTTGGTGACTTATGAGAGAAGATTAATATGAGATTGATAATTTTTACGTTTAAAAAATAATTGTAATATCCGAAAATTTTATTTTCGATTAATACCGGGTCAAACCGGATTTCGATTCGCTAACCTTTCCTCACTCTAGATAATGTACACAATATCAAAATTCTATCATTTTGATGTAACCTTAATTCACATAAAATGATAAAAATTGTAAACCGAATAGCAGTTGCGTGCGTTTTAAATCCGAAGAGTAGTTTCGTACAATTTAATAACTCACATTTCAACCCATCATCTAGCAGGATGAGCAGACCCATCGGATTGGGCCCAGTAAAAAAATTATTCCCGGCCCAGCTGGCCCAGTCTACACTTTTCATCTTAATCCCTAATTAACTAATTAATTAATTAACCTAAACCTAATCCTTCCTCTAACCTAACTGCTGCTACGTGATACTCGCCCACTCCTCCCTCTATGCCGCACCCCTACCTCACGCTCTGGACGCCGATACCACCTCCCACCTTGCTTCTGCTCAGCCGCCTCACTACGGGATCGGAGACGTTGCCTCGCCTTCACCGGGGACCAGGGAAACGCGCATTCCTCTGCAACGGCATACACCGCCTAGTGTGGCTGTCCGACGCCGCCTCTAACGGCCTGCAACCAGTCGTCTTCAACCGAGACCACCCCGGAACCGCTGCTCCTCCCACGTTCTGTACTGAGTCTGGAACGGCTGCACCTCCAACTTCTGCACTGTGTTCGGACCTGCTGCACGCCTCCTCAGAACGACGCAGGAAAGGGACCAAATCTACTGCACTGTGTTCGGACCTGCTGCACTGTATTCCTTCCTCCATTCCGGGCTCATAAACTTACAGTAACCCGGAGTCTCAGCCTCTTCTGTACGCCCTGGTCAGCGCCTCGTTGCGGCCCGGTGCTCTCTTGGTCGATAGCAACACCGAACGAGGGCTGTCCCCCTCTCTTCCATACCATCAGCAACAGACAACGAGTATACCGCCACCTACTCTCCCTACCAGATTCACGGACTTGTAGCCCTACTCGCAGTCGACTGGACGAATTCTCCCAGCCTCTGTACATAGTCGATCGGATCCAAGGTCGAGTCTCCTCCGATTTTCTGTGGCTCAACAATGGTGCAGCAAATCCAGTATTCCCCTTCAGTACATGGATGCCGGACCCCCTCTCCGCTTCTCACGAACCAGTAACCGAGGACCTTGGATTGTACCGGCATAGCCGCTTGCAAATCGCTAGTAAGCATCTCCTCTCTAGCCTTCTGTCGGTCTATGGGTATATATGCAGGAAACAAACCTATTAAAATTGTTATTCCCAAGATTCGAACCTATGATGTTTAAATGGAGCATATAAATTTTATAGGTTGACAGTAGGAATCGATCCTAAAACCCCTGCACCTTCTGTTTGTTTTTAGAATCCAAGTGGTGAACTACTGACTTAGAAAGGAAGTTTCAATGCCCTAGATTTATTATTCACCGTTCAAATTTTAGTATGACATAGAGGGATATGCATAGTGTAATGTATCAAAATTTGAGACCGATCCAACGGTCGGATCTGGATCTATAAGGACTCAAAGTAGGCTGGTTGTGCGGTTTGTGAGATCACCTAATTTTGGCTAAGTATGAAATTTCTGGATGTTGGAACCATCTTTGGAGGTTTGTGTAGGAGTTATGGTTGAGTATTTTTGAGAGATCTTTGCTCCTATGTTTAGTATGCCTATCATAGAGGATCTAGAGATTTATTTCGGAATTTAATACTTTTACCCGAGCCTCACATCTTATGCCAAAGTTGGACCTTAAAGACTTTTTATGAAAGTCAAGAATGTGTTTAACTCATATAAAACTTTAACAAATTTCCATTCTAGAGTGAGAGTGGGTTTTTGAGTTCTAAAGAATAGTTTGGAACCTTGTTATAGAATTTTGTAGAGTTTCGGGACCAGGGGCAAAATGGTCATTTACCCGCATAAGGGTATTTTGGTAATTTTTCTATGATCGATTTAATATCTTAGAAGTTGGAGACTTCTAAGAAAGTGAGATACATTATTGATCCACGTGCCTTGTGTGACAGGCGTTGGAGTTTCAACGGTTGCGGACCGAGTGTGAAATTGAGAGTTGTGATTTGATTCGGGTAAGTCCTTGCGACTTACTTAGCTGGTTTCTGGAGATTAGTTGGGTGATAATGGTTGTGTGTGTGTGCAATGTGTGTTATAATAAGAATAACAACTTGTTAGGACAACCGTGGTTATTATGTGGTAAGGCCCAAGTGTATGCATAACGGGCCGTGACATCACTGCCCAACTCTGCCAGGAGACTGGGAGGTTCTCTATACCCAGACCATACAGGTACACGGTGAGATGCATCGGATCCACTCCTGATGGGTACACGGGGGCGGAGACGAGGTTTGGGAATCCCTCGTGTCACAAAATAAGTATCATTAGAGTGAATGACTTAAATGAAGATAATAAATGGATTGTTTGAAAGCATGATGAGTGTTTATTATTTTATGTGTGTGTGCTATTATTATTCTCCTAATGTTTAGATAACTAGCTAATGGTTGTTTTGTTGTGTTTTTAGATCTTTCGCAGGTTAGAACAGCAGCTGAGTGATCCGGAAGTAGTGGTCAGCCGGGTCTCCGTACTCCTTAGAGTGGGGGTTTGGGTTGTTGCTTTGTTGTTCTTTCCTCTTGTTAAGACAATTAGTCTTTTCCGTCGTTTAAGTACTATAGGCTGTTAGACTTTGTTGCATTCATCTTGTTAAAAATACTTTTTACGAATTTCGGTTTTTTTTATTTGTGTCTTGTTGCAAGATCCTAGTAATATTGTTGTCAAACTGAGGTCGGGACCCATTGTGAGGTCCTAACCAGTAATGTCCCGAGTTCTGAGAATTCGGGGTGTTACAATAATAAAAATTGGTTTATTTGTGGTTTAGTATAAATGATTTAATGGCTTTATATCGCCTACTTTAGTAAAGTATATAGATATAGATTTTGCAATATAAAAAATAGTGAGTTCATCTTTAACTAGATTTATGAAACTATTTTTTTTTAAATGCAACTTGGTAAAGATGTAAATGTTAAACTAATGATTAAGATTAATTATTTAGTTAAGTAACCAAATCAAACCAATTTAAAGACATACGTAACAAACAATATTAATAATTAATAATAAAAATAAAAATAAAAATAAAAATTGTGCGTACAAAATCATAACAAATATATGCAATTTAGTTTGCAGGTTATAAATTCAAAATTAGTAATAATGAAAAAAGTTTGCTGGTTTGATTTCAGAAAATCAAAAGGAATTTATTTAATTTATTTTGTTAATAGCTCTTCAAAATAACTAATCAGATTTAAGTTAAAAAAATTATAATCGGTTACTAGTGTATAGCCTGCACCTTGTGCGTGTTTATTAATAAAATAGCTTATCATATTACATTTTTTACTATATTATATGTTGTTAACTTTACTAGTTATATGCTAATAGTTTTTTTTAAATATAATTTATTATTTAATAAATAATAATTTAAATAAAAAACATAATCATATAATTTAAAAATACCATAATCCGATACGAATTCAATTAGTAAAAAAAATTAATTGGCTTAATTTGTGATTTAGTAAAAGATTTAATTCGAGAAAAAACATAGGAGCACCACGTCAGGATTAGTTTCGTATGTTTTAGTAAAGTATATAGAATATAGATGTATATTTAGTATATTGATAAAATAAGAATTACGAATTTTTAATAGTTCAACGGTCCACAAATCAGTAGGTTACAAGCACCTACAAATTAGTAGATCACAAGGACCCACAAAAGCACAACGACCCACAAATCATTAGATCACAACGACCCAAAAATCATTCAAAACGACCCAATAATTAGTAGGTCACAATGATTACATACAAATACTAATCCGATATGAATAAGTATTATATTTGATTCTGACCAAAAGATTCAGAAATGTATGAATTTTATAAGCCTCATACACTCTAAATCTATTTATATATGTTTTTGAAGTGTCATCATTTCCTCATAATCGATGTGGGAGAACAAAAATCATATTTTACAAAATAATTATGGTTTAATTAAAAAAAAGATGTATTAGCTTAATTCGTGATTTAGTAAAAAGTTTAATCCAAGAAAAAACGTGGGGGCGCCACGTCAGAATTAATGTATTTTGTTTTAGTAAAGTATAAAGAATATATGTATATTTAGTATATTGATAAAATAAGAATTACAAATTTAATAGTTCAACGGTCCACAAATCAGTAGGGCACAAACGACCCACAAATCAGTAGGTCGCAAACGAACCGCAAATCAGTAGGTCACAACGAAAATTAGTAGATCACAATGGCCCCCACAAATTAGTAGATCACAAGGACCCACAAATCATTAGGTCACAACTCACAACGACCCACAAATCAGTAGGTCACAACGATCTACAAATAAGTAGGTCACAACGATCCAAAAATCAATAGCTCAGTAGGTCACAAACGACCCACATATCAATAGGTCACAAGGACCCACAAATCATTAGGTAACAAGGACCCACAAATCATTAGGTCACAAGGATCCAAACATCAGTAGCTCACAACGACCCACAAAGTATTAGATTAAAACGACCAACAAATCATTAGGTTAAAACGACCTACGATTAGTAGGTAACAATAATCCACATTCAAATACTAATCCGGTATAAATAAATATTATACTTGATTCTGACCAAAAGGTTCAGAAATGTATGCTTTGTATAATCTTCAAACCTTATAGGTCTATTTATAAATGTTGTCAAACTAATCATCTTTTTCTGATAATCGATGTGGGATAACAAAATTCATAGTTTACAAAATATTTATGGTTTAATAAAAAAAGGATTTATTAGCTTAATTCGTGATTTAGAAAAAATTTAATCCGAGAAAAAACGTGGGGCGCCACGTCAGAATTATTATCTTTTGTTCTAGTAAAGTATATAGATGCATATTTAGTATATTGATAAAATAAGAATTACGAATTTAATAGTTCAACGATCCACAAATCAGTAGGTCACAAACGACCACAAATCAGTAGGTTACAACGACCCACGAATCAATAGGTCACAACGACCCACGGATCAATAGGTTACAACGACCCACGAATCAATGGGTCACAACGACCCACAAATTCATAGGTCACAACTACCTCAAATTCATAGATCACAACGACCCGCAATTATTAGATCAAATCGACCCACGAATCATTAGGTCAAATCGAACTACAAATAAGTAGGTTACAACGACCCAAAAATCAGTAGGTTACAACGACCCAAAAGGTCTAGAAATGTATGATTTGTATAATCTTCAAACCTTGTAGGTCTATTTATACATGTTGTCAAAGTGTCATCCTTCTCTAATAACCGATGTGGGATAACAAAATTCATATTATACAAAATAATTAAGGTTTAGTAAAAAAAATTATTGGCTTAATTCGTGATTTAGTAAAAGATTTAATACGATAAAAACGTGGAGTGTCACGTCAGCATTAGTGTCTTTTGTTTTAGTAAAGTATATAGATAGGAAGGAAGTTAAGCTTACGGGTATGAGATAGGCTTATGAACAATATCTTTTAACTTTAAATATTAAAAAAAAAATTAAAAGAAGAGGAATTGTTATGGTAATCGGAATTAGTTAGTAATCCAAATAAAATACTTTAAAATTGGAACTAATTAAAAAATATTTAGGCTAATTATGGTTTAGTAAAAAAAGGATTTATTACCTTAATTCGTGATTTAATAAAAAGTTTAATTCGAGAAAAAACGTGGGGCGGCACGTCAAGAATTAGTGTTTTTTGTTTTAGTAAAGTATATAGATGTATATTTATTATATTGATAAAATAAGAATTACGAATTTAATAGTTCAACGGTCCACAAATTAGTAGGTCACAAACAACCCACAAATCAGTAGGTCAGGGTCCACAAATTAGTAGGTCACAAGGACCCATAAACCAGTAGGTCACTATGACCCACGAATCAGTAGGTCACAACGACCCACGAATTAGTAGGTTACAACGATCCACGAATCAGTAGGTCACAACGATCCACGAATCAGTAGGTCACAACGACCCACGAATCAGTAGGTCACAACGACCCACAAATTCATAGGTCACAACGACCCACGAATCAGTAGGTCACAACGACCCACAAATTAGTGGTTCACAACGACCCACAAATCAGTGGTTCACAACGACCCACAAATCAGTGGATCACAACGACCCACAAATCAGTGGATCACAACGACCCACAAATCAGTGGATCACAACGACCCACAAATCAGTGGATCACAACGACCCACAAATCAGTGGATCACAACGACCCACAAATTATTAGGTCAAATCAACCTAAAAAATCAGTAGGTCAAAATGATTAAAAAATTTGTAGGTCAAAATGATCCAAAATCATTAGATCAAAACGACCCAAAAATCATTAAATCAAAACGACTTACGAATTAGTAGGTCACTACAATCCACATACAAATACTAATCCGATATCAATAAGTATTATACTTAATTCTGACCAAAAGGTACGGAAATGTATGATTTGTATAATTTTCAAACATTTGAGGTCTATTTATACATGTTGTCAAAGTGTTATTCTTCTTTGATTACCGATGTGGGATAACAAAATTCATATTTTACAAAATAATTAAGGTTTATTAAAAAGTTATTGGCTTAATTTGAAATTTAGTAAAAAAATTTAATCCGATAAAAATATGGAGTCTTAATTTCTTTTTTAGAAAATAATCAAAGATTCTAGCTATCTTTTAAACAAATCTTTTAAAAACATAAAAGAAGGATTTTTTTTTTAATATTCTTATTAATTTGTGCCGGAAAAGTGTTAACAGTTTGTTTTATAAAATTTATATAATTTAATAAAAAATATTTTTTGATCAGTTTGTTTTCCGGCACAAAAAATAAAGATTTATTGTCCTATAAGACCTTGGAGAATCTCCAACAAAAAAAGCTACGTATAATTTTGAATCAGTATGTTAGTTTAGTAAAAAGATTTTCTGGCTTAAAAAAATAAAGATTTATTAGCCAAAAAATTGTGGGAGCTCCATTTGATTGCTGTTGCCACAACGTGCCACATCATCAAATCATGCACTCTATTTTAGTATGTATAATAATAGATAATAGATTTGTTTTGTTAAAATTTAAATTTTAATAAAAAGGCAATTTAGTAAATATTTTACCAAAAAGCTGATGTGGCATACCTCGTTGCTTGACACGTGACATTAGCGTCCTTTGTTTTAGTAAGTTATATAGATTATATCAGACGTATCAAAGACGATGAGATCAATTTCCTTAGAGTTTCAATAAATGATTTGGAATTGATAATTATTTCCTCGCTTCAAAACCAAAATCATGGAAGTTAGAAGGCAATGACACTCTGAGGGGGGAATAGAAAGAATTAGAATAATTTTTAAAAGAAAATTGATAAATATCCTCGAGGAAGAATTGAAGACCATCTCTAATGTGGAGAAGTGAAGACTATATATGGGAAATGGATGACAACAAGATTCATGTATGCATCGAAGCCAGCTTTCTCATGCAAATATGCAATTATATGTGTGGCAGGAAGAGAATATGGATCGATCCTATGTTGCAATTATACGTGTGGAAGGAAGCCAACTTTCGGCATATACCTCTTTATTTTCCTGCCCATAAAAACACATTTAAATTATGAGATAAATTGTTTATGTTGGGATTTTAAATGGTATTTTTCAGCCCATGTTATTTCCTTTATTTTGTCGATCGAGTCTATCTTCTAGAGGTACTTGTTGATCAAGTCTTAGGAGATTATATCTTACTAGAAGGTGTTTCTTATTTTAATATTTTCTAGATAGAAGATCATATATTATGCTAGATAAGATGGGTTTCTGGGCCTTTTTACTTGGAGACCACTCAACTCATGCCCTATATATAAGGATGGTCGAAACTCCTGTAAAATAACCTCAATTTGAATAAACACAAAACTTTTCGGTATATGCTTGTGCAACCGATTTTTGGTCTTCCGCGTGGAAAGTTGAAAGCGAGAGACATTTTGTTCGACTTTTAGCTTGGATTTGTTTAAGTGTGTTTTGCTTTCGCGCGTCAAGTAGGGTGTTTCAAATTTTCACATGCATACCTCCTGGTGCTCTAGAGACCATCGCTCCCTTCTGTTTCTGGTTGTACGAAAGTATTCTATAGAACAATATTTGGCTTTGTGATAAGGCTAGTACGCAGTGCTTCGAGTCGTTGCTTATGGTTCACCCTTGATCTATCCAACTACCGGTCCATCCAACCATAAGATCATCTTCTTTTCCAGTTTTTTTTTGTGTGTTTCTATCGAGTCTTTTGGTGTCGAAATATTGGGCCATCTAATTACGGTTAACTCTGCATCACATTCTCTTAGCGTGCATGCCTCGACATTGTTCATAGTCAAAGTCAATAGTAGATGTGTTATGGCCTCTAAGAATGAAACCAAATGCACAATTTTCGTCACTACGTTTGGATCCAACAAAATTTAATTTAACATTTCCATTATTTTGTTTACGTCTAGATATATTTCTAGTCTTTCTTTTGTTTTGATTTGCTTTAGTCTTTATTTTGGTTTTCCTTGCATTGATGTATTCTCCCTCTTTAATCCGAGAACAAGCTACTTGTTCGATACGTAGTGGTTTGTTGTTATTAAAAATCCATTGGTTTTCGATTGTCCAAATGCTCCACCTTGTTACCGCTAGATGTATGAGGCTTATATCGTTAATATTGTCTCTTAAACCGGCATCAATATCTAGCATTCAAACGAGGACGCATGAATGGTTGATAGGGGTAGTGTTTAGTCTTATCGAATATATATATATATATATATATATATATATATATATATATATATATATATAGATTTTAGTTCAAGTGAGGAGAGAGCTTGTAGATAGGAATTAGGAGGGTTGTAAGCCATTGGATGAATTTTAAATCAAGGGCTCCCACACGCTCATCATTAATGGCATTTTTGTAAATTGACTTAAAATCTGGAACAATGCCCTTACATTCAAAAATAGTCATTAGTGTTCATACTTTTATGTTTCATTGTTCATGTTTTTATACATCGGTGTTCATAATGTTTTTATTTATCAAAGTGTCATGTTCATTTGATTTTTTGTGTTCATTTTATAATGCATAGATGTTCATTTACAATATATAACCACAAAAAATAAAAAAGTCATAACAATACGTTAAAAGATGATCATAATATGTTATGTATGTGTAAAAGTTATAGATAAGTTATTAGTGTTCATACTTTTATACGTCATTGTTCATGTTTTTATTCATTGGTGTTCATATTTTTTTACGTCGTTGTTCTTGTAAATATTATAAACTATTTTTCTATAAGGCATTTTGTCGAACAATTTGCGTGCACACTAAAAGGAGCATATAGATTGTTCAATTGAAGCTATTAGACCAACTCAACTTATGTATCTACATGTATTTTCTCAATCAAACTTATCAAACACAAAAATGATTCAAATAAATTTGATTTCGAAAACAAACATCAATCATAATAAAACCTAAACCTTAAAAATGGAAACCTAAACAGTGAGAGTAGAAATTCGAAGAAATACTTGAATCGTTTTGTATTCTCTTTAATTTCACAATTTTTTTATGTAATCAATCTCTGATTTTGTAGAAAGTTGGAGCAGATATGAAGTTTGCGTGTTAGCGGCGCGAGAGAGGCTCAACACGTGGGAGGAAGAATGTGAGGGAGGGTTGAACGTATTAATTAGTGTCTAATTTTCTTCTTTTTTTCAAATTTATATAATTACTACAATGCCATTAATGATAAGTGTGTGTGAGCCGTTGATTTAAATCTCATCCAATGGCTCACAACTCTCCTAATTCCTATCTACAAGCCTTCTCCTCACCGGAACTTACCCCTATATATATATATATATATATATATATATATATATATATATATATATATATATATATATATATATATATTTGTCGTGAAGTGGTATTTAAGCAAGATGTGTTTGACACTCTTAGTGCCCGTTTGGTTGGAGCTATGGAATGGAAACGGAATGGAATCGAATAAGGGTTAGGAAAGGAAATGGAAATGAGAGAATTACCTTCATGTGTTAAAGTACCTCTAAACAAACGTATTTTTTGATTGATTCGGAATCATTCCGTTACCGGGAATGATTCCTAGCAGTTCCAAACGAGCCCTTAGAAGGGTGTTGGCGTAAAGTGCAATGCATGGGTACAAAAACCCATTGTTTCTCTAAGTTTTCTTCCGTAGGGTGAGAGACCATTAATGCACAAGTTCATAGAAAGTTTTTCACTTTTAACATGATATTCGTTTCTTAATTTTATGAATTTTTTTAATCATGTTTTTTTTGCTTATAGATCTTGTTTATGGAAATTTTAGTGGAGAACCATCGATTTACAGACAACTTTGTTAAAGGTTCTAATAAGTTTTCCATGAGTTTACTTTCTAGAAACCGACATGATTACAAGAAGGAAGTGATCAACGGTCACTAACTGAGTGTGGTAGTAGCTAAGAAACTGACAAGTAAAATTGGGTGTCAAGAATGTGTAGCGAAGACGCGTTCTGATTAGGGGTGTAATACGAGCTGAACAAGCCGAGCATCGGCATGCTCAAGCTTGACTCGTTTATAAACAAGCCAAGTCCGATCCGAGCCTAAAATTTATACGAGTTTCAAAACGTGCTCAAGCTTGGCTCGTTTAGAAAGTGAACGAGCTCGAGCCGAGCTTTTGACGAGCCGAGCCCGAGTAGCTCGGCTAAAATAATGCTCATATAGCGTTATTTTAGCTGTACAAGTCGAGCTTTACCCGAACGAGCCGAGCCTAAAATTTATATGAGCTTTAAAATGTGTTCAAGCTTGGCTCGTTTAGAAAGTGAACGAGCTCGAGCCGAGCCCGAGTAGCTTGTCTCATATTACAACCCTAATTTTGATGCTCCATGACATGATTTGCACGAAGGAAGTTTTGATTATATTGGGAAATCATATCTTGTATGATTGGATAGTTACTCGTTGGGATCTTTAGTTATGTCTTTGTAAAGTTTATCTTAGAATGAGATATTATTTTGTGATATTTTATCTTAGGATCTTTAGTTTATATAGAAATATTTTATTGATTGATGATAAAGTAAACTATATAATTTCATAGGGCAATCCTTTATATATACACGAGGGTTTTATTATAGTTGGGTTAACTCTTTCGAAAGTAATATTTCGGATAACACACAAACGGAGCAAAGTCAAAGTTGAAGGCAATGACGAAGTGAAGAAGAGAATTTTAGAGGAATGTTTTGGAGATTAAAAATTAAAGAATCTTAGGAGGTACTAAGATTGAAGAATGTATAACCCGGTGAACTATCAATAAAGTTGTGAGAAGAGTTTAAGTCTTGCTAGTGACGTTATTAATAAGATAAGTGATTTTAATCTCGGTTGACTAGGTTGGTCAATTAGGGTTTTCAATCTAAACCGAGGTGTGTTAATACTTTTATTGCTTTCGACTTATTTCGTTAGTTATTTATATAAATTGCAATATTTTGTTGTCATGAGAACTGACTTTATGAGAGCAGATTGGTATGGATTGTGTTAAGAGACTTGCTAGTTAAAGATGAGTTCTTCAATCAACAACTTGCTTGAATGATAATTCTAGAAGCCTCTAGTTCTCAAAAGAGGAGAATACGGTATTTGGGTCAAGCAAATCGAAAAACATGTCAAATCCTTTTGTGGTTAATGTTGGTGAATTATCATTATCGACGATATTGATACCAACAACTAGGGGTTGAGAATCGGTTCGTAACTACAATGTGCGGTTTCGGTTCAGTTTGGACCACATATTTGCGGTTCGTTTTCGGTTTAAATTGAAAAATAAAAAAAATCAAAGTGTCAAACAAAAGAAGAGTTGAAGACCATAGAACAAGATTCACACAATCACATTCCCTTCATAAAAAACATGTATACGATTCAAGGATTCATATTTTATATGCATATATTGATGCGGTCTTGAAACCACAATTTACGATCAAGATTGAAAATCCACGAACTGCCTCATAAAAGGAATCTCGGGCACGAATCTTGCACGAGATTTTGGTGTTGGACGAGATTTATGTAACTTCAAAACCAAGAACGTGAGTTTGATGGATTGATAATGGAAAGATAAGAAAATGATTATATGGAATGAATTTCATAGAAATATAGGAAGATACGAACCAAGGTATTCCCGCAAAGAACCTTGAATAATTATGTGTCAAAACTCCTTATCAAAGAGCTTACCTTAACCCTCGCTTCTTTAACCGTACACAAATCTTTTAAATAAGACAAGCACAAGGAGGGACTAAAAGTGACCATGAGCAGTTGAGCACAAACTTGTAAGAAGATTAACACACACAAGCACAACCTAGCAAGGACTCACAACGATTCAGTCAAAGACTCTCTCTTTTGATTGAAAAAGAATGAATAAAACACAAACTTCGTAAGCGAAGCAGCGAGTTCACAATATTGTGGAAATATTAATCAAATCAAATCTACCTATGAATCTCATTCTCTAGGGCTATTTATAGGAGAGATTCCTCTAAAAGATAAAATAAAAATAATCCTAAAAGATAGGATCAAAACCAACAAATACCTTTAGAATGTTTGAGAACTTAAAAGTATTAGAATAATAAAAGAAAACTATCAATATCCTAACTGATTTGGACAAGATTCCACTCGAACGCCCACAATAGAAGGAATCTCGGTCTCGATTTGTAAATCTCAGCCGAGATTTATCAATGGCAATTCTCCACTCCATGTTATCCTCCCATGCTTGGATCTTACTAGCAACATCTCCTTGAGTGTCTCCTACTCTTGAACTAGTGATGAATCCATGCAATGTAGGAGATAATTGGTCAAGATAATCCTCCGGGAAGAATTGAAAACCATCTCTAATGGAGAAGTGAAGACTATTTATGGGAAATGGATGACAACAAGATTCATGAATGAATTGAAGCCAACTTTCTCATGCAAATATGCAATTATACGCTCTTCTTTTTGCCACAAAGTTATATGCCCAATAGAGAAAAGGAAATGGATGACAACAAGATTCATGTACCTTTGCCGTTGTTCCCATATTCTCGCTGACCCATCATGCAAAGGTACGCCGTTAGAGTGAGTGCGCTTTACTAATAAAATGAAAAGTAAAGGCTCTAAGCTCGTTCGACTGATTGTTCGCTTCGGATCTCAGGTGTGGCAGGAAGAGAAGATGGATCGATTCTATGTTGGAATTATACGTGTGGAAGGAAGCCAACTTTCGGCATATACCTCTTTATTTTCTAGATAGAAGATCTTATATTATGCTAGATAAGATGGGTTTGTGGGCCTTTTTACTTGGAGACTTAGGATCTTGTAGCGTTGAGATACTGTTGTTCGATAAGCAGGCCTTCTCATGCGTTTCACCGGTTGGTGTAGAGATCCAGATGAAACAAAGAACAATGCTCTTTAGTTTTAGATGAAGAAGAAAAACACAAATCTCGTATCCTTCACGTGAGAAATTTTGAAGGTAAAATTGCAATATCGAATGAAATAAACCTATTATAAAAACTCTTACCAAACACCATTACTAGGTTTATTTTTACTTATAAAATCTAAACTAATATTTATATAACCTATAATCCCTAATAAACTCAAGAACTTTTTGATAGAATAACTAATCTAAAATAACTAATTGAGAAAGTAACCGCCAACTTTTAAAGTTTGATTTCTAAAAAGTAACAACTTAATTAAAAAAATATTTTTTGTTTTTAGAAAATTTTTATTCAAAATTTTATCCGGATTGTCAACAAACTACCAACACATGTTGACAATCAATAAGTTGTCAACATGGCTTGTGGACCGTCAACAAGACTTGTTCATAGTCCACAAGCTGTCAACGTGTTGTTGGCAACCCCAACTCTTAACAAGACTTGTTGACAACTATCAAATAATTTTTTTTTCCTTCTTTTTTCCCTCAAGTTGTCAACAAGGCTTGTTCAGTAAAAGTAAATTACATTCAACGATTCATTCAAGACATTGCAATTTAGAACAAGGACTTAATGAGTTTTTAACAATTACACAACTTACTAACATGAAAAATCTAAGGGATATGAAACAAGATAAGAACCTCAATACATACCAATATACAATTGTGTATTTTGATATTTAATGTAACCATCCAAATCTTCACTTTAAAAATATGCCAAAATAGACCATCCAAATCTTCACTCAAATGCATTTTGCTTATAACCCAATAACCTTTGGATTATAAGAGCAAAATTTTTTTCCTCCACACCCTCTCTCTCTTTTCATTTATCACTCCTCCACATCATCTTTTTTTACTCTTAATTTTTTTCATCCCACCAACAACAAATCCAAAGATTCCCTCTCAACCTTCTCTTCTATCTTTTTACCTACCCCACCACATTCTCTCTTACATTTTTAAGCTTTTTATTAGTTACTTCATAAATAATTATTAATCAAATAATAATTATTAAGCTAATTAAATTAATCATAATTATTAATGTTATGACATGTGAAATAATTAATTAAATAATATAATAGTTAATAAGTCATAAAATACGGAAAGAAAACACCAAAATAAAACATGAAATCCATTACATTAGTGAGATAAAACTACAATACATGATGTAAAAACACGATTCAATAAGATTAAAGCACCGTAAAAACTAAATGAACGTACAAACACGATAATAAAATTGCGAAACTCAATCATGAAATCATAGAGATGCAAAAGAGATTTTAAGGACTACTATCACCAAACTTTTGCCAAATATGCTCCATTAAGTCATCTTTAAGGATTGATGAGTTCGTCTATTACGCATAACGTCCCTTCTCTCCAAGTATTTGTTAATGTCGACCGGACGTCCTTTCTGAAATTGGAAAGCTTCATCATTGTTGATGATAACACTTGCACTCGCTTCACCTCTACGACGTGAACGTTGATTAGGATGATCTGTTTCGTAAAATCTTTTTATTACTTCGGCATTCTTATAAGTGTCTCGTTCATCCTCCACTATCATGTTATGTTATGAATAATGATACAAGCCTTCATAATATCGGCTAATATATCTTCATCATAAGCGAGAGCCGGTTGTCGTACAATTGTTAACCTCGCTTGTAGAACTCCAAATGCACGTTCAACATCCTTACATGCACCAGCTTGACGATCAACAAAAAGACTTTTCTTAAGAGTTTGAGGATGGGTAAATCCTTGTACAAAAGTAGCCCAACTAGGGTAAGTACCATTATCTAGGTAGTACGCCATGTTGTATTCATTACCATTGACTATAAACTTCACAGGAGGTGTCCGACTTTGCAAAACAGCATTAAATACAAGAGAACGGTAAAGTACATTAAGGTCATTACACGAACCTGGAATAACGAAAAAGAATGCCAAATCCATAGATCTTCATCCGCAACAGCTTCCAAAATGAGGGTTGCGTTCTTGTTTCTTCCACAGTATTGACCTTTCCATGCATTAGGACAATTCTTCCACTCTCAACGCATAAAATACATACTGCCTATCATGCCTGAAAATCCTCGTGCTCATTTTTGTAGAGGATCCTTCGTAGGTCTTCATCCGTCGGACTTTGTAAATACTCAGCTTCAAATACCTTGATTACTCCTTCGCAAAAATTTTGAAGGTATTTCCGTGCAGTTGCTTGACCCACCCTCATGTATTCATCAACCGCGTCGGGAGCCACCCCATATGCTAACATTCTCATTGTTGCAGTGCATTTTTAGAGTCTTGATAACCCCAACTTCCCATCTTCATTTCGCCTTTGTTGGAAAAACTCATCATTTTCCACCACCTTATTCACTATCTTGCAAAACAAAGGTCTTTTCATTCGAAACCTCCTCCGAAATTGTTTCTACTATACACTGGAGTATCCACAAAGTAGTCTCTGAATATCTGGTTGTGTCCTTCTTCACGGTTCCTATCCATTAGAATCACAACTTCAACAACTTCATTATTGTGTTGTGTTTGTGGTGGTGCTGGAGGAAACAATATAGATGGTAAATGATTATTGACAAAGTTGTCAATAGTTTAGGGATTTCTTCATCATTGTGTGATGAAGAACTTGAGCTTGAAGAGCTTCTTTGAAACAACATTATTTTTATCTCAGAAATTTTAATGGATGTTTTGAGTTGGTATTGAAACTCATTCATGTTGTATTCTTATATTGGATGAATTGAGCAATGTATACATTTAGAAATGACAATAAAATGTCATCGTTTGACATTAGATGAATATGACAATACAAGACCATGCTTGTCATAACTTGGTCAATGTCATTATTATAAAGACTATGACATAGACGTGACCATTCAATGACACACATTTCATTGTGATAAAGTGACAATGACCTTTCATTGATATAAGAAAACAAATTTCAATTAACATAGAAAAAACATTACACAAAAACATGACATTGAAAAAAGACTTCAAATTACAAAATGTCTAAACGAAGACTATTACTTATGACAAATATTAAATAAAGCTTAGGTAAATAACGATGTTAATTGAAGCTGGCAAAGACGCCGGAGGAGGCGGACTCCGCCTCCTTTGACATTTTTTTGTTGTTTTTTCGTTGTTTTTTATGTTTTATTTTGTTTTTTTCATAGCTTTATCAATGAGCGTGGATATGGATCTGCTACTAATATCAGTAACGCTCTCATCTCAATGTATTCGAAATGTGGGTGTTTGGACGGAGCATTTGACGTCTTCAAGAAGATGCCTAACAGGAACATTGTTTCCTGGTCTACAATCATGTATGGATTAGCAATCAATGGATATGGACAGCGTGCCATTGAAGTATTTTGGGAAATGCTTAGTGTGCCAATTGCACCTTATGCTCACACGTTTACGGTCGTTATGTTAGCTTGTAGCCGTTCTGGGTGGGTTGAAGAAGGAATTCAATTCTTTGATCAAATGAAGGAAGAGTTTCGTATAGAACCCAACATTTACGGGTGTATGGTTGAGCTCTTAGGGCGTGCTGGCTTACTTAACCAGGCTTATGATCTCATAATATCAATGAAGATCAAGCCAGACATTATGATTTGGCGGACACTGTTAGGGGCTTGCAGATTGTATAAGAATGTTTCTCTTAGCCAGGTTGTGATTGATCGATTGGTAGAAGTGAAGGCCAAAGATCAAGCCAACGATCCCTTTTTTAAATGCTATAACGCGAAGAAGGACGTGGACGCGGGCGGACTCCGCCTCTATCAAGGAGTGAGTCCGCCCGAATAGTAGCCCTGATGACTAAACAATACTCATAACCATGATATTGAAAAAAAGACTTCAAATTACAAGATACTTAAACGATGACTAATACTTAAAACAAACATCAAATAAAACTTAAGTAAATAATTAAAATTACTCCATGAGTAATTTCTCCTTCAACTTGTCTCAGAGTAGTTAGATGTAATCGTCAAAATCCATGAGTAATTTCTCCTTCAACTTGTCTTCTCTTGGGGTCACCGATGCCTTAGACAACAACACTTGTAGCATATCAAATTTCTACTTCTACTTCTCAGCCTTCATTTGCTCTTCTTGAAGTTGAAGATTTCTCGCCACTAATTCCAATTGTCTCTGCTTTCTCATTTCTTTTTGCCTCTCAAACTCAAATTTCTCTTGTTTTATAGTCATCTCAGAACCTCGGTTGATCATTATAAACCCTAATTTGCTCACCCATATTGAATAAATCTTCTGTTGCAACCCTTTTGCCTTTTCTTCTGGCCTTGACTTTCTTCACACCATCTAGACGACTTTTACCTGCAGATACAAAACTACCACTAGCATCATCTCCACTTCTCTTGCCACTACCGTTGCTATTTTCAAGATCAGTTTCCGCCTTGGGTTCAACATCAACTTTTCTCCTTTCTTCTTTATTCAAACCCCACCTCATGAACTTCCTCCACTTTGGATACTTGTTCACCATCTCCCAAGCACTTTGATATTTGAAATTCCTTGGTGTACCTTGACAAGACCTTTGAAATAATTGATGGGCATTTTTTGTAACATCAGCTTCATTGTACCCACTTCCCGTTATTTGACCAGCTTCTTCCAAAGCACCGGCCCAAATGAGTAAATCTGCAGCCATTCTTTTCCAGTGAGTCTCCAACATGTTCTTGTTCCGCTCCGGAATCTCATGTGGTCGATATTGACGAGCCGCTTCATATGAGTGATGTATATCTCTCCAAAGATCATCAAATTTCTTATCTTTGCCAATAATGGAGTCTGTGTAGTTGGTGAAATAGGCCACAATTAGAGCTTCTTCTTCTTTGACAAACCAATCACGGTTGTTTGTTGCGACCGGAATTGACTGATTTCGATTGACTGACAATGGAGGTGGCACGCCTAATTGCGGAGGGAATTGTTGTAATTCCGGAACATTATCTTCTTCATCACTGATCATTCGTGTGTTGCTTCCTTGAAAAACTAGTGGAGAACTCTCGTAATTTTGAGAGTTAGGAAAAAAAATTTGGTAAGTGGGTGAAGTCATTTCTTGTGGATGTGGTTGTTGTGGAGGAAAATTTCTTCCTAAACTTGCAAGAAAGTGAGGAAAACGAGGATGATTGATAAAAGAAGGATCAAATTCGTTGAAATTCATGGACGAGTGGTGAGGATTATTAGGATCCATTTTTTCAAAAGTGAACAAAATAACACACATTGAGTACGAGTTTAAGTGATAAATGAGAAAAATGAGGATTTTTGGAGTGTGTTAAAATATGTCAAAATGGTTGTCTACTTATGGAGACAAAAAAAATGACTGTCAAGTTGAGGTGGGTCCTAACCCACCGAGCAGAAAACTCAATGGTACAAACGACTTGTCAAGTTGAGGTGATGTTAGTTGGGTTATACACCTCTGTTGGAACGAAGGTGAGATAGAGTGATGTTAAGTGATGGGAAGTTGTTATATAGATCCTGTATCACCTCAATATGATGATGACCGAAAAATGTTTATATAAGAGTTAATGAGAAATGATAGCACTCTAATGAAAATTCAAGCTAGCCATGATAACCAAGAATATGTAGATGGAGGAGTAGTAGTGAGATTACGTACAAATGGGGTGCTAGAAGTCCATTCTTGATTGATGACATAAGAGTCATGAAAATAATAAGACCAATCAACGTAGTACCGGTATATGTTTAATAAAAGTTATACTCTCGGACCGATAGCATTATGATGGATAAAGTGTTAACTAAGAGAATAGCTTAACCAGCGAGAAGGAAAATTATGTATTAAAAGGCGGGTCTTGCTAAATTAGATAAAGTGTTGAGAGGAGGATGCCTTTATGGAATCTATGCAAAGGTACAACCAAACTGAGGTTTTCACCCGGAATGGGTAGTAATGACCAGTTGACAGTTAGAGACCGGTTCGGAGGAGAAGAAAAATGATATAAGATTAGGCACCTACTAGAAGAAGTTCACCAGACAATCATGAGAAACCATCATGAGGTTGATATTATTGTCTCGGTGTAGACTTATTACCGCACCTCGAGAATTTAGAGCTAAATAGGAAGCTCCATGTCAAGATTGTAAATAGATCAATGCAAGGACTGGTAGGTCAACGGAATATACCTTAGGTCAGAAGTCAAAGGAATTGTGGAAGGATAACCACATTGAGCAGTCCTAGCGAGTAGTAAGTCGAGTTCTGGTGAGACATAAGCGAATTCCGGGAATTCTAAGACCGTACGCCCCAATCCTGCCAAGAAGGTGTGATTGGTGAGTTTTGCTGAGTAGATCTCTAGATCAATTGTGAAATTTCATGGAGGTCAAGGACTATACTTGCGACATATATGGACGATTTATTTCAAGGTTTTGGACAACCAGTAGTCACGGCTAGAGTACGAGCCTTTCATTTACCATGGTAAATCATCTCTAGATTTATGATCTGTTTGAAGAAGATCTTGCCATTATTAGAAGGGAAGTTACATGCGAAAGTTTGGTAAATCATTTTGACTCACGGAGGACGCCATTATGATTAATGGGTACCAACATATTGATCAGATTAGCGCAGCGGAAGTGTGGTGGGCCCATAATCCTTGAAACACGAAACTCAATGCTATGTCAACTAGGACCTCAAGTTAAGGAATTATAGCTCGATATGAAAATCTCCTCATGTGGTAACAAGTTGAAAGCCTGACCTAAGGCATGTGATAATTCTTTAATGTAGAGACGGTCCGACTGAGTCATATTAAGGAGACGATACCAAATGAGCGATCTTACAAAGAACATCATATATTTAAAAAAAAAATAATAAAAAAAATGAAATAAAATAAAATAAAATAAAATAAAATAAAATAAATTTGCCTGGAGACGTCTTAGACTCTTTTTCCACAATCTGATGATCAACATCTTTTGAAAGGTCAGAAGTAAGTGGACTCAACGGAAGGAATAAAGTTTTATTGTTATTCATGGTAGAGTCATCCAAGGAGATGGAAGTGAGTTTAGAAAAGCAAACCGCTGACATCTTAAGGAGGATTGGGGAAGTTATATATCGACTAGCACCCCTATCCGCACTAGAGAGTGTATATCCAGGGTTTCATATGTCTCACTTGAGAGAGCACCTGTTGGATCCGAGGCATGTCATCACCTATGAGGTTTTGATAGTTGAAGCTAGACCATACTTTTGAAGAGTAACTAGTGACCATCCTGACAGCGTAGTACTAGACGCCTACCATATAAGAAATATGATTCTGCAAACCCAATGGTCTAGTTGAGGAGCCGACGAGGCTACCTAGAATACGGAGGATAGCATTAGGAGAAGTTACCCTGAGTTATTTGCGGAGTTACCCGCAACCCTTATATGAATAAGATAGTACTCGAACTTGACATGTGTCATCCATCGAACTATATATTTGTTTTTATGCTTGAGCATTTAGTATTTTCATGTGTTGTATTTCTATGATATTGGAGTGGTATTTCTATGTAGAGAGGTAGAACAAGGACCCTTTAGTAGAAAAGTTAATTACTCCATTTCTATTTATATAACGTTATCGGAGTAATGTTCCTTATTCTAAGTTTCGGGACGAAACTTAATTTAAGGGGGAACTGATGTAAAACCCGAAATTTTTTTTTACCTTCGATTTTTTTCGAGTAAAACCGATTTTTGACTATTGACCTCGTATATCACACTTAGTATCATGGTTCAATGTTTTTCCATCATTTTATGTGAGGATCATTCACATACAACTCTTAAACTCTATCATTTTATGTGAAGACTTTTATCACATAAAATACATCTAGTCAAGCCTTATCATTTCAGTGTAGTGATCACATAAAATATTCTCATTCTTTTCTATCTTGTTCCTAAATTCATTAAATGGATCATCAAGTGTATGCCTAATGGGCTTATTATTGCATGATGGGCCCATCATGGGATCTAGGGTTTAATGGGCCCGTCAAGGCTGTAATCCAAGAATGAAGCTCATCCAGTCAGCAGTTAGGAACGTCTTCCATACTCAGCACATCCTCCGGAGAACCCTAGCCAACACATCTCCTCCGTCCTACAATACACACTGCTTCCTTCCAGCCCTAGATCTGCACAGTCGGACCATCCTCCAACTCTCGGGACGCAAAGTCGGACCCTCCAGCCGCCGACGGGATTCTTCTCAACTTCTGCAGCATCGTGCCCGATCGACCTCTCTTCCCTCACGCCTCATTCACTTGGTTGATCGCCTCCCACCCTTCGTTGTACCTGTTCGAAACAATATGGCCACGTACATGAATCTGGACTGCTCCTTGTGTCGACACGCACCAGCCCAGGATCTTCGGTCTTGCGTCCTCCTGCGCCGAGGCCTTAACCATTGGAGCAGACCTCCTCCGTCGCCTTCGTCCAAGCAACACGCACCAGCATACTTCCCCTTCGAGGACCAGCGTCGCAAATTCAGCACTCCAGGAGCAGGATCGAACAAGTTGCGGAAAGACTTCTTTCTCTCTTGGACCACTCACCACCGTCAGAGCTGTCTCTCTCTCGTGCAGTTGGGTAAGCCACCTAGGTCTCTTCTTGTTGCCTTACGTGAAAATAGAGGGCTAAACCCATCTCTGCCACCCACAGGTTCGATCCTTCGATCACTGGTGTGCCAAGGTGGTTAGGAAACTTAAGCTCCCGGTGGGAATCGAACTAAGGACGTGTGGATTTCTATTCCATTTCAAATCTGCAGCCGGTGAGGATCGAACTCAAGTCTTGTGGCATTTCTTAATTTTTCACAGGTTTTATTTTATAAACTCCTAGTTTGGAGGATAAGTTTCGATAGGTTAGAATCATCATACACCGTTCAATTTTTAGTATGTGATGAAGTGCCATTCATAGGATGATGTATCAAAATTGAGGTTGATCCAACGGGTAAATTTAGATTTATGAATGTCCAAACTAGACTGATAGTGTAGTTTTATAAGTGTGCTGAGTGTTGAGAAAAACTGCATGTGATGTAGTTTTGTGAGATAGTTTTGAATAGGTTTCTGACCTCTGTTGGACTTGGATTTCGGATATATCATAGTTGAGATGCATAGTATTATATATCAAAATTTGAGAGAATTTAATCAAGTGGTTTAGGAGTTATGTTTTTTCGAAGTTGGGACCTTAAACAGTTTTCTGGATTTTTTTTTACTGAAATTGTTAAGTGCTGGAATTATTTGGTGTTGTGCCGTCATGTTTGAGCTTAAGTTTGAATACCTTAGAAACATAATTCACCGTTCAGTTTTTAGTATGTTATATAGTGTCATGCATAGTGTGGTGTATCAAAAGTTGGGGTTAATCCATCGGTTGGATTTAGATCTATGAAGGTCCAAAGTGGACTGGCTGAGCAGTTAAGAAATACTCAGATTTTGGCTAAGTCTGAATTTCTGGTTTATGAACTGACTTTGAGAATTTGTGTAGAAGTGATTATTATGTATTTTTGGGAAATTCTGACTACTATGGATAGAGTGCATAGCATAAAAGACTTAGAGATTTTTGTTAGACTTTTTATATTTTTATTCGGTTCTCATATCTTAAGCCAAAGTCGGACTTTGACGACTTTTTATGAAAGTCAAGAATGTAGTTAACTCTTCTAAATCTTTAGCAAACTTTTCTTTGAGAGTTTGAGTATAGTTTTGAGTTCCAAAGAATGGTTTGGAACTTTGTTATGGAATTTTATAAAGTTTCGGGACCAGGGGTAAAACAGTCATTTACCCGTATAAGGGTATTTTGGTAATTTAGCTGATGATAGAGTTAAATATCTTAGAAGTCAGAGACTTCTAATTAAGTGGGATATATTATTGATCCACTTGCCTTTTATAACAGGCGGTTGAGTTCCTGCGGTTACAGACCGAGTCGAGATAACGAGATTATGTTTGAAATAAGGTAAGTCCTTTGGGCTTACTTAGCTGACTTCTAGATATGAGTGTGAATAATGATAGTGGCGTATGAATGCGATGTTTATAGTTATATTTTAGTAATAATTATCTACCGACCTATACTTTGGCCTAAGAGTAACGGGCGGTGGCATTCTGCTCAGTTAGCTTGAGGGCGCTGGGGGTTTCTTTAGGGACTAGTCCACACTCGGTTTGTAGTGATGCTACCGGCGGAGGTAAGCTAGACCTACACCCAGTTGGATAAGGAACGGAGGCGAGAACTTTAAGATTCTCGTGCCACAACTGTAAATGGAATAAGGTGAATCACTTAACTACTAGATAATAACCGGTTTGTGTGCCAGCATGATGATTGTTTACGTTACCTTGTTTGTGGTTGTGCTATCCTTATTCTGCTTATTTTTGGATTGTTAGCTAACGGTTTATCCATGTTGTAGATCTATAGAGATAGACAGTTGCAGAGAGATCCGGAACGGATGGTCAGCCGGGTCCACGTACTCATTAGATGGGGACGGGGGAGTCTTCCATACGTCATGCATGTTATGTATCTTTATATATGTTTGTAAGGCTGTCACATGTGTACTTTCATACCATTAAAAATATTATGTTTTGGAGATTGTTTTAAATACATTTGTGCCTTGTTGTAAGATCCTAGTAAAGTTGTTGTTAAACCAAGGTCGGGACCCATTGTGAGGTCCTAACCAGTAGCTCCCCGAGTTCCAAGAACTTAGGGTGTTACATCTTCCTCGGGAGTGAAATCATTCTCGATATTGAATGTCTTCCTTATATCCTCAACAGACATGTCCTTAATCAAGTCCACTATACTTTGATAGGTCAAATCCAAAAGTCCCTTGATGTTTAGATAGTTCGCAGCCTAAAAGATTCAATTTTTAAGGATTATATCAAACAAATTGCTGAAAATTCAATTGAAATCGATCAAAATAGACATAAAATTACGTAAAATTACCAGAACTAGTTCGAAGAGTTCGCTCTAGTCAATCTTGATAAACTCAGCATCAAAGGCCATCAGATCTTCATCTGAGGGTTTGGGACTCTCAACGTGCTTTGTGCAATACTCGATCACCTTCGCTAGGATTTTTCCATCGACAATGGGGAGAAGGAATTTGTTTTCGTCGGGGACGTCTTCAATCATGTGTCTGATTGTAATTGATTCCCTTGCAGCAATTTCGGATACTTCGAAGGATTGCTTCTCGCTGCTCAACATAGTAATCATCCTTGAGGACGATGAAGAAGTTGAATTGCTTGAGGACGAAGAAGTTGAGGCATGTTGTTGAAAATCAGCGTACGATTGAATATATATTGATTTTTCTAAACCATAATCAATAGTTTTATTTTTAAAATTTAAAGATATAAAAAAATAGATATGATATCGAACTTTAGGTTCTTTGACAAACCAATCACGGTTGTTTGTTGCGACCGGAATTGACTGATTTCGATTGACTGACAATGGAGGTGGCACGCCTAATTGCGGAGGGAATTGTTGTAATTCCGGAACATTATCTTCTTCATCACTGATTATTTGTGTGTTGCTTCCTTGAAAAACTAGTGGAGAACTCTCGTAATTTTGAGAGTTAGGGAAAAAAATTTGGTAAGTGGGTGAAGTCATTTCTTGTGGATGTGGTTGTTGTGGAGGAAAATTTCTTCCTAAACTTGCAAGAAAGTGAGGAAAACGAGGATGATTGATAAAAGAAGGATCGAATTCGTTGAAATTCATGAACGAGTGGTGAGGATTATTAGGATCAATTTTTTCAAAAAGTGAACAAAATAACACACATTGAGTACGAGTTTAAGTGATAAATGAGAAAAATGAGGATTTTTGGAGTGTGTTAAAATATGTCAAAATGGTTGTCTACTTATGGAGACAAAAAAAATGATTGTTGGTATAATTTATTTATTTTTTAAAATTATTAATATCAAAATATTACCGTTGGTATAATTATAACGGTAATATTTTTATACCTATAAAAATGTGGGTCCCATTTATGAAAAAGTAAACAAAATTCTTCAAAAAAGTAAAAAAATGAAAGAAAAAAAGCAAGAAGAGAATTTGTCCTCACTCTACCACTGGAAAAAAAGAATTCTTGTTGACATGGATAGCAACCCATCCTTATAAGTCAATCACAAATCCCCATTCAAATGATGCGGGATGACAATTTTACGGGATGCTACAATGATATTTAAGACAAATAGTTTATGCTAATAATAATGTGTAAATTTAAGCTTGGTTATACAACTAAACTCAAGTTTGTGATCTTTTTAAACTACAACTCAAATTTTTATCATTTTTTTTGTTATAAACTCCGATTTAAACATGCACTAATTTACAATTATGTGCAAGAAAACACACCCTTAGTTAGTTAGAAACGTATTATTTACGCGATAAGACCAAGTTTCTTCCATGAACTACTAAGAAGGTTATAAAAATTATAAATCTAAGACGTTTTCCGTCAATCAATGTAAGTAAACAAGGATATATATCTTAAGCCTTCATGACAAGGCCACCAAATTTTTTTCAAAAGACGAGTTTTGTGTTATTTGGAGGAATGTTTTTATTCATACCAAAATTTTAGGCTCATGCATTCGGAGTACATATTGTGCATGTGCCACGACAATTTGTCGTAAAGACAATACACGAGCCTTGTGTAAGGGGAGACACTAGATTTTTTTTGCTTAATTAGTGATTTAGTAAAATAATTAAATCCGAAAAAAAAACGTGAGGCCACTACGTCAGAATATAGAATATATCCGCACAAGGTGCGTGCTATGCACTAGTTTGTCATAAAGACAATACACGAGCCTTGTGTAAGGGGAGACATTGACCAATTGAACCGGAGGAGGAGTAAACAAAGACAAAAGAAAAATTATAAGCCCCAAAGACTTAAGGTGAGCAACTATGAGGCAAATTAACAGCTAAAAGGATTTTTATTCGCTAAATAATCAATTCACTCAAACAAATTAACATTAAAGAATATTTTATCAGAAGATTTGCCAAAGATTCAGACAATAAACTATAAACTAATGTGAACCAAAACAAGATCAAAACGGCAGCCATTGATAAGCTTAATCAAACGCCCGTTCATTTTCCTTCCTAATTGCTGCTTCTTCCTCGGGAGTGAAATCATTCTCGATATTGAATGTCTTCCTTATATCCTCAACAGACATGTCCTTAATCAAGTCCACTATACTTTGACAGGTCAAATCCAAAAGTCTCTTGATGTTTAGATAGTTCGCAGCCTAAAAGATTCAATTTTTAAGGATTATATCAAACAAATTGCTGAAAATTCAATTGAAATCGATCAAAATAGACATAAAATTACGTAAAATTACCAGAACTAGTTCGAAGAGTTCGCTCTAGTCAATCTTGATAAACTCAGCATCGAAGGCCATCAGATCTTCATCTGAGGGTTTGGGACTCTCAACGTGCTTTGTGCAATACTCGATCACCTTCGCTAGGATTTTTCCATCGACAATGGAGAGAAGGAATTTGTTTTCGTCGGGGACGTCTTCAATCATGTGTCTGATTGTAATTGATTCCCTTGCAGCAATTTCGGATACTTCGAAGGATTGCTTCTCGCTGCTCAACATAGTAATCATCCTTGAGGACGATGAAGAAGTTGAATTGCTTGAGGACGAAGAAGTTGAGGCATGCTGTTGAAATCAGCGTACGATTGAATATATATTGATTTTTCTAAACCATAATCAATAGTTTTATTTTTAAAATTTAAAGATATAAAAAAATAGATATGATATCGAACTTTAGGTTCTTTGACAAACCAATCACGGTTGTTTGTTGCGACCGGAATTGACTGATTTCGATTGACTGACAATGGAGGTGGCACGCCTAATTGCGGAGGGAATTGTTGTAATTCCGGAACATTATCTTCTTCATCACTGATCATTTGTGTGTTGCTTCCTTGAAAAACTAGTGGAGAACTCTCGTAATTTTGAGAGTTAGGAAAAAAAATTTGGTAAGTGGGTGAAGTCATTTCTTGTGGATGTGGTTGTTGTGGAGGAAAATTTCTTCCTAAACTTGCAAGAAAGTGAGGAAAACGAGGATGATTGATAAAAGAAGGATCGAATTCGTTGAAATTCATGGACGAGTGGTGAGGATTATTAGGATCCATTTTTTCAAAAAGTGAACAAAATAACACACATTGAGTACGAGTTTAAGTGATAAATGAGAAAAATGAGGATTTTTGGAGTGTGTTAAAATATGTCAAAATGGGTGTCTACTTATGGAGACAAAAAAAATGACTGTTGGTATAATTTATTTATTTTTTAAAATTATTAATATCAAAATATTACCGTTGGTACAATTATAACGGTAATATTTTTAAACCTATAAAAATGTGGGTCCCATTTATGAAAAAGTAAACAAAATTCTTCAAAAAAGTAAAAAAATGAAAGAAGAAAGCAAGAAGAGAATTTTTTCTGCTTGACATTTTTTTTTTGCAAATGTTCAAGATTTTTTTGTGACATATTTTTTAAACTTGTGTGAGTAGTATTAAAACAATGACATCATAAGAAAATATCACCGAACCAATCCTTTCATATAACGACATATTTCATTTCCAACAACCCCACACTTCCATTTTGGTTGCCCCTTGAGAAAATCAACGTCTTTGTACATCAAATGCTCACCAATTGTCAACATTTGAATACATACACTTTGTCGTATGATATACCAACTTCACTTTCAATACCTTTTTGACTTTCAACATGGATATATATATACACGTTAGGCTTGCGCTGCCGGAGCTCTTCTCGAACATATGTAACACGACTGTGGAGAAGACGGTGGTGATGGGCGGGATGAGGCCTGCACCGCCAAGTCGGACGTGTCCGCGCATTCAAACCCTAGCGAGAAAATTTGAGTCAAAGTTGAAGAGTCAATGCGACAATGTGCGATCATTAGAGTGTGCTGTGCGAACATTAGAGTGTGCGATCGTTAGAGCGTAGAGGTTCAAAATGAGTTTTTTTTATTATTAAAATTATAAAATTTAATTGAATTTACTAATCAAAAATCTATTTTACATTATTTAAAAAGTTGGTGGATCCTTATCTACCTATTTTAATTTTGTTCATCAATATAAATTCGCAGTTTCTGAAAAAAAGACATAAATCGTGTTTGTCCTAATTAGAAGAGTTTGATGTTTGATAGAATCAGGTGATTAGTCCCAATAATCTCGCCACTGTGTCATCAGACTTTTGAGTTCGAAATCGAAGAAGAGAGGACGACGGCGTGTGGTTTAGTGTTCAAGTGCCCCCACCCTCCTCTTCTTCCCAGCTGACCTGAGGGTTCGCTAATCGCACGAGAGATTCAAATTCGTTAGGAGACATATACAAAGAGCTCCAAAGTGTTCAATTTTTGAGGGAAAAGAAGCTTGATCTGCGGCTCTGCTTGCTGGACATTGGCTTCTCTAATGAGTTGAATATCAGCTTCTGCGCATCAAAGGATTAAAGGGAAATGGTAAGTATTCAAGCTTGAATAGTTCACTTCTCTTTTTTTTTTTTTTTTTCTCTTGTTTACCTGTGTGTGAGTTTTTGGTATATATAAGAAGGCTTCCTTCCCTCTTCTGTTGTAAGATGCTTATTGTCTTGTTAGGGTGTTTTCAGTTCTTCATCCTGGGTTGATTAACCAAGTAAAGGGGCTTTTGCTGTATTTCACCTATGCTTTTTAGCTATATGTGGTTGCTATGTTGTGGGGTGGAACTTCAAGGGCTTACTTTTAGGTTCTTAAGATGTATTGTGAAGTTCATAAATGGTGGAGAAATGCGTGAAATTAAAGGCCTTCCCATTGCAGTTGGTGGTTGATGAGTTGGAGCGCCTCTTTCTCTTCTGTTGCTCCTTAGACTTGATATTGGAAAACAAATCGGTCTGGAGCATTGTTGTATGTTGTTTAGAGGGCAAGATCATCTTGAATTTTTCTTTCTTAGAGATCTTCTACATCTACATTGTGACTTTTAGGCTCTTAAGATGTATTGTGAAGTTTATACTTGGTTGAGGAATGTGTAGCATAAATGAAGTAATTAAGGCCTTCCGATTACAATTGGTGGTTGTTTAGTTGGAATATCTTCTTTCTTTCCTGTTATTCTACATCTAACTTAAGATTTTTTCACTCCTTTTCTTGTTTGATTATCTGTTTTTCCACTTTGATGCTGTGATGTTAGTGATAGACATTTGGCTATAGTTTTGCAATTTGGATAAAGTACTAACAAGTTGGGATGGACCCATATTTTTTGTTGAAATGTGTTGTTACTGCAATCAGTACTCTTATATACTCCATTTTTTGTTTGGCAATAATTTTTTCTACCAGAAAGAGGCATTTACTTGACAGTTGAGGAAATGACTCACTTTTCTTCATTTATTTTCTGTTTGTATTTGTGCATTTCTATGGAAAATATATTGATTTATGTATGTTGCTTCAGTAATCAGCTGTCATAAGTTGTATCTATAAATATTTTCCCTGCAGGCTTCTCCAGTAAATATCATTGTTGGGTCACATGTATGGATCGAAGATCCTAAGGTAGCTTGGCTTGACGGAGAGGTCATTCGGATAAACAATGACCAAGTGGAGGTTCAGATCACAAATGGAAAGAAGGTTAGTTTATACAATGGCCTTCCACAACATTATACTTCCGTCTTGTATTTGTCATAACATTAGTATCAATAGGTTATTCTTTTGGTATCTGTATGCTGAGCTAGGGTACGAGTTTGTTATCTATCTCAAGTAAATGGTTCTCCAATAATAATACTTTTGGAAGCATGTGTATATAGACTTTTAAGGCATAAGCTCAAATGTGCAAGCTCTTTGTATGAATTGCTTTTCAACTTAGGTAGGGCAAATCCTCTTGAATTGTTTATACAATCCGGTGGATTGCTACTTCAGACTTGGAATATGGTTTTGTTGGATGGTTCTTTTCATTGCGGAACCTTTTTTTTTTGGGGGTAACACTATCATTGCAGTAGCCTAAGCGATAAAAAATATCTCAACAAACAAATGTGTTATCATGTGGGAAGATTTGCATTATGAGTGAAAATATGACTGTTTCATTTGAATTAATCGGGTAGGAACAAGGTCAAGATTTTTTTGTGAGATAGTATTTCACAAAATTTTCAAGATGCCATACATACACAAGACTGCATTCACCCAAAAGATGTACACTTTTCCTTCTGTAACTTTCTAAAACATGTGTCTGTTCTCATTATTCGATGTGAACCAATAGAAAGTGACCAAGTGAGAACATATGTTTAGACATAAATGAGTAACATATTTGAAATCTATTCTCCTTCATAAAACAAGATCACTTGGTACCTGCAGAGGCTCCTTAGTCATTATTTGCTTCTCTTTCAAACTTACTGTTGTGGTTAGTCCATCTCTACTCGAGGATAGCTGGTACATCCTGTCGGCCTCTCCCTTCCCTTCTTTTTTGCAAATTACCACCAGTACAACTCCTTACACCTGAATTTTTTGAGGGACTACATTTACCTTTAGTGAGGCTTTAAATAGATTTTAAATTAGGGGGAGGAGACAGTGACATTGGAGCTGCTAAGGTATTGATATAAATAGACGTATGGTGAATAAGAGAGGAGGTAATGAAGATACGAGAAGATGTAGTTAATTGGTATTTTCGTTGTGTGGATTGGATACAAGCTGCATTACAACTTACAAGTATTAAGATAGTAAAGATAATAGTGGTATCTAGAATATCTATTAGATGTAGTTTATGGATTGCGTTAAACATTCTTTCTCTCCAAGGAGTCTCACCCTATATCGTAATTCACGATGATATTCGTCAATAAAAAATAAATAAAAAATGTTGCAAAGGTAAGTAGCATTTCAGAAATGGCTCTATATTTAGAACAACAATAAGGACCTGATAGACTTGATATTTGCACAGGAAACACCAGCTCTATGGAGTTTGTATATGTCATAGGAACCAAGCCTTGGGTGTTGGCTGTATGGTAGGTTTTGCAGTTATGAGGAAAGTTGGACGTTGTCATTTTGATGATATATAGAGATTTTTCAGTTTGTCTTTCATTTATTTCCACATGCACATTTTGAGAGGAGAGAGCAGGCATCCTCACCTAATGACCTAACCGACTTTAGGGCGTTTTCGGTAAGACATTATTTTTGGGTAGTTTAAGCTTTTTGCGTAGCTTTAGCTTTTTAATTAGCTTTTTTTGTAGAGTTTGAAATAGTTTCTAAAATATGAAAATCTATTGAATAATCTAAAAAAACGTTTGATAGGAGGAGATTTGTGGGAAGATTTTTTATGGTTAGTGTACAAAAAAAAGACAATTATGAATATAATAAAAATCTAAATACAAAGAGATTACAGGGGTATATTGGTAAAAAATAATAGAAAGCTAATGATAATCTAGCAAAAAACTATTTCAAAGAGGTTTCAAAAATCTCTTCATAAACCTCCCCTAATAGTCTACTAAAACTCTAATTTCTTCAATATTCTACTCCCACAACCAATTAGCCTTTATTTTTTCCAAAGCTTCACAAAAATTACCCCATTAACCTCTAACAAACACCATCTTAGTGTTTTCTAATCATCGAGCAAACATTAAAAACATGGGCAGTCCGAGAATTGTAAACTTCCTAAATACTTCTTGTAATTAATGACCTTAACAATGCCTTCTGATGTATGAAGTCTTGGATTTACCCACTTTAGATCCTAAATACTTCTGATGTATGAAGTCTTATTCAATCTGGCTATCAATATACTCCATTTGAATATTTGTTTTCAAGATTTCCAGACTGGAGGGGCTTATTCCCACAGCGGATTGAACTATAGATAGGGGGACATGTGTGAATGATTGCACATGTGCTAGAAAGCCATCACATACCCCCGGTATGGTTTCATCCTTGATAGAATACAACAATATTGGATATATTTTGAAAATATGACCTATATTGTAATCCTCTTATATATAGTGCATAATACATCAAGGACACTACTATGGGAAACTTATCAAGTATGTGCATTCTCACAATCTTAAAACAAATTGACAATAGTAGCCCACAACCTTATAGACCAGGCTTATGTCTTTGTATAATCGACATGGGATAAATTTACACATCATCTCAACAATCAAGTTAGGAGAATGCATCTTAGCTGTTTGAATTTGGTGATGATAAATTTTTGAATTGACTTTATCTTCAACTTTGCAATGAACTTCATTTCTCTATATTTTTTAGTTTTCCATGTATTGTGAAGTTTTTGTGCTTTGTCGCGTCTTTAAAATTAGAAAAGATGTTCTCTTAGGCAGTTCCTTGGTGCAGTTTGGTGTCCGGGTATCAATGGGCCTGGCTTGGTGCAGACAATGCCCTGCCCATCCCCGTTTAGCATAATACCCCGTCCTCATACCTGTTTGGGGATCGGAAGTTGTGCCCGTCCCCATCCCCGTTTAGTTTCTTCTGTTATATGGTTGCCACTTCTTTTTCCCGACAGTTTTGTTCGTTGGGTTTCCCTTATGGTTCCCGCTTGGGGAATATGTATTCTCCCCGTCCCCATTGCCATCCCCATTTAAAATCCACGCCCCGTCCCCATGACCAGGAAATCCCGTCCCATTGACACCTCTAGTTTGGTGTGTCCGTATGATTTTCATATATTCCAACTTTAAGCTAAATTTGGTGCAGGTTGTTTCAAAAATTTCAAAAGTCTTCCCAAAGGATACCGAAGCTCCACCTGGAGGTGTGGATGACATGACAAGGCTTTCTTATTTGCACGAACCTGGGGTTTTACAGAACTTGGCAACTAGATACGAACTAAATGAGATATATGTGAGTAGTCATTTGAATTCCATTCCTTGATTTTATCGAATTATTGCAATGCTTAACGTCAGAGCTTTGTTAAATTTTGATTATACTTTGTCAGACGTACACGGGTAATATCCTGATTGCTGTGAACCCTTTCCAAAGATTGCCACATATTTATGACACTCACATGATGGAGCAATACAAAGGAGCAGATTTTGGTGAATTGAGTCCTCATGTCTTTGCAGTTGCTGATGTAGCATACAGGTTATCCCAATTTCCTTCCAGTTTATAACCACAAAATAGAAATAAAATTCCTGCCTAGTTTCTGAACGATTTTTTAGTCTCTACTTTCTTTGACATCTTCTCAATGAGATTGTAGGGCTATGATCAATGGCGGAAAGAGTAATTCAATTCTAGTTAGCGGCGAGAGCGGTGCAGGTAAAACTGAAACAACAAAGATGCTTATGAGGTATCTAGCCTACTTGGGTGGCCGCTCTGGTGTGGAGGGAAGAACTGTTGAGCAACAAGTTTTAGAGGTATAAAAAAAATCTTTCTTTACAGTCATCTTCACTGTAATCTTGTAGTTAATTGAATCTTTGTCTTTGGGTTGCCCTCCTTATTGGTGGCTTACACAGTCAAATCCAGTTCTTGAAGCATTTGGCAATGCGAAAACTGTGAGGAACAACAATTCAAGGTGCAACTAGCTTCCTAAGCCGATTTCGTTCTAATCTCACATTCTCCATTTGTAAATTAACTGTACCATGCATGCCCTGTAGTCGATTTGGAAAATTTGTTGAAATCCAATTTGACAAGAGTGGGAGGATTTCCGGGGCAGCTATTAGAACTTATCTGCTCGAAAGGTCTCGTGTCTGCCAAATTTCAGATCCGGAGAGAAACTATCATTGCTTTTATCTTCTTTGTGCAGCACCATCTGAGGTAGGTTTGCCATACTTTAGTTTATCTGTACCGTGTTGTCCATTTTTTGTACTAGTGACAACTGACAAGCAAAAGCATTTATATAAATTGTAGGAAAATGAGAAGTATAAGTTGGGAGATCCAAAATCTTTCCATTATTTAAATCAATCCAACTGTTTTAAGTTGGAAGGTGTGGATGATGCTGAAGAATATATAGCTCTTAGAAGGGCCATGGATATAGTTGGAATCAGCGATCATGAGCAGGTTGGTCATTGGTTTATGTCATCTGATGTCATGTTTTTTCTTAACGCAAATGCCTGATAGTGAGCATCGCCTCCAGGAGGCAATTTTCAGGGTTGTAGCTGCAATTCTTCATCTTGGAAATATTGAGTTTAGGAAGGGGAAGGAGATAGATTCCTCGGCTATCAAGGATGAGAAATCTAGATTCCACCTTGATATGACTGCTGAGCTCCTAAGGTATACTTGACTTCTGCTTCCATTGGTGATATGTTCCTACTGGCTTGCAAAGCCTATTTCTGTTAGCATTTCTGATCATTCTATTGATGGGCAGGTGTGATCCCCAGAGCTTGGAGGATGCTTTAATAAAACGTGTCATGGTGACACCAGAAGAAGTCATTACGATGACTCTAGATCCTACTAATGCTGTTGGTAGCAGGGATGCCTTGGCTAAAACATTGTACTCACGTTTATTTGATTGGTACTGGGCTTAAAAACTCATAAGTTTCTTTTCTTCAGCTCAATTTTTTAACTGCCATTTTTATTCCATTCATTATTGTTTTGATTTGTAAGTTTTGTATTATACAGGATCGTGGAGAAAATTAATGTCTCAATTGGACAGGATGCCAGCTCAAAATCCATAATTGGAGTTCTTGATATCTATGGTTTTGAAAGTTTCAAATTCAATAGGTATAACATTCTTTCTTTTATCCACTTTTGTCTTCTTCAAGTTGTACCTTGGTCTTCCAGAGTATTTTGTTTGCCCTGTTTGATTTGGGGAGCAGTGGGAAACTTCACATACACTTTTACGGAATGGCTAAAAAGAGAACCAACACATATTGTTGCATACTGTTTTGCCTTGTGCTTAATGATTTTCATTCGCAACAGCTTTGAACAATTTTGCATCAATTTTACAAATGAGAAATTGCAACAACACTTCAACCAGGTGATCATGCTTGGCCGTAAACTTCTATTTCATCTTGAAGCATGGGGTTTGTGTCTGATGATTTTTATTTCTTTCTACTTGCAGCATGTATTCAAAATGGAGCAGGAAGAATACTCCAAGGAAGAGATAAATTGGAGCTACATAGAGTTTGTAGATAACCAGGATGTGCTGGATCTCATTGAGAAGGTTTATAAATCTTTGTTTTATTTCGTACATATAACGGATGATACATTGTCAAAACCAAATAAGCGGATGTTCATTTGCATTGCGAAGGTCTAAGTTTTTTAAAAATAAGTTGATTATATCTTCTGAAGAGTTTTTATGTTTGCAAAATAAGAGAATTTGTGTTGTCAATTCTTTACCAAAACAACTTGAGTGCCTTCTTGTATTATCTATTAAATTTGTATTCGTAAATCATGTTACTATACAAGAGTATATGAAGTTTCCAAAGTTTACATAGTCTCACATATGATGTGCTGAGAAATTCCTTTTCCTACAGAAACCTGGAGGCATAATTGCGCTTCTCGATGAAGCTTGGTATGCAGCTTCCTAACAATTATCTATTTTCTCAATCAGTAAACTCTTAATGCACGAGGTTGTGTGTCATCTCAGACATTCATATTCAAATTTATGAGTATGCTTCCCTGATTAATAATGTGAAATATATTGTTCTTCTATTATGCAGCATGTTCCCTAAATCAACACATGAAACTTTCTCCCAGAAGTTGTATCAGACCTTCAAAAATAACAGGCGCTTCACCAAACCAAAACTTTCACGGACAGATTTTATCATATCACACTATGCTGGGGAGGTATATATTTTTGATACTGGAATGGAACTTTTGGATTTATTGCAGGACTTGATCTTGATATTAATACCAACCGATTTCTCTTGGATTAAGGTTTCATATCAAGCTGATATGTTTCTGGATAAAAACAAAGATTACGTGGTGGCAGAACATCAAGCTTTGCTGAATGTATCAAATTGTCCTTTTATGGCTTCACTATTTCCCTCACTTCCACACGACTCGTCAAAGTCGTCGAAGTTTTCTTCAATTGGATCACGCTTTAAGGTAATGTTGTGCACTTTATTTGTGTAGATACTTGTAAGTTCTTAACAAACTTTGTCAGAGGATTGGTGCTTTGAAGTATCAATATGATTCAGTTTTTTCAGTGGAGTTGCTTACTAACGCAAATATGAGAGGGGGACACTTCTAGAGAGTTCTCGGACATCATCTCCTGTTTTCAATATATAGAGTACCTAATTTGTTTTGAAGTAATATGCTTATATCTGAACCTTTTTCAAAATGATTGGTTTTTGTGTCTCAGATGCAACTTCAATCCTTGATGGAGACCTTAAGCGCAACAGAACCTCACTATATCAGATGTGTGAAGCCAAATAATGTCCTGAAACCTGCGATTTTTGAGAACATAAATGTCATTCAACAATTACGGTGTGGTGTAAGTTGGTCATCGCAGTCTCCTCAATGTGCTGTTCTCTGTGCTAGTTTGAGATTTTATCACATGCCTAATATATCATCAATTGAAATTTACTCTTAAAGCCTCAATACTTCAGGGTGTCCTCGAGGCCATAAGGATAAGCTGTGCTGGATACCCTACCAGAAAGACATTTTATGAATTCCTACTTCGATTTGGTGTACTGGCTCCGGAAGTATTGGATGGAAAGTGAGTTAATACTTCTATTGATTGCTTTTGAGGTTGCAGTTGACTGGTGAAACTCTTCTGAGAGGGCATTTCACTTTCCTTGCAGCTACGATGATAAGGTTGCGTGCCAAAAGATTCTCGATAAAACGGGACTGAAAGGGTATCAGGTGCTGCGTTCTTCTTCCTGAAGGTGGTTTTGTATATGGTCTATGAATGCTTGTTTTAACTGTGAAAGCTCACTCTCATCTGAAAATGTCTATGAAAGTGTCCTAGAGTGTCACATGTGCAGTTCATTTATTAATTCTAAAGGAGATATAGTTGATTGGAAACCTGTTACAGTAGTTCAAAGTGTGAACTTGATAGTATTTGAAAGGACTAAGAGCCATGCAAAAAACTTATAGTTAGTATGATAATGCATTGAATCAATAAATAAATGCCGATATACAAATGGATGTCATGAAAGTGAAAAGCTCCAAGATGACCTCTTGTTTCCACCACTATCTTCTTGACATCTAAGCTTGAAATAGGAAGTTTCTTCCTAAAAGGTGTAAAACACTGTTAATATAGTTCAAAGATAACGTTAAAGGGACTAGAGCTTTAAAAACGTAAGTTGCTCCGAAAAGATTGTGCAATCACTTCATTGCTTGACATGTTTCCTGTTGGTTTAGAGTAATCTTTGTTGGGGGAGGGTGTTGGTATTGTTGATCAAAATGGGTGTGGAAATAAGTCTCTAAGGTATAAAAGGTAGAAAAAATATGCACTAAAAGAAATTGAGAAGAGGAAAAATTGAAGGCATGATATTTGCATAAATATTGATGGGACCTGGTCTATTTGTCATTTTTCTTTATGGGGGTATTAGACACCGCTCTTGATTTTCTGACCGGCCTTCAAAATAAGGGACACCTACGTAGCACTGGACACAAGATACAGGATACTGGACACGGGAGGACACTGGGAAGCAACTATCCCTAATAGGACACAAATATGGCTAGGATACGGTGCTACAAGTTATATACTTATATGTTACCTTAAAGATCTTGTAAAGAGGATTAGATGAATGAATCCCATAGTATAATGGTAGATAACGTAAATAGCACATTATCGATACATAGAAATAGAGTGGAAGGGAAACATGGAGGCTACCGGTGATTTTATGAACAAGTCCATGTTAAGTTCCTCAAACTTTGCACGGGTGATGCTGGAGTAGAACTTAGTAATACCCAAAAGGAGTCCATTTCAATGGTGGTCTGAGCAGTTGATGGAGAGCTCTCTTAGATCTTTCACAAGATGTCCTCAGCCTCCTTAGAGTTCCGGCGTTTCCACTTATGTTCTTCTTTTTGTGCTTTTTCTTGAACTCCTGTATGAAGTGGGCTACCTTTATAAAAAAACTTAACCACCCAAGTGAGTGTCTCCAGCAGTGGCCTTCACCTCAAATATACCTCTTCAATGGTAGTATGTGTCCCCGAGTGTCTGTCCCAGAACCAAAGTGTCCTCAAGTTTCCGGGTACGGCTTATCCGAAGCGGGATAGGGTGATCCGAAGATGTGTCCTTGTGTCAGTTCATAGATAGATTACATTATCGGTCCTCAACCGTTTATGAGTTGTTTCCTGATGGCCCCAACCTTTATTTGGTACTAATAACATACCAAACCTGTACAACATGTTCCAGTTTCCGAAGTTGGCCCTTCCTTCAAGCTTCCATTCAAAGTACTATATATGTGTTGCATGTATAATCCTAAGCCTTAATGAGTCGTTTTGTTATAGATCTCAATCTCTTAAGAATTGTGTGTGAGAAAGTCAATAACCTATAGGAGTAAATACACAGTGATCCTAACAGTTGGATAGTTCTAAGACATTCAATATCGAGTTAACAGAAAATTAACAACGGATTGATTTTGCAGCATTTTTTGTCTGTGCATCTTGTTTAAATATTTTACTTCCAATTGTTGGCTTCTCGTCTTTTTGACAGATGGGTAAGACAAAAGTCTTCTTGAGAGCAGGCCAAATGGCAGAGTTGGATGCAAGGAGGGCAGAGGTTCTTGGAAATGCAGCAAGAACTATTCAACGAAGAATTCGAACCTATATTGCTCGCAGGGATTTTGTGTCATTGCGAGAAGCTGCAATCCAGTTGCAAATTCATTGTCGATGTATTTTCCTTTGTCCTTTGACATAACTACCTATTGTTTCGATATTCCATTTTTATCGTCAAAAATAGGAATAAATTGATTTACTCCTATTTAAATTTTGAAAGAAATTATCACTTACCTAGTCAATAAACCTGCATTAACTAGCAAAACTTTCTGACAATTATTTGATAATGCAGAAAGAAATCGTCTATTGGTTAATATTGATTTGGTTTGTGTAGTTAACACGTTAATCTCTTCCCGTAGGCGTTACTGCTTGCAAAGTGTATGAGGAATTGAGGCGAGAATCTGCAGCTCTTAGGATACAGAAAAACTTCCGGAAGCACATTTGCAGGAAAGCATATTTGGACGTACAAGTGGCTGCTATTACCTTGCAGACTGGCTTAAGATCAATGAAAACACGAAATGATTTCCGACTGAGGAAGCGGACAAAGGCAGCCATCCAGATCCAGGTATATATCTGCCTTAATCATCAAGCCGTGCACTATCAAAGTTGAATTTTAACAAATATCATACAATTAGCACACTATATTGGTTTTGCTATCCACTTATCTGATGATGTTTTCCTCGATGTTTAGGCTAAATGGCGTTGTCATCAAGCTCGATCTCATTACAAGAAACTTCAAAAAGCATCTATTGTTACTCAGTGTGGATGGAGGTGTAGAGTTGCTAGAAGAGAACTCCGAAATCTCAAAATGGTTACCCATTGGATCTCATTTACTTTTTCTTACTATTGTTGATGTGCTGACCCAGTTTGTATTATAGTGTGTAATGGTTGCATTAAATTTGTCATTAGGCTGCACGAGAAACTGGTGCTTTGAAAGAAGCAAAGGACAAACTCGAGAAGCGCGTGGAGGAACTTACATGGCGTTTACAGCTTGAGAAGCGATTGAGGGTATTTGAGAAATTCTACTTTAGGATTTTAATTTGTGTTTTTAAATTATGGTTGCTGACTAATTTATTTTAAAATCTCAGACTGACCTGGAAGAAGCAAAAGCCTTGGAAACTGCAAAGCTGCAGGAAGCATTGAAAGCTATGCAGATACAATTAGAAGAAGCCAGAGCCATGGCCATCAAAGAAAGAGAGGCAGCTAGGAAAGCTATTGAAGAAGCACCTCCTGTAATAAAAGAAACTCCTGTTGTAGTAGAAGATACAGAAAAGATCAATGCTTTAACTACCCAACTTGAAGAAATGAAGGTAATTTTATGGTTGTGAAGAAAGTACTTGAGCAGAAACAGAAGGATGTTTCCTTCCTTTTTTTTCTCTTACTCTTTTTCCTTCCTTCAAATTCCATGCTTACGTTTTCTGTATGGAGAGCTCACTTTGTCACAAATTGATTTCCTAAGGCTGCAATGCAAGCAGAAACAGTTTCCAAGGAAGAGCTGAAGCAGGCTCATGCTGCAGTTCATGTAGAAAATCAGGAGCTACAAAAACAGATTGAAGATGAAAAGAAGAAATCTGGCCAATTTCAAGAAAATGTTCAGAGGTTTGTATCTCCAGAGCATCATTTTTAATTCTGTACCGAGATTTTAATGATGGTTATCTGCCTGTTTGGAACAGAAAACGTTTGCTCATAAAAGAAAACGCCCTAGATGATACAGTCTTAACTTCTAAGGACGTATTTAAACCAAATTCTTTTTGAAATTTCTTGCTAGCTCTGTAAAGGGGCTTTTCTTTCAATGTAGGCCTATCCCACCTTGCAAAAGCTGCATTGGAAGAGCTGAGAGTCACACCCTTCCTATGAAATTATGTCTAGTGATTTTATGTATCAGCACTAATTTGCATATTTAAATTCTTAAACATCATTTCCTTTAACATTGCTGCAGCCCAAGTAAGCATGATAAAGAACTCTAATATTCTTCATTGTTAAGTTGATTGGATCTGATAGGTGCTTATCCTTCGGTATTTGTCATAATGAAAAGTGAAAGCTGTTTCTTGTATGTTAGGCTTGAAGAGAAGGTTTCTAATTTGGAATCTGAAATTCAAGTACTTCGTCAACAAGCCCTTGTCATGTCACCGACAGGAAGAGCTTCATCTGTACGACCAAAGACCACAATCGTTCCGGTAATATTTCCCATTCTGAGTTACTTAATGCTAATCTCAATAATGCTACATATGGCCATAGGATGCTAATGGTAAAGTTGTTCTTTTAGTTCCAAAGAACTCCAGATAATGGAACCCCGCATGATGAAGAGACAAGGAAATTGGTAAAGTTTCCCTAGTGGCTTTGTCTTTTTTGTAGTCATATGGCATGTGTAGTAAACTTATCAGCTTTCTTTTATGTTAGGCCCTTGCTCCTGTACCTTATAGGCGGGAACCAGAAAGTGAAGAAAGACCTCAGAAATCTCTCAATGAAAAACAACAGGTAACAAACCAAAAGGAATTCACTTTCATCAGAGAAAACGGCTTTGTTATCATTGACTGGGACCAGTGGTTTTGGGACTTCTGATGCCTCACATTTTTTTCTCTTTCATAATTGAAGCCATTGATTGGTGCAGGAGAACCAAGATTTACTAATAAATTCGATTTCACAAGATCTTGGATTTTCAGAGGGCAAGCCTGTCGCTGCCTGCTTGATTTACAAATGCCTTCTGCAATGGAGATCATTCGAGGTTGAAAGAACGAACATTTTCGATCGAATCATCCAAACAGTTGCTGGGGCTATTGAGGTAGATTCTTCTTCTTAGCATTTGTTTTTGCTTCATCCTTGAGGTGACACACTAATGGTTCTCAAGTTGAAACTTACAAATTCTGACATACTACTAAAGTACCTCTTTCCTAATGTTACACTAGCTGTTGTGAGGCCGTTGATACATTATCTTAAAATACTCTACTCTACTCATTCTTTCATTACATAATTTGTCTGAGATAACAGCCATCAAGTTCTTGTTAACTGCAGTCACAAGATAGTAGTGATGTTCTTTCCTACTGGTTATCAAATTCTTCCACACTGCTTCTGCTGCTTCAACGTACATTGAAGGCAAGTGGAGCTGCTAATCTAACTCCTCAACGACGGAGAGCATCATCAACATCTCTTTTCGGGCGTGCATCTCAGGTAACATTGCTGGTATGTTTTGCCAGCTCTTGTTACACCTTGTTGTTGGTTTGTTTGACATGTTATCTACTTGGTGGGTTTTTGTTATTAGGGATTTCGAGGTTCCCCTCAAAGTTCTGCATTTTCATTGTTCAGCAATCGAGCCCTTGGTGGGTCAGATGATTTACGGCAAGTAGAAGCGAAATATCCTGCCTTGCTTTTTAAGCAGCAGCTGACCGCCTTTCTTGAGAAGATCTATGGATTGATCAGAGACAATTTAAAGAAGGAGATATCTCCGGTACTTGGACAATGCATCCAGGTAAGGAGATCTCTTGATTTTCAGTTTGTCTCTCGCATTTTTGCTACATAATCTTCCATCATTCTTAGTAACCTGCTGCTTGTCACTATATGATTGTGTTTATGAATTAGCTAATCTATACCAAACGTGAAATGGAAAATTTCGACTCCATTGAAGTCGATGCCTGTTCTTCTTTTTGACATTTTTGACGTTCTCTGTTATCCTATGAGTAAAAATTTGATGACTTCATGCCTTGTTTACTCACAGGTACCTAGAACATCAAGAGCTAGTTTAGTAAAGGGACGTTCCCAAGCTAATGTCACAGCTCAACAGGCTCTGATTGCTCACTGGCAGAATATTGTCAAAACACTTGACAGTTACTTAAATACGATGAGAGCCAATCATGTAAGATGGCAATTCAAATGCAGTGTGATGTTTAACTGCTCTTCTGATATGCAAAGTGGTCTACATTATATTTTCTTGGCACTTTGAATGAACTGCATGACAAAAAGAGTTTAATATTTACAGGTGCCAAATTTCCTAATGCGGAAGGTGTTTACACAGACATTTTCCTTCATCAATGTTCAGCTTTTCAACAGGTAAGCACATTTAACAAATCTAATATTAAATCATTCTTTATCTTTCTTCTAGCTTTTAGCTTTACAGATGAGGTAGTTCTTTTTCGTGATATTGGTTAGCAAATGCCAAGAGGTCCAGAGCCATAATCCATTATATAAATATTTGAGTGTATTTATAAAAGTATATACTGGGATTTCAAGAAGTATCTGTATGAGGCATATGAAAGTGTATAACCTTTTTCTTGACCTAGCAACTTCAGCTTTTGGGGCAAAATGGTTTCTTGATTGTAAGCATTGGTTGTATTATATCTAGGGGTGAGCATGAATCCCGCTTAATCCCGTCCCGGTCCCGTCCCGATCCCGGCGGGATTTGGAAAAAAAAAATGTGTATCCCGTCTCGTCCCGCGAAAAATTTGCGGGACGGGACGCAGGACGGAAACTTCCCATCTCGTTAATTCCGTCCTGTCCCGCATTTATATATAAATAATATTTTTATATATATTACATAGATAAATATCATACATAAATTATAATTTTCTAAAAATATTTTTAAAATTATTAGTTCGATAATTTTTCATCAGTCATTCACTCCTTCTTTACGAATCATTTGGTTGGATCTGATCTAAATTACTAGAGGTTCTGCTCTCCCTTGATTTAGTCCGTTCGCCGCCTTACTCTATTCCGTTCCATCGCCGCCGTTGCTCTAATCCGTTCCATCGCCCTTGATTTGTGGATTCCCACAATTGTAATCGATAGTTAAATAAATGTAATTTTCTGTAAATTATTTGTTGTTATTTTTTTGAATGTGAATTGGTAAGACACTTTGATGTAACTTGAATTTGTTTTCAATGTATTAACTACTAATGTAGGCGTCATGAATCGATAATTAGGTATCGAGTTTTTTTCCCGATCATTTATGTCTTTAAACATGAGAGAAAACAAGCATACATATTGAATATAATCGGTGCATAATTTGCGCGGGATTTGTCCCGTTCCGTCCTGTCCCACATGGGACAAGGCCCGCGCGGGACGAAGAAAAAAAGTCGTAAATCCCATCCCGTCTTGTCCCGCAAATAACTTGCGGGACGGGACGCGGGACAACCCCTATCCCGTCCCGTCCCATGCCCACCCCTAATTATATCTATCCTTTAATTTCCCTGCTTAACTATATTTTGTTCCAACTTGTAGTCTTCTTCTGCGGCGTGAATGTTGCTCATTCAGCAATGGGGAGTATGTAAAAGCTGGTCTAGCTGAGTTAGAGCAATGGTGTATTAATACCACTGAGGAGGTTAGTTGAAGTTATGCTTATAAATACTTAAATTATTCTACATGGATGAATCAACCTGCCAGATCGGATTTCCAGTGTCAAATCTCATAAGAAACTATGAAAATTGTTTTTATTCGATCATAGTATGCCCAAACTGGCGTGTCTTTGTAATCATAAACTATGCTCCCAAAAATTACATTCTCTAATACCTCCATCAAGATGGTTAGAATTCCAAGCCTTACATTATGCTGTTATCACTTATCAGTATGCAGGCTTGTCTTGGGATGAACTCAAACACATCAGACAAGCAGTCGGACTCTTGGTTGGTCAAATGCATAATTTTATTTGTCATAATATTAAAATGTCCTATTTTTCAATATTCATTTTATTGAAGTTTTTATTTCTCATGAGCAGATAATTCACCAGAAGCCCAAGAAGTCCCTTAGAGAAATCACAAATGATCTGTGTCCTGTAAGTAAAATGTCCAATTTCACTGACCACTTATTTTCTGTGCATTCAGTAGCACCTTCAACGTTATATCTATTTTCCAATGTCTTAGGCACTCAGCATACAGCAGTTATACAGGATCAGTACTATGTATTGGGATGACAAATACGGAACCCATACCGTGTCTGCTGAGGTTAGTCAAACTTAACCAGCCTGTCTTCCTAGTGTGTATGTGCTGTTTTATTATGTAAACATAATTTGAGGTCAGTTTAGCAAACATTGAATCTTCTAGGTGCTAGATTGCACTTGACTCGCGCCTTGAATCACAATATAGTTTGGTGTTCCGATTCGAATCTCACTTTTTAGGCCTCAAAGACAGGATAATTGGAGTCTCTCTTTCTACATGCACGCTAGCTCCCCCTTCCCAATCATATATGTCTATATATAGAGATAAATTGGTTCCAGTGTGTTGTGATTTGAACGAGTTAATCGGAAGAATAACGAGAAAAGAGGAAACGCTCGGTCCATGGCCCATCGTATCAGTCCACCTAGATTTATTGTGTTATTATAACACAATGTAAGTCTTTTTGTGGTTTAAAAACGAGTGTAAAAGTGCACAAATGCATCTTGATGTCCCAATATTGTTCTTAAAAATGCACATTTAAAGACCAATTTTTTCACTAATGTGCATTTTCAGAATAGCAAAGATGCATATGTAATGAAGTATATCCATATTTGTTAGTGAAAATATGCTCATTATGACAATAAGAGACATAATCATTTCTCTCTCTAGCCATTTGCACATTTATGCCACCATTTTCATGAATCACTCGACAACAACGGCTTATAATGCCATGTAACATGTTACGACTCTGATGAATTATGACAGGTGATCCAGAGTATGAGAGTTATGATGACCGAGGAGTCGGGCAATCCAGTAAGCACCTCGTTTCTACTAGACGACGACTCAAGGTAATGAAGCTTGTCCAAAATGTTAACCATTTCGGAACATATTTGGATAATCCGAAAGACTCCTCATGAACAATCACGTGTTGTGTTGTGTTGCAGCATCCCGTTCACAGTGGATGACATCTCCAAGTCAGTGCATCCAGTGGAGATTTTTGAGTTCGATCCTCCTCCGTTGCTTCGAGAGAACTCTAGCTTCACATTCCTACTACAATGATTCTTTGGCTCCCCGAAATTCGGGAACCCTACAGGTCTCGTAGCGGAGGAGGCCCCCCTGCACATACATGGCTTCCCGGAAGTATGTAATCTTCTTTACAGTTTTGGCTTAGCTTTCTTGGCAGATTGTTTTGTGACGCTTATTATTTTCATCTGTTGGGATCTCAACTTCCTCATTGATTAACGTCATATGGAAAGAGCTCAAAATGATTGTGCCATTACATGTATCTCTGAGTTAACATCATATATGCAAACAGCTGGAAGATATTGAGAAAATTTATGAAGAGTTCTCTCAGTTATTTTATTAGTTTTAATATTATAATCATCAATATAATCAATCAATATATAATAATCGTACTAAAATAGAGTTCTTTACCGCTGACGTGGCATTCTCATATTCAAAACATTTAAAATAGAGTTCTCTCAATTAAATTATAAAAAAATTTCTTTTTAAATTACTAAATAAAAATAATTTTAACAACAATAAAAAATTCCAACATAATGCTGATACAGTTGGAGATGTGATGATAAGAAAAATATAATCAAAGAGGTTAACGTTAGACCAAGAGGGTTTACACGTTAAATCTAGGAAGAGGCTGTTTAGGATGAGTCTACTTTCATCTATCCATCAATCTACTTTCATCTATCCTCTTATTCACAAATCACCCGTGTCTTTTATGTGAGATTTCGATCCTACATCTGGGACAATAACAACTTGGTATCAGAGTTAGAACTCATGGGTGACACGGAAAATTTAGCAGCCAAGTTGGAGGCTTTTATGCAAGGGATGGATACTTGTCAGAAAGCATTAGAAGGGCCATATGAGGGAATTGTCAAATTCTTTTCTGGGAAAAGGAAAAGCATCTGTTGAAGAGTATCAAATCCAGTTGGAAAATCTCAAGCAAAAAGGTTCAGTTGAAGAGTATCAAATCCAGTTTCAACAACTATTGACAAGAAGTTCGGGTGTGACCACGCAGCAATAGGTACACCTGTTTAAGGCGGGATTGAAAGAGGAAATCAAGACTGACCTGAAACTTCAACAACCAGGGAATCCCGAATCGCCATTGTTTTGGCCCAAGCATTAGAGCGGAAGAAGAAAATGGTTTCACAAGGGGTTGTGATCAAGCTGCGACTTGAAAAGCCAGCAAGCTTTGACCAAGACAACGTTGCAGATGTTGATATGCCTTTAATCTTCTACGAATTGAACCAAAATGTCCCTACTGTGCATCCTACTGTGCAATTATTAGGAGGGGACAGGACGGCTGATGTCCGGAGCATGGGTATTTGCAATGAGTTATCACTTCTTGTTGCTAAAATAAGTGTGCCTACTGAATTTTATACTTTATAGTCGCAGGATTTTTCTATTGGACCAATTTGACAGGATTTTAGTTCCTCTAATGAATAGATCTTAAACAGAAAAACAGTCTCGTGGAGAAGAGGTACTCGACGGTGGAAACCGGAGCTTAGTTTGATGCAAATGCAGGGGGATAAGACATGGAAACCAGGTGCACGCTCCCAAGGAATTGATCAAGAGTTTGAGTTTGAGGACAAACTCAAAAGTCAATAGGAGATGTGTTGATACGGCTGGATTTAGGAAAAAAGATATTCCAATATTTGAAGAAAAATTATAATCAAAAGGATGCTAACGTTAGACCAAGAGGGTTTACACGTTAAACCTAGGAAGAGGTTGTCTAGGACGAGTCTACTTTCATCTATCCATCAATCTACTTTCATCTATCCATCAATCTACTTTCATCTATCCTCTTATCCACAAATCACTCGTGTCTTTTATGCGAGATTTCGATCCTACATCCGGGACCATAACAAATACACCCCAAATCATCCGATTTTTTTTTACAAACATAACAAATCAAAGTTTTTTTTTTGAAAGATTTTTATTTTTTTCTTAATTTATTTTGAAGGATTATAAGCTCAATCTATTTACGTTAAATATTTTCAAGGATTTTGCTATCCCACGTCGATTATCAAGGAAGACTCATAGTTTGATAACTTGTATAAATATAGAGGGTGTGAAGATTAAACAAATAATACATTTCTTGACCTTTTGACTGTTGAAGTATAGTTTTTATTCATAATCGATTATTATTTGTTTTGTGGATTATTGACCTACTGCTTTGTAAGTCGTTGACCTAATGTTTTGTGGGTTGTTAAATATTTTCAATCTCACATCTATTACTAGAGCTTTTTAAGATTAAACAATTCATACATTTCTTGGCATTTTGGCTAAGTTGAAGTATAATTTTTATTCAATATCTTCTTTGTGGATCGTTGGCCTACTATTTTGTGGGTCATTGACCTAATGTTTTGTGGGTGCTAAATATTTTCAATCCCACATCGAATATCAAGTAAGGGTGATAGTTTGATAACTTTTATAATTAGAGTGTTTCAATATTAAACAATGTATTCAAAGTATAATAAATATTTTGAATACCCGTGAAAGGTACGGGTCCTAAAGTAGTTTATTTTTGTAAAGAACATTACAATTAAAGAGTATATATGAACTAATAATACAAAATCTTTACTAATGAAGCACCCTATATGAACTAATAGTATAAAGTTGTTGAAACAATAAATATTGTAATATAAATATACTAATAAAATTTGTGTTCCATACATATTATTTGAGAATAGTACAATTCTCTGAACTGATAAATACGTGAACTAAATTAACAAAAATTGGGAGATGTTAATATAAAAAATCTATAAAATCTATATCGATACTAAAACAAACGACACTAATTTTGACATGACGGTCTCACGATTTTTTTCGCAATTTTTTTTTTACTAATTTTATAATTAAGTTATCAAATCTTATTTACCACAACATAACTATTTTGTAAAAAAATTTGATCCATCTCTTGTATCTTAATTTTTTGATGTATCTCACAAAAAATTTACTTGAATTTTTACTTTTACTAAAACATATAGATCTTTTTCTCATAATTATTTTATAAAATCATTTGTTATCCACGATTCTCATAACTGTTGAGTAAGGATCACAATTTGAAAACTTGTATAAATAGAACTAGAATGTTTAAGGATGAGACAAATTATACATTTTTGGGCATTTTGGCTAAGATCAAATATGATATTTATTTATATCGGATTAATATTTGGTATATTGGTATGTAGGTCGTTGTGACTTACTCATTGTGGGTAGTTGACCTACTATATTCGTTTCGATTTACTAGTATGTGGGTAGTTGACCTACTATATTTGTGGTATATTGGTATGTGGGTCGTTGTGACTTACTCATTGTGGGTAGTTGACCTACTATATTCGTTTCAATTTACTCGTATGTGGGTAGTTGACCTACTATATTTGTAAGTTATATTTTATCAATATAATAAATATATGAAAATTTTAAACTTTTATTGATAAATACCCGTGCAAGGTACAAGATATAAACTAGTGCTTGTGCTAAAACAGACGAGACTAATGTTGTTACGAGTCTCACGATTCTTCTCGTAATTTATTTTTTTGTTAATTCTATATTTAAGCCATCAAATCTTTTTTATTAAACCATAACTATTTTGTAAAATGATTTGATCTATCTCATAACGTGATATATATCGTCGAATCTCAATTTTTGGATGTATCACACACAAAATTTACTATAATTTTTTTATTTTAAAATATAATAAATCTTTTTTCTCATAATTATTTTTAAAAATCATTTGTTATTCACAATTTTTGAAATTCGGTCATATTTTCATGGGTTTTGCTATCCTACATCAAATATCGTGTTGTACAAATGGAAACAAAAGGTTTGAAGATTAAACAAATCATACATTTATGGGCCTTTTGGTTACGATCGAATATAATATTATTCATATTGGATTAATATGTGATATATGGTTTGTTGACCTACTTGTATGTGGGTCGTTCACCTACTTGTATGTGGGTCGTTGACCTATTATATTCGTAAGTTATATTTTATCAATATAATAAATATACGAAAACTTTTATACTTTTATTAACAAATACCCATGCAGGGCACGAGATATAAACTAGTTTGAACTAAAATCGTAACATTTGTGATTTATTTCCAGGAAAAAAAGTCTTTTAATAAATTTTGATTTTTTTGTTATACTATCAAGTTAGTTTATTTTTGGTGAAATGGGTTATTGGGCTCCTATTGCTAATACTAGCACCAACTAGACCTCTTTGTTTATTACATAATAAAATAGGCCCCCTCTAATTATTCAAAAAAAAAAGGGTAAAATGGTTAAGTAGGTAGTTTTTGTATTATTGTGTACAAAGTAGGCCCTTATTTATTTTAGTTGACAAACTAGGCCCCTAAATTATAAAAAGAAAAGATTTAATAAGAAAGAAAATTAAGATTCCATATCTTTCTCTCTTCTATTTACAATTATTAATTTTCAAAATTAAATGAGCTAATTGATCATAATAACTGTTTAATAAGGAAACAGTTGCATCCATCATCTCTAATATCGTCAACGTCATCTTCTTTGACTCTTGCATTAAATGTAGCACTGAAAGAAAAAAAATAATTTATGTAAATATCATAATAAAATCGTATACATATGTTAAACACACATAATACATAATTGTTGATACAAAAACGGTTACATGATCTGATGTCAGCCACACAAGCAATGTGTACATTAAACAAAATAGTATAAGCAAACATGTACATATCCTACACATATTACCATACACAATCACATAAAAACAGTCTACGTACACAAACTATACATATCCTACACAGATTACCATGTACATAATATAAGCAAACATGTACATAATATAAGCAAACATGTACATATGCTACACAGATTACCATACACAAACACATAAACATAATTTGAAGCCACCTACACAAGTAATGTGTACATTAAACAAAATAGTATACGTACACAAACTATACAGGCGTACATCATTTATGTACACGAATTATCTGACAACCACACACCATTGAAGCAGTAAAATTGAACACCATTTAAGCATAAACAATCGATGAAAGAACAGAACGTCAATCTCAGAAACAAAAGTTACCGATTTTCTGCTTATATAGCGAATCAAAGACAATTACTGATCCATTGTCCTTGTCAGAATGTCGGTTGATGAACGTAGGTTAAAAGCAAAAGCCGTCTTCTGTTCTCGTTCAAGATGGACGGCGATATCTCCGATTCATCTCTAAGACGTGATATAGGAGATGAATCGGCGGTTTTCATAGACGAAGTAGGCAGAAGAAGAGTCGATAAAGAGTCAAAGAATACGACGATGGCGAGCTTCGAAGTTGCTAAGTTAATGGGCGGCGACGGCAAAACTGTGTTGACGGTAATCAATGGAGATTATGAAGAAGCTTTATTTTGATTTTTTGGGTACCAGTATCCCTTTATATGATGTCTAAAAGATTCTACAAATCTTTTATATACAGTTTCCCATTTTAATTAGCCGTTTTTTGAATTAAAGGCAGTTTCTAATAAACTAAATTACAATAACTGGCATAACTTCTTCCTAAAATTCAGCCACCTACTTAACCATTTATCTTTATTTTTAATAGAAATTAAGTAGGGGCCTAGTTAGTATTCACTAAACAAAAACTACCCTAATAACTAAATCTTCTCAAAAAAAAAACTAAATTAGGTAATATCTGCAGAGATCATGACTAACTATAGACATTCCTCTCTCTCCATATGCATTTTTCGTGCATTTTGATTCCCTGCAAATTTGGAAATAATAATCGAGTTTAGGTTGTTGTCTAAAGGATTGTTTATTCATCTTCTTCAAGATAATTGAAGATTTTCAAAGTTTCGATACATGTACCGTCCATGGGTATTTTGTGTTGTGTAATTGCTTGTGTAATTATCATTTCGAAACTACTTGTGTAATTGTTTTATGTAATTAATATTTTAAAACTACTTGTGTAATTACTTTGGGTAAATGATATCACGTTTTTCCTATGGAAATCTGTACTATTTCTAAACTGCTTGTGTACTTGCTATGGATTTTTTCAAAGCTGTATGTGTAGTTGCTTTGGGTAAATGATAACACATTCTTCCTAAGAATTTTTCTCGAAAGGGCTAATTTGGTAAATGGGTCCTTTTGAGATTTATGTTTACTAAGTAGGCTCATAGGGTTTTCGAATTAAGTAAGTGTACCCCGTTTGTTTTTTTACCGTTCAAACACAACTCTAGGGTTTTTTACCGTTCAAACACAGCTCTCGAAAGCGCTAATTTGGTAACTAGGCCCTTAATACATGGATCAAGCAAATGAGGGATAGATCTTGAATGGGTAATAAAGGTTCAGAAAGAAGGTTGTGTGGGGTGGGTTTATGATCCGATGGATAAGTTGGATCGGTAGTTGGATAGATTAGGTCGAACCCTAAGAAACGACTTGGAACACGATAGGGAAATTAAGGCCCTAAATACACAACCAAGACCAATCATGTAACCTTTCCACTACAATCAATGGGAAATGACACGTCCACCTATAACCAAAGACGGAGGCTTGTGAATCGAGAGAGAAGATACCAACTTCTAGACACAATCAGAACAACTCAAACAAGTGCAAGATGTGGGGCGAACGAGAAGTCACTCTCTCTACTCTGTGTCGGAAGCAAAACGAGAAATTACACAAGCAATAACTGAAACATATATGTCGTGATTATAAATTATATGATTTACAAGAGGATCGGATATCCCGTGTATAGGGTATGGCTTGAGTGATCCATACGTAAAGGATCCGGGTAAGATCTTATCTTATGTAGGATAAAATTTGATCTTCTACTCTAAGATAATATTTATCTTCTAATAAGATAGGATATTCTAAGATTAATCAAATGTATCTTGTGAAAGATATGATTTTCTCAATCTATCTTTAAGCTTCTCTATTAGAATAATTAAATTATTTGCAAAATAATTAAAAGAACATGGGCTGAAAAATATTATCTAAAAGCCCAAAGTTAACCCATAATTAAAGATATTTGTATGGGCTAAAAATATAATACAATTGTTCTAAAATCAGTCCCAAGAATCGGCCCCATTCTTTGTATGTGTATGGCGGATCCAAAATAGCATGTATGGATCAATCCTCACGCATGCATGGCATTTTGGGTAAGCTTGCATGGGGAACCAGAAATAGCATGGACGACTTACCAGTAAAGATGTGGTATTGGGGATCTCTACATTGTTGCATAGTTTCACCGAAAATGGCCTAATGGGCCCGGAATTCTTCATGTTATTGCATGGATGAACCGGGGATGGTACGTGTTTGCACGGATAACCCTGAGATCCTGCATGGTTGGTGCTCTCTTCATCCATCCATGGTTGAGTTTTTTTTGGGTAAATGAGACGGGTACGCCTTAGTGTAGCCCGTGTTTATTCAAACAAGAAAATATGTTACAGTTTATAAGTCTTTGGCTTGCTACACCTCGGACATCATTGTTTAAAGAATGAATTTGCTATGTAGCTTTATTTCACTAATTTTGTTTAGTAATTGTGCACCTCAATAACTTTGTTAGAATATGACATCTTCTAACAAATTAATTGTGCACCTCAAGAAAATATGTTATAGTTTAGTAATTGTGCACCTCAATAACTTTGTAAAATCCAACTTGTCCAGTTGATATTAGGGTGGGAGGGAGGGACAACCAACTAGAGATCAATTCTTGGTGATTACATTCGTTTATTAATTTTTCATATTTCTTGTAAGAATTATAACATTAAAAGAAAATTCAAGAAATTTAAATTACAAGAAAATAAGTATCATTTACAAAAATAATTTATAAATTTACAAGGAAATCTGTCTCATTTACAAGAATAAGTTACAGTAAAATTATAAGAGAAACGTCTAAATTAGGATAAAATTTATAATAATAAATAAGGGTAAATTTGCCATTATTTGTTTAATAAGGCTATTCACTTGAAAATTTACAAGCCTAGATTATTTACTAAACAAAATTGATCATTGGTTGCATTTTATAATAAAAGATATCAATATCTCCTTCACCCATCCTGAAATTATTCTCGCACGAGCACGCTTAACTCCAAAGTTATTTGTCCTCACTCTACCACTGGAAAAGAAGAATTTTTGTTGACATGGGTAGCAACCCATCCTTATAAGTCAATCACAAATCCCCATTCAAATGATGCGGGATGACAATTTTACAGGATGTTACAATAACCACACTCGTAACTCAGGGTTAGCTCTGATACCATCTGTACGAACCGAGACGGGTCTTAGGGACGTTGTCCCCATGCCAACCATGTTCGCGCAGAAAACTTCCCAGGAGGGAACCCATCCTAAAATTGCTCCCGCACGAGCACGCTTAACTCCAGAGTTATTTGTCCTCACTCTACCACTGGAAAAGAAGAATTCTTGTTGACATGGATAGCAACTCATCCTTATAAGTCAATAAAAAATCCCCATTCAAATGATGCGGGATGACAATTTTACGGGATGCTACAATGATATTTAAGACAAATAGTTCATGCTAATAATAATGTGTAAATTTAAGCTTGGTTATACAACTAAACTCAAGTTTGTGATCTTTTTAAACTACAACTCAAATTTTTATCATTTTTTTGTTAAAAACTCCGATTTAAACATGCACTAATTTACAATTATGTGCAAGAAAACACACCCTTAGTTAGTTAGAAACGTATTATTTACGCGATAAGACGAAGTTTCTTCCATGAACTACTAAGAAGGTTATAAAAATTATAAATCCAAGACGTTTTCCGTCAATCAATGTAAGTAAACAAGGATATATATCTTAAGCCTTCATGACAAGGCCACCAAATTTTTTTCAAAAGACGAGTTTTGTGTTATTTGGAGGAATGTTTTTATTCATACCGAAATTTTAGGCTCATGCATTCGGAGTACATATTGTGCATGTGCCACGACAATTTGTCGTAAAGACAATACATGAGCCTTGTGTAAGGGGTGACACTAGATTTTTTTTTGCTTAATTAGTGATTTAGTAAAATAATTAAATCCGAAAAAAAACGTGAGGCCACTACGTCAGAATATAGAATATATCCGCACAAGGTGCGTGCTATGCACTAGTTTGTCATAAAGACAATACACGAGCCTTGTGTAAGGGGAGACATTGACCAATTGAACCGGACGAGGAGTAAACAAAGACAAAAGAAAAATTATAAGCCCCAAAGACTTAAGGTGAGCAACTATGAGGCAAAATAACAGCTAAAAGGATTTTTATTCGCTAAATAATCAATTCACTCAAACAAATTAACATTAAAGAATATTTTATCAGAAGATTTGCCAAAGATTCAGACTATAAACTATAAACTAATGTGAACCAAAACAAGATCCAAACGGCAGCCATTGATAAGCTTAATCAAACGCCCGTTCATTTTCCTTCCTAATTGTTGCTTCTTCCTCGGGAGTGAAATCATTCTCGATATTGAATGTCTTCCTTATATCCTCAACAGAAATGTCCTTAATCAAGTCCACTATACTTTGACAGGTCAAATCCAAAAGTCCCTTGATGTTTAGATAGTTCGCAGCCTAAAAGATTCAATTTTTAAGGATTATATCAAACAAATTGCTGAAAATTCAATTGAAATCGATCAAAATAGACATAAAATTACGTAAAATTATCAGAACTAGTTCGAAGAGTTCGCTCTAGTCAATCTTGATAAACTCAGCATCGAAGGCCATCAGATCTTCATCTGAGGGTTTGGGACTCTCAACGTGCTTTGTGCAATACTCGATCACCTTCGCTAGGATTTTTCCATCGACAATGGGGAGAAGGAATTTGTTTTCATCGGGGACGTCTTCAATCATGTGTCTGATTGTAATTGATTCCCTTGCAACAATTTCGGATACTTCGAAGGATTGCTTCTCGCTGCTCAACATAGTAATCATCCTTGAGGACGATGAAGAAGTTGAATTGCTTGAGGACGAAGAAGTTGAGGCATGTTGTTGAAATCAGCGTACGATTGAATATATATTGATTTTTCTAAACCATAATCAATAGTTTTATTTTTAAAATTTAAAGATATAAAAAAATAGATAAGATATCTGTAACACCCCGAATTCTCAGAACTCGGAATATTACTGGTTAGGACCTCACAATGGGTCCCGACCTCAGTTTGACAACAACATTACTAGGATCTTGCAACAAGACACAAATAAAGAAACCGAAATTCATAAAAATAATATTTTTAGGGTAATGAATGCAACCCTGTCTAGCAGCCTAAAGTACTTACACAAGAGAAAAGAACAACTGTCTTAACCAAACGAAAGGAAAGACAAACACAACCCCCAACCCCCACTCTAAGGAGTACGGAGACCCGGCTGACCACTACTTCCGGATCACTCAGCTGCTGGTCTAACATGCGGTAAATCTAAGAACACAACAAGAGGAACCGTTAGCTAGTTATCTAAATATTAGCAGAATAATAGCAGCACAAACACACACATAAAAATATAAACACCCATCATGCTTTCAAACAAGTCCGTTTTATTATCTTGAGTTAAATTACTCTTTCACGCTAATGATACTTATTTTGTGACACGAGGGATTCCCAAACCTCGCCTCCGCCCCCGTGTAACCATCAGGAATGGATCCGATGCATCTCACCTTGTACCTGTCTGGTCTGGGTATAGAGAACCTCCCAGTCTCCTGTCAGAGCTGGGCAGTGATGTCACGGCCCGTTATACATACACTTGGGCCTTAAACGTAATAATAACAGTCGTCCTAGCAAGTTATTATTATTAAACACGCAAATAGCACACACAACCACTATCACTCAACTAATATCCAGAAACTGGCTAAGTAAGTCACAAGGACTTACCTGAGTCAAAACACTCTAACACTCCTCAAATAGTCCGTACTCGTGGTAACTCAAGCGCCTGTCAATTAAGACATGTGGATCAAAATCTCATCTCAATATCCAACCTCATGCGAAGGAATTACGGAGAAAGCTCTCTTACGGTAAAAGACCATTTTACCCTTAGTGTCGTAATTCTCGAAGTTTATTCTTGAATTCTACTAATTCCTTTCATATTTTGTTTCCCATAAATTATGTCTCTCGGATAGCTACTTATAGTTATAAGGTCCAAACTCGAGACAACCTGAAGAAGGACAACACTCCTTCTCTCCGGTTACTAATTACGCTACTACATATATTATACCGCCAAGCATGTTTTTAACCTTTCTCCTCAACTCAATTATTTTTACATAATTTCATAACTCCCAACTCATATTTATATATATTAACTCATATATGATTATATGCACTATACTTATCTCTACATTTATATATAAAAAAAACTTATATATAAAATATAACTTACTTATATGTACTACTCTTGTACTTATATATAAACCTACACCTATTCATAATTATATGTACTCACTCTTCCAACTCCAATTTTATATAAGAGTACGACACTGCTACATATATATATTTAAGTATAGTTTACAACTCCTACAGCTATATATACAATATGTATGTGCACAGTACTCCTCTATAAACATTTACTTCATTCCTCCGATCCACGCATCTTCGTAACATAGAACACATACCGCACTGAGAAGGATCAACCCGGCCGTCCAGCACATCCGTCCCGCACCTGGAGAGGACAGCCGTTTGGTTCGGTTTCACAAGGGTCATAGCAGATGGGTTCGAAGCCGGCTCGCTTGCACTCCCACCGTTGCACCACTCTTCTTGACTAGAGACTGCAGGGCCCGGAAAGAATACCCGATCTTCCAGTTAGTCCGGGAAGCCGAAGGAAAACAGAGGGGAAGAGTTGTGATTCAGTCGAACTTACCGGCGGTCCGACCGTCGCAGGCTGGCGCACGTCTTCCACCGGTCTGGCAGGTTCCTGGCGCGAGCAGAGGTGCGTTCCGAAACAAAGAGAAGGGGAGGCAAGGTGCGTATGGTGGCTCACCTGGTCCGAGTCCGTGTTGCCACAGTTCGCGAGGGTTGCAGGTTCGGTTTCGGAGGTTACTGCGCAGGGCGAACGGCGGCGGCGAAGGCAGGGCGAACGGCGGCGGCGAAGGCAGGGCGAACGGCGGCGGCGAAGGCAGGGCGAACGGCGGCGGCGACGAAGGCTTGCGGCGATGAAAGCAGGGCGTCTTCGTCTTCGTCTTCTCCAGTCGTAAGGGCAAGTGCAGAGAGCGGCAGATTAGTGTAATTGTTTTTCTTAGGGTTAGATAAATTTTAGGCTTAGGTTAATTAACTTAGTATTGGGCCGGCTGAGGAGATGGGCCAACAGTCGGGCTGGTTGTAAATGGTTTTAATTGGGCCGGGTCTTTTGGGCCAACTCATCAAATAAACCACAGGCTGAAAGATTAATTAATCAACCGGAACCGTTAAAGGTACGGGATAAATTACGGGATTATCTACGGAATTATTTAAGTTATCATTTTATGTGAATCAAGGTCACATAAAATGATAGAATTTATTATCGTTTATTTTTATTTAAAAGAATAAACATTGGTGGATCAACAATCCGTTTTGTTCCGGTACTTAACATAGTTTTTTTTTTTTTTTTTTTTTTTTTTTTTTTTTTTTTTGGTTATTACATCAGTGCCCTCTTAAAAGAAGTTTCGTCCCGAAACTTAGAATAATGTAACTAATCATTCGACTTCCTTTGTAAATCTTAATTTCTTAAAATTTCTGTTTTTCTATCACGCAACTACTCAATCGTCATACTCATACACACATCACATCAAGTATAATCACTCAATCCAATATAAAACATGAACGGTCAAACAACACACATCCGAGTACTAACTCGTCAATATAGGAGAACATCTAACCCCGCAGAGAACTCGGGATAATTACGTCTAATACTCTCCTCTGTCTCCCAAGTGGCCTCATCAGCTCCTCGTCTAGACCACTGGATCCTCAACATCGGTATCTCCTTGGACCGCAGACGTCAAGTGCTGCGCTCCAGGATAGCTACTGGGTACTCCACAAATGTTTGCTTTGGCTCATCTATCCGATTCTTAAAGCTGATGACGTGACTCTTATTCGGTAAGTACTCTCTCATTGAGACATGGGAAACGATGGGCGTACATCCTCTAGTATGGGTAATAGTGTCAATCCGTAAAATGAAGGCACGATCAGTTTATATATGTCAACGGTTCCCTTTATAACTCACCTCTAAATCTTTTGGCGACTACCATAAATAACAATAAAACTTTCTCCCTTCTATTGAATCCATTTGCTCCCGACTTTTCGGAAGATCCCGCCTATAAATTCTGAAACAATGATCTGAGGCATCTCCCGACACTTTAATAGGTGGTTAATGCTCTTTGTAAGACCACTTACTTGGTCTTGTCTCCCTAATACGACTCAGTCGGACCGTTTCTCAAATAATACCTCATAACCTATTTCTTGTCAGACTTTCGGTTGGTTTTAATCCAAGATCACACTCCTGGTGGAGATCTTCCTATAGTTCTCAAATTCCTTAACTTAAATTCACAGTTAATCTAACATTGATTTTCTTCATCTGTGGTTTATGGGCCTACCACGCTTTTGTTGTGACACCTATTAATCTCCATGGCGTCATTTCTGAGGGTCAACATGATTTACCCACTCCCGCATATACTTCCCTTCTAATACTAGCAAGATCCTCTTCAAACAGGTCCTTACTCTCTTACTCAACCGTAGTTTGTTCTTAACCCACCAGTAAGCAACCTCTAACTCGATTTCTCTTCATATCCTTAGATCATCCCAGAAGGTTGTCGTAGCCTACTTGGAAATCCTCCAAGGCATCGGTAAAGTTACTTCTTAAATCCGCATTCACTAATGTCTCTTCTTAACGGTACCGTACTCGTCAGTACCAACCAACACTTACACGTTCTCAGTTGACGTCGGTCAATCTATAATTGACTTATCTCTATATCCCGGACTTACTCTTCTCATAACTATACTGGCGTTAAATTCTTGGTGAGAATCATCTGCTCGATTAATCCTTTCATACTTTGCTAATTTGTTTTATCTTCCACACTTTTGTTTCCTTAGGCTAACTCTACTTCTTGAGCTCAACTGGGTCATTCATCTTGACCTAAATAGTCATTTCAAGTCTTCAACGATAGTTGGTAAGTGTCTTTGTAGTTTTGATGACTTTAGTTATCATCCCCTTGCAGTTCCCCTTGCACGGACCGTCGGTTTTGATGACTTAGGTCCCGTGATAATTGGGGTTACCTTGGACTTTCGAGTTCACCAAGGCCGTTCTTATATATACATTCCTTCGCTGGTGTTACCGGCAACATTGCCTTCATGATACTCCTTTGTTTCCGCTACAGGGCTTCAACTCTTTGATACCGACATTGTGATTTCTTTCAAATTCCTATATTTTTGAGGAGGTTAAAACCTCTCCACACTTGTAAAGTCTACATTTGCATCTACACTCCATTGTAGGTATCCCTTTCATGCACCTTAGACCCTCATATCCGGGTCGACATTTTATCTCTTTTGGCCTTACAAGCTTGTCTTGTGAACTCTTCTACTAGGTGACTCGTCTTATACATTTTTCTTCTCTGCATCGGTCTCTAACTGTCTGTTGATCATTACTACCCATTCTATGTTGGAACTTCAGTTGCTTTGTACTCTTGCATAGATTCATAAGGACATCCTCATCTCAAAACTTTATTTAAAATTTATCTTAACCCGCAATTTGATACCTGACTTTCCTTCTCACTGGATAAGTTATACACTTGGTTTACACTAAATCCGTCATAGTGTCATCAGTCCGTTGGTATGATTGTTATTAAACATCCAATGGTACCATTTGTATACAACACATTAGGTGCATATGATTTTCCCACCAATCAAATTTCTCGCATTGCATTTATTATGTCTTCCTTATACTCATGTCGCTTTACCTTCTTTGATATTTACACTCCGTAAGATAGTTAAATCCCTTTGAGTTTTCTCGTCCACACTTTACAACTGCGTTGGTTGGTCTTATTACTTTTATCAACTCTTAGGTCATCAGTCCAGCTGATTTTTCCATGGAGTACCTCCATTTCTCCTTAAATAACAGTCTTTAGTCCCTTCGGTAACCATCTTATTGGGGTGATACCGGATCCATATAACAACCTTTAGTCTTTCACTTTTACTCCTTCTCATGTCTGTTTTAGTCGACCTGTAGACTCTATCTGCAATCACCTCACAACTCGACCACACATTTCACCAAGGCTTTACATCATACTCCTTATGTTTGTGCCGCCTCGGAATTTCCAATCATTCTGTGTCACATCTTTAATCACAAGGGTTTTCCCTGTCAATCTAGACAGTCTGACCCCCTTTTTTTTTTTTTTTTTTTTTTTTTTTTTTTTGAAGGAGCACCATCAGTCTTACTTGTGTGGAATGCTAAGACATAGGACATGTTTCCAATCATTTACTTCCTCTTAGTCTTCTAGTTCTTCTTACAGGGATCCACTTCATTCTAACTCTGATATGTATCTTTCGTAGTCAGTAGTAAGTAATTACTCCCAACAATTCCCTTTTTCACCATTACTATCATCAAGGGTCATTACCGACCGTCAAGAGCTGCTCTTAAATTTCTTTATTAGAGTTATCAGAATGGACTCATCTAACGTTACCATCCAGGCTACTAGTACTTGTATTGATTTAACTTCACCATTTTCGTCGTGGATCTCCGGAAGAAATTCACTAGATGTCGGTAAAATTCTTTTATAACCTTGTGGTTATTCTTCTTATCGGTTAACTAACCATCACTAGTTAACCCGCACATGTAACTTTTAAGTTGTCCAAGTAGGATGTAGTTGACCTTCTACAACATCATGGACTTACTTTTCTTCCATCTCTTTTGAGGCTTGATATACTTGGTGAAATATATTTCCTTCAGTCTCTTTGTTTATTTTCCTTTAGCTCCTCCTACAATCTACACTTTTGTAAGATTGTTATACTCTTACGAGTCCAGTTGTATCATTCTTCTTCCATCAACAGACTTTTCAATCCTTCTAGGGTAACCTGTAGGTACATCTCCGTGATTCTTTTACCTGAGTTATCGTCTATTTGCGGTTCTCTATTATGAACTTGTAGTGTTGTTAGCTTAAATTCCTTTTGAATGAGAAGTTATTGTGGTCCCTCGGGTTCACCAATACTCTTCTCACACACTCTTTTTCCTTGGATGTTGCTTGTAATGCTGCCTTTACAGAAGCTGGTTATTGCTGTATCCCGGTCTATGTCAGAATTCTCCTGTGTTCTACGAGATCACTCCACTTCTACGTTGGTGAAATCCACCTTTCCCTTTCTGGCCATGCGTAAGCTTCCAAGTTGCAGCTCTTTAATTCTTTCTATTTGGATGGATAATGTATCTCGTGTCGACTTCCATACTTTTGACTGTCTCGGTTATCAATCTGGATTGTGGTGGCAATTAGCTTGTTGAGAGTGATCATATTTCGCCTTGCTTTTGGCATCAACCTTCACTTCCTAGTCTGTCAGGGAGCTTAAATTTTATGTCCCTTTTCTTGGTCGCTACTATATCTCCCTTTTGACTTTCATGTCCATGGCAAATTTTTGACATCATCTTCTTTGTTTGTGAAGTCACTTTACACAACTTGAAAGAGCCTCTCCGTTGTCTTTCTCAATTCCCTAGTTGGCGATCATCACTTGCTTCTCCGGAACTACTCTCTTGTATATCCTTCATTTGATCCCGTTATGTTGATTCGGGATTCTCTTCTTGTCATCGTACTTGGTGTTGTCTTTGAGTCTTCACCTTTCCGTCTCGAAGTTCCTCAACAAGCTCGAAGGAGTTGTCCGACGTTCGTCTACCCTAATGCACATAAGATGTACATACTAATCCTCACGTTGACACTCTTCAAAAACTTAGGTGTGTCAACTGAATGAGGATCTCAAACTGTTATCTCCATTAAGGGCGTACTGTAACTATAAATTCTACTAATCTTCGGCATATACCTATCTATATAACATATCTTTATAAACAAGCCAAAAGTCCAACTACAGTAAAAGCTAAAGTCCATACTAAGCAAACTGAGATCCGCGGTAGTAGTGGTGGTCAGCCGTACTTTTCTATTCCCAACCAGACTATGCATGCATTTAAAACCAAAAATTTTCTTTTTAAAACTCAGACCCCTTTTCGGGTTCTGCTTAAAACTTATTCGGTCTTTCAGAAGATTTCAAGTGCCATTGTTGCCAACCTGGCTCTGATACCATGTTGTAACACCCCGAATTCTCAGAACTCGGAATATTACTGGTTAGGACCTCACAATGGGTCCCGACCTCAGTTTGACAACAACATTACTAGGATCTTGCAACAAGACACAAATAAAGAAACCGAAATTCATAAAAATAATATTTTTAGGGTAATGAATGCAACCCTGTCTAGCAGCCTAAAGTACTTACACAAGAGAAAAGAACAACTGTCTTAACCAAACGAAAGGAAAGACAAACACAACCCCCAACCCCCACTCTAAGGAGTACGGAGACCCGGCTGACCACTACTTCCGGATCACTCAGCTGCTGGTCTAACATGCGGTAAATCTAAGAACACAACAAGAGGAACCGTTAGCTAGTTATCTAAATATTAGCAGAATAATAGCAGCACAAACACACACATAAAAATATAAACACCCATCATGCTTTCAAACAAGTCCGTTTTATTATCTTGAGTTAAATTACTCTTTCACGCTAATGATACTTATTTTGTGACACGAGGGATTCCCAAACCTCGCCTCCGCCCCCGTGTAACCATCAGGAATGGATCCGATGCATCTCACCTTGTACCTGTCTGGTCTGGGTATAGAGAACCTCCCAGTCTCCTGTCAGAGCTGGGCAGTGATGTCACGGCCCGTTATACATACACTTGGGCCTTAAACGTAATAATAACAGTCGTCCTAGCAAGTTATTATTATTAAACACGCAAATAGCACACACAACCACTATCACTCAACTAATATCCAGAAACTGGCTAAGTAAGTCACAAGGACTTACCTGAGTCAAAACACTCTAACACTCCTCAAATAGTCCGTACTCGTGGTAACTCAAGCGCCTGTCAATTAAGACATGTGGATCAAAATCTCATCTCAATATCCAACCTCATGCGAAGGAATTACGGAGAAAGCTCTCTTACGGTAAAAGACCATTTTACCCTTAGTGTCGTAATTCTCGAAGTTTATTCTTGAATTCTACTAATTCCTTTCATATTTTGTTTCCCATAAATTATGTCTCTCGGATAGCTACTTATAGTTATAAGGTCCAAACTCGAGACAACCTGAAGAAGGACAACACTCCTTCTCTCCGGTTACTAATTACGCTACTACATATATTATACCGCCAAGCATGTTTTTAACCTTTCTCCTCAACTCAATTATTTTTACATAATTTCATAACTCCCAACTCATATTTATATATATTAACTCATATATGATTATATGCACTATACTTATCTCTACATTTATATATAAAAAAAACTTATATATAAAATATAACTTACTTATATGTACTACTCTTGTACTTATATATAAACCTACACCTATTCATAATTATATGTACTCACTCTTCCAACTCCAATTTTATATAAGAGTACGACACTGCTACATATATATATTTAAGTATAGTTTACAACTCCTACAGCTATATATACAATATGTATGTGCACAGTACTCCTCTATAAACATTTACTTCATTCCTCCGATCCACGCATCTTCGTAACATAGAACACATACCGCACTGAGAAGGATCAACCCGGCCGTCCAGCACATCCGTCCCGCACCTGGAGAGGACAGCCGTTTGGTTCGGTTTCACAAGGGTCATAGCAGATGGGTTCGAAGCCGGCTCGCTTGCACTCCCACCGTTGCACCACTCTTCTTGACTAGAGACTGCAGGGCCCGGAAAGAATACCCGATCTTCCAGTTAGTCCGGGAAGCCGAAGGAAAACAGAGGGGAAGAGTTGTGATTCAGTCGAACTTACCGGCGGTCCGACCGTCGCAGGCTGGCGCACGTCTTCCACCGGTCTGGCAGGTTCCTGGCGCGAGCAGAGGTGCGTTCCGAAACAAAGAGAAGGGGAGGCAAGGTGCGTATGGTGGCTCACCTGGTCCGAGTCCGTGTTGCCACAGTTCGCGAGGGTTGCAGGTTCGGTTTCGGAGGTTACTGCGCAGGGCGAACGGCGGCGGCGAAGGCAGGGCGAACGGCGGCGGCGAAGGCAGGGCGAACGGCGGCGGCGAAGGCAGGGCGAACGGCGGCGGCGAAGGCAGGGCGAACGGCGGCGGCGACGAAGGCTTGCGGCGATGAAAGCAGGGCGGACGGCGTCTTCGTCTTCGTCTTCTCCAGTCGTAAGGGCAAGTGTAGAGAGCGGCAGATTAGTGTAATTGTTTTTCTTAGGGTTAGATAAATTTTAGGCTTAGGTTAATTAACTTAGTATTGGGCCGGCTGAGGAGATGGGCCAACAGTCGGGCTGGTTGTAAATGGTTTTAATTGGGCCGGGTCTTTTGGGCCAACTCATCAAATAAACCACAGGCTGAAAGATTAATTAATCAACCGGAACCGTTAAAGGTACGGGATAAATTACGGGATTATCTACGGAATTATTTAAGTTATCATTTTATGTGAATCAAGGTCACATAAAATGATAGAATTTATTATCGTTTATTTTTATTTAAAAGAATAAACATTGGTGGATCAACAATCCGTTTTGTTCCGGTACTTAACATAGTTTTTTTTTTTTTTTTTTTTTTTTTTTTTTTTTTGGTTATTACATCAGTGCCCTCTTAAAAGAAGTTTCGTCCCGAAACTTAGAATAATGTAACTAATCATTCGACTTCCTTTGTAAATCTTAATTTCTTAAAATTTCTGTTTTTCTATCACGCAACTACTCAATCGTCATACTCATACACACATCACATCAAGTATAATCACTCAATCCAATATAAAACATGAACGGTCAAACAACACACATCCGAGTACTAACTCGTCAATATAGGAGAACATCTAACCCCGCAGAGAACTCGGGATAATTACGTCTAATACTCTCCTCTGTCTCCCAAGTGGCCTCATCAGCTCCTCGTCTAGACCACTGGATCCTCAACATCGGTATCTCCTTGGACCGCAGACGTCAAGTGCTGCGCTCCAGGATAGCTACTGGGTACTCCACAAATGTTTGCTTTGGCTCATCTATCCGATTCTTAAAGCTGATGACGTGACTCTTATTCGGTAAGTACTCTCTCATTGAGACATGGGAAACGATGGGCGTACATCCTCTAGTATGGGTAATAGTGTCAATCCGTAAAATGAAGGCACGATCAGTTTATATATGTCAACGGTTCCCTTTATAACTCACCTCTAAATCTTTTGGCGACTACCATAAATAACAATAAAACTTTCTCCCTTCTATTGAATCCATTTGCTCCCGACTTTTCGGAAGATCCCGCCTATAAATTCTGAAACAATGATCTGAGGCATCTCCCGACACTTTAATAGGTGGTTAATGCTCTTTGTAAGACCACTTACTTGGTCTTGTCTCCCTAATACGACTCAGTCGGACCGTTTCTCAAATAATACCTCATAACCTATTTCTTGTCAGACTTTCGGTTGGTTTTAATCCAAGATCACACTCCTGGTGGAGATCTTCCTATAGTTCTCAAATTCCTTAACTTAAATTCACAGTTAATCTAACATTGATTTTCTTCATCTGTGGTTTATGGGCCTACCACGCTTTTGTTGTGACACCTATTAATCTCCATGGCGTCATTTCTGAGGGTCAACATGATTTACCCACTCCCGCATATACTTCCCTTCTAATACTAGCAAGATCCTCTTCAAACAGGTCCTTACTCTCTTACTCAACCGTAGTTTGTTCTTAACCCACCAGTAAGCAACCTCTAACTCGATTTCTCTTCATATCCTTAGATCATCCCAGAAGGTTGTCGTAGCCTACTTGGAAATCCTCCAAGGCATCGGTAAAGTTACTTCTTAAATCCGCATTCACTAATGTCTCTTCTTAACGGTACCGTACTCGTCAGTACCAACCAACACTTACACGTTCTCAGTTGACGTCGGTCAATCTATAATTGACTTATCTCTATATCCCGGACTTACTCTTCTCATAACTATACTGGCGTTAAATTCTTGGTGAGAATCATCTGCTCGATTAATCCTTTCATACTTTGCTAATTTGTTTTATCTTCCACACTTTTGTTTCCTTAGGCTAACTCTACTTCTTGAGCTCAACTGGGTCATTCATCTTGACCTAAATAGTCATTTCAAGTCTTCAACGATAGTTGGTAAGTGTCTTTGTAGTTTTGATGACTTTAGTTATCATCCCCTTGCAGTTCCCCTTGCACGGACCGTCGGTTTTGATGACTTAGGTCCCGTGATAATTGGGGTTACCTTGGACTTTCGAGTTCACCAAGGCCGTTCTTATATATACATTCCTTCGCTGGTGTTACCGGCAACATTGCCTTCATGATACTCCTTTGTTTCCGCTACAGGGCTTCAACTCTTTGATACCGACATTGTGATTTCTTTCAAATTCCTATATTTTTGAGGAGGTTAAAACCTCTCCACACTTGTAAAGTCTACATTTGCATCTACACTCCATTGTAGGTATCCCTTTCATGCACCTTAGACCCTCATATCCGGGTCGACATTTTATCTCTTTTGGCCTTACAAGCTTGTCTTGTGAACTCTTCTACTAGGTGACTCGTCTTATACATTTTTCTTCTCTGCATCGGTCTCTAACTGTCTGTTGATCATTACTACCCATTCTATGTTGGAACTTCAGTTGCTTTGTACTCTTGCATAGATTCATAAGGACATCCTCATCTCAAAACTTTATTTAAAATTTATCTTAACCCGCAATTTGATACCTGACTTTCCTTCTCACTGGATAAGTTATACACTTGGTTTACACTAAATCCGTCATAGTGTCATCAGTCCGTTGGTATGATTGTTATTAAACATCCAATGGTACCATTTGTATACAACACATTAGGTGCATATGATTTTCCCACCAATCAAATTTCTCGCATTGCATTTATTATGTCTTCCTTATACTCATGTCGCTTTACCTTCTTTGATATTTACACTCCGTAAGATAGTTAAATCCCTTTGAGTTTTCTCGTCCACACTTTACAACTGCGTTGGTTGGTCTTATTACTTTTATCAACTCTTAGGTCATCAGTCCAGCTGATTTTTCCATGGAGTACCTCCATTTCTCCTTAAATAACAGTCTTTAGTCCCTTCGGTAACCATCTTATTGGGGTGATACCGGATCCATATAACAACCTTTAGTCTTTCACTTTTACTCCTTCTCATGTCTGTTTTAGTCGACCTGTAGACTCTATCTGCAATCACCTCACAACTCGACCACACATTTCACCAAGGCTTTACATCATACTCCTTATGTTTGTGCCGCCTCGGAATTTCCAATCATTCTGTGTCACATCTTTAATCACAAGGGTTTTCCCTGTCAATCTAGACAGTCTGACCCCCTTTTTTTTTTTTTTTTTTTTTTTTTTTTTTTGAAGGAGCACCATCAGTCTTACTTGTGTGGAATGCTAAGACATAGGACATGTTTCCAATCATTTACTTCCTCTTAGTCTTCTAGTTCTTCTTACAGGGATCCACTTCATTCTAACTCTGATATGTATCTTTCGTAGTCAGTAGTAAGTAATTACTCCCAACAATTCCCTTTTTCACCATTACTATCATCAAGGGTCATTACAGACCGTCAAGAGCTGCTCTTAAATTTCTTTATTAGAGTTATCAGAATGGACTCATCTAACGTTACCATCCAGGCTACTAGTACTTGTATTGATTTAACTTCACCATTTTCGTCGTGGATCTCCGGAAGAAATTCACTAGATGTCGATAAAATTCTTTTATAACCTTGTGGTTATTCTTCTTATCGGTTAACTAACCATCACTAGTTAACCCGCACATGTAACTTTTAAGTTGTCCAAGTAGGATGTAGTTGACCTTCTACAACATCATGGACTTACTTTTCTTCCATCTCTTTTGAGGCTTGATATACTTGGTGAAATATATTTCCTTCAGTCTCTTTGTTTATTTTCCTTTAGCTCCTCCTACAATCTACACTTTTGTAAGATTGTTATACTCTTACGAGTCCAGTTGTATCATTCTTCTTCCATCAACAGACTTTTCAATCCTTCTAGGGTAACCTGTAGGTACATCTCCGTGATTCTTTTACCTGAGTTATCGTCTATTTGCGGTTCTCTATTATGAACTTGTAGTGTTGTTAGCTTAAATTCCTTTTGAATGAGAAGTTATTGTGGTCCCTCGGGTTCACCAATACTCTTCTCACACACTCTTTTTCCTTGGATGTTGCTTGTAATGCTGCCTTTACAGAAGCTGGTTATTGCTGTATCCCGGTCTATGTCAGAATTCTCCTGTGTTCTACGAGATCACTCCACTTCTACGTTGGTGAAATCCACCTTTCCCTTTCTGGCCATGCGTAAGCTTCCAAGTTGCAGCTCTTTAATTCTTTCTATTTGGATGGATAATGTATCTCGTGTCGACTTCCATACTTTTGACTGTCTCGGTTATCAATCTGGATTGTGGTGGCAATTAGCTTGTTGAGAGTGATCATATTTCGCCTTGCTTTTGGCATCAACCTTCACTTCCTAGTCTGTCAGGGAGCTTAAATTTTATGTCCCTTTTCTTGGTCGCTACTATATCTCCCTTTTGACTTTCATGTCCATGGCAAATTTTTGACATCATCTTCTTTGTTTGTGAAGTCACTTTACACAACTTGAAAGAGCCTCTCCGTTGTCTTTCTCAATTCCCTAGTTGGCGATCATCACTTGCTTCTCCGGAACTACTCTCTTGTATATCCTTCATTTGATCCCGTTATGTTGATTCGGGATTCTCTTCTTGTCATCGTACTTGGTGTTGTCTTTGAGTCTTCACCTTTCCGTCTCGAAGTTCCTCAACAAGCTCGAAGGAGTTGTCCGACGTTCGTCTACCCTAATGCACATAAGATGTACATACTAATCCTCACGTTGACACTCTTCAAAAACTTAGGTGTGTCAACTGAATGAGGATCTCAAACTGTTATCTCCATTAAGGGCGTACTGTAACTATAAATTCTACTAATCTTCGGCATATACCTATCTATATAACATATCTTTATAAACAAGCCAAAAGTCCAACTACAGTAAAAGCTAAAGTCCATACTAAGCAAACTGAGATCCGCGGTAGTAGTGGTGGTCAGCCGTACTTTTCTATTCCCAACCAGACTATGCATGCATTTAAAACCAAAAATTTTCTTTTTAAAACTCAGACCCCTTTTCGGGTTCTGCTTAAAACTTATTCGGTCTTTCAGAAGATTTCAAGTGCCATTGTTGCCAACCTGGCTCTGATACCATGTTGTAACACCCCGAATTCTCAGAACTCGGAATATTACTGGTTAGGACCTCACAATGGGTCCCGACCTCAGTTTGACAACAACATTACTAGGATCTTGCAACAAGACACAAATAAAGAAACCGAAATTCATAAAAATAATATTTTTAGGGTAATGAATGCAACCCTGTCTAGCAGCCTAAAGTACTTACACAAGAGAAAAGAACAACTGTCTTAACCAAACGAAAGGAAAGACAAACACAACCCCCAACCCCCACTCTAAGGAGTACGGAGACCCGGCTGACCACTACTTCCGGATCACTCAGCTGCTGGTCTAACATGCGGTAAATCTAAGAACACAACAAGAGGAACCGTTAGCTAGTTATCTAAATATTAGCAGAATAATAGCAGCACAAACACACACATAAAAATATAAACACCCATCATGCTTTCAAACAAGTCCGTTTTATTATCTTGAGTTAAATTACTCTTTCACGCTAATGATACTTATTTTGTGACACGAGGGATTCCCAAACCTCGCCTCCGCCCCCGTGTAACCATCAGGAATGGATCCGATGCATCTCACCTTGTACCTGTCTGGTCTGGGTATAGAGAACCTCCCAGTCTCCTGTCAGAGCTGGGCAGTGATGTCACGGCCCGTTATACATACACTTGGGCCTTAAACGTAATAATAACAGTCGTCCTAGCAAGTTATTATTATTAAACACGCAAATAGCACACACAACCACTATCACTCAACTAATATCCAGAAACTGGCTAAGTAAGTCACAAGGACTTACCTGAGTCAAAACACTCTAACACTCCTCAAATAGTCCGTACTCGTGGTAACTCAAGCGCCTGTCAATTAAGACATGTGGATCAAAATCTCATCTCAATATCCAACCTCATGCGAAGGAATTACGGAGAAAGCTCTCTTACGGTAAAAGACCATTTTACCCTTAGTGTCGTAATTCTCGAAGTTTATTCTTGAATTCTACTAATTCCTTTCATATTTTGTTTCCCATAAATTATGTCTCTCGGATAGCTACTTATAGTTATAAGGTCCAAACTCGAGACAACCTGAAGAAGGACAACACTCCTTCTCTCCGGTTACTAATTACGCTACTACATATATTATACCGCCAAGCATGTTTTTAACCTTTCTCCTCAACTCAATTATTTTTACATAATTTCATAACTCCCAACTCATATTTATATATATTAACTCATATATGATTATATGCACTATACTTATCTCTACATTTATATATAAAAAAAACTTATATATAAAATATAACTTACTTATATGTACTACTCTTGTACTTATATATAAACCTACACCTATTCATAATTATATGTACTCACTCTTCCAACTCCAATTTTATATAAGAGTACGACACTGCTACATATATATATTTAAGTATAGTTTACAACTCCTACAGCTATATATACAATATGTATGTGCACAGTACTCCTCTATAAACATTTACTTCATTCCTCCGATCCACGCATCTTCGTAACATAGAACACATACCGCACTGAGAAGGATCAACCCGGCCGTCCAGCACATCCGTCCCGCACCTGGAGAGGACAGCCGTTTGGTTCGGTTTCACAAGGGTCATAGCAGATGGGTTCGAAGCCGGCTCGCTTGCACTCCCACCGTTGCACCACTCTTCTTGACTAGAGACTGCAGGGCCCGGAAAGAATACCCGATCTTCCAGTTAGTCCGGGAAGCCGAAGGAAAACAGAGGGGAAGAGTTGTGATTCAGTCGAACTTACCGGCGGTCCGACCGTCGCAGGCTGGCGCACGTCTTCCACCGGTCTGGCAGGTTCCTGGCGCGAGCAGAGGTGCGTTCCGAAACAAAGAGAAGGGGAGGCAAGGTGCGTATGGTGGCTCACCTGGTCCGAGTCCGTGTTGCCACAGTTCGCGAGGGTTGCAGGTTCGGTTTCGGAGGTTACTGCGCAGGGCGAACGGCGGCGGCGAAGGCAGGGCGAACGGCGGCGGCGAAGGCAGGGCGAACGGCGGCGGCGACGAAGGCTTGCGGCGATGAAAGCAGGGCGGACGGCGTCTTCGTCTTCGTCTTCTCCAGTCGTAAGGGCAAGTGCAGAGAGCGGCAGATTAGTGTAATTGTTTTTCTTAGGGTTAGATAAATTTTAGGCTTAGGTTAATTAACTTAGTATTGGGCCGGCTGAGGAGATGGGCCAACAGTCGGGCTGGTTGTAAATGGTTTTAATTGGGCCGGGTCTTTTGGGCCAACTCATCAAATAAACCACAGGCTGAAAGATTAATTAATCAACCGGAACCGTTAAAGGTACGGGATAAATTACGGGATTATCTACGGAATTATTTAAGTTATCATTTTATGTGAATCAAGGTCACATAAAATGATAGAATTTATTATCGTTTATTTTTATTTAAAAGAATAAACATTGGTGGATCAACAATCCGTTTTGTTCCGGTACTTAACATAGTTTTTTTTTTTTTTTTTTTTTTTTTTTTTTTTTTTGGTTATTACAATATCGAACTTTAGGTTGTTACTTGATCGGTCGTAATTTATCTTTTAAAATAAAAAATCAAAAAGTTATAACTCTAAAACTAGTTTAGGACCCGTGCCTTGCACAGGTATTTGAAAAATATATATTAATTTTGAATATACGTCAATATACGCCGACTATTAGTTATCATATAATTATTGAATGTATAATATAAAGGCAATACTTAAGTGGTTGACTCGTATCCACTTATATACTCAACGTCCATAATCGCCTTGAGAGAAATAAAAATTAATTTGATTATCTTCTTATCTTCTACCGATACGGCTTCGAAAAACAAAATAATTACCAATTTAATTTTCATAATATATATATATATATATATAATTTTAACCGAGTTTGAAATTTAAAAATAAACAAAATTCATTTAGCAATTGATAAAAATTGAAATCGTTAGTTAAAATAGAAAGGATATTTTGGCAAAAACTACTATCGGATTGATTTCGAAAGACATCTAGTTCTTCAAACTAAAAATTATACTGTAACATAGCCAAAAGGTTAAGAAATGTATAATTTGTTTGTTCAAACCCTCCATTTATACAAGTTATCAAACTATTGACAATCGATGTGGGATTGAAAATATTTAGCAACCCACAAAATATTAGGTCAACGACCCACAAAGTAATAGGTCAACGACCCACAAAGCAGATATTAATTGGATGAGTTGGCTAAGTAGGCACTTTATGTATTAAGGTGTATAAACTAGGCCCCTTTTGTTTATATGTTGACAAACTAGGCCCCTGTATATTTTCATAAAAAGATTTATTAAAAACATAAATAAAGATACTCAATAAATCGTAATCTTTCTCTCTCCTATTTATCTTTATTTATTTGCCTAATTAAGAATGATAATAATTATCAAAATCCGTTAAAATAGGAAACAAATATTAACAATATCCTTCATCCGGACTCTAACTTGAATGTTCATTCTTGCTGGTCCTTCCTTCTGTACACATCGTTATCTACCTATTACATTAATGTGTGATTAGAACATAATATTAATCAGTAAATACATATGTATTATATGTACACATTGTTATCAGTTTTGAGGAACATAATCAAAGCAGCAATTACATAATATTTATTAGCAATGACGTATGTATGCTACATAATGTATTATATGTACACTGTTAGCAATTATGTGTGATGCATAACTAGTACATAATATTTATTAGCAACTACATGTGATACATAAATGTTTGATTTGGCAAAATCGGGTACATAATCCTGTAATATGTCGCAAGAAACTTAAATCCGATTTAGAAAATGTACCTGTTTGGTAGTCGGAGAAGACGATAACTTGAGAAGAGTTTTCGAGCGGCCTTCAATGGAGATGGATATAACCGACCTTCAATAACCTTCAAATGGAGCGGGATAAAAACGATAACTTGCATCGGCTTCAATGGAGAATAAAATAGAGACGAAATGGAAGGGAGAATGATAATACATAGAAGGGAGATATATGAGACCTTCAATCGCTTTCAATGGAGATGAAAATGAGAGTAAAACATTGTTTATGATTGACGGATCACTCATATATAGATTGCAAGAATCTCTCCCATTTGATTTCCTTTTTTTTCAAATCCGTTTTAATATTTAAGATAGTTTATTCTTGTAGATTTATTAAATTGTCCAACTATCTCCCTAATTTATCTCCTTAATATTTTTATTTATCTTTATATTTTTGTTAGATATTACTAGGGGCCTAGTTAGTCTACACTAAACAAAAAGGGCCCTATTTCACCAATCTTTTCATATTAATTCCATATGAATAGAAATTATACTTCAACTTAGCCAAAATGTCAAGAAATTATGATTTGTTTAAACTTCAAACCATCTATTTATACAAGTTATCAAACTATCAACCTTACTTGATAATCGATGAGGGATTGAAAATATTTAGCAACTCACAAAACTTTAGGTCAACGATCTACAAAATAGTAGCTCAAGAACCCACAAAGCAGATATTAATCTGTTATGAATAAAATTATACTTTAACTTAGCCAAAAGGCCAAAAAATGTATGATTTGTTTAATCTTCAAACCCTCTATTTATACAAGTTATCAAACTATCAACCTTACTTGATAATCGATGTGAGATTGATAATATTTAGCAACTCAACCTTACTTGATAATCGATGTGAGATTGAAAATATTTAGCAATTCACAAAATATTAGATCAACGATCCACAAAGAAGTAGGCCAACGACCCGCAAAACAGATATTAATCCGTTATAAATAAAAATTATACTTTAACTTAGCCAAAAGGCTAAGAAATGTATGATTTGTTTAATCTTCAAACCCTCTATTTATACAAGTTATCAATGTGGGATTGAAAATATTTAGCAACCCACAGAACATTAGATCAACGATCCACAAAGTAGATATTAATCTGTTATGAATAAAAATTATACTTCAACTTAGATAAAAGGCCAAAAAATGTATGATTTGTTTGTTCAAACCCTATATTTATATAAGTTATCAAACTATCATCCTTACTTGATAATCGATGTGGGATTGAAAATATTTAGCAATCCACAAGATCAACGACCCACAAAACAATAGGCCAACTACCCACAAAACAAATATTAATCTGTTATGAATAAAAATATATTTCAATTTAGTCAAAAGGACAAGAAATGTATGATTTTTGTTTAATATTCAAACAAACCCTCTATTTATACAAGTTATCAAACTATTCACTTTACTGGATAATCGTTGTGGATAGCAAAATTCCTGAAAATATATAATGTAAATAGCTTGAGCTTATAATCCTTCAAAACTAAATTAAGAAAAATAAAAATCTTTCAAAAAAAAATACTTTGATTTGTTATGTTTGTAAAAAAAATTTAGATGATTTGGTTTAAATTCGGTTAATATTATTATAGTTGTTATAAATAATTTTAATTTGGTAACTAAAAAAAGGTTTTCTAGCTTTTAGAAGAGCTCTATTTTAAATTACTTGAATTTGGGAGTGTCATGTCAGTAGTAAAGAACTCTACTTTAGTACATTTATATTCATATATTGATATATTGATAAGTTAAAAATTTATATTCGAAATAGGAAACTTATGTAATACAAATAAAATATATAAAAAAAGTACAACATTAAATATGAAAATTTTTATGATTAAAATTCATATTATATAAAATTTTATTCGAAAGAAAAAAAAATTTTAGTCATATTTATGTTAATAGAGTTGAAGTAAATTTAAAAATCTATATTAAAAAAGTTAATTGTAAAGTAAAATGGTTAAGTATATGAGTTGTTAAAAATTTGATATGTTTTATGAATAAAAAAAAGAGATATGTTAGATTTGTTAAAGATATATGATATGTAGTTAGTTTTGAAAATTTTATATAGGTAATTTAAAAAAAATTTAGTGGCTTTTAATGAGAGAGCTGAATTTCAAAATACTAACACCGTATAGCGTCACATCAACAGTTAAGTACTCTACTTTAGTATATTTATATTGATAAAAAAAATTGGCCATGATAATAAAAAAATATCAATATATCAATATATGAATATAAATATAAATTTTTAACTTATCAATATATTTAGCTTAATGTTGTAATTTTTTTATATGAATATAAATATTGAATATAAATAATTTTAATTTGGTAATTATAAAAATTATCATATTTAATGTTGTACTTTTTTTTATATATTTTATTTGTATTACATAAGTTTCCTATTTCCAATATAAATTTTTAACTTATCAATATATCAATATATGAATAATAAATATACCAAAGTAGAGTTCTTTACTACTGACATGACACTCCCAAATTCAACTAATTTAATATAGAGCTCTTCCAAAAGCTAGAAAACCTTTTTTTTAATTACTAAATTAAAATTATTTATAACAACTATAATAATATCAATCGAATTTAAACCAAATCATCTAAAATTTTTTTACAAACATAACAAATCAAAGTATTTTTTTTTTTTTGAAAGATTTCTATTTACGTTATATATTTTCAGGAATTTTGCTATCCACATCAATTATCAAGTAAAGTTAATAGTTTGATAACTTGTATAAATAGAGGGTTTGTTTGAATATTAAACAAATCATACATTTCTTGTCCTTTTGACTAAGTTGAAATATATTTTTATTCATAATAGATTAATATTTGTTTTGTGGGTAGTTGGCCTATTACTTTGTGGGTCGTTGATCTTGTGGGTTGCTAAATATTTTCAATCACACATCGATTATCGATCAAGTAAGGATGATAGTTTAATAACTTGTAAAAATATAGTGTTTGAACAAACAAATCATACATTTTTTTGGCCTTTTATCTAAGTTGAAGTATAATTTTTATTCATAACGGATTAATATCTACTTTGTGGGTCGTTGACCTTGTAACACCCAAGTTTTAGGAACTCGAAGCGCTACGGGCTAGGACCGCACAATGGGTCCCGAACCTCAGAGTATCAACAACACAACGGATCTTATAACAAGGCACAAACGAATGAAAACCAAAACTCAATGATAGCATGTATTATAGTCTATATTTTGGGACTTGTTTAGACGTTTTATCTTCAATAATCTACATGTTTGGATGTATATTATGTGATTATTTGGCCATTTCATCTACCTTTGCGGGAATCGAGGTCTACACCAAGTTTCGTTGTATTCGTAGGTAAAATGGGACGTTTTGGACTAAAATGGAGTCAAAGGAGCTAAGTAATCATTGGAGCTACATTAAGGAGCTTAAGGAGGAATCCAGGAAGCATGAATTGGATAAAAGATTTATTTTGGACCAGATTTGAGAGATTTCACATTCAGTTTAGAGCCACCTCGGTCAGACGAATTCCACCTCGACCGAGTTGATCCAGAAGAACGTCCCGACCGAGGCGAACACCTTGGACGCGGCGGGATATATTTTATTCTTGGCTGAGATCTTTTATTTTTGGAAGGAAAGATCTTATATTTTTAGGCTGTATTTCTGGAAGGAAGATCATATATTTTAGGGATTTATTTATGAGAGATAGATATATTTTATTAGGAAAATATCTTTCCAAGATATTTTATCTTTAGAGGGTAGTTTTCCTATATAAAGGGTTGGATTTTCCACAAGTTGAACCATGCTTAGAATGCTTAGACAAGATTAGAGAGCTGAGAGCATCCAGCAATTGGGGAGGATTTTTTTGGGAAGGTTGAAGGAAGATTGAAGGAAGAAAGTTGATAGCTTTTATAGCTTTTGTGAAGGGTTTTGTAAGATTCTCTTAGATTCCCTTCTTTGTTGACTTGTCTTATTGGATTGTGATCCAAGGAACGCTTGTTTGTTTGATAATTGATGCAGTTATTGAAGCCTTGTTCTTAAGGTTTTCTTGTTCAATTTATTCACTTTCTTCCCTTATATTTGATTATTGCTTTCATGATGATGAGTGGCTAATTTCTTTGTGTGATTCTAGGGTGATTGGCTGAAAGTTGTGGGAAAGACGATGATAGAATGATCTTAATCCCAGTAGGACCCTGAAAGCTCGAGTCTTTACCCTTAACCCTAGAACATCTCGCTCAGACGACGAACACCCCGGCCGGGGTGGAACTTGTCTAACCGAGGTGACCTCTTCTGATCCAAAACTGAGAGTTAAGTGTTAGAGTTGCCAAATCCTATTCTTATTACACATTTCTTGGTTCAACGTAAGCCTAGGATGAGACTTACCCGGTAATTCCTTTGTTTGTTTACCAAAGATCATAAGTGTAGGTAATAAAGGTTTATCCTTTATTAGGGTTTGAGTGTGCCTTCATCCCATCTTTGAGAGTTAACCTGAGACTTACTCGGTAAAGGTTGATTCTATTCTCTTAGGTGGTGTGTTGGTTTGAGGTTATAGTTCTTTACTTTGATTCCTTGAGACTTACCCGGTAATAGGAGTTACGGTTTGGGATAGTGAGTAGTGAGACTTACCCGGTAATCTATTCCACTTTAGAAACACATTCCCTTTGCAAAATCTCAGCTTAGTCCGCTTATCTTCAGATCTTGGGTTGGAACCACAACTAGATGCTTTAATCCCTAGAATTACATATTTCCTTAATTAACTTTTATCATCTTTGATTGCTTTAATTTTCTTTGTGGTTATTAGTTGCATTGACAACCTATACTTGCTTTGTTTCACCGAGTCCCTGTGATCGACCCCTGGAATTTCTTGTTTTTTACTACGATTGACCCGTACACTACGGGTTCGCATCCTTGTTTTAAGCTTACATCTAGGGTTATAAATTTAAAGCTTGCACACACCGTTTGGAGCGAACACTCAACATAAAACCAAGGTTTCAGCAAAAGAAAACATAAAAGACTCGTAGCCGAGTTCAAAACAAAAAGGGAAAAGAAACAACATAAACATAAACCCGATCCCGTCCTATAATGTACGGGAACCCCGACTGACCACACCGTCTGTATCACTCAGCAACATCCTGAACCTGCGGAACATCTACAACGACGGTATAAACCGTTAGCTAACATTCTAGATACTAGCAAGAGCGTAAAGGCACAAACACACATAAGGTAAAATAAACATATAGCATGCTTGCACACAACCGGTTATCACTTTTCTTAAAGAAGATCCATTACTAATTCAACTTCTTTTGTCACACGAGAATCTCTCGAAACTCGCCTCCGCTTCAGTCTACCAATAGGAATACATCAGTACTATTCGTTACCTACGGGCCTGGGTTGCAAGAGCACATTCTAGTCTCCTGAAGAACTAGACAAGTGGTCACCACCCGGTTATCATACACTTGGGCCAGTTAAGGTTACAAAGGGGTGAATCCCATTTCGGTTTTCCGTTATAACATGATAAAACAACACAACCAAGCCAATACAATCCAACTAATACGCGGGATGAAGCTAAGTAAGTCCAAGGGACTTATCTCACACGAAGGAAACTCAAAGCTCAACAACAACTCAGGAATAGCTCAAGAATAGCTCAATTTCCCTCAGGAACGGAGCAAGGAAAGGCTGTTCACACAAGCATCACGAATCAAGAACGAAACGGTTGCTAGAAGTCTATAACTTCTAGTCTCAATGATCTCTAAGAAATCTACACATGCTGAGGGTTCAACCTCAGTCTTACAGCACTCACAGGAGGTGAACAACATCCAAAAGATGTAAGGAAAGGGACAAGGAAATCAAGGAAGGAAGTAACTCACAAGAACGGGAGTTACTGTAGAGGAAACCGCAGGGGCGGCTGGACAAGGCGCAGGGTCGGATGGCCGCAGGGGCGGGCAGGTGCAGGCGCGGGGCGGCTGCGTGGCAGAAAGCGTTGTCGGGCTTCTCTTCGTCAGAACTCACAACAAGGGCAACCAAAGCTCGAACCTTTGGCTCACACACGTCAAGACTCAACTCCAAAGAGCTTGAGAACAACGATACATCAACAACGAGAAGCCAACAAGAATCAAGGTTCAAACTTGATTCTTGGAGGAGAAGAAAAGAAGAAGAAGAAGACGAAAAGAAAGAAGAAAGCATGTTGTAGTACATGAACGTAAGGAAGAACAAAGAATGATGAACTTACACGTTCATCAAGGTCGCAGGAAGCAAGGTGACGACTGCAACTCTCAAGGGTTTGAAGACGATAGCAAGATACGGAAAAAGGAGAGAAAGGCGGGAATATATAAGAGATGAAGAATAGATAAAAGGAAGGAGGCCTAGGGTTAGAAAGAAGATAAGGAAACCGCCCCATAAAATAGAATATCGGATATTCTATCTATGGAAAGAAGATAAAACGAACGAAAACAGATCGGGCGTGATCAGTCGCAAATCCGCAGGGGCGGATCCTCTCAGCCGCAGGGGCGGCCTTCTTCACCGCGGAGGCGGTGAAGGCAAAACTGGGGTCTTACAGATCTAATGCTTTGTGGGTTGCTAAATATTTTCAATCTCATTGATAACTTGTATAAATAGAGGGTTTGAAGATTAAACAAATCATACATTTCTTGGCCTTTTGGCTAAGTTAAAGTATAAATTTTATTCATAACGGATTAATGTCTGTTTTGCGGGTCGTTGGCCTACTGCTTTGTGGATCGTTGATCTAATGTTTTGTGAATTGCTAAATATTTTCAATCCCACATCGATTATCAAGTAAGGTTGAGTTCCTAAATATTATCAATCTCACATCGATTATCAAGTAAGGTTGATAGTTTGATAACTTGTATAAATAGAGAGTTTGAAGATTAAACAAATCATACATTTCTTGGCCTTTTGGCTAAGTTAAAGTATAATTTTATTCATAACATATTAATATATGCTTTGTGGGTTGATGCGCCCTTGACCCCTATGTCCCAAGATGAGGAAGACGAGGCACTCCGCGTTCGCTCCGATGGACCGCTCACCCGTTCCCGTGCTAAGGCAATCGCCCAAGCTACCGGCTCCATCATTAGCCGCACCATTGCTTGTCACGGACCCATTGGTTGCAAACCGTGCCTCTACGCCACTATAACATGAAGCTTGTCAATCCGGCACCATTCCGGCGCATTTTCCGCATTTTCCGTATTTTAGCATTTTGTAATAATAAGTCTTTTTATTTTCGGATTATTAGTTTCTGGGACTTTATTTCCGGAACTTAATTTCCCGAATTTAAGATTAGACTTTTGGTTTCGGAATTTAATTCAGAAACTTAATTCCGAACTTAAATTTCCAACCTTCACATATTTAGGCTTTTCATTTTCAGAACTTTTAATTCCGACTTTATTTCCGTCATTTAATTTCCGACCCTTTGTATGGCCTTTATCCACTATATAAGGAGATGCTTGACTCATTTGTAAATCATGTTCAATTTGATTAAGTATTGAGAGGTATTTCTCTCCTACTTACTTGAGCATCAATCCCTCTTCCAATCCTCTCAAAGTTCTTCTTTTGGATCTTCGATCTAAACTCAACCACATTTGAGGATTCTTCAAGAATCAACTCAACCGACCCACTTCAAGGCTTGATCGATCAATCCAGATCGACTCAACCATTCAAGTTCCGCCTCCATCTCTAAGCTTCTGCAACCCATCTTCAACGCATCCGCACTTCAACTAAGGAGTAGTTGAGCTTCAGCTTAATCTAGATCCGAAATCTTTCATTGACGTGTCCAAGGACGCATCAAATTGGCATCAGAGCAAAGGGATCTAAGCTAAGTTATCTTTACTCTTGTTTTTGTGTGTTATCATATTCATCCTATTTGCCTTTTGTTCATCATCATCTTCATCTCGTTCTTCGCATCTTCATCCACGTTCTTAATTGCCCGAACACCACATGTAGCGGGTATGGTCATGTGTAACGTGATTGCCCGAACACCAAGTGGGTGATGTTTGCCAACCCATCATATGACGATGGCGAAGAGGAATATAATGGTGATATCCTCTTGGAAGATGACCAAGATGCCAACCCCTACTATGGCATGGAGCCATGCAATGACCAACTTGCTTGTGGTCCGGCACAACCAGGTAAGTTTGCTCTTCTCTCTCGTCGTATTTTAGCTATAAAAGAGCATCTCCCTATTGACCAACGCGAGAATCTCTTCCACTCTCATTGCTTGGTCAATAACACTAGTCTCTCTCTTATCATCGATGGGGGTTCGTGTTGTAATATTATCAACGAAAAAGTGGTGAAACACTTTAAGTTTCCTACAACCCTCACCCACAACCTTACGTACTCTAATAGATTTCCGATAAGGCAAGTGACACCGTCACACAACAAGCGTGGGTGACGTTTTCTATTGGCGCCTATGTTGATAAGGTCCTTTGTGATGTTATCAAAATGGACGCCACACATGTATTAATGGGACGAACATGGCAATTTGACCGTAAAAATTTTCATGATGGTTATTTCAACCGGTACATGTTCCAATATAATGGAAAACGGATCACACTTTTGCATATGACTCCACAAGAAATTTTAGTTGACTATGCAGAACGAAAGAGGCAACAAGTTATCGATGACACAACTAAAGCGCCGGCAACATCGGACCCTCCTCGACACTCTTCCGATGTTGTGAATGCCCCTAATTCCGGATCTCGTAATTCCGGCCCTAAGGTTCATGGTACCGAAGCACGAGGTAGTAAGAATGTTGTCCCTACAAATGCACCTCCGGCTCCTACCATTCAAGGGCGATGTGAGCCCTGAATCCAATTGGCCCGACGACATGATTTGACACCGGTCATGGAAGGTAAGTTTCCTTGTTTCTTACTTGTCCCTTTTTATTTATCTATTTCTCATGACCCGAGTAACGTGCCACACGAGGTGTCCTTGTTGTTGTCCGAATTTCAGGACATTTTGACCGACAAACTACCACCCGGCTTGGCACCAATCCGAGGAATTGAGCATCAAATCAATTTGGTGCCCGGCGCGTCTTTGCCTAACCGTGCCGCTTACCGTGCAAGTCCGAAGGAGACCAAGGAGCTACAACGCCAAGACCAAGAGCTCCTAGACCGGGAATATATTCGTGAGTCCTTGTCTCCATGTGTCGTGCCGGTCATACTTGTGCCCAAGAAAGACGGATATTGGCGGATGTGCGTAGATTGCCGAGCCATCAATCAAACCGTCAAGTACCGTCATCCGATCCCGTGCCTCGATGATATGTTGGACGAGCTCCATGGCGCCACCATCTTCTCAAAGATCGATATCCGGAGCGGATACCATCAAATCCGCATGGCCGAAGGTGATGAATGGAAGACGGCTTTTAAGACAAAGCATGGCCTCTACGAATGGCTTGTCATGCCCTTTGGTCTCTCCAACGCCCCATCCACATTCATGCACCTCATGAACCATGTCTTGCGCCAATTTTTGGGTATTTTCGTAGTAGTTTACTTTGATGATATCCTTGTTTTTAGTAAGTCTTTGGATGAACACATCGGGCACCTTCGCTAAGTGCTCGAGTGCCTTAGACTAGAGCAATTGTATGTCAATTTGGAGAAATGTATCTTTTGCTCGGACACCATAATTTTTCTTGGCTATGTCGTGTCTAAGGACGGACTACGAGTGGACGAATCAAAAGTTCGCGCCATTCCGGAGTGGCCTACTCCTACTACGGACACCATGGTTTGAGCCTTTCTCGGCTTAGCGGGTTTCTATCGACGCTTTATCAAGGACTTTAGCTCGATAGCGGCACCGCTGCATGAGCTTACTAATAAAGGTGTCACTTTTGAGTGGCGTGACACCCATGCTCGAGCGTTTGAGTCACTCAAAGACCGTCATTGTAATGTGTCACTACTCCAACTCTCAAACTTTTCGAAAACCTTCGAGGTGGAGTGTGACGCATCTAATGTGGGCATTGGGGGGTTCTCCTACAAGAGAATCGGTCCATTGCTTACTTTAGCGAAAAACTTTCCGGTCCCTCACTCAACTATCCAACTTATGACAAGGAACTATATGCTTTAGTTTGTTGTCTAAAAACATGGCAACACTACTTGTGGCCGAAGGAGTTCATGATTCATTCGGATCATGCGGCTCTTTCGTATCTCAAGGGTCAAACTACTTTGAGTCGGCGCCATGCAAGTTGGGTAGAATTTCTTGAGACAGTTCCTTATATCATTCGACATAAGAAAGGTAAATAGAATGTGGTAGCCGACGCCCTTTCTCGTCAATATATCCTTCTTGTGCATATGGACGCCAAGATCCATGGCTTTGCTCTTATCAAAGAGTTATATGCCCCGGATCTTGACTTCAAGGATATATTTGCTCAATGCCTTGACCTCCGAGAGCATGAGTCTTTCTTTATTAACGATAGCTACTTATTCCGTGCGGGCAAGCTTTGTATCCCGCGCTCGAGTATTCGTCATTTGTTGATAAAGGAGGCCCATGAGGGTCGTGGTCACTTCGGTGCTACCAAGACTCTCGCCGCTCTACAAGAGCACTTCTTTTGGCCCCGAACGCGCAAGCATGTGACACGGTTTTGCACAAGTTGCATCACATGTCACCATGCAAAATCACGCCAAGGTCCGGATGGATTATATTCTCCTCTGCCTATACCAATGGGACCTTGGGAGGATCTTTCTATGGATTTTGTGGTGGTCTTACTAATGTCAAAACGAGGCAAAGACTCCATTTTCGTGGTAGTCGACCATTTCTTGAAAATGACCCATTTTATCGCATGTAAGAGCACGCAAAATGCTAGCGAAGTCGCTACACTTTTCTTTGACAACGTTGTGCACTTACATGGGATACCACGTTCCATCCTTAGTGATCGGAACGTGAAGTTTGTGAGTCATTTTTGGCGAACATTGTGGGGAAAACTTGGAACCAACTTGTTGTTTTCAAGTAACTATCATCCCCAAACCGATGGTCAAACGGAGGTGACCAATCGAACTCTGGGCGCTATACTTAGAGCGACCCTTAGGAACAACCCACGCAAGTGGGAGGACTTACTTTCTATTGTGGAGTTTTCTTATAACAGGTCTCGACACTCGGCAACAAAGCTTTCATCTTTTGAAGTTGTTACAGCCTTAATCCACACACCCCGATGGACTTTGCTCCGCGTCCACTCAAAGACGGAGAACACATCACCGGAGCAAGTCGTGCCGCTCACATCATTGAGATTCATGAGCGGACTAGGGCACAACTCCAACGGCGTGCCGATCAACTTGCCTCACAACGCAAAGGGCGCCGTCCACATCATTCGAGCCCGGTGATCTTGTTTGACTCCACTTTAGGAAGGAGCGTTTTCCATCTCGCCGCAAAGGCAAGCTCTCGGACCGTGGTGATGGACCATTCCACATCTTGTCCCGCCATGGCCCGAATGCATAACAAGTTGGAGCTTCCGGACAACTATGGCGTGCACCCGACGTTCAATGTCAAGGATCTTGCACCATACATTGAGCCCCTCTATGTCGAAGGTGAAACGGGGACGTTTCACATCCAAGATGGGGGGACTGATGCGCCCTTGACCCCTATGTCCCAAGATGAGGAAGACGAGGCACTCCGCGTTCGCTCTGATGGACTGCTGACCCGTTCCCGTTCTAAGGCAATCGCCCAAGCTACCGGCTCCATCATTAGCCGCACCATTGCTTGTCATGAACCCGTTGGTTGCAAACCGTGCCTCTACGCCACTATGACATGAAGCTTATCAAGCCGGCACCGTTCCGGCCCATTTTCCGCATTTTCCGTATTTTAACGTTTTGTAATAGTAAGTCTTTTTATTTTCGGATTATTAATTTCCGGGACTTTATTTCCGGAACTTAATTTCCCGAATTTAAGATTAGACTTTTGGTTTTGGAATTTAATTCGGAAACTTAATTTCGAACTCAAATTTTCAACTTTTCACATAATTAGGCTTTTCATTTTCGGAACTTTTAATTCCGACTTAATTTCCGTCATTTAATATCCGACCCTTTGTATGGCCTTCATCCACTATATAAGGGGATGCTTGACTCATTTGTAAATCATGTTAAATTTGATTAAGTATTGAGTGGTATTTCCCTCCTACTTACTTGAGCATCAATCTCTCTTCCAATCCTCTCAAAGTTCTTCTTTTGGATCTTCTATCCAAACTCAACTACATTTGAGGATTCTTCAAGAATCAACTCAACTGACCCACTTCAAGGCTTGATCGATCAATCTAGATCGACTCAACCATTTGATAGCATGAATTATTGTCTATATTTTGGGACCTGTTTAGACGTTTTATCTTCAATAATCTGCATGTTTGGATGTATATTATGTGATTATATTGTCGTTTCATCTACCTTTGCGGGAATCAAGGTCTACACCAAGTTTCGTTGTAATCGTAGGTAAAATGGCATGTTTTGCATCAAAATGGAGCTAAAGGAGCTAAGGAGTCATTGGAGCTACATTCAGGAGCTTAAGGAAGAATCCAGGAAGCATGAAAATGGATTAAAGATTTACTTTGGACCAGATTTGAGAGATTTCACATTCAGCTGAGATTCACCTCGGTCAGCTACAGTGTCATCTCGACCGAGGTGATCTTGAGGAGCGTCTCGACCGAGGCGAACACCTTGGACGCGGCGAGAGATATTTTATTCTTGGCTGAGATCTTTTATTTTTGAAAAGAGGATCTTATATTTTTAGGCTGGATTCCTGGAAGGAAGAAGATAATTTAGCCCATATATTTTACCTATTTTTATGGGAAAAGATCTTTCTAAGATATCTTATCTTTGGGAGGGAGTTTTCCTATAAAAAGGGTCGGATTTTCCACAAATCTGATCGTGCTATAACACCGGCATACGTGCTTAGAGCATCCGACTGTAGCTGGGAGATTTGAAGAACCTTTTTGAAGGTTGAAGGAAGATTGAAGGAAGGAAGTTGATAGTTTGATAGCTTTTGTGAAGGGTTTTGTAAGACTTTCTTAGATTCCCTTCTTTGTTAATTGTCTTGTTGGATTGTGATCCAAGGAACGCTTGTTTGATTGATAATTGATTCAGTTATTGAAACCTTTCTCTTAAGGTTTTTGTGTTCGATTATTCACCTTCTTCCCTTATATTTGATTATTTCTTTCATGATGATGAGTGGCTAATTTCTTTGTGTGATTCTAGGGTGATTGACTGAAGGTTGTGGGAAAAACAATGATAGAATAATCTTAAATTCCAGTAGGACCCTGAAAGCTCGAGTCTTTATCCTTAACCTTAGAACATCTCGCTCAGTCGATGAACATCTCGGCCGGGGTGGAATTCGTCTGACCGAGGTGACCTTTCTGATCCAAAACTGAGAGTTAAGTGTTAGAGTTTGCCAAATCCTATTCTTATTACACCTTTCCTGGTTCAATGCAAGCTTAGGATGAGACTTACCCGGTAATTTCTTTGTTTGTTTATCTAAGATCATAAGTGTAGGTAATAAAGGTTTATCCTTTATTGGGGTTTGAGTGCGCTTTCATCCCATCTTTGTGAGTTAGCCTGAGACTTACCCGGTAAAGGTTGATTCTATTCCCTTAGGTGGTGTGTTGGTTTGAGGTTATAGTTCTTTTCCTTAATTCCTTGAGACTTACCCGGTAATAGGAGTTACGGTTTGGGATTGTGAGTAGTGAGACTTACCCGGTGATCTATTCCACTTTAGTAACACCTTCCCTTTGTAAAATCTCAGCTTTGTCCGCTTATCTTGAGATCTTGAGTTGGAACCACAACTAGATGCTTTAATCCCTAGAATTGCATATTTCCTTAATTGACTTTTTATCATCTTTGATTGTTTTAATTACTTTTGTGGTTAGTAATTACATTGACAACCTATACCTGCTTTGTTTCACCAAGTCCCTGTGATCGACCCCTGGAATTTCTTGCTTTTTACTACGATTGACTCGTACACTGCTGGTTCGCATCCTTGTTTTAAGCTTACATCTAGGGTTATAAATTTAAAGCTTGCACACACCGTTTGGAGCGAACACCATTCAACTTCCGCCTCCATCTCTAAGCTTCCGCAACCCATCTTCAACGCATCCGCACTTCAACTAAGGAGTAGTTGAGCTTCAGCTTGATCTAGATCCGGAATCTTTCATTGACGTGTCGAAGGACGCATCATGGGTCCTTCAGCTACTGTTTTGTAGGTCGTTGACCTAATGTTTTGTGAGTTGCTAAATATTTTCAATCTCACATCGATTATCAAGTAAGGTTGATAGTTTGATAACTTGTGTAAATAAAGTGTTTGAAGTTTAAACAAATCATAATTTCTTGACATTTTGGCTAAGTTGAAGTATGATTTCTATTCATAAGGGATTAATATCTGCTTTGTGGGTCGTTAACCTATTACTTTGTAGGTCGTTGACCTAATGTTTTTTGGGTTGCTAAAATATTTTCAATCCCACATCGATTGTCAATAGTTTTATAACTTGTATAAATGAAGGGTTTGAACAAACAAATCATACACTTCTTGACATTTTGGCTAAGTTGAAGTATAATTTTTAGTTTGATGAACTAGGTGTCTTTCGAAATCAATCCGATAGTGGTTTTTGCCAGAATATCCTTTCTATTTTAACTAACGATTTCAATTTTAATCAATTGATGAATGTTTTTGTTTATTTTTAAATTTCAAACTCTATTAAAATTATATATATATATATATATATATATATATATATATATATATATATATATATATATATATATATATATTATGAAAATTAAATTGGTAACTATTTTGTTTTTCGAAACCGTATCGGTAGAAGATAACAAGGTAAACAAATTAATTTTAATTTCTCTCCGGGCGATTATGGACGTTGATAGGTGATGGAATCACTATCATTTAGGGTAGTTTTTAGAGTCTTTTTATTGCATTTACGTCGGTTTATGCTACTAACTCCTTGGTCCAGAAGAAGAAGTCTAAAAGAAGCTAAAGAAGGAGTTATAAACACTTAGGAGTGAAGACCATTCACGAAGCAAGGCTTTTGTTGCACCACCGCCCCAGCGGGCCCTTGTCCCCGCCCCAGCGGGTGACGCCTTCTACCAGAGCGCCCCCTAAGCCTTCACCAGCGCCGGCCAAGAAGCGTGTCACCGCCCCTGCGCCACCCCTTGGCGCCCCTGCGGTGACTTGCCTTGAAGAAACGACGACCAACGCTCTTGCGCCTTCCACTGCGCCCCTACCTGCGCCTCAACCTGAGAGCTGGAAGATGAGGAGTCTGTGTCACCGCCCCTGAGCTGGCACTAAGGCGCCCCTGCGCCTTGACATCAGTAACGGCAAGCAGTTGAAGAGTCAGACGGTTGGAAGAGCATTAAAGATCCGGCCCTGCGGAATAGCCTGGCCGCCCCTGCGGCCACGAAGAAGTCCAAGCAATTCTGCCTAAACCGCCCCTGCGGTTCCTCAAGGCCGCCCCTGTGGCGTAACGCCAGAAGCTTTACTCCGGCTGTTTACACCACCTTTATGGCATTAAAGGTGGCTGTTTTAGGCCGGCTATTTACTCCTAATTAAGTGTCTTTTGTAGTATAAATAGTCTTTGGCTGATTGCTAGAATCATGCATGCTTTTCCTCACAAAAATCCATTTTAGGCTTGTGTTTTCCATTGTAATGAGTTGCTAACTCCCTTGCTACATTGGGTTGGTTTGAAGCTGCATTGTTACTTTGGTTGTAAGTTCTTTTTAATATAAGTTTTTATTCAGTAATGCTTTGTGTTTCTTTGATCTCCATTGTTTAATTGCATGTTTACTATTGCTTGAGATTGATCACCTTAGGTTCTAAAGTGCATGTAAACAACTAGGATTAATAGGTTCCGGGTTCGGGTCTTTAATCTAGTAGCAACTTTAAGTAATAACGGATTGTAATTACTTAAAGAAAAGGAACACAAATACAAAGATAAGTTTAACGGTTTTAATCTTCTCTTTATATCCCTTAGTCTTTATTTGAAAGCTAACTTGTTAATTGTTCTTGTAGGTTTACGGAACACTAACCTGTTAAGTTGTGTTGATGCCGGTTGGCTCAACACATATATATGATCGAGACGGGAGATTACTTAAAAAAACTTGTAAAAGGAACACACCAAAGTAGCAATTGCATGCCTAGAATCAACCTAGTGTAGATTCACCCATCATTGTCTTACTTGTTGCGTAAATTGTTTTTCTTAAAGTTTTTGTGTGCAATCAATTCAACCAAAACCCCCCTTTTCTGTTACTTGTCACTTTAATCGATAATTGCATCTAAAACCTCAAAATCTCTTGGGTTCGACCCTTATTTATCCACTATACTTGTTCTTAGTGCTAAGTCGGGATTTACTTTTGATTGGGTATAGACGACCATAGAAATACCTTCAGTCAGACGTTGAGTATATTATTGGATACGAGTCAACCACTTAAGTATTGCCTTTATATTATACATTCAATAATTATATGGTAACTAATAGTCGGCGTATATTGACGTATATTCAAAATTAATATATATTTTTCAAATACCCGTGCAAGGCACGGGTCCTAAACTAGTTTTAGGGTTATAACTTTTTGATTTTTTATTTTAAAAGATAAATTACGACCGATCGAGTAACAACCTAAAGTTTGATATCTTATCTACTTTTTTATATTTTTAAAATTTAAAAATAAAACTATTGATTATGGTTTAGAAAAATCAATATATATTCAATCGTACGCTGATTTCAACAACACCCCTTTTAATTCTGCAAGATGTCCGCCTCAGCTTCTTCGTCCTCAAGCAATTCAGCTTCTTCATCGTCCTCAAGGATGATTACTCTGTTGAGCAGCAAGAAGGAATCCTTCGAAGTATCCGAAATTGTTGCAAGGGAATCAATTACAATCATACACATGATTGAAGACGTCCCCGACGAAAACAAATTCCTTCTCCCCATTGTCGATGGAAAAATCCTAGCGAAGGTGATCGAGTATTACACAAAGCACGTTGAAAGTCCCAAACCCTCAGATGAAGATCTGAAGGCCTTCGATGTTGAGTTTATCAAGATTGACCAGCGCAAACTCTTCAAACTAGTTCTGGTAATTTTACGTAAATTTTTGTCTATTTTGATCGATTTCAATTGAATTTTCAGCAATTTGTTTGATATAATCCTTAAAAATTGTCTTTTAGGCTGCGAACTATCTGAACATCAAGGGACTTTTGGATTTGACCTATCAAAGTATAGCGAACTTGATTAAGGACATGTCTGTTGAGGATATAAGGAAGATATTCAATATCGAGAATGATTTCACTCCAGAGGAAGAAGCAGCAATTAGGAAGGAAAATGAATGGGCGTTTGATTAAGCTTATCAATGGCTGCCGTTTTGATCTTGTTTTGGTTCATATTAGTTTATAGTTTATAGTCTGAATCTTTGGCAAATCTTCTGATAAAATATTCTTTAATGTTAATTTGTTTCAGTGAATTGATTATTTAGCGAATAAAAATCCTTTTAGCTGTTAATTTGCCTCATAGTTGCTCACCTTAAGTCTTTGGTGCTTATAATTTTTCTTTTGTCTTTGTATACTCCTCGTCTGGTTCAATTGGTCAATGTCTCCCCTTACACAAGGCTCGTGTATTGTCTTTATGACAAACTAGTGCATAGCCCGCACCTTGTGCGGATATAATCTATATTCTAACGTGGTGGCCTCACGTTTTTTTTTCGGATTAAATTTCTTTACTAAATCACTAATTAAGCAAAAAAATCTAGTGTCTCCCCTTACACAAGGCTCGTGTATTGTCTTTACGACAAATTTTCGTGGCACATGCACAATATGTACTCCGAATGCATGAGCCTAAAATTTCGGTATGAATAAAAACATTCCTCCAAATAACACAAAACTCGTCTTTTGAAAATTTTTTTGTGGCTATATTTCCTTATTTATGTAAGATCCCAGTTTTGACCTTCACCGCCCCCGCGGTGACAATGGGCCGCCCCTGCGGCTGAGAGGATCCGCCCCTGCGGATTTGCGACAGATTGCATCCGATCTGTTTTCGTTCGTTTTATCTTCTTTTCATAGATAGAATATTCGATATTCTATTTTATGGGCTGGTTTCCTTATCTTCTTTCTAACCCTAGTCGTCCTTCCTTCTAATTTTTCCCGCCTCTCCTATATATTTCCGCCATTTTCTCCTTTTCCCGTTTCTTGCTATCGTTACTTCAAACCCTTAAGAGCTGCAGTCGTCACCTTGCTTCTTGCGACCTTGCTGAACGTGTAAGTTCAACATTCTTTGTTCTTCCTTACGTTCATGTACTGCAGCATGCTTCCTTCTTTCTCTTCGTCTTCTTCTTCTTCTTTTTATCTCATCCAAGAATCAAGTTTGAACCTTGATTCTTGTTGGCTTCTCATTGTTGATGTATCGTTGTTCTCAGGTTCTTTGGAGTTGAGTCTTGACGTGTGTGAGCCAAAGGTTCGAGCTTTGGTTGCCCTTGTTGTGAGTTCTGTCGTAGAGAAGCCCGACAGCGCTTTCTGTCACGCAGCCACTCCTGCGCCTGGTCCAGCCGCCCCTGCGGTTTCCTCAGCAGTAAATGCCGTTCTTGTGAGTTACTTCCTTTCTTGCTTTCCTCGTTCCTTTCCTTACATCTTTTGGATGTTGTTTACCTCTTGTGAGTGTTGTAAGACTGAGGTCGAGCCCTCAGCATGTGTAGATCTCTTAGAGATCATTGAGACTAGAAGTTATAGACTTCTAGCAACCGTTTTGTTCCTGTTTCGTGATGCTTGTGTGAACAGGCTTTCCTTGCTCCGTTCCTGAGGGAAACTGAGCTATTCTTGAGTTGTTGTTGAGCTTTGAGTTACCTTCGTGTGAGGCAAGTCCCTTGGACTTACTTAGCTTCATTCCGCGTATTGATTAGAGTGTTTTGGCTTGTTTGTGTTATTTATCATGTTATACGGATAACCGGAATAGGATTCACCCTTTATAACCTTAACTGGCCCAAGTGTATGATAACCAGGCGGTGACCACTTGTCTAGTTCTTTAGGAGACTATAATGTGCTCTTGCGACCCATGCCCGTAGGTAACGAATAATACTGATCTATTCCTATTGGTAGACGGAAGCGGAGGCGAGTTTCGGGAGATTCTCGTATGACAAAAGAAGTTGAATTAGTAACGGATAACTTAATGAAATATAATAGCCGGTTGAGTGCGAGCATGCTATATGTTTATTTTACCTTAGGTGTGTTTGTGCCTTTACGCTCTTGCTTGTACCTAGAATGTTAGCTAACGGTTTATACCGTCGTTGTAAATGTTCCGCAGGTTTAGGATGCTGCTGAGTGATCTGGATGGTATGGTCAGCCGGGGTTCCTGTACATTATAGGACGGGATCTGGTTTTATATTGAGTTTTGATTTTCATTCGTCTGTGCCTTGTTGTAAGATTCGTTGTGGTGTTGCTACTCTGAGGGTCGGGACCCATTGTACGGTCTTAGCCCGTAGCGCTTCGAGTTCCCAGAACTTGGGGTGTTACAATATGGTATCAGAGCTCTAGGTTGGCAACAATGGCACTCGAAATCTTCTAAAGGTCGGATGGATAAATAAATAGAACCCGCAAGGGGTCTAACGTTTTCAAAAGGGGTTTTTTGTTTTTAAACTTGTAGGTCTGGGATAGATGTACAGGCGACCACCACTACCTCCGCGGATCTCAGCAGTGTAGTTCTTATATGTTGGCCTTTATATGTGCTTTTTCTTGGTTTTCTGCTTTAGCTGTAGCGTGGCCTTATATATATAGTCTTATATATCTATCCTTATAGTAGATGACACGCACTAGAGCTACCGCTGCTATAGGGCGAGGAAGGGATCGACCACCACTTCCACCCGCCGTCCATGGACGAGGACGTGTAGGAAGACCTCCACTAGCTAGAGGTCAGGGCCAAGCCCCTGCTGCCGATCCGCCTATCACTGAGGCGTTTGCTGAAGAAGTTGCTGAGAGCATTGATCCTGAGGCTGGAAACGGGACCGCTGCTAGGTCCGGAGCACAAAGAGCACCTTCGACAGAGTTCGGTCGAGTATCGGAGCTTCTGCATATCGCGACTACGTGCAGAGAGTTGAGGAAGCTATCAGGATTGGAGGACCAGCACCAGTGCCGCTAGTTCCTGAGAGATCAACTGAGGTTTCGCAGAGAGTTACACAGGTTGTCGCCCCGCCTACTAGAGTTGCTGAGGTTGTTAGAGCGCTGACTGAGGTGAAGGAGCCGAAGCTTGACAGTTGGTTGAAGGATTTTGACCAGCTGAAAGTTCCCATCTTCATGGGGAAGACATGATTGGAGGTGGAACAGTGGCTAGGACAGCTGGATTCTACTATGGAGGCTATCGGTTGTCTAGAGGGACGTCGAGTCAACATAGCACAAACGCTGCTGAAGGATCAGGCTCATTCTTGGTGGAGGACTATTCACAGTAAGGTCACCAGTTATGAGCAGACGAAGACAGTGATCAGGGATCGCTACTGCCCTACAGCTATGAGGAGAGACCGTCTTCAAGATTTTCTCGAGGCTGGATTCGAGGATTTGCCTATTGTTGAGATCATCATCAAGTTTCAGGATGAGTTGTCATTGTTGGGTCCATCTGCACCATCTGAGGATCAGTATGTTTACCTTTTCTCTCGGAGGTTGAGAGAGTCGGCAAGCTCTTATCTTGCTAGTTTCCGTTGTGAGTCTCTGACGGACTATCAGGATAGAGCTTCTGTGTATGAGAGAGACGGACCGGGTCAGAGGAGAGCTTCTAAGACAGGAGCTTCTGAGAAGAGACATAAGACTGGATCAGCCAGTGTTGGAGCTGGAGCAGCTGGGTTTGGGCGTAGTCAGACGCCTGGACGTTCTGGCTTCCAGGAGAGTTTTGACAAAGGACGGTAGTGTCATAACTGTGGAGTAGCTGGTCACATCCGAGCTAATTGCAAGAAGCCAGTAGTGACTTGCTTTTCTTGTGGCAAGCCCGGACACAAAGCTGCGTTTTGCCATCAGGGCAAGGCGATATCTCAGGAGGGTTCTTCACCTGCCAGTATTGCGGGAGGAGGACAAAGATCTCGGTATCAGCAGCAGCAGAGAGTTTCTGGTTCTACCGCTCCTCAACGCCAGTAGTCACACAGGTACCATTCATATTAATGGCTTTCTTGTCAGAGTTCTTTTTGATACCGGTGTTACGCATTCTTTTATATTTGATGCTTGCGTAGATAAATTGGCCTTAGTTATTGTAGAAGATATACCCTTCTTTATAGGATTACCCGATGGGGGTAAGATTCGAGGTACTCGAGAGGTTCGCGGTTGCCCTATTAGATTGGGAGGTCGCAATTGGCCAGCTGACTTCTTTGTCATGTACTTAGTACATGAAGAAGTTATTCTGGGTATGGATTGGATGGATCGACATCGAGCAGTTCTGGACATCGGCAAGAGGACTGTAACAATAACTACAGATGCAGGTCATGTTGAGATCTTCTGAGGATGGGATCTCGGGAAGACTGGTACAGTCATCAATGCAGTGCGAGTTGCGAGACTTATCAGTCAGGGTTGCGGGGCTTTTTGGTGCTATGCAATGAAGGATAGTACGAGTCCGGCTTTGGAAGAGATTCCAGTAGCTTGCGAGTTTTGGATGTCCGAGGTAGCATTCCTTGGTCACATTGTTTCAGCGGAAGGGATCAAGGTAGATCCGGCGAAGATCGAGTCAGTAGCATCTTGGCCGCCACCTAAGAACGTCAAGGAGGTACGCATTTTCTTAGGATTGGCATGCTACTATTGGCATTTTGTTGAGGGTTTTTCAGTTATCGCCCGACCGCTCACTTCCTTGTTGTGGAAGCTAAGAGGTTCGTATGGTCCAAGCCGTGCCTATAGAGCTTTGAGGAGCTGAAGAAGGGGTTGACCTCTGCTCCTATCCTAGCTCAAGCAGAAGGTATTGAGGATTTTATGGTTTATAGTGATGCATCCAAGCTGGGCTTGGGATGTGTTTTGATGCAGAGGGGTAAGGTGATTGCTTATGCGTCTCAACAACTCAAGACGTACGAGGAGAACTATCTGTACGGAGCTACGTGTCAGATATTCATAGACCACAAGAGTCTGAAATACATATTCACTCTACGAGAGTTGAATAACCGCCAACGCAGATGGTTGAAGTTGATCAAGAACTTCGATCTCGAGATCTTATACCATCCGGGGAAGGCGAATGGGGTAGCTGATGCCCTCAGTAGGAAGACTCCACGGGAGATGGTGATCGCTAGGCTGACAACTCAGCCACAATTACAGCGAGATTTGGCATGGCTATAGATGGATATCCACTTTCCGGATTCCGACAGCTAGTTGTCCACCTTGGAAATAGTACATGATTTGTTGGCCGAGATCCGACAGAAGGTGGAGAGTTAACCAGCTTTGACACAGATCCAAGACCGGATGTCTCGAGGAGAGGCACCGTAGTTTGCAGTTGGTGCTGATGAAGTTTTGAGACGCCAGGAGCGTGTTTGTGTGCCTTCAAATCGAGAGTTGAGACAGAGGATCCTTCAAAAGGCTCATTTTTCACCTTACTCAGTGCACCCTAGTGCGAGTAAGATGTATCAAGATATCAGACGCTCTTTTTGGTAGGGAGGTTTGAAGTCAGACGTGATGAGATATGTAGCTCATGTGTGCGACCTGTCAGTAGGTCAAGATCGAGCATCATCGACCAGGAGGTGAGCTACACCCACTTCCCGTCCCTCAGTGGAAGTGGGAGGATATCTCTATGGATTTTGTTACCAGTTTGAGACCGTGTCGAGGTTTTGATGTTATCTGGGTCATCGTAGATCGACTGACAAAGACCGCACGTTTCATTCTGATGAAGGAGACGTGGCTGGTAAGTCGATTGGCATAGGAGTTCACCAGACAAGTAGTGAGACTTCATGGAGTACCTAGGGCAGCATGTTCATGCCGCCCTAGGTACGAGTCTGCAGTTCACGACTGCTTATCATCCTCAGACCGATTGTGGCCAGATCACCTTTCCTTAGTTGAGTTTTCGTACAACAATTGTTGGCACACATTGATCAAGTGTGGCCAGATCACCTTTACGCCAACAATAGTTGGCACGCATCGTAAGATCCCACCTTTGACCTTCACCGCCCCCGTAGTGAAGGTGGCCGCCCCAGGCCCCCAGCGGCCTTGGTGTCTTTCACCGCCCCCGCGGTGACAATGGGCCGCCCCTGCGGCTGAGAGGATCCGCCCCTGCGGATTTGCTACAGATCGCGTCCGATCTGTTTTCGTTCATTTTATCTTCTTTCCATAGATAAAATATCCGATATTCTATTTCATGGGCCGGTTTCCTTATCTTCTTTCTAACCCTAATTGTCCTTCCTTCTATTTTTTTCCCGCCTCTTCTATATATTTCCGCCTTTTTCTCCTTTTTCCCGTTTCTTGCTACCGTTACTTCAAACCCTTGAGAGCTGCAGCCGTCACCTTGCTTCCTACAATCTTGTTGGACGTGTAAGTTCATCATTCTTTGTTCTTCCTTACGTTAATGTACTGTAGCATGCTTCCTTCTTTCTTTTCGTCTTCTTTTTCTTTTCTTCTCCTCCAAGAATCAAGTTTGAACCTTGATTCTTGTTGGCTTCTCGTTGGACTTACTTAGCTTCATTCCGCGTATTGGTTTGAGTGTTTTGGCTTGTTTGTGTTGTTTATCATGTTATACGGATAACCGGAATAGAATTCACCCTTTATAACCTTAACTGGCCCAAGTGTATGATAATCGGGAGGTGACCACTTGTCTAGTTCTTCAGGAGACTAGAATGTGCTCTTGCGACCCAGGCCCGTAGGTAACGGATAGTACCGGTCTATTCCTATTGGTAGACGGAAGCGGAGACGAGTGTCGGGAGATTCTCGTGTGAAAAAAGAAGTTGAATTAGTAACGGATAACTTAATGAAAGATAATAACCGGTTGAGTGCGAGCATGCTATATGTTTATTTTACCTTAGGTGTGTTTGTGCCTTTACACTCTTGTTTGTACCTAGAATGTTAGCTAACGGTTTATACCGTCGTTGTAGATGTTCCGCAGGTTCAGGATGCTGCTGAGTGATCCGGATGGTGTGGTCAGCCGGGGTTCCTGTACATTATAGGACGGGATCGGGTTTATGTTTTTGTTGTTGCTTTTCCTTTTTGTTTTGAACTCAGCTGCGAGTCTTTTATGTTTTCTTTTGCTTAAACCTTGTTTTTATATTGAGTTTTGGTTTCATTCGTCTGTGTCTTGTTGTAAGATCCGTTGTGATGTTGCTACTCTGAGGGTCGGGACCCTTTGTGCGGTCCTAACCCGTAGCGCTTCGAGTTTCCAAAACTTGAGGTGTTACAGTTTACTTACATTGATTGACAGAAAACGTCTTGGATTTATAATTTTTATAACCTTCTTAGTAGTTCATGGAAGAAACTTGGTCTTATCGTGTAAATAACACGTTTCTAACTAACTAAGGGTGTGTTTTCTTGCACATAATTGTAAATTAGTGCATGTTTAAATCGGAGTATATAACCAAAAAAATGATAGAAATTTGAGTCGTAGTTTAAAAAGATCACAAACTTGAGTTTAGTTGTATAACTAAGCTTAAATTTACACATTATAATTAGCATAAACTATTTGTCTTAAATATCATGGTCAATTCCAATTCTCTCTTGTTTAAATGTTGTAAAAGATCCACATGAGGATCCTTGCATGGTTGAGTTGGAAAATGTGCAGGGGTGAGCTTCTTGTTATGTATGTGATCAATGAATCTTCTCCTTGTACGGATATGTGCATGGTTGAGTAAACTTTCATGCACCCTCAATCTTCAAGTACGAAGAGATCTAAATTGGCTTAGTCTCTCCTTCTTTTTCTTGATCATGTCCTTTCTTCTTCTCCTAGATGTGAAGTTCAATGTTCATGTCCTTCCTTCTCCTTGTTTCTAGCTTTCTCCTCTTGCTAAGTAGTTCCGGATATGCTCTTGCATCAGTAACGGTATGCAACTTACTATTTCTCATGTTGGGTCTTTTATTTTTTCAGTAAATCCTTTACCGGTCCAAGTATCACCGTGCCTTGACACGGGGATCGTGTGAAGGAATTGTGTCCTTTATCCAAGGTGCAATTACTGATGATGAGATAGGACATTAAATATAGGGATATATATAATCCGATAATATTAGGGGTCATGGCGTTTTGCTAGAAGCTAACCATGATCGATACATTTATATGATAAACTGTATTGCTAGTGTTATCGGGTCCTACGAGGTCACACCATAACGAGCATGTGAACTGAATCAATTAATGAGAGAATTATTATATAGGAGTATATGGTGGAAAAATGATATATTTTGTAGGAGTACAAAATATATTAAGGAATCGATCATTAATAATAGATAAGGAGTTATTTATTTATTAATTATTAAAATATATATCTTATATTTTAAGGTCGGGCTTTTTAATAGTTAAAAAGACCAACCCTAATCAGATATAATGTAATGATCGATTAGAAGGGTAAAAAAGATTCAGCCGTGTATTCACGTAAGAAGCGGCGTTCTTCCTCTTCGATCCCTCTCTCTCAAAAGCTTCATCCATTGTTCTAGCAATCGAAGGTTAAGGCGATTCTTGTTCAATCTCGGGTGGACCAACTAGAGGAGTAACACTTGGGACTCTACATATCCTTGAAGGAGTTATTGAACACGCGTCAAAAGGTATTCCTTTTATCACTTATCTAATCTATTATGCATGCGATCCTTGTTTAGATGTTTAGGAAATTGTTTCCTGAAATTCCGCTTTTACACATCTAAAATCCCAACATCGTGAACCCGAAAGATTCAGGAAAAGCCGATTGGCGGCATCAGACTATTCAGTGACAGCTTATGATGTGAAAAAAGCCTATTTATTGATAGGTCAGTCCTTCAGAAAGACCGTACTATACTAGTTATCTTTAAACTAACCTATGATAATTAACGTTGTTCTTACCATTTCACCAAACAAGTATTTTGTCAACAACATGTAAAGAACAACGTTGCTCTGGAGAATCAATCGTGAACTTTATTGACTTGCGCCTACCAAACTTGCGCCCACCAAACTCACTCCCTCCTACTGTCCTCAAATCTTTTGAGAGAAAATTGGATGAAATGCCCCCCATCATAAAATTCATTAACTAAATAACATAGGCTGATAATATATTAACAAAATAACATCTTTTAATCTCTAATACCTGATTTGCCCCTACTAATATATCTCAATTTTACCCAAATTAGTTACAAGAGAATCTGCTAATTGATTATACACTAATCCTAATTTAAAAAAAGTAAATAATAAATAGAATCATTTTAATATCTTATTCAAAACAGCGTTGAACATCATTACAACAAAGAAGCAAAGAAGTTGAAGCGTCAACTTGTCTTCCTTCTTTTTCCTTTTTTGCTTGAGTAGTTGAATCGTTCCTTCGGATTTCTTTCTAGAGAAGAGTGTTGAAGATATTACCGTTCTTGTAAAACTTGGAAGAAATTAATGATACATGATCTACATGATGAGTACAAGCATCATATATAAGAATGTTAGACGTTACCTACAAGTAGTATAATGATACATGCTTTACAAGAACACTTACAGTCATCAATCCAGTAATATGAATATCAGATCGTACAATAACTTTTTACAAGAATTGATAAATCAAACATGTTACAAGAACATAAGTCAGTTAATTCGGTCATATGGATATCAGATCATACAATAAACTTTAATATACAAAAGCAAGATATATGATTTCTGATACAAGATTTACATGGACATCAGATTATTAAACTCCATTTACAAGATTCTCAGGTTTACAGAAACTATACTCGGTGGACTATGCAGTGTTGATCTTTCAAATTTGCCCGAAAGAATTACAATAATTCCTATTTAGTTGCAGGCAAATTACAAGACTTACATAGAACGAACATAGTTGTAGGCAAATTACAAGCATTTACAGGAAGATCAAAAGTTTACAAAAAGTAGACTAGTAAAGAATGCAGTATAGATCTATCAAATTTGGAAGAAACAAATACAACAACTATCATTTAGTATAGACATAGTACAAGAATTACCTTCATTCAAATTCATTTGTAGATTTCAATGAGTATGCAATAGACCTTTTGACGAGAAATGAACATCGACTATTCAACCTTGTAGAAGAAACCAGTAGATTTCAGTCTATAAAATCAACATTTAATTTTATAATTGATAATTGATTCAGCTGATTAAAATTGATAACTCTTTCAATATATACCTTCTTCAATTAGAGAATATGGGATAATTATAAGGCAATAATCATTGTGGATCAATTAAAGCCAATAATCAATTAAGAATATTTTAGATTCTTGTATAAGGGTAAGTTTGTCTATAAAAATTAAAAAAGGTCATTTACTAAGAAAATTATTGAGCTGCACATTTACTAATCAAAATTAGTGATCTAGAGCTATATACCAAATTCACCCATCTTTTGATTTGGTTTATTGAATGTTTGATACCCGACTCCTATATTATCTTTATATGAAAAAAAAAAAAAAAAAGTATGTTTCGTTTTTCGATGATGCATCTAAAGTCAACAAAAGCCGTTATAAACGGTCATCCTTCAAAGGTCAAAGTCAACGAAAGCCAGCTGGAACATACTCATCTCATATCCTGATTTGTGCAATAATAAAATTCAGAGTAAGGCAATGGATATCCAAATTCTGAAAAATGGATCCATACAGTAAGTCAGTCATAGAGGTAACCGAGTCCTCCATGGTGGAGGAGAGACAGAATCAGCTTTTCCAAGCTGCTTTCACTGGAAACACGCTCCTTCTCCAAGACCTTCTCCGGGACGATCCTCTCCTCCTCGATCGCGCTTCCTTCACCGCCGACGAAACCGCCGTCCACGTCGCCTCTCTGCGGGGCCATCCCGAGTTCGTAGCCTCCGCGCTGAGTCACAGTCCGCGACTCGCTACCGAGTCCAACTCCAGAGGGCTGACTCCCCTCCACGTGGCTGCCGGAGCGGGATACAAGGACGTGATCCGCGAGATTCTTCGGAGAGTGAGCGGAGACGACGTCGTTTCGGCAAGGAGTAAGGATGGGAAGATCCCACTGCACCTCGCTGTGGAGAAGTCGCGTGTTGAGGTCATAGCTGAGTTGATTCGCGCGTGTCCGAGTTCGACCCGGATGAGGTTGGCGCGTGGGGAGACGGTTTTGCACCTCTGCGTCGTTTGTGATTGCTTGGAGGGGATGAAGCTGATTGCAGAAATGGACGGTGGAGATGTTCTGTTGGCTGAGAGAGATGATGATGATAATACTGTCCTTCACTTGGCTGCTATCCATAAGCAATTCGAGGTAAACCATCATTTTTTTTTTCATTCATATTTTAATTAATAAAAATTGTAATTATATATTATAGTTCATGAAAAATTGGACGAATTTAGGATCTTATTTATAGAAAAATCGATTTTACGAACTAACCCTAATTCCTCTGGCGGCGCACATGGCGACAAAAGAGGCGACATCACCTTTTCCCCCTCCAGCACCAGATCCCGATGCCGTTTCGTCCCCTCCCGGGTCTCTTGGACCATCTGCGTTGAGACTGCCTTCGGATCCTGATGGGGAAACCTTACAACAGCAAAAGGAAACACAGAACCTACACCAAGCACCATCATGGAGCTCTATGCTTTTTGGAGAAGTGGCATGGAAACAACTCCCAATTTTGCCGGATAACCTTATCGAAACAGGTAAGATAATGATTGAATATCCGAGAGGGGAAGATGCTACACCTGTCATCAATGTAGCCCCAGACGTTGTACAGATCTTGAACGCTCCTTGGCGTTACTCGATAGTTACGAAGCTATTAGGACACATGATCTCCTTCTCGGCTTTTGAGAGGACGGTTCAACGACTATGGAAACCATGTGGAGGCTGGAACGTTATGGATCTACCTAACGAGTTTTTCCTTATCAGATTTGAGAAAGAGAAAGATATGCTAGACATACTTACGGGAGGCCCATGGAAAATTTTTGGCCACTATCTAATGATGCAGCAATGGGAAGATTCTTTTGACCCTTATACGACTACCCTATCTTCCACTGGTGTATGGGTCAGAATATCGGGCCTTCCGTTTGCGATGTACAATGTTTCGGTTCTAAAAGCTATTGCATCATCCATTGGTGAACCACTACGATTGGATGCCAATACAGTGGGGGTGGCCAGATGCCGCTATGCTCGAGTTTGTGTTAATGTTGACCTGACGAGACCGTTGAAAGGTGATGTCATTCTCAATGGAAAAAGGCTTCTACTGGAGTATGAAAACCTGCATACCATTTGTTTGGGATGCGGTTGCTATGGCCACTTGATCGGAGTATGTGTAAACTCACCAACAAGAACGGAGGAAGCACAAACTGAACAAATGGCACCGGTGCAAGGAGAGGGACAATCACAGGAACCAAGGAATGTAGAAATTCATGAGCAGGTTCTGGTAACAGCAACAACAAGGAAAGACACAGGAGATCGGATAGAACAAGATGGTCTTGGACCATGGATGATGGTTCCACGTAGGAAATCTAATCGGAATAACAAAGGGAAGATTAATCAGAAAAGTTATAATGAACTGCCAAACTACACAATGGGGGAGAACATGAGGAGTAAGCAAAAGGAGACAGGTAGAGGCAATGTTCAGGACAAAGGCAAGACAGTTGCTAGAGAGCCTCCTTCAGTCCAGAGAAAGCGCCTGAGACCATCAGGAAATCCACAATTGACCCAGGAAGCGGGACCAAGCATACAAAAACCGTCTACATTAAAACTGCCAGGGATGGTTAACTCACCGAAGCCACAAGCAAAGATGCCACAGCAGATCCGTATACTGAATAGAGCCTCTCCAAATGATGTTCAGTTTGTGGCGGGAGGACCTAGTAAGGAGGTGTCCCCGGAGATAGAGAGTTCAAACATGATTGAGAAACTGAATCAGGTAGGTGATGACGTCGAGATGGAGACACAAGTCTCGTTTGTCCCGGACTCTCAATCTTGAGACTCCCCCCCCTACATAAGTTTAAATGATTGGTCTGGTGTGGAATTGCTTCGGAACTATTAAGCCTAGCTTCCGAAGAGCTATGAGATACATGATGAGGAAACATAAACCGAACTTTCTTGCCCTATTTGAAACTCACAGTTCGGGAGAGATGGCAGATAAGATCTGTGGAAAAATAGGATTTGATTCAATGGACCGAATGGAGGCTGAGGGTCAAAGGGGTGGCATATGGCTCTTATGGGATTCAATGTGCTGCCCTTTGGTAATTGTTTCAAAAAATAGACAATTCATTCATGCACAGGTAGGTACTGGAGTTGATGCCTTCATACTGATTGTTGCATATATTGCCCCTGACCCAGGAAGAAGGGGTTCTGTTTGGGAGGAGCTGGGATCGATTGTGAACTCATCTAACCTGCCTGTTATCCTTGGTGGAGATTTAAACGTTATACGCTGTACAGAAGAGAAATTGGGGGGATCAAACAGGCTTAATAATACCGCTGTGGAGTTTAGCAATTGGATAGAGAATAATTACCTTATCGATATTGGGTATGTAGGATCCCCATTCACTTGGACGAGAGGCTGCTCCAACCGAACCAGAATCTCAAAACGTCTTGATAGGGTATTGATGAATGATCAAGGTAGACTAAAATGGCCCGAAGCTACGGTTCGCCACCTCCCACGACTATCTTCTGATCATAACCCATTGCTTCTGAATCTTGACAAGGTTTCTACAGCTAATCCCAAGCGGAGACCCTTCCGATTTCAAGCGGCTTGGTTCACACACCCTGAATTTATTACCTTGGTGGATGATGCTTGGGCGAAGACTGCTCGCTTTCCCAATGCCCTCCAACGACTTAAAGTGGTCCTTTGCGCATGGAATAGACAAGTCTTTGGGAATGTTCATCAAAGAAAGGAGGCTCTTATTAAGGAGTTGGATGATCTCAAAGAACAACTAGCATCTCAGCTAGATAATAACTTGATTACCCGGGAGAAGGAAGTCATCCTCGAACTTGACAGAGTGCTCGAGCAAGAGGAAATTGTTTGGTGTCAAAAAGCCAGACAGCAATGGTTGATTCAGGGAGATAGGAACACCTCTTTTTTCCACCTTTCCACACTCATTCGAAGGCAGCATAACAAAATTACTGCACTCAAGGTTGACTCTGGAGATTGGTGTCTTGATCCAAAGGAACTGGAGGAGCATGCTATAAATTTCTTTAAATCACTTTATGGGCCATCTAATCTGTCTACTCTTACACAGGTTCCTAGAGGCTTCTTTCCGATAATCTCACAGGACCAGTTGACAAGTCTGGATAGAGTGTGTTCTGATGATGAAATTAAAGATGCGGTCCAAGGTATGGGAGCACTTAAAGCACCTGGGCCCGATGGATTTCAACCTATATTCTATCAAAAGATGTGGAGCATTGTTGGAGAATGCCTTTCTGGCTTTGTTAGAGCTTTCTATGAGACTGGGGTATTAGCTAAGTCGATCAATGAAACTCTCCTGGTATTGATTGGGAAGGTTACGAGCCCAGAATCTATTCAACAGTACCGTCCTATTAGCTTGTGTAATGTCTCCTACAAGGTGATTACTAAAGTGTTAGCTAATCGGCTCAAGCCATTAATGAGTAAGCTCGTCAGCCCAATGCAATCCAGCTTTGTTCCTGGAAGAGCCATCTCAGATAATATCATTCTTGCTCAAGAGGCCATTCACACGATGAAAAGAAAGCAAGGAAGAAGAGGATGGATGGTGCTGAAGCTGGACCTTGAAAAAGCATATGATAGATTGCGATGGGAGTTCATTGTGGATACCCTTCAAGATATTAACCTTCCGGATAGATTGGTGAATAGAATCAAACATTGTGTTTCTTCCAGCTCCATGCGTCTCTTATGGAATGGAGAATGCACCGAAAAGTTTGATATGACAAGAGGGATTAGACAAGGCGATCCCCTCTCGCCATACCTCTTTGTGCTATGCCTTGAACGCCTGGGCCATCTCATCACCCAAGCAGTTGAGGAAAATAGATGGAAACCTATGGTTTTATCCAGAGGCGGCCCTCCGCTATCTCATTTGTTCTTCGCTGACGACATCCTACTTTTTGCAGAAGCTTCCTGTACTCAAGCTAATGAAATCAACAACATATTGAACATGTTTTGTGGAGCATCGGGGCAGAAAGTCAGCAACACAAAATCAAGAATATATGTTTCACACAACAAGAGAGGTATACTCGAAACCCAACTGAGTGAGATATGTGGCTTCCCAAGTACTAGGAACCTTGGAACTTACCTTGGAATTCCTCTTATTCATGAATCTGTGAATGGTTCTATTTTCCATCCCATGATTGAACGAATGTCGAAGAAATTGGCAGGTTGGAAATCCCAAAGACTGAGTCTTGCAGGACGTGTCACTCTCGTTAGATCGGTACTAAACACAATGCCGGTTTACACGATGAACTGCCTACTACTTCCGAAGAATGTCACAACCAAACTAGACAGAATATGTCGTAATTTCATATGGGGAAGCACTGATGTCCAGAAGAGAATGCATTTACTGAGATGGGACAAAGTGTGTCAACCTAAAGAACTTGGGGGTTTGGGCATACGTAAAGCTATGGATATGAACATTGCGGCTTTGAGTAAACTGGGATGGCGACTGTTTAGCGATGAGAACCAACTATGGGCGAAGGTGCTGCTTCACAAATATGGGAGATCATCTAATAGTTGGCCTAACTCCTTATCTTGGAAGCAGGGCCATTCTTATACCTGGAAGAGTATTGTGTAGGGTTACAACCTAATTGTAGCAGCAAATATAGGTTGGAATGTAAAGAATGGGCTGAAAGCTAGATTTTGGAGTGATGCCTGGATTTCTGCAGAACCTCTTAGCCTCTCATGCCAACTGAATCTTACTGAGAGAGAACTTGAAATGAAGGTCAGAGAAGTATGGCTGGATGAAGGAGCATGGAATTGGCAGTATCTCTCCTGCCGTCTTGACAACTCGAGCCTCCTTCGGGTTATTGCCACAGGTTTATGGGATGATGTGGGTTGCTCAGACACTGTTAGGTGGATGTGGTCTAAGGATGGGAATTTTACGATGGCATCGGCTTACAGAAGGATATGTGCTATACGTCCTATTCCGGAGGTTAGACAAGGTTGCTTTAAACGAGTATGGAGTTTAAAGGTACAAGAAAGGATAAGGTTCTTCATCTGGCAAGTTGTTTGGGGTATACCCTTGACGAATCTCCAGCGTTTCCGGCGTCACTTGAGTGAGAGCCCATTCTGTTGTGCATGTCCATCCGATGAGGAGTCGCTTCTCCATCTCCTACGGGACTGTAGTTTTGCAAAGGTCGTCTGGCTGGAACTGGTTCCTAATGAACTTCAGGAGAGCTTCTTCAATCTGTCGTGGGATGACTGGCTGTTCGAGAATCTCAACATTGGTTCGACCTCATATTGCAGACGGAGCTGGAGAGACATGTTTGCCATTACTTCATGGTATCTTTGGAAATGGAGGAACTCGAGAGTATTCCAGGAAGGCATCATTGTCCGGGATAAACCAAATTTCATCAAGGAGAGATATGATGAATACGTGGATGCATGCAAGGCTAGTATTTTGAAGACGCATATCCCAAAGACGGAGAGGTTGATATCATGGATCAAACCTAGTGCAGGTTGGATCAAAATGAATTCAGATGGGGCCTCAAAAGGAGGAGAACAACATGCTGCAGCAGGAGCGATTCTGAGGAATGAGGATGGGGAGTGGTTAAGAGGTGTGGCAGTCAACCTGGGTGCGTGTTCGGCCCCCATGGCTGAACTTTGGGGAGTCTATTACGGGATGGATCTTGCATGGAAGATGGGATACAGAAGGGTGGTTGTTGAGGTGGACTCTCTTGTGGTGGTGGACCTCATTGAAAAAGGGGTGAATACACGGCACCCGCTTTCGAGCCTGGTAACTCGGTGCCAAGGCTTCCTTACTAGAGATTGGACTATCAATCTCACTCACACGTTTCGGGAAGGCAATCGTGTAGCTGACGCTATTGCGAATCATGCTTTCTCTTTAGATTTTGGTATTCATTTATTACTTGAACCGCCTTTGAGCGCTAGAGTACTTATCATGGATGATATGAGGGGAGTCTCTCTCCCTCGCTTTTTCCGTTTGTAAGCTCAGTTCAATTCAATAAGCGCCTTGTGCGCAGGGAAGCTATTTCCCATTTACCAAAAAAAAAAAAGGATCTTATTTATAGTTCGAACATGTCCAAATACAATTTTTTATAATCTTTTGAGAATTTAAGATCTTATTTTTGATAAAAATAAATTTTTAATGGAAAATTTTCCATGTTATCCATTCATATTTGCTTGAACTTTATAATTACTAAAACTCGCATTGAAATTGCGAGTTCTTTCTAAAAAATTTTACGTGTTTCTTTTAAATTGAAATTTTGACGGTAAAAAATCAAAGTCATCTTTAACCATAAAATTTTCAAAGAACTCGCATTATGAAACCCGTAGTTTAAAACTACGAGTCTGCATCGAGCCTAAGTTCCTTCATATTCTCGTAAATAGTTTTCGTCCTTGACTAATGTTAGAAAATTTTCAAACTTCTGATTATTTTGAAAAAAAATCCCAAAACTTACAAAATAAACTATATGAATAACTCATAATTGTTCTTTTACTTCCTTGGAATGTTATCCATCTATAAATAACGTGCTTTGTTAAGTGTTATGTTCCCAATTTTGGATGCAGACAATAAAGTACTTGGTGGGCAAATCAAACATAGATGTGAATGCACAAAACAAAAACGGATTTACAACCTTAGACCTCATCTACAACTCCCCAAGAGACCTCCAATCCCTCCAAATCCTGACCTTCCTCCTTGAATCCGGGTTCAAAAGATCCGAACCAAGATCCGCATACCCCTCTATCAGACCAAATACCGACATGGCCCACCGCCCTCCTCGCCATAAATGCTGGAAGTGGAAGAGACTCTTCCTGTACACCCCAGCCTACACTGCCGAGCTGGACGGCCTTCGGGGTTCACTAATCATCACTGCTGCTCTCTTAGCGGGGCCAAACTTCCAGGTCGGGGTGAGTCCTCCCCAAGACAAATCGGACATGGCAGTTGTATGGTCATTTGCATCCATCTCTCTAACATGTTCTCTCTTCGCCATTGTCCTCCTCATCAGCGGGGTTCCTCTCCGGAAAAACGGGCTCTATGCTTGGATCATTGTGAGCCTGTTTCTCATGAGTATTGTCTTTATGATGATCGGATTTTTGAGCTCCACTGTGAGCAATGAGAGCCGCTATAGTGGCGGAATTGATGTGATGATATATGTGATCTTGGGGTTCTCGTTGTTGGTGTGTGTGGTTGGGTTCGCTCATTTGATCAGGGTGGTTGGGTGGATTTGGATGAAGGTGGTCAAGTGTGGTCGGAAGAGGAGGCCAGAGAACATTGCTTGAGGAGCAGTATCTTATTGTATATTGGAATGTAGGGAAAAGTATCCCACATCGAGACATATAAACATCCGGACGTGTACCCTCCGCGAGATATTACCATATAAACATCCGGACGTGTACCCTCCGCGACATTTGACATGGTATCGGAGCAGGCGTCATTTGACATTGTATTTGTTTCTATGATAAGAAACCAGAACGCTATATTAGTAAACTAGTTTAGTGCCCGCACCTTGTGCGGGTTTTGTTTAAATAAAAAAAATTATATTTTTAATTTTATACATTATGTATAGGATATTAATCTATAAAAAAATATTTAAGACTAAGAAAAACCATTTCATTCAAACTTAGTCATTTTTTATTAACTAATACGACTAACATCGTGTTGTGAGCATTAAATTAAAAAAGATTATAAAATAAAAAGACATAAATAAAAACATATTAAAAAATTATTTTTAGAGTATCATCTTTATACCTCAATATAATTTTTAAAACTTATTTATTTTTTAAAAAATTATATAGAAAAAATTGGATAGATTTTAAAAATAACGTATAAATTTTTTAATCATGAAAAGATGGTAAAATTTAACTTTTTTGACCGTTGAATCAACTATAAACTATTTTTATCAAGTAAGAAACAAACTATTTGTGTAGATAATTATCAATTTTTAAATTTTATATTGTTATAACTAAATAATTAAGTCAAAATAATTATTTATGATATTTATTGTTAAAAAATTATAAATATACATTGAAAAATGTGTAGCATGCGGGAAGTATCAACAACAATTTTTTTGTATAAGATTTATAAACTAAAATAAATTATGTCAGGATATATAAAAACATACGGGATGTATCAACAACAATTTTGTTGAATTATAATAGACGAATTTATTTATTTGGATTGGATTAATAAAAATTATGTTATTAAATCATTAATGACATATTTGTAAATACAATGTGAAAAATTTGTAAATAAATTGAAAAAATGCTAATTGATAACTTTAGAAATTGACACGTGGATAAAATGAGGTTGTTTTATTATAGTATATAAATTTACTGAAAAATTAAAAATTAAAAAAATTAATTTTTAAAAATTAAAATTAAAATTTTGAAAAAGAAATAAGAAAAAAAAATTGTGAAATAAATTTCGAAATTCAAATATTATATACAATAACTAACTTAAAAAATTATATTTTGAAAATTAAAAATAAGGTGAAGAAAATGAAATAAAATTTTAAAATGTGTATATATTATTTTTTTTGAAAAATTATAAAAACCGAGTTTCATAAATATGAAGAAGATTTCAAAATCTCGTTTGTTAAAAATTTGAAGATGCAGTTTGTTAGCAATATGTTATGTTTTTTTTTTATTTTAAAACTTTGTTAGATATATTTAACAAATTTGTTAATAAGCCAAACAAATTCTTACGTGGCAAACAAATTCTTACGTGGCAATTTTAAAATGTGATGTGGCATTGCTGATTGTTTATTAGTATTTTTAGAATTTATTTTATAAAAGAAAAAGTGGCAAATTTGTAAATATCTTGTGGCATATCTGTAAATATATTGAAAAAAGTCCTAGGTGGCATACCTTAATGATCGACATGTGGCCTTAAGGGGTTCTGTTTTAGTATGTTATATAGATTGTTGTGTAATTTGCCCATGCAAAAAACTAGTAAATGTGACCCTTTGCTATTCCTAAAGCAATTATACGAAGGCATGGAAAAGAGACTAAAAAGACAAATCTAACCATAAGCATTCATGCAAAACCTATGTTGAGTTTAATATGAGCTGCATTTCTCAAGGAGAACGATTTCTCTTTCTTCGTCTGTAGTTACGACATGAACCAGAAATAACAGTGACAAGTCCTACATCACAAGGAATGAAAAGGAGTCCTACGATTCTATATCCTACATTAAGGGATAAGAAAAATGACATTCACAGGTTATACCATGCCCGATCAGATACTCGGAGCATCTATCCACGTAAGAGCTCTTTCAGTCACAACAATCAAGGCCGACCTTTCTTGGTACAAGAAGGGCACTTGTACTGTTTCAAATGCTCAGCTTTGGCTGGTGAGATCCTCACACACTTGCCATGGAACCAAGTCTCACAGATGTCACAGCATATCCAAAACTCGTCAGCTCCATAGTTATCGCCACAAGCACCACACACCTCGCCAGGTTCCTCATCCTCTTCTTCGTCCTCCGCCAAGGCTCCCTCATCCTCTTTCTTATGTGTGGCCTTAGAGTTTTTGCCCTGTGATTCACTTTGCTGCTGTTGTTTGGTCATCACATGCAGCGAAAAATAATTGAAAATAAGATACACATCGTATTGAATGGGATAGGTATTCACCAAATTCAGAGAAAACTATGAGGAATGAGAAATGATCAAAAGCTGGAAGACTTTGTTTGCTTACGGCTTTGGAACTTGACTTTGATTTGCTACTCGCATTGTTTGAATTAGAAGATTTCTCCTTCACTTGCTTCTTAGATGTTCCACTCACAACTTCAAACAGAGTAGGGAGTTCGTTTATCAAGTTAAACAGCCGTTTCCTGTATTGTGGCAAATATGCAAGTTTTTAACAATAAATCTTTTTACACAACAGCTCTTCAAGAATAGGTTCACCTCAGAAAACTGTTTTAAACATTTGGGATAATGAGCAAACAATACATTTTAGCATTCAAAATGAACTGCATCAAATAATATACCTACCAACTTTGATTTGTCTAAGGCGCATAAACACACACAATGGATCTTGAGCAAAACCAAAAATGTACTGATTATATTTTCGTTTTACTAACTCGAGATTGATAGCAGAACAGAAGGTAGATAATTGATATTCAACGACCCTTTCAACAGCATCCATCAATTTGACAAAGATATACTCTGATAAGGTGTATTTTCATCAGTTAATGAGTAAAGTTGATGGATACATGATTTCAGAATACTCAGAAATACGCATGAAGAAGCCTCAACAAAATGAACTCAATATATTAATCCCATAAGACCAAAATCCGCATTTCCAAGAAACAAATTATCTCTAACATTAAACCATATCACTCATGAAAATCTCATTTTTGCTAAGCATTAAAATTCCACACTTCATTAGGTGGACAACATCTTCTAACTGAAGAAGCCGGCGCTTATACTAAATAGCTGTTGACAGGACACTAGACCTTACACACTTTTACAAGAAGAGAATAGCCCTTAGTTTAGGAGATATTACCTGTCATTTCTGTCAAAGCCAAATCTAGCACCAAAATAGTAGGCTACAGATAGAAGCCATGCGTCGCTGTGGACGGCAACAAGAGATAACCAGTCCGACTCCTTCATTCCATCTCTTGCAAAATTAATGCCTAATGCAGGCTCAGGGAGTTCAGGAGGGACTTCCTCTGCAGGCAAATTGACTTCCCAGTTCCCACTTGGGAAGCCATACAAACAAAGATTTTCCTTCTCTGTTGAGAAAATGAAAAAATAAACAAAGTCATGTTTGGAAAGCTTGATATGACAAAATTGAAAACATACAGGAAAAAAATTATATACCCTAACTATTCCTATTACAAATCAGATAATAATAAAAAAAGTTCAAGAAACAAGTATACAAAAATGAGCTTTATCAGAATATAGTGTACTTCAATGTTGCACCTTAACAGAAACACGAAATTGTAAATTAAAACAATACGGGCACAGGAAACGTGTGTGTTCGAGTTTCCGCAAGGAAATAGACACCACAAACTGCCCTTGGGAGTTTCCAGGTATCATAGGTTAGACAATGAGAAATTAATTTTGAATCTAATACAGCCAAAACCAACTAACTATGCACAAAAAAAAATTCCACATGATGATGTGTCAAAGCAGCAACTATCATAAGATTGATACAAGATAAGCCTCTTATACAGCTTGCACGAAAAGCATTCGACGAGAATGCACTATCCAGTCCCAGTTTCAAACACACCTTTTAAAGTAGAAACGAAAATCCAATTCTCTAATCTACTACAGAAACTTAATCAACAGCATAAGAGTGGTGATCTGATAAACACGGTTAAAATTGAAGCCGAAAGACCGTAGATATTTCTCGATATTTCCATTTTAATACATATTCCGACTTGCGAAGATAATAATTGGGAAGTTGCAAAGTTAATACAGATGCAACGCAGCCATGAATTATCGACAACTTGCATACACTCAAATTCCACCGCAGATGAACCAATGAATAAGAAGAAAGTAATAAAGCGAGAGAGGACGAAGGAGAAATCTCTACCAGGGTCGCAGTGCTGGAAGAACTCGTCAACATCTGCAATAAGTAGAACAACAAACACAATTCAGAACAACACTCGAAAAAAGCTTGTCATGCGATGAAATACATAAAGTACAGCCAGATTGTAGGATTGGACGAGTAACTTTGAACGCCTAAAGTGAGGAATTTAGAGAGAAAACGAAGAAAAGCGTAGAAGATCCCTAAGATCGAAGACCTAAAAAGGAAGGAAGAATGGAAACCTGTGGTGAGCGCCTTAATCAAGCCAGATCTTCGAGCCTTGAAATCCTTGAAGACTTCCTCAACAGTTCTAGGATTATATTGAGCTCCACCTTCCATGGATCCAACAATCGCGAAGGTGTACCGAAACGGCAAGAAGCAGGAGCACTAGCAGTCTGTGTGTGAGAGAGAGTAGCTTATATGGGCGAACTTGTTTGGACGTTTTCATAGACTTTTTTAAAAACCAAATTGGAGAGTCGAGTGACAAATCCGGAGGCCCATTTAAGCTAAACCGGAACTACGGTCCGATTTCGGTTCACATAAGGTCCGGTCCACAGTCCAAAGTCGTTACGGTTTAGAACCGATCCATTATAACATATATGTACATGAAACCAAATCAAACCCAAACTAAACTATACACATTTAATATGCATAAGTAATATATAACTCATTCAACCAAATCAACATTAAATTTAAAATTTATTGAACCAAACAAATCAAATCCTCAATAAAATATGATTAAATGGGTTGAATCAAACCGAACATAACTAATATGGTATTTACGGTCCAAACCGTGTTGATCGGATCATTACTTTCCGGTCCAAGGTTTTGAAAGTATAGGGTCCACTGGTACAAACGGAACATAATAAACAATTCGGACCGTATATGCATTCTTATCCAATAGGATCAATACCCCAAACGACTTTAATGTGTGCTTGGCTTCTTCAATTTTTTTAAAAAAAACAATAAAATAATAAATATTACAACTTTTTTAATATATTGTGTATTGCTTTTCATCAAATATTTTCGCAAATATTGTAGGTTTTATTTTCATATAAAATTAGTAAAATATTATAAAATATTTTTACCATCAGGTAAACTTAGATGTGTAAATACTGGTTTTCATCCTTTAATTAGAGTGATGTTATTTATGTGAGCAAAGATTCACAATCCACACAAGGCAAGCGAGTGTGGGACGAAGTTGCATTGAGGGTGCACACTGGAGGCGCATTGTGCTTTCGACTTGGTTGAACCCATCAAATGCGAGGCACAATATATATGCCGCCGCCACATACAACCCATGTTTCGTAAAAAATGAGCATAGCGAAGAGACCGAAACCAAAGAAAACAAACGAATCTACGACCAATGGATTGAGACTCGAATGATGTAGATCCACAACAATCAAATGCAAACCGAAAGCAAAAACGTCGATTGGCTTCATGGGAGGTGTGTTTAAGGGGTTTATTTTCGTGTGTTAGATTTATGATTTTTTTCAAAAATTTTTTAAATTGGATTTTTTTTTCCCCAAATTAGGTGTAGATAAAATGAACTGATTTGTTTAGAATGAATTGGAATCAAAGAGCTTTAGTTTATTTTTGAGCTTTTACATTTTTTATACGTGTTTTTTAGCTTCCACTGAAGTGATTTGGAGAACAAGCAGTCCCTAGGACACATTGTTGGTGTGCCGCAGAGCGTGTGACACTACACCACCCGATTATTTTATTTTTTATTTAGAATAAATTGGAATCGAAGAGTTTTAGTTTATTTTTGAGCTTTTACATTTTTTTATACGTGCTTTTTAGCGTGTGACACTACACCACCCGATTGTTTTATTTTTTATTGTTATTTTTATTTTGATACGCTTATGTGGTTGCGAGATGGCCCGACGTCTTTAATTCATGTGGTTGCGAGGAGTAGACACCTCCTCCGCTTCTCATACAGGTAGCTACTCCCATTCAGATATATGCTTTTCCATCATCGATATCACGCACGGAGGGGTACAATACAAAGTCGGAGGATGTGGCTAGATGACTTTAGAGATATTGATGTTGTGATGGAGTAGGCACTTGTTAAAGTTGTCGAGGAGACTCATCACGAGCATGCTACTAACGAGTCTCATCACGAGGAGACAATTATTTCCGAGGTAGTTCATCCAGAGTTAGGTATTCTTGAGCCTCATCATATCCTTCGTAACCCTTATATATATATATATATATATATATATATATATATATATATATATATATATATATATATATATATATATATATATATATAGATATTGACTCTCATGTAAACAGCCCTTATAGTGTTCAATGAGAACGAATTATATTCGTTGGATCATTATAATGGATGGCTGAGATTAAGCAATAGTTTAATAAATAAAAAATTATAAAAAAAATTTTAATCTTAATTTTGGAAGTGATAGCGCGTGTCAAACAATCCTCTCCATAATTATCCTCAATTTTAAAATTTCCCTTAAATAAAACAATTAAATCTTTTTACGGTTATTTTTGTATCCCGCTTCTTCCTCCAAAGCAGAATCCTCTGTTTTCGAACTGAAGGAGACCATTGGTGCCGCTATCTTCTTCCATTATTCGCCGCCGTCTGTGGAGCAGGAGTTTTTTCCCCCATCCATGCTACACTAGGTATTGTGTTCGTCTTTCCCCGCCGTCGCTCGAGGTAATGTCCATTGTTGATGAACTTTCTGTTTCGTTTCTACAAATTAGGGTTTTTTTGCGGTTAAAAGTAACAAAATCCCTAATTTTGTTGTATTTATCTTCATCCTCTACTTCTTCTTCCGGTCTTCAGCGCCATTGGAGTCGCCGGTGTTGTGTTCGTACTCGATTCCGCATTCGGTTCTGGGAGCGTCGGTATTCGGAGTTCTGCATCTTATATCCTGTTCATTGTCCGTATTCGGTTTTAGAAGCGCCGGTATTCGGCGTTCTGCATCTTAATATCCTGTTCATTGTCGATTGCTACACAGATTAGGGTATTCTTCGACTAGCCGGAACCCATCCGTCACACGAGGTATTGTTATCGTTGTATTCCGCTTGCCTTTCCATATATGAGTGGTGTTAATGAGTAATGATTTTTATATTCGTTAGTCCATTGTTGTTGAATGTTGTCAACCGAATGTCTATTGATTTTTGTTGATGAGCTTGAAGTATTATTATCGAATTTGGGTTGATAAGCCATTGTTGTTGAATGTTGTTCATGCCTTGTCGAATGCGAGTTATGCTTGAGCCATTATTCACTTGCTTGTTCATATGTGATTGGTGTTAATGGCTATAGGTTTTTATATTCGGTAGTCCATTGTTGATGAATGTTGCCAACTGAATGGCTATTGATTTATGTTGATGAATTTGGGTTGATAGTCCAATTTTGTTGAATGTTCTCCCATGCCTTGTCGAATACGAGTTATGTTTCAGTCATTATACACTTGCCTCCTCATATACGATTGGTGTTGATGGTCATTATTTTTTATATTTGATACGAAACTTGATAAAATTGCTAAAAGATGAATTATATTCGTTATTGTTTGATTGTTCTCCATGCCTTGTCGAATGAGACATTAACTATGCTTATGAAATATTCATGAATAAGATGAATTATATTCGTTATTGTTTGATTGTTGTGTTCAGAAAACAAGACGGTGTCAAACAAGAAACAACGGATTAGAAGTGGGAAAAGGAAGGCCGTTTCAATTCAAGAATCTTTTAACGAGTCAGATATTTATATACTTTGCTTCATTGGTCTGAGAACACAATGATGCCAAAAATATTGTGTATGGTTGCTAGAGGAGCGTTGGAGATTAACAACACTAAGGATGATGATGAATAGACCATCCAAGTAGTTATCTTGATATGTTGCTTCGGACAACTGTTTTGCTACACTTTGTCAAAACTATATTCTACCGTTTATTTCTCTATTTGGATATTTTGAACACTTATGTAGGGATTATTGTGTTTGACACTACTGTCTTTATTAATGTCAAAACACTATTTTACATTATCAAAACTCTTTTTTTATATGTTGTTTTGGACAATTCTTTTGCTACATTGAGTAAAACACAACAGCCATTGGAAGAAGATCTTTATTTTGTATGCTAACACCGTATACCCTGCATAATATGATGGATTAGTATGTGTACTAATCACCGAATAGGAACGATATAATTTCATAATATACATGATATAGTTAATGGATGTTTCTTGTATTAGATGTTGTATGTTAAGGAGCACAACCTTTTCACTTTTTACCGTATATGATGCTATATTTTATAGAATATACAAGGTATATTTACCGGATATAGAATATATTAGTGTGTTATATGTTAATGAGCGTTGTACACTTGGGTAATTAAGTTTACGCTTTCTTATTTGGTGTTTCAACGCTATAAAATGTAATCGTATTTCAAACAATATATCCCGAAATAATATTTTTATATTAACGTATATAGTTGAAGAAAATTGTACATTACTGGAACTAATATTTCAAATAATATTTTTATATTATCATTATCTTGATATTCTTTATTACCCTTATTAATTAATTGGAAGATTTTGTAAATTGTAACTGCCTAAAATAGTGGAAGAAGATTTTATTTATAATTATTAAAAGATATCGAAATTGCCTTAATTTGGAGAGTGTATTACACATTCCAATCAAGAGAGTGGTTTGTATTTTTTATAGAATATTTAGGTAAAATTTCAGCCTTTGGATTAATCAGATCAAGGGCTACTATTCGTTTTCATTGAACACTATAAGAGTTGTTTACATGGGAGCCAAACTTTATATATATATATATATATATAGGGTGTGGTTCCCATGAGAACACCTCTAACGTGTATACATGAGAACAATATTAGACCGTCGGATGATGAGTATTAAGGGTCGAGATTTAGTGTAGATATCATAATTAATAATAATTAGGAATAACCACAATAACTACGAATAATACATTAAACGATATGACACATTCGTAACAAAACTAATAATAATTACGAATTTGTTCTCATGTATACACGTTAGGGGTGTTCTCATATGATCTACACTCTCTCTCTCTCTATATATATATATATAGCAGATGGCGCGTACTAGAGCTACGAGGAAGGGGTCGACCACCACTTTCACCTACCATCCGTGGACGAGGACGTGTAGGAAGACTTCCACTAGCTAGAGGTTGGGGCCAAGCCCCAATTGCTGATCCGCCTATCATTGAGGCGTTTATTGAGGAGGTTATTGAGAGCGTTGTTCCTGAGGCTGGGAACGGGACCGCTGCTAGGTTTGTAGCACAGAGAGCGCCATCGATAGAGTCTGGTCAAGTGTCCATAGGAGCTTCTGCATATCGCGACTATGTGCAGAGAGTTGAGGAGGCTATCAGGACTAAAGGACCAACACTAGTGCCGCCAGTTCCCGCGAGGTCAGCTGAGGTTTCGCAGAGAGTTACGCAGGTTGTTGCCCTGCCTGTTAGAGTTGATGAGGTTGTTAGAGCGCCGGTTGAGGCGAAGGAGCAGAAGCACGGCAGTTGGTTGAAGGCTTTTGACCAGCTGAAGGTTCCCACCTTCATGGGAAAGACAATATTAGAGATGGAGCAGTGGCTAGGACAGCTGGATTCTGCTATGGAGGCGATCGGTTGCCCATAGGGACGTCGAGTGAACATAACACAGACGTTGTTGAACACTACAAAAAATAATTCAATTAGCCACGGATGTTGGTGACGGCAAAAAAGCTATTTGCCGTCGCCAACCATCAACGGCGACGGCAGACCATGGCGAAGCCAGAACAGGCGACGCAAATTTTTGCGCCACGGTTAACCGTCGCAAATATTTAGCATCGGCAAAGCCGTCACCGTCCACTGTGTCGCAAACTTTAAATATTGGTGCGAAAATTTAAATTTTGGCTACGGGAGTAGCCGTCGCAAAATTTAAAATTTAGTGGGAAAATTTGTATTTTTTGCAACGGCAGGGAGCCGTCACAAATTGTGTATTCGGTGGGAACTTAGATTTTTGGTGACAACAAGGAGCCTTCGCACATTGTTAAAATGTGTTTAAATATTAGTCTTTAACAATGGTAAGATGTTGTGGCAAACTGTAAATTTGGTGGGAAAATTCTATCACAACCTGTAGAACTATAACAATATCCTGTGTTATTTGAAAACATCTAAATGATTGTATCAAACTACAACAATTTTCATAAACCAAAAGAGTATTTCACATTCAAAATAAAGCAATGTGATCAACACTTAATCCCTTCCGCATGGTTCTAACATAAGCAGTAGATGGAGCCGGAGATATTGATGCCTTTGCAACAATTGCCTGCAAAGATAAAGCACCAGTGTTGTCAAGCATGCCTCTATAGTCAAATGCAACTGCAGATGGGCTTCTACTCATGTATTTCTTTATGAGCACATCAACATTCTCCACTAAATGCTTCATCGTTGTATTCTAAGGTGTGAAAGTGTTGTAGCGAAGAAGAAAACATAATATACAATGCCTAATCTAGAAGGATAAACTTAAGCATACACATATTAAGACACCCAAACTGTGCAAGTCCATTAGCGTCAAAGTAAATCACATGAAAGGGAACATTTTATCAAATACTCTAGGTCCTAAGAAACAAGCTAGAGGGAGAAAAATATTTACCACTTCTTCAATCTCTGGTATTTTTGATCCAGGTGGTGAGGAAGGTGCTTCAAAGATGCTCCTTTCTTGGATAACTGCAGATATACCTGCATCACCTTGAAATCAATTTGAAGGTGATGTAGTGGCAGCGAGTGACCTGTTGATCATTGTGGTTCCCAAGAACAAACCCAAGGCCACCAGTAGCCACGAACAGGGGCGGCCCTTGGGTGGGGCAGGGAGGGGCAGCCACCCCACCCTCCAAAAAAAAAAAAAAAAAAAAAAAAAAAATTTAATTTAAAATGGGTCATGGCTTCTCGTTTATAAAAAATGTTTCTACGATTTATTAATTTTTTAAATATCACTATTCTTGTGTATATTTAAATGTTGTTTTGGATTTTTCGCCGAAGTAAACGAAACTTCAAAAAAATTTCCTGTTTTAGGCTCGGAGTGAAATAATTCATAATTCACCTAAATGCACGAGATTTGTTGTTTGAAGTAGAAGCGTGGTCTTAAACCGCACTATTATTTGTAAAATGCGTTGTCGAGGACAACGTTTTAATATCCGAAATAAAGATAATAAAAACACAAATAGAGGTGCGGTCCTAGACTGCGGCTATAGTGTAACGTTTTTTAAAGAAAAAAAAAACTAAAGAGGCGCGGTTATAGACGCACCTATAGGGCAGCTATTTTTAAAAAAAAAAAATTATAGGCGCGGTCCAAGACTGCGCCTTTAAGTATAATATTTTTTTATTTTTTTAAAAATTTTTGTTTATTATAAGTAGATGACATATTAACTTTGTTTTTATCGCTATTTTATTTTCATAGATATATTTAACGAAAATAAAATTTCGCCCCGCCCTTTGAAAATCCTGCGGCCGCCCCTGGCCACGAACAAGCAAGGAATTGTAGTTTAAAACCCCTATCTGAAACTGAAGACTAATTCAGGTGGACATTAAAAGTTGATGTATAAGTAGCCATTATTAGATTTTGCATTCCATAATACTTGAGCAGTTAAGTGGTGTATGTGTATTTAATAAAAAACTTACAGATAGAGGTAGGTATTAGGTGCTTTTGTACAAGGTGTCAATGGCGGTAGGGGGTGATGTTCTCTAGGCTAATGGTCATAGGCCTTTCTTACACCAAAGCACATGATCTACGCTCTTAAAAATTGCAATATCATTCTTGTTTCAACAAAAAAAAACATTTTGATTACACGTAGTAAGATAATGATTCCAATCAAAATATTAACAAATAAATGGAAGTACGGGGTAATGTTCTCTATTCTAGTATAAGGGTCACAAACCTTTTCTACATCAAAACACATGACCTACACTCTTAAAATTTGCAATATCATTCTTGTAAGGTTACAATTCCAAGCAGATATTTCCGAACTGTGAGTTATCATTTGATAGCATTGCTGTCATGATTTCCCCTAGTGAAATAGAAGTGGCATCACAATTAGGCAGTCCCAAAGTATTCATGAAGAGACGAGTTTATTAAAAGATCATCACAATCCCAATGCATAACTACCATATACTTCGGGATGAAGTGAAAACACTAATTTTCTAAACCTAATAATCATTTCAAAATGTTTAATGAACGTAAACCTTAATGATCATAGAAAAAAATGAAGAGAAGAAAATACTCTTTTGTTGTACCAGTTGAAAAGAACTGCTGGCATGCTTGACAATGAAGCTGACAATATTGGTATCATAATACAGATGAGAAAAAACATATAATGAAAATAAGAAGCATCAGTGCAGTAGAAGATCAATACTTTGATACTCTAATATTATTCATTCCTTTACAACTCAATATCAATTTTGAAACCTAGGACAAAGAAAAAGCATGAGGAATCATGAATGACATACCAACAATCAAAACTACTCAGCGTTGATGATATTAATAGTCATAATAGGAACGATAAATCAGTCAGTTGCACTGCATTAAACAATGAAGAATAACTAAGATTAATTACTCACGGTAAATGAACTCAACAATCTCGAAATAGAACCAAACTCAAAGAAGTAATGAAATAGGACGACGAAGTTGAAAAAAAAAACGAGAAAGCCTCACAAGTCAGAAGACTAAGCACTCCTAACTCACAAAAACAAAAACGAGAATGAACCATCATTCATCACAAGAAAAAATGAAGACAAATAGATAACTCAAACAAGAAAAACCGAAGACAGATAGAAAACTCACACCGAATCTGAAGAGGATTGGCAAAGACCAAGAGATCCCGAGTGGCGACTAGCGAAAAGATCTAGTGACAACGGTGAGCGAAGAGGAAGAGGGCGAAGACAAGATTTAGTGAGTGTAACACACGAAGAGATCCCAAGTGGATACTACGAGTGCGACCGGCGAAGACGAAGAGGAAGACTGAGAAAACAAAGAAATTGAGGGGCGAGGGAATGTAATAAGACAATAGACAACTCCAAAAAAAAATTAGGGTTCTCTTCTCTTCTCTCGTCTTTCTCAAGAACAAAGAAATTGAGGGGCGAGGGAGTGTGGCCGCCGAATGGATCTATTCAATGTATGAAACAGATCCGAAAATCGTTTTAGGGTTTTACTAATGTTCTTATAACCTAGTGATATTAAAATTTTAAATTTTTCGTTAAAATATTTAAACGTGTGGAAGCGGGTCGGATGGGTGGATGGATAATGAATCGAGTGGCGGGTGGATAAAACGTCCACCCGCATCCTATCCGATTCATCACCCGTTTTCATCCGTTATATATCGGGTTTTCACCCTTTTACGATGGATCGGGTGGTTGAGTATCCGTCGGGTTCGGATGAAATTGTCATCCCTAGCAGTCGGTCGTTCGTCCTAAGAATAAGAGGCATCGATGTTCGAAGGAATCAGGGGCTGAAAGAGGCATCGATGCTCATCGAGAATCAGACGGCTTAAATAGCCATCGATGCTCGATGTAGGTTAATGTATTTGTTTGAAGCTTCCTGCGCCGCTCTACTATTTGCAAGGTTGATATATCAGTAATCGATTTGAGGAGACGATAGATAGAATATAGCGGAGGATGAATAATAACTTAGGTTTTAAGTGCGGTTTTGAGAATTAACTTCTGAGAATAACAAGCTACAATATTCGATTTAAGTTTTTACGAGATTTTTTTAGGTTTCAAATAAAACCCCTGAAAGTATACTTAAAATTTTTTTTTGAAAAATAGAAATAATATGTTCTCAGTTTTTCTATTAAAAACACCCAAAACAGTTTACAAAGGTTTTTATTAATCCCTGAGAAATTATCTCCGAGAGAGCCTGTTTCTGTATTAGTGAACCATGGAAGAAACGAAGTCCAAAGTCCCAAATTCTAAGTCACGTCCGTGATACTGAGTCGCTTGTCGTCATCATGCTACTTTGCTTGTTAGGAGAACAGGAGAAAGGGAGTAGGCAAATACGAATTTAGCCCTAAATTCTAAAACATTACTCTCTCATCTTCTCTTACTTTCTTTTATTTTTTTAATTTTAAAATTATTCTACACAAATAAATAGGGTGCGAACGGATCGAACCAAATTATATTTAAAGGGTTATAACGATTTTATCATATTTTACCTAGTGGGAGCTTTGAATTTTAAATATTTCTATGAAAATTTATTTCATTTATATTTTTTTACCGCAATATTTCCATATGGCGCCAAATAATTTGGTTGTTGGCGTTGGCGACATAAATCGTCGCCAATGGTCTCTTCTATTAGCCACGGTAAAGATTAGCCGACGTCAATTACATGATTATCGGCGACGGTTCTATACCACCGACGCCAATAATTAGTATTTTTGCCACGTTGATGTTGTCGTCGCTTTGCCGTCGCCAAATAAAGACCAATGACGACGGAAAAGCCTTTCTGTCGCCAACATGCGTGGCTAATTGAATTATTTTTGTAGTGCGTTGGAGCTCAAGTTTGGTTGAGAGTATCTCCGATACAAAGCATCAAACGTTTCGGTGTCAACGGGAAGATAAGTCCCAAATACGTCGGACCTTTCGAGATTTTTGAGCGAGTTGGAAAGGCAACATACAGACTTGCTTTGCCACCGAGACTTGAGGGTGTTCACCCCGTCTTCCATGTGTCTTACTTACGGGAGTACATAACGGACCCGAGACACATCGTCAGTCACGAGGATCTAGTGATCGAGTCAAACCAAACGTTTGTTGATCACCGGTAGCTGTCTTAGAGCATAGTACAAGACGTTTGCGTTCGAAGGACATACCGATGATGAAGATTCAGTGGTTGATGCGAGGAGCTGATGAGGCGACTTGGGAGACAGAGGATAGTATCCAGATGAACTATCCGGAGTTCTACGCGGATGTAGTTGCACCTTTAGCATAGTGTTTGTTTTAGTTTTTCTTTTGTTGCGTGGCGTACGCTTTTGTGACGTTTTGAGTTACATGCCCCGTGTGGGAATACATGAGTTGTGTTCAACTTTCTGCGTTGTTATGTGATCGTTCGGGTTGTTGCAAGTTTTGGGACGAAACTTCTTTTTAGGGGGATCTGATGTAAGACCCCAGACTTTCGCCTTCGCCGCCCCCGCAGTGAAGTGTGTCGCCCCTGCGGCAGGCCGCACCTGCGGCTGACTACGAATCGTGCCCGATCTTTCTTTTTCGTCCGTTTTATCAACTTTCCATAGATAGAAGATTCGATCTTCAACCTTATGGGCCGGCTTCCTTATCTTGTTCCTTACCCAAACGTCCTTCCTTCTATCTTTCCACCCCTTTCCTACATAATTCCGCCTTCTTCCCGTTTTTCTAGCCGTTTGCATACGTTTCTTCAACCCTTGAGAGTTGTAGCCGTCACCTTGCTTCCTGTGATCTTGCTGAACGTGTAAGTTCATCTCTTCTTATTTCTTCATCACGTTCATGTAGTTGTTTCTTGCCGTTCTCTTCTGTTTCATTTCTTCCCTACGTTCTTATTTTTCTTCTTCTCCAAGGATCAAGATTGAGTCTTGATCCTTGTTGTTGGTTCCATTTGTTGATATGCTGATGTTCATAGGCTCCTTTGGTTGAGTCTTGAAGAGTTGAATCAAAGGATCGAGCTTTGGATCCCTTGTTGTGAAGTTTCTATCGAGAGAAACCTCGACAACGCCTTCTGTCATGCAGCCGCCCCCGCGCTTGCACATCCCCGCCCCAGCGGCAAGCCGCCCCTGCACCTTGCTCTGCCGCCCTTGCGGTTTCTTCTGTAGTAACTCCCGTTCTTGTGAGTTGCTTCCTTCCTTGCCTTCCTCGTTCCTTTCCTTGGTTCTTATGGATGTTCCTTGTTTCTTGAGTATGTTGTAAGACTAAGGTTGAGCCCTTAGTTTGTGGAGATCTCTTAGAGATCATTGAGACTAGAAGTTATAGACTTCTAGCAACCGTTTCGTTCCTGATTCGTGATGTTTGTGTGAACAGACTTAATTTCCTTGCTCCTTTCCTGAGAGAAACTGAGTTTCTCTGAGACGTTGCTGAGCTTTTAGATTACCTTCGAGTGAGGTAAGTCCCTTTGACTTACTTAGCTTCTTTCCGTATATTAATTTGAGTGTTTTGGCTTGTTTGCGTTGTTTATTCTTGTTATAACGGACAACCGGAATAGGATTCACCTTTATAACCTTAACTGACCCAAGTGTATGATAACCGGGCGGTGACCACTTGTCTATTTTTTTATGAGACTAGAATGTGCTCTTGCAACCCAGGCTCATAGGTAACGGAGAGTAATGATCTATTCCTATTGGTAGACGAAAGCGGATGCGAGTTTTGAGAGATTCTCGTGTGACAAAAGAAGTTGAATTAGTAATGAATAACTTAATGAAAGATAATAAACGGCTGAGTGCGAGCATGCTATATGTTTTCATTCTCTTATGTGTGTTTGTGCCTTTACGTTCTTTCTAATATCTAGAATGTTAGCTAACGGTTTATACCGATGTTGTAGATGTTCCACAGGTTCAAGATGTTGTTGATTGATCCGGACGGTGTGGTCAGCCGGGGTTCCCCTACATTATAGGATGAGATCGGGTTTATGTTGTGTTGTTGCTTTCCCTTTTGTTGGAACTCGGCTGCGAGTCTTTTATGTTTTTCTTTTGTTTAAATCTTCGGTTTTATATTGAGTTTTGGTTTTCATTCGTTTGTGCCTTGTTGTAAGATCCGTTTGTCGTTGCTACTCTTAGGGTCGGGACCCATTGTGAGGCCCTAGCCCGTAATGCTTCGAGATCCCAGAACTTGGGGTGTTACATAACTAATTTTCTTGTACAGATTATTGTATCAAGAAAATGAATGTTCAAGCTGAAGAGTAGTAAACGATGAAGATCTAGAGAGAAATCTTGTAATACTATTAATAAAAACAAAAATTACACGGTTCATTATTTCTTCTAAACCCAAACTCATTCATTCAAGAGAGAAATTGATGATACATGATTTACATGAATAGTAAAAGCATGTAACATGTTAGTTTTATCAATTCTTGTAAAATATCTTGTACACGATTAATTACTAATTGATCACGCTGATCAAAGTTGGTAACTCCTTCAACATACACCTTCTTCAATTAGGGATTCTGGGTCAATTAAAAGGCAATAATCAATTAGCAATTTTTTAGATAGGTAAATTAGTCTTAAAGTTTTAAAAGAGGTCATATTTTAACAAAGTTATTGAGGTGCACAATTACTAAACAAAATTAGTGAACTAAGACTACATAACAAATTCACTCAAAATATTATTACATTATTTTTCTTGTACACAAACGATATAATTATTTCTTGTATCTGGAATTCATATACAAGAATTAAATACAAAATTTTGTAACATATTAATGAAAATTGATATATTAAATAAGGGCAAATTAGTCTATTCATCAATAAAAATGCTATATACTTAATTATTTATCATTGGAGGATATCCATTAACTACTTATTATGAGCTTATGTTACACAACAAATTCACCCAAATAAAAAGAATAACCGAAAGACGAAAATATGTGTTAGTCGATCAATCGATGTCATTGTCGATCGGTCTCAAACACTAGACTCGACCAATTAATTAAATACGAAAATAGAAGCAAAGGGAAAGCGTAATGGAAGGGTGGTTGATCGGCTTCTGTATAAAGTCTCATAAAAACAACAATAGTAAGGAAGACAGAAAGATTGTGTATTGATGGATTAATAAAAAAAAGAGAAATGGAGAATAAATCAACAAGAACAAGTAGCTCAACAATTCATAACCTTTGTTAGAGTTCATACGAACATTTGTGTTTGGAGCTTCGAGGAACAAAAATTGTCACCTCCTTTGTTCGATTTCTCCTCCTTCTCTTTTTTTTCTTTTTTCCCAATCTCTTAGTTTTCGAGTATTGACAAGATATAGGTGGTTATTTGATACAAGGAACCTAGAAATAACCTTTGATTTGTGTCAGATTTAAGACATACCAACCTAGAATAACCGAGCATTGATGAGAGTTATAATTCATTTGAAGCTGACACCGGAGTTCTCATTATAAAGATTGGACCAACACAAGCCGAGTAAAATGGTTTATACTTTTTATTCACATTAACTAGTTACCCATATATTATTAAAATACATCTAAAAACAACTTATTTCTAAAGCTAAGTATAAAACTCAAATATCTAATTTGGCCCGGATAAAAAAATCAGATGTCCGAATTTATTATGGTCGAATATGGAACGATTTTTTTTTTATAATATACTAGTATCAGCTATTCAAGAATCCGGATCCGATTTGATCAATCTAGTTGCATAATCATAAAAGTAAAACAAGTTGTATCTAAACCAATGTAGCATTAAATCATGCTAATGTGGTCGAATAAAATAGGAGCTCCGGACTCTATTGCGGAGCCTTAGGCCTTGGAGCTTGTCAGTGCTCTTTATGGCTAACAAGGTTTACTGGGTTGTTTTTATCGAACAAACGAGATGACCTCAACCTAGTGCATAAGCATGTTTTAAGGTGGACACAAATACCGCCAATTCTGGTCTCATCGCGATCCCAGCAAAATTTCATCCAAAAGTAAGAAATCTTGAACCCGTCCCGCAAAAAAACTATCCGGAACGGGATACGGGCTTTAACTTTTTCATCTTGTTAGTCCCTCAATGTCCCGTATATAATAAGGTTTTTAATTTAAAAATAACAAAATATAAATAAAATTCCTAAGTATTAATAATATAGTTATGTAACTATATAGTTATGCTTATATATTTAAAAAAATAAACCATGTTGATCGAACCGTTAAAATTGGACTTTTTATTTGAACGTGTAATACAGTATATTTGGAAACTTTAATATAAAATGAAACATGTTATTATGAATATTTTAAAACTTTAATATTTTAAACTTTAATATAAAATAAAACATAATAAATATTTTAAAACTTTAATGTTTTAAGTACGATATATATATATATATATATATATATATATATATATATATATATATATATATATATATATATATATATATATATATATATATATATATGGATAAAAAAATAAAATTTAAACACAATAAACAAATAAATAGACAAACGGGATTGGGCCCATCCCGTCTCAATCAGGACAGAACCTGGTGGAAAAAAGCTAAGGCCGTCCCATGTAAAATAGCCGACGGAATTGGAATGACCTCAATCCCATCACATCCCGTCGCCCACCCCTAGCATGTATTATGTAGCAAGAACCAACAACTTGAATCCAATAGTGAAAAAACACACAAAGCAACTGTATTTGCTTAGTGTTCATTGCAACTCGGGCTATATATGCCCATACATTCCCAAATCGAAAGATTGGAATATACCAAAGTTGGACGCTTGATTTCCACTTTTCACACCTCAAATCGATTGTTACCACTGTCTTACTGAACCCACCTAAGACATTAGCATTTATAATCCTGATAGTCTATATAATCCTATGATAACATTGTTCCAAAATAAGCGATTCATTCTCAAAATATAACTCGGTGACAGACACAATGCTGGAGGGATGGCGGAATAGGGTTTGGAGATTTTACTTGGAGAAATCATGCGGAACAACTGCGCTCGCACAAAAGCAGTATCAGACTATCAGCAATGGATCTTTCATCCTTTGAATTGCCATTCTCTTCGGCATAGTGGACAATGAGCTTGTGGTGTTTGAGAGTTGACCCATTTCAAGATGCAATGGAGATGGAAGGCATGATTGCATTGCCCCCAAACTGCAAGTGGCAGGAAGAATAGGAGAATAGGGTCAACGTTATTTCACTGAAGAAACTGCAATTTGCAGATTATGAACTGAAAGCCTAAATCATAGAGACAAAGGTTTAACAAAGAATGTAAATGAGAACCGTGTCCATAAAACAGCAAAATGATATCCATTGTATGTTCTCGGTTTCGTACAGGATTTGAAAAGATGCATGGCAAGAACTGAGAATGCTATCATCCAAGTCAACAAATGAAACAGCAAGGAATTAAGTGGATTTAGACTTGAAACATAGATTTACAAATGGACTTACTTATCGGACAATCATCCCCGGGAAGTTTACAGTCGGGACAACAGCCATCAAAGACTAGCCTACATATGCCACACATCTCATCTTGTGCATCCCAAGTCCATGAAGCCACTGCATGCCACCTACAATTTCAAAGTAACTTATATAACCATTGTGATCTCTATCCTGTTATTCATGAGACCGTGTTCATTGTCCTCTCTCTACAGACAAATTAAACCACATGAGAAGTACACGGAACAACATAAGAAGAAACAGATACGTACTCTATTAATTAACCAGTCGATTAGCAGATCAAGAAGTTCACAAGTTAAGGAGAACCACAAGCACCTTACTAAAATCGCCAACAAATCCATTTCTAACTAGTTCAAGAATAAATCATGCACACATAAGCCATTTAAGCTGCACAAAAAGAAGTGAGTGCTTCATTTTTCAATAACTACTATTGCATGCATAAGCCATTTAAGCTGCACAAAAAATCCAAACACAAAGCAGTTTGAAATGAGAAAAATAGCACTCATGTCCCGTCGTACAACATCCACCAGCTGGTGTGAAATCTATTACAAAATAGGATTTAGCCAGAAGTGTTTCACCACAATTAACATCATAAAACTATTTTTAAATCTCGGTTTAGATTATTTTTTAATATTTTTACTTTACACGATCAACTGACGGTAAGACTAAGATTTGCATATATCTAATGCTGGAAGTTTAACGGATAGTAAAACATAATTTATAATATTTCACGATTTTTTTAATGTAACTAATTTAAATTACTGAATTTGAAATAAATACGTAATTAAAAAATATATAACATGGTCAAAAAGTTATCATATTATTATTTTATTGTTAAATTTTAAATAAAACTGCACAAGGTACCAATATTAACTAGTATGATAAAAAAAGCCTAGGTATCATTTTTAGTTTGAACATTTTAGAATGCTTCACTCTATTTATTTTTTTTACAGTTTTGCTTTAGCAGAAGATTCTGCCAAAAAACAAACAAACAAACAAAAAAGAGGAATCAGGTTCCGTGGTTTAAAATCTGATAAGATGTGAGATGATAATAAAGAGAAGATGAAAGGTAGAATATCTACTAGAACCCAAAGGATACGTAAAATCTTGACCTTCATTTCTTTCACCTGCAGGACCAACATAAGCAATTGTATTAAGAAGCATTGGAAATGGACTTATAAGAGCAGAAAATGAGTGAAATAAGAGCATTGAATAAACAATCCATACTTGAGCCAAAGAGATGGAAGAAAGTGAGAACTGACTTGGCATGATTCATAGCTAGGAGAAGAGTTTTTATCTGATTATAAGGAGAGCCCCTTAGGTCAAACTATAATAACAGGCCAATAAGGCTCCAAATGTTCAACCCCCCCAATTCAGCATATTTCCACTGTATATTCTAACCCACAGCCCCTACACAGTCGGATAGCCATTCTACCTTGAAAACCTCCACAAATCTTACAAAGGTTTTACCATTATTCATCAATGAGAGTCATATGCCAATAATGCAATTAAATCCTGTATGACCCATTGGCCCAAAAAAATAGTCCAGAAATCTAATCTCTGTCATCATAATAAAACATTTTCTTCCTCTAATCATGCCATCAATCTTCATGAGCTACCTATGATGTTTATTAAAAAAAAAGATGAAAATCCACTTATAATGTTCCCGTAAAACAGATTCCTGAAGAGGAAATTAGGGTTTGTCAAAACTACGAGATATGAGAAGTATTGCAGCAAAATCACCGATACCCAGGCGCAGGTTAAGATACAAGGAATGTGTACAGTAAGAACTCGAAATAGAGAATTAGACATGAAGAGAACCAGGGAATTATCACGGAAGCTGGGAGATATCGAAATAGGGTAACAAGTGGAGAAACTTACCGGTGGTGCTTGACGGTGGGAGGATATCGGCAGAGGCGGTGAGACGACGGGGCTAAGCACGAGCACCAGGAAGGTGGAGCGCGGCGAAGGATTGCTCACCAGACCGTTTCACTTTCACATCAACTGATTTAAATCTCAAGTCACAAAAAACACATAGGGATGTGCATGAGGTCCGGACAGCATATTTTCGGTCCGGTTCGGACCGGTGGACCGTAAATTGATAAAACCTTGGACTATTGACCGGACCGGAATAGGACCGTAACGGTCCGGACCGATCCGATTCCGGGTTGGACCGGTTTGTACATAAATTGCGCAATTATGAATATTACGGACCGGACCGGTTTGCACCTAAATTGTGCAATTTTGGTGAGGTTTTTCGGTCCAAAACCGGATCCGGAATGGACCGAATCGGACCGAACTTGACCGTACCGGACCGGAAATTCGTAGTTTACAGTCCAACCCGGATTACGGTTTTATATGGTCCAAAAACCGGACTGGACCGTAACCCGGATTTTCAAAAAAAACTGGACCGGACCGGACCGTAAATTCAGGTCCTGTCCGATTTTGCACTGCCTTAAAAACACATACATTTTATTTTTTTTCCTACCAAAGACACACAAAAGCAGTGAAGGGATTCTCGCCGTTGATTAGGCTCTATTTAGTTAAATGGTTACGGTTTCTGATTGTTGTTGTTATGGTTACGGTTGTGGTTATATACGAGTGTTTTCGAGTGGTTTATAGGAAAACTATTGGATACGTGTTTAGTTAAATGGTTCGAAACTAGTTTCGATTTGTGGTTTATAGATTAAAGAACAAAATAGTCTTCCATTCTCAACCAACTTTCAACACCAAAAAACTTGAACATGAGCCACATTCCTGGAGCCATTAATGTAGGAAAGAAGAGCATAACTGAGAAGAGAGGAGAGGGATTCAAGTAGAGAGAAGAGCAACAACTTAGAAGAGAGGAGAGGATAGGGATTCAAGTAAAGCCGCCATGGGAGAAGAAGAGAAGAGCCACAGCCGAGTAAATTGTTCTCCAATTTTCACCTAATTCTTCTTCTCCATTAGAACCCGTAATTTTGCTTTCTTCCCTTGCTGGTGCCAATACTGCAGATCTTGAAGTTAGCTGAGAATGAAATGTGAAGAGCAAGAGATAGGACTGGTTCGTTTTGCTCCCTGTTACCCACAAGAACTCGAATCAATTTTGCTCTCTGTTCTTCGATTCTCTTCTTCATCGATTTTAGGGTTAGCAACAACCTGGTTCGTTTGGTTCCTTATCTTCGTCTGGTTCTAAGAATTGTCGAGGATAAAATTTCATTTTACACTATTTTTTCATCTCTTTAATTTATATAAAAAAAAATTAATACATACTTCTTCGTAATTTTATCCACGCTCATATTTATTTTACCAACACTCATTTCATTTATTTTCATACTCATCATTAAAAACAATGTCATCTCCTTAATTCTTCATCTAAATAATTATCTTAATCATCATTTTCATATACGTAATCTTAGTTACCAAATGGGCTCTTAACTTAAGCAGGGATTGTAGTTGAATACGAGAAGACACATCTAACACGGAATACCACATGAGGTGATCATACACATTTCCTTAATTCATAAAGGTTTAAACTAATTTGGTGATATTATATGGTTTATTTAGGATAAATTATTTAAAAAATTGGTACTTTAAGTTTGATTTTTTTTCTTATCTAGAAGTTTTCAATTTTACTCTTGGTATCCGGTTTAATCTATATATACTACTAAATTAGACAACACTAATACTGACGTGGCGCCTTCAGGTTTTTTCTCGAATTAAATCTTTTTTTAAATCAAGAATTAAGCCATAAAACCTTTTTTTACTGAAACAAAATCTAATAAGAAATCTTTTTTCAACTAATCTTCTAAATAATTAATAAGAAATAAGAAAGTTTTTTAAATAATAAATAATCTATATATCTATATTCTATATATTTATACTACTAAACTATACTACAATGATGCTGATGTGGCGCCTCCAAGTTTTTTCTCAGATTAAATCTTTTATTAAATCAAGAATTAAGTCATACGACCTTTTTTTTACTAAAACAAAATATAATAAAAATCTTTTTTGAACTAATCTTCGTCTAAATTTTCAGGTTATTCCCTACGAAAATCCATCAATATTTAAATATGCCCGCACAAGGTGCGGGATATGAACTAGTTCTTTTTAACTATATACTCATTTTAATATATTACATTAAAATTCAATTAAAAAATATAAAAAAATCAAAATCTAAATTTAAAACTAATTATGACCTCATTAAAATTTAAACTAATTAGTTTTATAACAAAAGTATTTTTTTATATGTGTATATTTTTAATTTAAGAAATCTAGAAAATTAAATTTAAAGCTAATTTTTGAATTAAAAATAAAATATATAACTTATTTATTTATTTTTGAATTAAAATAAGGATTTTTTCTCTCTTGGTGTCCTTCAAGTCTAGATTTTTTCCTCTTGGTATCCATAAGTTTTTCAAGTTTACTCTTGCTATCCTCAATGTTTAATTTGTTTTTCCCTTATACTCATTCATAATATATTACATGGGTGTTGTTCAAGTAAGGCACATTATTCCGGTACGGCCGTGCGGCTGACTGTACGGCCGACACGTGTCCCGAAAAAAAAAGTAATAGTTCAAAACTTATTATGAAATAATTCATAACTTATAAAAGGATAGTTCATGAATTATAATAGAATAGTTCATAGTGCAAAATTTATAAAGGAATGAAATTAATAGTTCAAAACTTATTAAGGAATAGTTCATAACTTCTAAAAGGATAGTTCATGAATTATAATAGAATAGTTCATAGTGCAAAATTTATAAAGGAGTGAAAGTAATAGTTCAAAACTTATTATGGGATAGTTCATGAATTATAATAGAATAGTTCATGAATTATAATAGAATAGTTCAAAGTGCAAAATTTATAAAGGATAGTGCATAACTTATAAAATGATAGTTCATGAATTACAATTGAATAGTTCATAACATATAAACGATTAATTTATAAATAATTTGATATAATATATTAAAAAGTAATAGTTCATGAATTATATGGGAATAGTTCAAAGTTTATAGGAGAATAGTGCATAAATTATAACATGGTAGTTCAAACAAATTTTCTTTCGTTTCTGGAAAGAAAAAAAATCGTTTAAAAAAAAAATTCGGGACACGTGTCCGCCGCACAGTCGTACCGCATTAATTGAACTGTACCTGAGCAATGTACTTTAAAAATTTATTTGTAAAATATCAAAAAATTATTAAATAAATTTAAAACTAATTATGACCTCATTAAATTTTAAACTACTTTTGTTACAAATAAAATATTAGAACCCATTGAAAAACAACAAATCAGTGAACTACAACCATATCAACATAGTCACATTTTATCTTCCTCATAATCACTTGATCTGTCATCGCTATCTATCTTCTTGGGAGCGGACGTAGATATAATTTTGATAACCACTTACAATGATTTAGTCAATCCAAAAACAATAACATAATATTACGTACAAATAAAAGAATGAAGCATTACTCATATACACTACGATGAGATGACAAAAAAAAATAAGAACACAAATTTAGAGTACATTAAACCAAAAAATTATTTCTTAGTAGACACCTTCTTCCCGGAGTTGTCATTAGAGTCTGAATGTTCCACTGACTACACCGTCTTTGTTGGCTTAATAGAACTGTTGTTTCAGTACCTGCTGCCACCTTAAGTTTCACTAGCGATTGTAATATAATATCCACGCAAATGCTCTTACAACAAATAAATATGGTATTAGAAAAACCTCATTTGCATAAGAGTGATTACTCACAAAGGGAAGTTCTTTTGTCTACATATTTAAACTATGTCAAGTGAAATCATTTTCTCTTCATTAAATTTTGATAATATTTTATTTTTCATATTAGAATTTGACCCTCTAAATCTTGGTTGTTCATCTTATGGGTGTGGGAATGATTGCGCCTTCTCCGGGATCAAGTTCGACAAGGATCTAAGAGGGGTATCATCTACACACAACGGTGCTCTCTTCCTCATGTTTGTTGGCATGGTTAAAATGCCAATGACCATTGCAAAAATTCTTGTTTTTTACAAGCAAAGGAGGAAATTGGATCGATCAACTTGTTTGATGCAGGTAGAGTCATGAGGGAGAGAATTTATCAATCATTATATTTCTATGTAAATTGTACCTGTTTGTTTATGTTGAAGGTATAGGAATGCCCAATTTGACCTCTGAATCAAGAATCAGGTTGACCTTCAAGGACATTTATCTTTTCTAAAAGGAACAAGTTTTTTCTAGTCACATCTTCTAGTTTATTCTCTTGACAATGTCAAATTAGACTTCTCATAACTTAGTTTAGACTTCTCATATATTAAATTAGAACTAAATTTACTCAAATGAAATTTAAAGAAAAGTCTTTTTTCTTTTCAGACTGATAGAGTTAAGGAGTTTGCTTATGAGAGCATTCAGATGACTAGTAATCTGCTCTTTTCTCTAATAGACTTGGCGATGCGGGAGCATTCTAGGACTTCATCTTCTCAAGGAGTAAAGGAAGGAAGCTAGCTCTAAGGTGAAGAAAGAGAGTTCAAATGATCACATGGAATATTAGGAGAAAAAGGAAATGCTTGTATGGAAGAAGAAACCGGATCAAACAAGATAGATCGGTGCATATATCAAGGATTACATGTGCATGAAAATTCATATCCTCATACATGCTCATGTGTGAGGAAAGAAAGGAAAGGGGATTTATGTGGTTGATTTGGCTTTAATTATATCTTATTTTTCAGTCCATAATTAATATCTTTATTCTGGGTTATGTTTTTTAAGTTATTGGACTTTTAAAGTTAGTTTTAAGGCCAAGTTTTTTTTATTAAATTTTGTTTTATTTTAGGCCCAAATAGAGAGAGTTTGAAGATAGTTTTTCTAACTTGTTCAATTCGCCTATTTAGGTTGACTTTCTTAACCTCTTATTTTCAACATTCGATCAATACAATTCCCTTTTTCACGTTTCATGTTATTTGTTCCTTTGGGAGAGAGAAAGAGTGAATCCTCGTTTGACCTTATAACTTGAACTGTTTTGTGTTGTGTCACCACAACGGTCCACAAGTCTCCTTCTTGTGCTTTAAGGACCATCATTTTCTCTCTTATATAAGATTTAAGTGAAAGGGTTCTACGATCATTCTTGATTGTATGTTAGAGTCTTGGTTTCCCTAGTGTACTCCAAGTGATTTCATATTCATCTACCGATCCACCATCATCATCAAGTCAAACCATCATACCTTCATTACACATAATACCGTCGCCCCTACCATACATTTATTCAATTGCTCCAACAAAAATTGATATCGAGTCATCCCTGTTGGTGTTGAAAAATCTAGACTTCCTGAACGGCTTATCCTTGTATCACTTGGAGAGGTCATCTCGAGAGACTACACTGATATTTTAGTTCGCTAAGTTCATTAAGAAGAGTCTTCTTCTCTTTTCATGTTTTAAGACTTCCATCAACGTAATGACACTAGAAGAGAAAAATGCCGGCGAAAAACTCAGCATCTCAATAGTAAGGTTTTCATGCAAACTATTCACCCACTTCTGCAAAATACACATTTCCCAGTCAAATGGCTGAAAAATTAATTAAACAAAACTCCTATGCCCGACACAGGTTTCTCGACATGTACAGCATTCGAAAGGGCCTTGTAATGCAATGGATCCCAAAGTGTGCCTATCGGAACAAGCGTCTCAACTTCTCAACAGACGTTGACGCTCTTTTGTTAGTTGGCTCAAGCACGAGAGCGTATTCGAAATCTGCACCAACAGAGGTTATTCACATACAAGTTAGAATTGCAACCAACTTGTGTCAGTGTGTAGGCAATTACCCTAGGTCACAAATCCTGATTTATTATACTACAGGCAAAGCACCAAGGAAAGTTGACAGGAATATCCAATTCACAAACATACAAAAACTTATCCCAAATCTTGGATATTTTGCATTACAAATCAAATGCAAAGATCTTTATTAGGCATTTTTACCACATGACTGTAACTTGGAAGATTTTATGGTGAAAAACTGTGCTAAGTTTTTGCCAATAGCATACAGCAGTCCGTGTTAATATCATTACCTCTCATAATATTGCTTTAGCAGATTTAAGCCCTAAAACTGGCAGAAAGCAGCATTTTCAAGATGATATGAATTACCAGTCAACCAAATGAGAAAACGATGAAATATATTAAACAATAGTATGAGAACCTATTAACTTCTTTGCATTGACCTCAAAGATCTCTATTTTTTCACATATATGTTTTGCTGGACTAGCAACTTGCAAAATATGATGAGAAATATTCATGAAAAAAGTGAACTTAGAGGAGGCAACTGTTGAAAACAGAGAGACATGTCTGATAGCTAAAAGAGTGCATTCAGTGGAAGAAAACATAGTCCGATGAATTAGCGTAAAAGCATCACACATCATAGAAAGAATCACTTCCACCTATATCACAAGTTCCAAATTATTATCTCCATTCAACCATCTCCTTCTAAGTTCTCTCCCTTCTAAAGCCAAGGGAGTTGATTACTTGAGGCCTAGTCTTCATGTTGAAATCAATTGAAAGCCCCAGATTTACTACGACAAAAAAGACCAATTTTTTTTTTCCCGCCCGTTCGATAGGCCAAAGTCGCTCTACGTCCGAACCGGGTACGATCATGGCCCATTTGGGGAGACCCTCCCAATATCAATTTTCTAAGTAGCTAATATTTCTCATGCTTGATGGGAACAATTCTAAGTATTTCCATGTGCAAAATATTACTAAGCTCGAGACTACACAACCAGCTATGGACATATTTGTTCAAAGCAATACGACGGTTACCAGCAACAGCATATTTCAATTTTATTACCATAATTTCCACACAGTATCTAACAGTCTAAAGTTTAGTGTTTAATAAAAAAAAGACAAATATACCAACCACAAAAAGGGAAGTTTCATACTCTTACATTAAAAAATATTGGGCAATTTTGGTAACTAGGCCTTTTTGAGAAACTAGAGTAGTAACTAGGCTTTTTAATGTTTCAATTAAGTAAATATACCCCAACCTTTTGTATTTTTTCTCAAACTCTACACACTATTCTCTCAAGGGTTACATTTACTAAACACAAAAACTAGAAAAACAACATGTATAAAAGTACTGTGTTTATGATAAGAACTTTTTATAAATAATTTAATCAGTACGAAGTCAGATTTAAGTACAGGAAAATCATCTTCACATGGTTTCAAACTTATTGTGTGATACTGATGAAAAAAATTTACTTTTCTGTTTATTGATTATTTTTCTCTAATTTAACTCAAGGACTTGTGTTTACTGATTTAACATAGGCTATTGATTTGCAATAAAAAAAATACTCCATCATACAAAGTAGAATACTCAATAATCACAGCCAGAAAAAATATGAATTGTATTTCTAATTCATTAGAAGCCACATTGCTCATAAGTTTTTAAGTTTTCAGGCCGTTCTGCAGCAGATGTAACAGATAAGTCATTCACTAGGTTGCAGAGAAGTATAGTAGGAAGGCCAATTCATAAAAGAGTTTGATTGGATGCATAACTGATAACACTTTCTTTATAAAGCAAGTGTTATGGCCTGCAATAAACTTCATTAGAAGTGGTGTTTGGATGCTTCCATCATGATGTATATAGTACACACACCACTTGTAAATAATGCGTCACCATTTATACTGCATGATTTATTTTTAAGGATGATATTGCACAATTGTAATATAAAGCATGAAATTTAGCATGACAAATTTAGAGTGATCCCGTCGCAGCAAATTATGCTCTTCTTTGCTCTATCTCTTCCTCCTAAATTGCCTTACCCAGCACGAAACCTACCCTATACGTGCTGAAATTACTCACTATAAAGCAAGAAAGGGAGGACATGTTCTCTCTCACAACAACAGATTCACAATAAACCAAGTAGAAGTCTCCATTTTGTAAAGGACATGCAAGAATCACTGAATTAACTCCAAAGTGACTGAAAACATTACTCATCCAATGGCCACAAAGGAGTAAAATTACCTTCAATTGCGTTATTATAGTAGCCAAGCATCTCTCTTGCTGTTCCCCTACGTAGATATGCCTTCACATTCTGATGGAAGTTAAATTTAAATATGTCAGAACCAGCAAATCAAGACGGACAACAGCTGGAGTAGAAACCCAAGCCAATAACTTGATGGGAAATGGTAGTAAATAACACCAGCATTCATTGAGTGGTGTTACGTGGCACAAAATATTGAAAATCAAATTTTATCCCGTACTTGTAAGGTATTGGATTTTACTAGAAGAACCATACTTCTAACAACATTTTAAGACAGAAAATTGGTAAATTTCACAAAAAGTAGCAATGTAAGTTATTTTGTACAAAACTACACTTCTATCTTCCAATTTACTAAAACTCGTTGTTGGAAAATGTCTCTGAAAATAAGGGTTGTGCTAGTAAACTCCACTAATCCTAGAGTACATGGTTTATATAAACTTTCAACAGTTTTCTCCACTATACATCACTAATCAAAGCTGTTATGTACCAGCAGTTTCCCTTTAAAGAAAAAAATAAGTATTAATTTCAAAAACATTATTTAACCCATTCATATTTATAGTTTAAGCCTATAAGGGGATAACAATTGTGCTTCTGAGGGAGAAGGACTTATTTTAAGGCAGGAACAACCTTATGAATACAGTTTGGGGCTGGGAATTGAAAGGAGAATTAGATTAGAGAATCAATTCTGTTGGGGTGTCATAGGAAAGGAGCTTGAGTTACAGGTTGGTGAGCAACATTAGACTGCTGCTATAAATAAGAGCAGAAAAAGAGAACCATCTATCATCTACTTCCTATCTTGTATCAGGCTTTTGTATTAGGGATGGAAAGGTTGTTGCCTTCTGGTCTACGCAGTAACTCCAGGGGGTACGGTAAACCCTCTGGCTCCTAAAGTAAAAATTCAAATTTACGGAACATTTCTATTGATCTCATGATGCAAGATCTTTTGGCATACTCCTGTTTGTTACATGCAGAAGTTAAATGAGCCAGAAGTTCCTAAGTAAAAAATAATTTATTGTCAGAAGTCATCAAAGAAATAAATTACCTTTTTATCAAAGCTAATTGCTTTAGTGCAATCTGACTCTGCCTGAAGAAAACTGAAGGAAACAAAAATGACGTTGAAATTAAATACAGATAAACTCAAGAATATGCTATTCAAAATTAAACCAAGGTAAACAATACCTCCCTAGCTCCAAATAAGCTGCTGCCCTATTACTGTAGTAAGTTGCATTACTTTCATTCAATTTAATTGCTTCACTGTAAAAGTTGATAGCTTTCTGCCATTGCTTATCTTTAAATGCTTGGTTTCCCTACAATGCACAATTTTCCAATCAACCACTCATTTAAAGGATTTTATAACATGGTCATTTTGTTACAGACATATGTTACATACATAAATAAATACATAAGGAAATATAATTCACAAGATGGCTCACCAGGAAAAGAACACTTAAAAATATATGACCATATACAACAACAAAGCCATGCACAAACTTTGTCATTTTGATTTACAGGTGATCACCCAAAAAAAACTATAATTCAATGATAAGTGATTAAATACTATGCAGAAATGAATGAGAAGTGGCCATCATCCTTGACGAAAAAAAGGAAGAGAAGAGGTAGGGGTTCGTGGACATGCATTACCTTCTCTTTAGCACTTTCTGCAGACATTTCCTTACTGATCAAGTTCCCTGGCAACTTTGATTTGGAAGCTAAATCTCCTTCTTGTTGCAGAGATGCATACATTTTTTGTACTATATCAACCAAAAAGCGATCACTGCCATGCCTAGCAATAAATGAGACAGAAATAGGGCACTTGTCATGATATCCAAGGGGTATTGTGGCCTGCATCAAGTGAAAATAAATAACCAATCAAACCATTTGCAATACTAGAAGAAATTTAATGAAAATTACCAAAATAGGGAAAGCAAGAAAAGGATATGAAAACAAAGTAATTCTTAACCTGACAGCAGCCAGACATGCTAGCAACACTCAAGAGGCTAAACAATCGGACCTGGTAGTCCTCTGACATCTTCCCACCAAGCTTTGGAGGTGGATCAGAGAAAGTGGGGATGACCAGTATTCCGTCTTCCTACATTAAGAAAACAAAAGGAAGATGGAGAAGCCCAACGATATCAACGAAGAGTTCAATAGAGACCCAGGAATGCAAACAAAAAAGAACATGAAGAAAGTGAGATAAACGGGAAAGCTGAAGAAAGTAACTAAAAATCAAAAAATAAACCTAAGCATTAAAATCTATTACAAGATGCAGTAGGGTCTGTATAAGAGCTCAGCGATTAAAACATTAAAGAGAGGAATTTTTTTATTCATTTTTCAGGAGCATAAGCAGCATCCAGATTTTGTAGACCTGTGATTTCAGGCTCGATACTGGTAATTCTATAGTTCTCACCCAAAAAAAAACATTCACATTTCACGGTATGAACACTGCATGGACATACAAATCATCACATTCATGCAGCATACAAATGGAGTTATTTTGGTGAAATACTGTGCCGAGAACATACTAAATTCAATACCAGGCTTAAAAGGAAGCTTATTTAATCTACCAAACTTAATTAGAGCACTGAAGGAAATAAACGTTCAATATATTGTTAGAGTGCTAACAGAATAGAAAGTATGTTTGTATAGAGCAAGCAAATATACCTTTAGCAACATGTTAAGGGTTGAACGAACTTCATTTCGAACTGTTTGGAGCTTCTCGATCTCCATGTTATCTATCTCTTGTGCTTCATAAATCTGAGATTTTATGAAAAGATCCAGTCCGGGCTTCGCAGAGTTCATCCATTCTTCATGATTTTGCTTAAACTCATACCTGTACAGTTTCAATGACTTCTGAGGCAACTTTCAACTGATATAATATGTATGAATATCCAAAAAATTGGGGAAGCTAGGAAAAAATGATCAAAGTTGAATCTGGAATCCAGCATCAAATTTGAAAACAGAAAAGATATTTTGAACGATATAGGGTGTTGAGAACTTGAGATGTGTGGAAATGTCCCACATCGAATATATGATAGTACGTGAACCTAACATATAAGTCCTAGGCTACTCCTCCTATGCAATTGGTTTTAGGATGGAACCTGAAGGCTTGCGGGTAGGTTCACTTGGCCTGCATCCCCTCCACGTCTTAGCTTGACAATATAATACTATGTGAACCTAACATATAACCCCGATCACTTGTGATTTGCATCCCCTCCAAGTCTCTCCACGTCTTAGACAATGCTAGATTTTATTCGGTTGCCTCAGTTTCCTATCATAAAAATGTTAAGAGGTCTAGAACTGTGTTTTTATAAAGAATATAGAGATACGGGTAAAGCCTTAAAGATTTCAATAGATGTGACTTGTCTATGTTGTGATTCAGAAGATGGATAAAAACTTTCTATTATGATGAATGTTAAAAATAATTCTCTACAATACTTTCAGAGTCAATTTTCCCTACAATTATTTTGCATGAAAATCTCCTTGCCTCACTCCCTGAGGGTATCATTATGGTTATCATGTTATGTCCAAAACGATTTAGTTAGTTGCAGGTTAACTTTATACTGTTTATCTTAGTTCCACTTTCCATTTATGGGACCCCAAAATTTGGTCACATCTAAGTATAATTGCCAAAAAGAATCCTCAAAATTGAACTCAACACAGCCATCCGGATGCAAAGAGATCTGGAAATTTCTATTCAAGCTCTAAAAAGGACAACATTTTTCAGAATGGAAAAATACTTTGGGATTTATCTAACATTGAAATAATTGACAACAAGCATTAATAACATATTTTTTAATTTATTTGTAGATGCCATAACTATCATTCTTCTTAATGTCGTTCCATTTCACTAATTAAATTCATGGCTTGTCTAACAGTGAAGCCTTGCATCAGTTAATCAAGTAAGCTTTCAGAAGTTGGATGCTCTAATATTAAGTATTTAGGTCAGAAACCCTAATTAAAATCTTACAGTGGCAAGTATGTGAAGATAGTACAACTGTGTCGTAGATACTTCAGACTTTTGTTCTGGTATATAATAGTAAAATGAAAGCATATCAAAGTAATAGATGACCTTTGCACAAAAGTAAGAATTATACTTTTCATTTGCCAAAATATCAAATGGCTAAGAATCTCACCTCAGAAGAACAAGCATTGCTTTAGTCAATGATCGTAAACTAGAAGTCTTCACCCCACCATTCCTGTCAAAGCTAGAGAATGCCCTCAGGCTTGGGACTCTTGCACCAATATAGTCCCCAAGATCCTCATGCTTCAAGATTTGCCCTGAAATTTTTGGTAACCAGATTTGTAGGAAGACTTGCACAATAACAAAGTGTCATCATATATGTAAAAAATAGTAGGGTTTCTACTGCAGTTAATCCAACAAAACTCAAACTTTTTTAGTATAAGCAAAACTTGGTAGAGTTGTTTACTCTCTATAGGAAATTTATCCTTGCAATTATAATGCAAATGAGATGATCAAATAACAAAGAGCATACTTCCAAAAAGCTTCTCAACTGATTTGATCACCGGCTGCATAACCTGATCAGCTGGGATCCCATTTAGCTTAAAACAGTCATCTGCAATCAAGAATTGTCTAGGGTTTCGAGAAGCTGCAAACTGAAGTTGAAGGAGAACGTGAACAGCGCGACGTAGTACGCTAGGATCCTTTGCAAAACAACCTAAAACATAAAATAGAAGTTAAAAGTGAAATAATTAGCATTTTAGCCTCTTTGCTCTTAACTCAAAGCATGAACACATAAAAATAACTTAATATCATGGTAATAGGTAAAAAACATAATTATACCAACACATACCAACAGCATCAAGACTCTCTGAGACAGGAATATACCCTGAGGTTGAAACAGAACCATGGGAAGTTCTAAATCCAATAATGCCACAAAATCCAGCCGGCAGCCTCACACCCCCAATGGTATCAACACCTGGCATGTAAAAACGAACATCAATTCCATAATGTACATATCATATTCTAAATAATGCAGATTCAATGTCTATTGCTGGAAACAGACATGAAACAAAAAAAAAATCAGAATATAGAAGGCGCGGTCAAATAAATAGAGACCACATAAGGTATATAAACACTTGCAGAGGAAACTGCAATTCATAACTCGAAATTATTTCTCTCTACACTCTACTGGTTCAATTTCAGCCTAATTAATTGATAGAAAAAGATTTTTTTCCAATTTCGTCATTGATTTTGTCGTTAGGAAGTTCACTTACATGCCCTACTTCAAGTTCAAGATACTGAAAGTTGAAAAGTAGACAAAGCAGTGTCGAGCATTCAATGAGTTTGACCTTAAAATGGTCATTTCATAATCTTGGACTGAATTATATGTCTTTATTTGATCAACTGAGCTACATATCTACATTAATTTTAATTTACTCTTCTTATAATATTGTCTTTCCATCTGCTTCATAATTGTAGCACAATTTAAAGCCATTCCTGATCCCACACTTTTTTTTTTTTCCAAAATCGGTTCCACCACTTCTGTATCATCAAACTATCCACATAATATAAAAGCTCTATCATAGTCATGTGCAATTGCTATTGATATGTCAATGAAATCCCCTCATCATATAAAGATGTAAAACAACACTCCATATTTGAAAAGCTTTTCCATGGATTAAATGAAGAAAATGCTTGTTATATCAAAAGAGAAGGATACTTGCCCAAAGAGAAATCAACAAGACCACCAGCAACTGCAACGGCAGCTCCACTTGAGGACCCTCCAGGCACTCTAGCAGGAGCAGCAGGATTTGTAGGTGTGCCATAATGTTTATTTTCTCCAGTAATGCTGGAACCACTTGAAATTTCAAAACCATGGACATAATAACATGAAAAATACTAATTGCAGTTGCCTAAGCACAAGAAGTTAATATGGAGTACGATATACTATCATTTGTCACTATGTACACATTAGCACAAACATAATAGAAATGGAGAAGACCTATAATCATGCTTTAAATCCAAATGAGCAAAACCCATAATCCACTTATCTGTTTTATTAGCTTACGATTAGAAAAAGCAGATAAAGATGAGTGTGAACCTGAAAGCCATTTCATCAACAACAGTTTTGCCAACACAAGTTGCACCGCCTTCTACTAGAGCTGATACAGCAGAAGCTGTTCCAGAAGCAGCCTCGTGGGTCCTTACCCAATCAGGATAGCCAAACCCGGTCACATAGCCATCAATGTGAAATCTGGACAAGAACAAAATAAAAGGCGTTGCATTACAAAGGCTACGATGGAAGTAGTTTTCCAGACATGATACAAAAACCAACAAACATAGGAAATCACAATCCAACAAATAAGCCAAAAACTTGAATTGTCACTCAGGTAGACATGAAATGGGAGTACGAAGATAATAAAGAATCCATGATCGTACAAAGGAAGCCTTCAAATATTGCCAGACCACGTTGATTTAATAAGAAGTATAGGAATTAGGAAATATAAAGTATCCAAGCTGAAAGACAGTTTTCCAACGAAAGATTTAATTATGCACTATTACTTTTCATTAAGATTATTCATTCAACAAAATTTACACTGCTAGAAATCCAGAAAGGAGAATATAAATAGAGTGAAAGGTAGGCTTGACCGTCCAAGGATTACAAATACTGGCAACAATAGATACTTGCACTTTAAATTCACACATTTGCTCCCTGAACAATTGAAACCATAGATGACGATAATAAAAACAAGAGAAAATCATAAAGATTTATCTTAACACTGTCAAGAGTGATTAGGAGTACTATGTTACTAACTCGAACCCTAGGATGTAATTAGAACCCCAACGCAAGGTATTCAAATAGAGAACCAAATATTGTAGAAATATATCCATAGAAAACTCCAGGATGGATTATTCGACTAAACAAAAATGCAAAAACGAAGAGAGAGACGCAAGATTATGATTGAAGTTTGAAGTTAGACGAAGAAGGTTACAAGTCGGAAACAGCAAAGGCGAGACCGGTGAGAGGATGAGGAGCTTTAGGAGGAGAAGGCTGAGGAGGAGGAAGCAACTGAAGCCTCAAAACGAAAGCACCGAAGTCCTCTCTAACTGCCTTCTTGAGATTTTTGGTAACGAGGATAATAGCAGCCAATCCCAATCCCAGCAGAGCCCATAGATTAGCTGATGAAGACGCCATGGATGATGCTTGGTGGCGAGCAAGAGCGAGAGTAGAAGCAGAGGGTGAGAGAAAGATGGGATTCGTAAGCAAGGGAAGGTCGGTGTTCAGGTTCAGGTTGAGGATAGTATGGCCCAATTGGGTTTTGGGTTATTTTCTTCTTTTGGTATATAAAAGAAAAGAGTAAATTATAGTATTTCAGCCTAGATCATTCTCAGAAATGATTCTACCATAAATGCGATCACCATTGAGATCAACATGGCACGTTGGTAGATGTAAAATTTAAAAAATTAAAATTGTTTTTTTGATCATGAGAATTGTTTAGGTTTTTTATTATCTCTTACATCTAAAAAAAAATTTTAACACATGCATTTTTATAGTTTTACTCAAAATCTTATTTATTCTACCAAACACTCATTTCACTTCTTTTCATACGCATCTTTTTAAACAATTTCATCTACTTAATTCTTAATCTAAATAATTCTCGTAATGTTCAACTTTATCGCCAACCTTGGAAAAAATCTTGCAGTTTCTAGATTTCGCCTCGCCCAGTTTTTCGCCTCGATTGACTCGTCTCGTCTCGGGCGAGGTGTTCTTGATCCGACCGAGGTGATTTTCAGTCATGAGTAGTTTCAGGAGATCTGATCGTCAGTTGACCCTGAGGGATAGGCCAAGCACTTCCCAACACTCTTCCCCTTCTTCTTCATCTCAGTCCACATCCCGGTGATCCACGAGCGATTCCAGCGGGATTTTGATAGGATATGTGGGTGCCCCATCATTACCCTACGATTTGTAGATGTGGATGACTTCGAGTGCCTTCACATGGTGGAGGACTTGAAGAAGATGATATATATGGTTGGCCTCGAGGACTTCATGGTCATACGAGCACTGGCTTATTGGAGCCGACTTTGGAGCGCAAAGGAATCAGGTACAGGTTGCTGAACAAGAACTACGTCGTTCCCTTAGATCAATTTGGGGAGATCTTTGGATTCCCGACCCCCACAGTGACAGATTTTACTTCTAGAGTGCAGGCTCAGAGTTTTTGGGGAGAGATAGTCTATGTGACTGATCATCGTGATAGATGGCAGCACGGAGATTCCCGGGAGCGGATTATTTTTCACATTGCTTTCCGCCTAGCTCACAGGATCTTTAGTGAGATGCTTCTGGCACGTACTGAGATGCCCTAGAAGGTCCGACATGGTGAGCTCTTGAGTTTGTTTTGCATGGTTACAAGGGGAGTTCCAGATTTTGTTATCATGCTAGCAGAGGATCTTCACAAGATCAAAGGGAAGGCGAAGGGTGATATTTGTTGTGGTGGGTTGGTGACCCACATTGCTACTTCTATGGGTTTGGACTTATCTAGTTGTACATTGGTTGCGGCTCCGAAGCCGTTGGGTTTGCAGGAGATAATTGCGCGGTGTATACTCGTTCCCCGTGGTCTTGGCACACACTATGTTGTCATGCCAAGGGAAACGAAGTTTCCTCAGGGCATTATATGGTCTTCGCAGCTTTCGGTGTATGATCGTCAGTACTAGTTTGTTGCCTACTTCCCGTATGTGCAGGAGGTAGCTGATACAGATGATGATGGAGATGGTTATGCTGTTGCCATGGATACCGGTACTGATACTGGCGGCCCTAGTATTCTCACTGTGGACCTTGATGATGAGGCCACGGAGGACGAGAGAGAGGCGTCTACGCCTCCAACTGACATGTCACCGCCACCTCAGCAGCGATCCCGCCGCCGTAGAGATCCTGAGGCGCATCAGAGGATCGATGATCATACGCAGTAGATGATAGATTCTTACGCCGCCCTGAGAGTTGATGCCACCCGGCGTTTCGAGGCCCAAACCGGATCCATTGAGGGATGGACGCATCAAATGGAGGAGAGCCAATATTTCACACGACGGATGATGGAGGTGTAGTTCCAGCAGGTTATGGGCTATCCATTCGATCCATCCCAGTTCCTCTACATTCCACCACCTCCGCCAGCTGACGAGGATTGAGCGATTCATGGATTTATTTTCTATTTATTATGCTGTTCATCTATGTCCGGTGAGTACTTGTTTCTTATGACTTATACTTGACCCATTGGGACAATGTGTCCCAAGTATGGGGTATTTATATTATTTGACCTACTTGCTATGGTTGTATGACTCTTGTTGGATATTATCGTTTATTTGGCTTCATGTGCTTATGTGCCATTACATGCATTACATACATATTTCTATTTGAGAAAAAACGTCAAAACCAGTTTGAATTTTTTTTTGACTCGACCGAGACATTCTTGACTAAACGAAGTCGTGAAAATGAGATACATCTCGGTTGAACACCTTCGATATTGTCAATTCACCTCGACCGAGATGGGTTTTTAACTGAAAGATTTTCGAAACATTTTGTGCTTCTATTTTGGATATGACCTCGATGAAGATATTTGTTTGCAGATTGGCTTTGAAATCTTTGTATACTCGAAAGGTTTTATGATATGTTTAAGTTGCTAAATGCTTTGTTTGAAATACTAGCATGTTTAATACTTTGTTTTTTTTATCAAAATTATGTTGAATTTGAAGGTTGACACCACATTATGAGTTCTCTCACATTCTTCATGGGATGATTAAAGCATTTCATTTTCTTCTTCTTCTTGATCATGCTTTAGCCCCTCATATACATATTTGCCTCCCTTTACCTATCCGGGAATTTGGATGCAGTTGATGAAAAGCGTGTGAAGTTGAGATCTTGGCTGAAAATATTAGAAAAAAATTAGGTTTGGGGACGTTGATCTTGATGATGAGTAACTCGGCACCATTCACATAGCCGGGTGTTTGTGTCTTGCCAAAGTCGGATTGATCGATAGTCCTAACAAGTCATAGTATGTGCATCAAGGGTTTGAGGCATCTCGATAAATTGATGATTGTTGATCTCCTAGGCTTCAATTATTGTGCACCTCTGTCCATGTTCCCAAAAAGTAAGTAAAAAGTGAAAATAAGCAAAGCTTATTGGTGGAAGATGTTGTGATTCAAAGAAGTGAAGTAAAGATCCTATTCCCGACTTCTAGCACCACATTATCCTATATACATCCCAGCCTGACACGTTTCTTGACCTCTTTTGGAAGCCCTTGAGACCTTGAGTATGTTGATTGACTTGGTTGTTTAAACTGGATTATACATGATTGATTTCGATAAATATGATTTATTATGCATTCTATGATTTTATGTAAAGATGAACAACTTTCTTATAATTTATAAAATGCTTTGATCATGTCTTGATTTTATTTGCTTTGAAGCATTCTCTTAGGACGATCTATGAATTGAGCACACCACCAAAAGGTTTTGAAATGTTTTTTCATTGATCTTCTTGATGACTTATTATCCATTCTATCTTGTATCTAAGATTTGAATCTTGCTTGGGGACAAGCAAGGGACAAGTATGGGGTATTTTGATAGCATGTATTATATATAGTCTATGTTTTGGGATTGATTTAGACGTTTTATCTTCATAAATCTGCATGTATGGATGTATATTCTTGATCATTATGTTGTTTTGTTTACCTTTGCAAGAATCGAGGTCTACACCTACTTTTGTTGTGATTGTAGGGAAAATAACACGTTTTGGAACGATATGTAGCTAAAGGATCTAAGGAGTCATTGAAGCTACATTATGGAGCATTGAGGAGCTACAAGGAAGGCTTAGGAACCATGGAAGTTGGACAGAAGTTTGATTTTGGGCCAAATTAGAGAGATTTACACGTAGCTCAAACACACCTCGGATGGCTATAGTGTCACCTCGGTCGAGATGATCTTTTCACCGGACTGGATCAAGGCGAACGGCCCACAACCCATAAGATCTTTAATTCTTGGCTGAGATCTTTTATTTTGGCAAGTGTTTTTCCTATATAATATGATGGATTTTCTGGATGGAAGTTGAAGGAAGTTAGAGAGTTTGGAAGATCCAAGGAAGGAAGGAAGTTGGCTTGAAGATAAAGTTGAAGGCTTTGAAGAAAGTTGTAAGGTTTTCTTAGATTGTTTGATTGTTGTCTTTTGATTTGTGATTGAGGAACGCAGTTTGCTTGTTTGTTTATTTGATTGAGTTATTGAGACCTTTGTGTTAAGGTTTTCTTGTTTGAATATATATTCCTTTTTATGTATTTGATTATTTTTATCATGATGATTATTGGCTAAGTTCTTGTTGTGATTCTAGGGTGATTGACTGAAGGTTGTAGGAAAGACGATGAAAGAATGAGCGTTTAACCCAGTGGACCCTAAAAGCTCGAGTCTTACCTTAACCGATGAACACCTCGGTCAGTTTGTAGAACATCTCGACCGAGATGGAACATGAACTGAGCGAGGCGAGATCTTTCCTCATCCTTATCTGAGTTGAGGTTTCAGTTTGCCAATTCCTATCTTGTAATACCTTTCCTGGCCCATATGCAAGCCTAGGATGAGACATACCCAATGATTCCTTTGTTTGTATATCCAAGATCATGAGTGTAGGTAATAAAGGTTTATCCTTTATTAGGCTTTGAGTGTGCCTTCATCCCATCTTTTAGAGTTAGCCTGAGACTTACCCGTTAAAGGTTAGTTCTATCCCCTTGGGTGGTGTGTTGGTTTGAGATTGTAGTTTCTTTCCTTAGTTCCTTGAGACTTACCCGGTGAGAGGATCTTTGGTTTGGGATAGTGAGTAGTGAGACCTACCCGGTGATCTATTCCCATATTAGAAATACCTTCCCTTTGCAAACCTCAGCTTTGTCCACGTTATCCTTTGAGATCTTGAGTCGGAACCACAACTGGATACTTTGATCTCTAGAATATGCATTTTCTTTATCTGATTATTACATCATCTTTGATATCTTTGCTTTGCTGCTTGTTTTTTTATTGACAACCTGAACTACCGTGCTTTGTTTCACCATAGTCCTTGTGTCGACCCTGAAGTATTTGCCGTTATTACAACTGATCCGTACATTGCGGGTACGCATATTGTTTTAGGCTTATATTTTAGGTTATAAATTTAAAGGTATATCGTTCACCATACACACACGTCTGAGAGCGAACAGGCATCACTATCACTCAAGATTTCTTTCCCTTCTCCATGGGCACCGCATAGATGGTGCTTGGTATTAAGTGGCTGGCTTCTTTGGGCACAGTTGAGACTAACTGGGAAGATTTATTCTTGGTCTTCTACCAACAAGGAAGAAGGTACAAAATTAATGGTGTCAAGGCAAAGAAAGAAGGTTCCTCTTTAGATTCCTTTCACCCCTTTTCCTTTACACCACCCCCAACTCAAATTCAGATGGTGTTGCACCAGTTTCAACCCATTTTCCAACAACCTTACTCCTTACCACCCCACAGATCTCAAACACACTCAATTACCTTACTTTCACATTCTAAACCACCAAATATACATCTTTATCGCTACCCTTATCATCAAAAAAATTAGATTGAGAGGCAAACATCATAACTGCTTGAGGCTGGTTTCATCAGTCTAAGTGTCAGCCCATTCGCAAGTCCGGTCCTTCTCGTTAAAAAGAAGGATGATACTTGGAGAATGTGCGTTGGTTGCCGCCAACTGAACCGGATCACGATATTAGATAAGTACCCTATTCCCGTGGTCGATGAGCTCTTGGATGAACTTAACGGGGCTGCATGCTTCTCCAAAATTGACATTCGATCGGGTTATCACCAAGTTTGGGTACATTCACCAAATATCCCAAAAATGGCTTTCAGAACTCACTTTGGGCACTACGAGTTCTTGGTAATGTCGTTTGGCCTCTCAAACGCCCCCTCCACGTTCCAAGTCATCATGAATGATTTATTCCGGCCTTACCTCCGCCAATTTATTTTCGTATTTTTCGACGATATTTTGGTTTACAGCCAGTCCTTAGAACTCCATGCTCAACACCTCAGTTTAACCCTACAACAATTGGAGCAACGTCAGCTCTTCGCCAAACCAACTAAGTGCCTATTTGGTCAAACAGAGGTAGCCTTTCAAGGACACATTGTGTCTTCGAAGGGTGTCACAGTTGATCAAGACAAGGTGTTTGTTGTCCTCGGTTGGCCAATGCCAACAACAGTGAAGGCGTTGCGTGGATTCTTAGGCTTAACTAGCTATTACTGCAAGTTTGTCAAGGGTTATGGAATGTTGGCCCGACCCTTGACTGACTTGAAAAAGAAAGACGCCTTCCAGTGATCTATTGAAGCTGAGCATGCCTTCGAGCTTCTCAAAACAGCCCTCACATTTGTGTTTGTACTTCGACTGCCCAACTTTGACAAGCCCTTTATAGTAGAATGTGATGCATTAACAAACGGGACGGGAGCCATTCTCTTGCAGTCAGGGCACCCCATAGCATATTTCAGTAAGGGATTTCCCTTCTCCAATAGATTTAAATATGCTTATGATCGGGAATTGCTTGCTTTGGTATTATCACTACAAAAATGGCATCACTACCTAGTTGGGTCCAAGTTTATAGTTCGGACAAATCATCGAAGCCTTCAATATTTACTTGATCAGAGGATTACAACCTGCACACAAAAGAGACTCTTGTTGAAGTTATTACCCTATGACTTCAACATTGAGTACAAACTTGGAAAATAAAATGCAGGAGCTGATGCACTTTCCCGTAAACCGCAACATGTTGAATTTTTTGCTCTAGCTATTCCTGTAGCTGCAGAATTTATAGAGTGGACTAAGGCACTGTTATTTGACTCGGTAACTAGTGTGATTATGGCAGCCAAAGGGACATATCATCTTATCCAGAGTATAAGCAGGTGGATAACAAGTTGTTCTTTAATGGCAGACTTGTGGTTCCAACAATCAACTCCTTACGTCAGAAACTACTAGCTGAAGATCATGACAGTCCAGCAGCCGAGCATGGAGGATTTTTCAAGACACTGAAGCGTCGAACATCAGTTTTTTTATTGGAAGAACATGAAGAAAGATGTCCGCAACTATGTGCACGAGTGTGGTGTGTGTCAACGAGCCAAATATCAGACCTTGATGCCGGCTGGTCTACTACAACCTCTACCGATTCCTGAGCAGATTTGGGAGGACATTTCTATCGATTTCATTAGAGGATTACCGAAGTCAGGTGGTTGGGTTGTCATCCTTGTTGTGGTAGACCGCCTCAGCAAGTATGCCTATTTTATAGGTATGTCTCGTCCGTATTTTGCTAAATCTATTATTGTTGCGTTTTACAAGGACATTGTACGGCTTCATGGTATACCCCGCTCAGTCGTTTCAGACCGAGACCTCTTTTTCTCATCTCTTTTTGTTCCGAGTTGTTCCGTCTTAGCCAAACAAAGCTTCGGATGAGCTCATCGTACCATCCTCAAACTGACGGGCAAAGTGAAGTGGTCAATCGTTGCTTGAAAGCTTATTTGCAGTGCTTCTCAATGGATCAACCTCGATAGTGGGGTCGCTACTTACCATGGGAGGAATTTTCATTTAACACCGGGTTTCACACTTCCACTAGTATGACTCCTTTCAAAATTGTATATGGGAGGGATCCACCTCTGTTTCATCCCTTTGTGTGAGGTGAGACACGTCTTCCCGAGCTAGAGGAACAATTGCAGGGCCGAGACAACATGTTGCGCATTCTCAAAGATAATTTGTTGAAAGCGCAAAATCAGATGAAAAAGTTCGCTGACTCTCATCGACGAGATTTGTCCTTCAATGTTGGCGACCTGGTGTTCCACCGGATTCAACCTTATAGACAGAAATCCCTAGCAAGGCGATCCAACCAAAAGTTGTCTCCTCGGTTCTTTGGACCTTATAGAGTTCTACGACGGGTTGGGCAGGTTGAGTATGAGCTTGAGTTACCTCCTTGCCCAGGATTCACCTAGTGTTTCATATTTCCTTTTTTCGGCCAGCCAAGGGACAAGAGGTGAACGCATCTACCATCCCTCCACCACTCAATGATTCTTTTGTGTTTTTGTCCAGCCAGAGAAAGTTTTGGACCACCAGTGGAAGAAATTTGGAGACTCTCGGACCTTCGAATTTCTTGTTCAATGGCAGGATCGTCCAACAGAAGAAGCTACCTGGGAGGATTATGATTTGTTGCACCAACAGTTTCCTTCCTTTCGACTTGAGGACAAGTCGAGTTTTAAGGAGGGATGCATTGATAGAATCCCACCTCTTCGTACCTATGTGAGAAGGCATAAAAAATCAAGTACCTAAGTCTTATTAAATATTTAAGTCATTTTTATTAATTTGGTTGATGAGTCTGTTGCTATTTTTTAGTCAGTCTAGTTAGTGGATATCAATTGCCTTAATTATAGGATTGATCCTTAAGTTTCTCTTAGTGGGTTATGTAGTGCATAGCGCCTATTTAAACATTTTGTTGAGTTTTTCGGTAGCAGCTTTGTACATTAATACATCAGAAAACGTGAGATTGTTCCTGCACATTACTCTTGTGGGTTTCTTTACAAATAGTGGTTTCCTTGAGTAAGAGCTTACTCAAGTGGTGTTTACTAGAATACAAGGAGACAACATCAACAATGGTATGAGACACACTAGAAAATTCAAAATCATCAATGAGGTGTCTAAATCCTTCTTTGAGGAACCAAAAATTTGGTTTGTCTATAGGATCACCAAATAAACATATGTTTATGTAGGACCAATAACTCAGTTTCTGCTCCACTCTATAACAAAGAGGCTTTGTGAAATCCAAATCCACTCTATAACAAAGTTTGTGATACACCTTTCATCTATCTCAATCAACTTGCCCATTTCGTTGCCCAATAACTCAGTTGTTGCTCCACTTCTATAGCCCACAGGAACATTAGAGAGCTTAATCCTGAGGTGATTATTATTTCATAAACGCAGATTAATCCTGAGGTGAAAAGTATAGCTATGTATTCGAATTGCGTAATTCAGATGACGATTAAAGGTTTTACTAATACGTCTAGAAACCTTGTTATACTTTTGCGTTCAAATAAAAAGGCTTAATTATAACGTTAAAAAAAATAAGGCGTTTTTGTTGAAATTGACCCTTTTCAATATAACACTATCTTTTTTGACCCCAACCTTTTTGAACTTTGTAATTTAAGCCCCAAAAAATGATGTATACAGGAGAAAGTACAATGTTGTAAAAGGGAGAAAGTAGAGTGGGGTAAGTTGAAGTGACTCCTCTCCAAAAAAAATGATGACATTTTCATCAAAAACAGGAACAGTTCTCCCTCCAAAAATGAAACCTCTCTGCAACAAATGACATTTATTCCCATTTTGAATCGTCCTTCCTCCAAAAATGGGACTTCTTCTTTCATAAATAAAAACCCTATTCTTCTTGGTTGATTAAAACTAGCGTATTTGAAGATAAAAGCATTTTCGACCTACGATTGAGTAAAGTTACTGTTTGTCCGGGTTTAACAGAGTAATATTCGTCACTGTCATACCCAAAATAATTTTATCAAATCACACAAACATACTCGAAAACACACATACCCAAACCCCAAACATACCCAAAAACCTGAAATATCAAAAAATATCATACCCATAAATTTGGTAGTATTTTGTTTTGTAGAATATTCATACCCAATGTATACATACTCAATTCATTTTTTTCTCTTCAATTTAAGTCACATTTAATACTAAAATCATACCCAATTTGAATTTGTCGTACCCAAATTTTACACAAATCAATATTGTACACAAACATTGGGTAGTATTTACTATTTTGTTTTGTAAAATATTTATACCCAATGTATATATACATACTCAATCCATTTTTTTTCTCTTCAATTTAATTCACATCTGATACTAAAAGAATACTCAATTTGAATTTGCCGTACCCAAATTTTACACAAATCGATATTATACACAAACATCAATATCAAATGACATTTGGTCATTATAACACAGTTTGGGTACCCATAAAACATACCCAACAATTCTTTTTAAACATACATAACAATAAGAAACATACTACAAAAATAATAACATATACCCAATAAAATAATTATACCCATAAATTGGATAACATTTTACCAAACTTAAATAATCCTGTAAGATTAAATCCACATGCCCAAACGTACCAATAATGCTCTAACAATATACTCAATTCATCAAACACATACACAATACTACTTAACAAAACGAATCAAAATGATACCCAAAATCTAGTAGAAATAGCCTACCCAAAAAATACTGATTTGGTTCCAGGTAGCGACGGAGCAGCAATGACGAACTCCAGACGGCGGTGTTGTCGATAGAGAACAGAAATCGGGGACCGGTAAGAGAGAGGGTTGATGATGGAACGAAAAGCAGACAACGGCGCCGGCGACAGAAACAAGTGGCGTAGCCCCTCCTTGCGACAACCTTGACGGCGAAACTCTAGAACTCTCGTTCGACTCGAGCTGTAGACGAATATATGGCGAAGAAGGTATATATATATATATATAGAGAGAGAGAGAGAGAGAGATTATCGTGTAATCATGAGAACAGATTCGTAATTATTATTAGTTTTGTTACGAAGGTGTCATATCGTTTAATGTATTATTCGTAGTTATTGTTGGTTGAGTGGATTATTCGTAGTTATTGTTGGTTGAATGAATTATTCCTAATTATTATTATTCATAGTTATTATTAATTATGATATCTACTCTAAATTTCGACCCTTAGTGCTCACCATCCGACGGTCTAAAATTGTTCTCATGATTACACGATAAGTCTGTTCTCATGGAAACCGCACCATATATATATGGTAAATGTTCAGGTACGGTTCATATATTGCGGTACGGTCGTACGGCCGACCGTACGGGCGACACGTGTCCCGAAATTTTTTTTTTCTTTTCTGAAACGATTTTTTTTTCCGGAAACGAATGAAAATTTGTTTGAACTACCATGTTATAATTTATGCACTATTCTCCTATAAACTTTGAACTATTCCCATATAATCCATGAACTATTACTTTTTAATATAATTCATGAACTATTCTATTATAATTCATGAACTATCCGATAATAAGTTTTGAACTATTACTTTCACTCCTTTATAAATTTTTGCACTTTAAACTATTCTATTATATGTAACACCCCAAATTTTGAGAACTCGGGGAGCTACTGGTTAGGACCTCACAATGGGTCCCGACCTTAGTTTGACAACAATTTAACTTGGATCTTACAACAAGGCACAAAAGTATTTAAATCATTTGAAAACTTTAAACAATATATACATGAAGAATATGTATCAACCTTACAAAGCGAAGGTACCAAAACGACACATAAGAAGAACAAAAGACATCTCGTCCCCAACTAAATAAGTACGTGGACCCGGCTGGCCATTCCCCTCGGATCTCTCTACAACTGTTTAAACCTGCAAGACATCTACAAGCGGTATAAAACCGTTAGCTAACATTCTATGCATAAGTATAAAGGTAAAAGCACAAACACACAACATACACAATCAACATGCAGCACTCAATCCTTTTATTATCTTTAATTAGGTGATAGGTTATTACTAATGATACTTATTTTGTGACACGAGGGATTCCCAAACCTCGCCCCTGTCCCCGTTTACCAACGCGGAATGGTACTAATGCATCTGACCGTCTACCGGACTGGGCTGGTCGCAGGGAACCTCCTAGACTCTCACAAGAGCTAGGCAGATGATGTCACGACCCGTTATCATACACTTGGGACAATTACGTAAATAATAAAGTCAGCCTAATCCGGTTTTGTTGTTTATCATAACTAACAAACACCACTCATACACATTACACTCATACAAGAAGCCAACTAAGTAAGTCCGTGGACTTACCAGAATCAAATCTCGCCTCTCTTAACACCACTCAACCAGTAACTGCAGAAACTCAGTTGCGTGTCAAAGGAGGCACGTGGGTCAATACATTTCCCTAGGTACTTAGAAGTCTGAAACTCCTAAGCTGTAAGATCCTATTTGGACATAATTTATTTCAGTACTTATTCAAGGTAACATGACTATTTTACCCTTGGTCCCGAGACTTCCAAAACTCGTAATACGTGCTTAAATTCTTACTTGAGGCTAATTAACCATATTCTACTCCCTAGCATGATTTTAGGTAAAACTAGATAAACTACCCACTTTTCTATTTCCCGAAAAGTCACTAAGGTCCAACTACAACTTCAAATATGAAATTAAAATAAACTTATAAAAATTCTAAAATAAATTTCTAAATTATCTAGGATATCTAATCTACTCATAGGAGCAAGAATTTCCTAAAACTGTTCAATTATCACTTCTACAAAAATCCTTGAAGTTGGCTACAACACTAAAAACGTTCCTATACTTGGTCAAAATTCATTGCTGGAAAAACAGCTCAACTACTTCACTTTGAGACCCTATAACTTTCAATCCGACCGTTCATTTCTTCTCAAATTTTAACACATTAAACTATGTATATCCCTTTATGATCTATCAAAAATTCAACGGTGGATCTTCAATATAACGCCTAAATATTGGTCTACAATATTGACAGTTTTCAACTTCTCAAAACTAAAGAAAACTCCATTATTTACAGCTGATTTGTTTCTACTATTTTTGTCACCCTCTTCTAACCCAAACTAATTATTGATCTCAATGTCCTAAGTTCATCAGTAGTACATATTACACTTTTAACTTATTAACTTACAAAAGATACGTATTCAAGGGAGGAAGAAGAGATCTAGTTACCCCTTGCTAAGACCTTGATTGCAACTTAGAAAAGATTCTGGTGATGGGGAAGGCTTTCGATCTGTAAAACAGCAAGGATGGAATATAAAATTTTGCCCATTGTGTGACTGAATAGAAAGAGGACAACTAGGGAGTGAGAGACCAACGAACGTATGCAGAAACGTATGCAACAGCTCCTGGAGTCAAAGTGCACATAAGAGGCTGTTGTTGTGCAATGTTGGTGCTTCAATGGGGCTGCTGCTGTGCAATGTTGGTGCTTCAATGGGGCTGCTGCTGTGCAATGTTGGTGCTTCAATGGGGCTGTTGAGATCTGCGTCGATTCAGAAGAAGGGGAGGAGAGGTTTACGTGCATCTGGAAGCAAGGATGTTGCAACTCCTTCTCTTCTGGCGTGAATGTAAGGTTGTTTCAGCTGTGGATTTGCCTCATTTATTCACTGCTGTTACGTGATATAGGGAAGGGAAAGAGCTGGTTGTTATAACGTGGAAGATAGGGCAGCATCTCATGGAGTTCTGGGCTGGAATTAATACTCTTCTGGGTTGCCGCAAGCCTCATTAAGCAGCTGAGTGTGTGGGCTGCTGAAGGTGTGATTGCTGGGCCTCCTGGGCTGCTTGATCCGCCAGCAAAGGTTAAGGTAAGGGTTGGGAACAATCAATCCAATTAAGAAACAATGGGCTGAAATATGGCAAGAAATAAGTGGGCTGAAATGTTTGTCAAAAGTCTGTCAAAACTCGTCATGGCCTTGTCAGGCCCATGAATGAGTTTGTCACAGATTTGTCGGGCTTTGTCATGGCCTCGTCTCAGCTTAGTCTTGATCTCGTCACAGCTTGTCATGATCTCGTCTAAAGTCATCGATAAGAATGAATTATAATAACTAGGGTTTGATATAAATCTATCATTTTATGTGAATTAAATTCTACATAAAATAATACATAATTATAAGAATTAGAGCTTGATATAATTTTATCATTTTATGTGAATTAAATTCTACATAAAATAATACATAATTATAAGAATTAGAGCTTGATATAATTTTATCATTTTATGTGAATTAAATTCTACATAAAATAATAAAATTTGTGAAGGAAGAAATACTAGATAGAATGGAGAACGTCAACGACTCGAAGTCCGAATTGATCCGGAATTAAATGGAATAAAAATTCCGGATATTACATCAGTACCCCCTTAAAATAAGTTTCGTCCCGAAACTTAGAACAAGGTACTTAATTAAACGACTTCCATACATAAACTTGTTTATCCTAGTTTCACTAATTTTTAGTTTCGTTTTCTAAACCCCTCTAACCCTATTAAAGCGTAACGAAAAAAATCCGGTCGTTACATCAGACCCCCCCTCAAAATAAGTTTCGTCCCGAAACTTAGGATAAGACAATTCTGATCGGCCTTTAGGGCATCACTTGGGTGTGTTTGATCACTATGCAAAAGTCTCGTCGTTTTCATATCTAAGTATCCCGCACATCAAGGTTACCAAAAGAACACATCACTGACTAACACTCAATCATGAAATAAACAAGCAGTCAAACAATATCACACACACACAAGGTCAAGCCCTAACTCGTCACTCCCGAGGTTACAACTATCGCTACATGGGTCTTTGAAAGGTTACGTCTCTTACTATCTCCAATCTTAGATAGCCTTATCGGATTTTCATAAAACCACTAAATCTTAAATCCTTTCAGGTACTTAGATCACAAGCGTATGTTACCACGTTCTAGAGTGGTTACCGGATATCTCACCGGTATCATCCGGCTCAACTGTCTAATCCTCTAATCTGATGACCTAACTCGTGTCTGGTAGGTATCTCTCCAACTGAAATTCTCAAACTCAGTTCCCAAACTTTCTCCAACTGAAATTCTCAAACTCAGTTCCCAAACTTAGTCTCCGTGGAAAACTGAAGTTCTAGATCCTTTGATGACCCTACGGAAAAATGATCTATTCAACTTTCTTGCTTCGAGCCTTCTGAAAATGTTCTATCTACACAATCAGGTCAAAGGTCTTGGACATCCACCAACACCTACCAAGTGCTCAATGCTCTTCGTATCATGACCCGCTTGGTCTTGTCTTTTAATATTACTCCGTCATCATGTTCCTCAGGTACGAAATCGTCACCGTTACCCTTTTCAGGTCTAACACTCGAGACACCTAAAAATCAAATCTAGTGGTCATCCTCTTTGTTCACCTGGCATTATTCTATTATTTACAGATCTCTAATATATCGTTTGCTCAAACTTAGGTTTATCACGCATTTTCCAAGATCTTAAGTGACCTAGAATACGTCCGGAATAACGGTATTAGACACAAAGTGATCTCCCAACACCGTTATTTGATCATGACTACTCAATAATTGTTAACATACCATCAGCAGTGCACTCTTTTCTCCACCATGGTTATTAGACCGAAAATATCCCTCTGACTCAAAACGCAACTAAGCTCTGTTCCGATATAATGTTACACAAAAACCTACTCCGAAATTATGTTTTCTTTAAGCACGGTTACTAGGTTGCAAGTATGTTCCTGTCGCTTCTCTTTCTTATGTATCTTCGACTCAGGATGGTAGTTACTCACTTGGAGCTTTCTAGTGCAGGCCATGCACAATACTTTTATTACATCCTTAATTCTTTCCTAATCCATCCAGAAAACTCAGTCTAGAGTATTCCATTAGTATGGAAGTCCAAAACTACTTGTCTAGCAACATGTAGCAAAGCCATCACTCTTCCCTCAGATCCATAATAGGGTACCAGTCTCCTTCTATTACCTCTACATGCCCATAAGTTTCCGTACAACATTTCTAGTCACTCACATAGCCTATCTCATGTTTCTTCCAACTAGAATGCATTTCTCCAGTTATCACCATCTTAAACTCGACACGACATCCATCAGTACCCTTGAGCTTCTTGTTTGTAGGTTAGGACCCACCACACTTCCGATACACTACTCTGCTTCTCATGTTGTCGCTCATTAATCCTAAAAACCTTTTCTGTAAGTATAAAATGATTGACCTCAAAACTCTTTCTCCCTATTACCCCATGAGTCGTATACGGATGAAGTACCAAGTACCTTCTTTACTTGCATTAAGAAAATAAAACAACTTCTTCCGCTTACTTTCTTAATTCTTCTACCACGGATCCAAACTCTCTGAATCGACCGGAGTTTGATCTTAACTAGCCAAGAGGTAACCCTTAAAACGTTTTTCTTTATACCTTTAATTCATCCAAGAAGGTTGTAGTTGCCTACTTGAGGAAATCCTCTAAGGCGTCGGTAAAGCTACTCCATAGATCCACAGTCACAAATATCTCTTCTTAACGGCACATAACTCGTCAATACCCAACAATACTTGCACGTTCTTGGTTGACATAGGTCAGTCTATAATTGACTTATCTCAATTTCATACCTCTACTGGTACTAAACTTTTGGTCCACATCACCGACAAGATTTATCCTTTTATCCTTCTTTAGTTCGTCTTATCTTTCACTCTTTTGCTTCCTTTGGGACAACTCTCTTTCTCAAGTCTCACTGTGCCATTCACTTGGCGTCAAAAGTCGTTCCTAACACTCCACGATAGATGGTAAGCGTCTTGTAGTTCCGATGACTTTTAATTACATCCTAATTGTAGTCCCTTTACAGGGATTGTCGGTGTTGATGACCTATGTTCTGTTATAATTGGCGGTTACCCTGGGTTCTTGAGTCCACCACACGATTCTCTCAAGCACAGGTTCCTTAATCGGCGTTGTTTGTACCATTTCTTTCCAAATCTCTGTTGACTATGTTACATGGCTTCAATCCTTTCGATACTGGCGTTGTGATTCCATTTAGAATTCTTATCTTTAAAGAAGACAAAATGTCTCCAGGCTTGTGAAGTCTACCCTTCGCTCATACATTAAGTTGTATCTCTCCATTCCGTATAAATTGTGATCTGTCAAAATTTCCTTAGCTAGTAGGTGAACAGTTGCTCACAACAATCCTTTTATGCTTCTGTAGTTCGTTCAACCTTCCCCCCTTCCGCTTCTTATAGGCTAACTCAATTTCTCTAGTTCGATTGGGTCATTCATCTGGCATACATAGTCGTTTCAAGTTTTCACGATAGCTTGCAAGCGTCTTTGAAATTCTTATGGCCGTAATGATCATCCTCTTACAGTTCCTTTTGCATGGACCATCTGTGTTGATGGTTTAGGTCCCGTGATAATTCGGATTACCCTAGACTCTCGAGTCTAGCATGGTCGTTCACCCATACAGATTTCTTCACTGGAGTTAGTGGTAATATCGCCTTCATGAAACTCCGTTGACCCTGCTACATGCTTCCATTCTTTCAAACTACTTATAACTCTGAGGAGGTCCAAACCTCCCCACGCTTGTGGAGTCTGCCTTTTCGCTTTTACACTCAATTGTAGGTCTTCATTCCGTGCACCTTAGATTCTCGCACCCGGATTGACACTTTGTCTCTTCTGGTTTTCATGCCCATAATGGTCTATGGGGCATCCGCTTCGATGGTAATGTCCTTGATTCCACAATCTTGGTTGTACTCAATTCTACTTTTCTCGTTCCAATATTGTTATCTCTACTCCGCACTCTTGTCATCTCTTGCGTGGTTCTTATAATTCATCTCTCGGCTTCATACAACCCAGTCCCTTGTATGACCTTCTATTTCTTCTATCTGAGTTGACTCGGGAATTCTTCCTCATTTGATTGTACTTATGGTCAAAATTATCGCCACATCTTTACTTCTTCGCCTATTAGTTTTTTGGATGGTTAACAAGGGTTACTAGGACGCCCACCCGAGTATAAAACTTGATCCAAGGTCAGAGTCCTTTGTCTCGTGTCGAAAACACTTCAAGTCTGCTACCGATATATCATGAGGCGATAATCGCTTCATGATATCACAACTAAAGGATATAATATATCCTTTAGGATACTAACATACTACACATACACATATATATAACATACATTAATACTCATCATAATAAGTCCATATGCTAACTCATATCGATCCAAGTTGTAGAGATCCACGGAGAGCGATGGTGGTCCAACGTACTACTAACCCAACAACCCGACTATGCGTGTGCGTGAAAACATAAATCCGTTTTGAAAATTTTAGACCCCTTTCGGGTTCTAGTTATTTTATACAATCGGTCTTTCAGAAGATTTCAAGTGCCATTGTTGCCAACCCAGAGCTCTGATACCACATTGTAACACCCCAAATTCTGAGAACTTGGGGAGCTACTGGTTAGGACCTCACAATGGGTCCCGACCTTAGTTTGACAACAATTTAACTTGGATCTTACAACAAGGCACAAAAGTATTTAAATCATTTGAAAACTTTAAACAATATATACATGAAGAATATGTATCAGCCTTACAAAGCAAAGGTACCAAAACGACACATAAGAAGAACAAAAGACATCCCGTCCCCAACTAAATAAGTACGTGGACCCGGCTGGCCATTCCCTTCGGATTTCTCTACAACTATTTAAACCTGCAAGACATCTACAAGCGGTATAAAACCGTTAGCTAACATTCTATGCATAAGTATAAAGGTAAAAGCACAAACACACAACATACACAATCAACATGCAACACTCAACCCTTTTATTATCTTTAATTAGGTGATAGGTTATTACTAATGATACTTATTTTGTGACACGAGGGATTCCCAAACCTCGCCCTTGTCCCCGTTTACCAACGCGGAATGGTACTAATGCATCTGACCGTCTACCGGACTGGGCTGGTCGCAGGGAACCTCCTAGACTCTCGCAAGAGCTAGGCAGATGATGTCACGACCCGTTATCATACACTTGGGTCAATTATGTAAATAATAAAGTCAGTCTAATCCTGTTTCGTTGTTTATCATAACTAACAAACACCACTCATACACATTACACTCATACAAGAAGCCAACTAAGTAAGTTCGTGGACTTACTAGATTCAAATCTCGCCTCTCTTAACACCACTCAACCAGTAACTGCAGAAACTCAGTTGCCTGTCAAAGGAGGCACGTGGGTCAATACATTTCCCTAGGTACTTAGAAGTCTGAAACTCCTAAGCTGTAAGATCCTATTTGGACATAATTTATTTCAGTACTTATTCAAGGTAACATGACTATTTTACCCTTGGTCCCGAGACTTCCAAAACTCGTAATACGTGCTTAAATTCTTACTTGAGGCTAATTAACCATATTCTACTCCCTAGCATGATTTTAGGTAAAACTAGATAAACTACCCACTTTTCTATTTCCCGAAAAGTCACTAAGGTCCAACTACAACTTCAAATATGAAATTAAAATAAACTTATAAAAATTCTAAAATAAATCTCTAAATTATTTAGGATATCTAATCTACTCATAGGAGCAAGAATTTCCTAAAACTGTTCAATTATCACTTCTACAAAAATCCTTGAAGTTGGCTACAACACTAAAAACGTTCCTATACTTGGTCAAAATTCATTGCTGGAAAAACAGCTCAACTACTTCACTTTGAGACCCTATAACTTTCAATCCGACCGTTCATTTCTTCTCAAATTTTAACACATTAAACTATGTATATCCCTTTATGATCTATTAAAAATTCAACGGTGGATCTTCAATATAACGCCTAAACATTGGTCTACAATATTGACAGTTTTCAACTTCTCAAAACTAAAGAAAACTCCATTATTTACAGCTGATTTGTTTCTACTATTTTTGTCACCCTCTTCTAACCCAAACTAATTATTGATCTCAATGTCCTAAGTTCATCAGCAGTACATAGTACATTTTTAACTTATTAACTTACAAAAAATACGTATTCAAGGGAGGGAGAAGAGATCTAGTTACCCCTTGCTAAGACCTTGATTGCAACTTAGGAAAGATTCTGGTGATGGGGAAGGCTTTCGATCTGTAAAATAGCAAGGATGGAATATAAAATTTTGCCCATTGTGTGACTGAATAGAAAGAGGACAACTAGGGAGTGAGAGACCAACGAACGTATGCAAAAACGTATGCAACAGCTCCTGGAGTCAAAGTGCACAGAAGAGGCTGCTGTTGTGCAATGTTGGTGCTTCACTGGGGCTGCTGTTGTGCAATGTTGGTGCTTCAATGGGGCTGCTGCTGTGCAATGTTGGTGCTTCAATGGGGCTGTTGAGATCTGCGTCGATTCAGAAGAAGGGGAGGAGAGGTTTACGTGCATCTGGAAGCAAGGATGTTGCAACTCCTTCTCTTCTGGCGTGAATGTAAGGTTGTTTCAGCTGTGGATTTGCCTCATTTATTCACTGCTGTTACGTGATATAGGGAAGGGAAAGAGCTGGTTGTTATAACGTGGAAGATAGGGCAGCATCTCATGGAGTTCTGGGCTGGAATTAATACTCTTCTGGGTTGTCGCAAGCCTCATTAAGCAGCTGAGTGTGTGGGCTGCTGAAGGTGTGATTGCTGGGCCTCCTGGGCTGCTTGATCCGCCAGCAAAGGTTAAGGTAAGGGCTGGGAACAATCAATCCAATTAAGAAACAATGGGCTGAAATATGGCAAGAAATAAGTGGGCTGAAATGTTTGTCAAAAGTCTGTCAAAACTCGTCATGGCCTTGTCAGGCCCATGAATGAGTTTGTCACAGATTTGTCGGGCTTTGTCATGGCCTCGTCTCAGCTTAGTCTTGATCTCGTCACAGCTTGTCATGATCTCGTCTAAAGTCATCGATAAGAATGAATTATAATAACTAGGGTTTGATATAAATCTATCATTTTATGTGAATTAAATTCTACATAAAATAATACATAATTATAAGAATTAGAGCTTGATATAATTTTATCATTTTATGTGAATTAAATTCTACATAAAATAATACATAATTATAAGAATTAGAGCTTGATATAATTTTATCATTTTATGTGAATTAAATTCTACATAAAATAATAAAATTTGTGAAGGAAGAAATACTAGATAGAATGGAGACCGTCAACGACTCGAAGTCCGAATTGATCCGGAATTAAACGGAATAAAAATTTCGGATATTACATTATAATTCATGAACTATTCTATTATAATTCATGAACTATCTCATAATAAGTTTTGAACTATTACTTTCACTCCTTTATAAATTTTGCACTATGAACTATTCTATTATAATTCATGAACTATCCTTTTAGAAGTTATGAACTATTCTTTAATAAGTTTTGAACTATTACTTTCATTCCTTTATAAATTTTGCACTATGAACTATATTATTATAGTTCATGAACTATCCTATTATAGTTCATGAACTATCCCTTTATAAGTTATGAACTATTCCATAATAAATTTTGAACTATTACTTTTATTCGTTCTTTAAAAAAAAAAAAAAAAAAAAATTTTCCGGGACACGTGTCGGCCGTCCGTCCGGACGGCCGTACCGGAATAATGTGCCTTACTTGAACAACACCCTATATATATATATATATATATATATATATATATATATATATATATATATATATATATATATATATATATATATATATATATATAGTGTAGATCATATGAGAACACCCCTAACGTGTATACATGAGAACAAATTCGTAATTATTATTAGTTTTGTTACGAATGTGTCATATCGTTTAATGTATTATTCGTAGTTATTGTTGGTTGAGTGGATTATTAGTAGTTATTGTGGTTATTCCTAATTATTATTATTATTCTTAATTATTATTAATTATGATATCTACACTAAATCTCGACCCTTAATACTCACCTTCCTACAGTCTAAGATTGTTCTTATGGGAACCACACCCTCTCTCTCTCTCTCTCTATATATATATATGCTTTGAATGATTTTGAATCACCCGCTCAAAAAAGTTGCATCTCACTATTCATCTAATATGGGAAAGGATGTGACGCCTCTGCAAGAACTGAGAAAAGTACTCCATTGCACCTTCATCATTTTATTTTATTTATATTTCCCCTTTTTCTTTTCAGTAAAAAGGGTGGTGGAAAAGTAGGGGTCCAGAACACAAAGATTCAATTTTTATAGCTCTAAAACGCCAATTCTTTCAAAAAATAAAAATTAATGATGGTTTTAAGGCATTAAGCAACACATCCCACACTCTTGATAATGTCATTGTACTACTTTATTTTTCTTTAAAGAAAAATGTTCCTTCTCATGTGACTAATCCAACCACTAACTCGAAGATACGATAAATCCAATCCAATAAATCGAAGATCCGATTCGAAAAATTCTGAAAATCTGTGTTAATTGATGATCTGGTCCAGGATGATTTTCGAATCATCGGATATGGGTCATGATTTTGAGAATAAAGTCGGATCGGATATATCCGGTGATCTAGTAATAATTACACGGATCGAATTTGATATGGCTAAAATTGTTACATATCTAAATACTCTCGACTTCAGATCGGATATCCGGATATAAACAACCCTACTTGCATCAACACGCAAACCAAAAAAAAGACATTAACTTCTTCTTCTTTTTTTTTTCTTTTTTATGTTTCTTAGGTGTGTCAACCACTAATTCACATCCGCCAATGTAGGCATCTTGAATCGGTAATTCAATATCGATTTTTTATTTATCATTTGAGTCTTTAAACATTAGAGAATACATGTACAACTGTTGGATATAATTGGTGCATAATCTTTGAGGGATTTAAGTCAGTTCCGTCCCGCTTATAATTTGCGGGACGGGACGCGGGACAACCTCAATCGTGTCCCGTCCCGTCCCATGTCCAGCCCTACTAAGACATAATTTGATATCCATCAATCCCAAAACGTAAGATGCTGAAACTATATTGCATGTCGGATAATCGGCAACAAATGAGGTTCTTGAATACTTCCGGAAACTAGACATGAGTTCGGTTTGAACAAAACCTTCAAACCGGCACAAACCTAAGTTTGCCGGTTTGACCAAACCTAAACCGCCGGTTTAACCTTATTTTATTTTATTTTTCTTTAAAAAACAAGCCAAACACCGGATGAGTATTGTTAATACACATACCTTAACCAGGTATCAATATCAAACAACCTCTAAGAACTACATTTGTTTTCATTCCGTTTTTATTCCCAAAATTGAAAACAAATGGTTTAAACTCTATAAAAATCACGAGCTTCAAAGAGCTTCCAAAGAAAGTTTGTGGTAACTCAAATTTGATATGCCTCCACCTTGAGTGAAGCTCGGAGATCCGCTGGGTTGGTCTATAGCTCGGCAATTAAACTTGGATGAGTCTTCCATGGAAATATCTGAGAATCAACACCCAAAGATTCTACCCAACAGTTGGTATATTCCTTAAACGACAACTCACATACATAATGATTCATTGTGGCACTTTTTGAACCTCAAACTGTGGGAAGTAGAAACCTCCAGCCTGGCTACCGTTAGTGTCCAACGTGCGAACTGGTTGCCTCATTCCACCATATCTAATCCACGGTCAAGATTCGATCTTTCCCCCTTTCAAACCATAAATCCACGCCCTCCACTTTTTCTCCATCCCTCTCTTCCCCTTCTCCTCTTATCGCCTGCTAATCTCCACTCTCTGTCTCAACGAGACAAGGATCGCTACTATCGCTTGCATTCCCCAATTCCTTCAATTTTAGGGTTCCTTTCACCTATTTTCTGGATTTTGTAGCTCAGATCTCGACCGCATTATCTCAGGTTTGTCTTTGCGTTCTTCTTCACTCACTATTTGTCGTCTCTCGATGTTGTGATTTTATATGATATCCCATTGTTTTCGTTCTTCCTTTTACGCCTTTGTTCTCAAGATCTAGATTTCCCAGTTTTTCTTAGCTGGATTCGATGCTCCTGCTTTTCAAATTCGGATCTTTTTGTGGGGCCGAGTGGCCGCGCTTTTCAATTTGTTATTGGGACTAGTTGCGTCCGCCATTGCATTACGTTACTTTCAAAATTTAATAATAGATCTCATGAGTGCGACGAAAGCCATGTTTTCTGCTACCTGTCTGCTCTGTGCTGGTTTGCCCCTCGTTGTCATTTCCTGTTCATTGGCAATTAAATTACATCTGCAAAAGCCTTGCTGCTTTTGATTGACTGTCAGTTCTAGATATCCTTTGCTTTTGTGAGCTCTGATTTATTTCATGGGTCCAAAAGTTGACTTTGATAGGAAGGACTGAACTTGTGAAAAAAGACATCTGTAAGTTGAATAGTACTCTTTCAAGTGTAAAGACAGACACTCCTTTCTTTGTAGCTTAATCTTCTTTCTCCCTTTTGAATATTCAAAATTATCATGTTATGCATATTACAGCAATCATTCATGACCAATCAGAGCTTTTCATTTTGCTTTCCTAAGTGTAAGAATGTTGAATATTTTGTCTTGGCCTAGCCTGCATTTGGTAGCTCAAAATAGAAAGCTTTGATCGTTTTAATTTTGACTAAATGACAGTTAGAACCAGCCCTTGGAAGTTGCTGTTCAATAGACTTTTAACATAATACACCTTGATGCAACTAAACTTGTGAAATCTAAGCTGATTCTTTTTTTTTTTACCCTTACAATATTTTGGTGTTTCCTTTTTACCCATCCAAACTCTTAAGGTACCTTTCCATCAAATACAGTTGATTGATCAATATAGCTGCGAGGGAGTTAATTCTTTTAGTTTTGGTTTCTGATATGGATGTTGAGACTGACATGAACCTAATCTCATGCAGTGCACAAGATGTCTAACCTTGAATACATTTTGTATGCCTTATTTCTTTCTTTCATTACTTGATGTTCAAATTCAACCGGACAGGACAATTTTAGAAGAAAATGAAGTCTGTGGTGTGGAGTATATTTGTTTGGCATGCCTTATTTTTTCTTTTTTCTGCTATACATTTTCAATGCTTAAAATGAATTATATTTTTACCTTTATTTTCCTTTTTGAAGCATCAACAAGTAGAACCACATCTCATGATAATTTATTGATGTCTTTTTTGCTGTTCCTAGGAGGAAAATGGTTGCAAAGGGTTTCATCGTCGACCTTGATAAGCCACTTGTTTTTCAGGTAGTTCTGTACTTATGGTGATCGTTTTTGCCTGTATACTCTATTGTCTTTTGTTGGAAAATTCTGCCAAATTATGATGTTTGGGTTTACTAATGAGCATATGGATCGTCCACTGCATTGTTGATATAAAGTTGTGCTTCTACATTCGTTTGTATTGCCAGGCAGGCTGTACTACTTATACCAGATGTTCATCCTTCATTTTTTCCCTTCTTATTTGTGTGAATTTTTAACTCCAATTTTGCTGATCAAATTCTCGCAGGTTGGCCATCTTGGGGAAGAATATGAGGAGTGGGTCCACCAGCCTATTGTGAGCAAGGAAGGTCCCCGTTTCTTTGGAAGTGATTTCTGGGAGGTAATTTATTTTGTCAATGAAGTGTTTAAAGTAGCTTGCTGACGGAATTTGCTCAAACTTACATATACAAGTTGTCTTACGAAATGCTAATCATTTTGACCTCCATGAATTGTTACAGTCTTTAACTCGTACAGTGTGGTGGGCTATTCCGACAATATGGCTGCCAGTGGTTTGCTATTGCGTCTCAATGTCTGTGCGGATGGGTCATACAGCTCCTGCAATAGCATTGATGGTTGTATCTGGAGTTTTTATCTGGACATTGTTGGAGTACACTCTGCACCGGTTCCTTTTCCATATCAAAACAAAGAGCTATTGGTAGCTTCCTTTTTCTTTCGCTGATATTTATACTTCCATTGTAGCTCTAGGATGGGAAACTTCGTGTGACTGCAAATAAATATTTTTTCCTTATTATGATTGTTACTCGTAGGGGAAACACCATTCATTATCTTCTTCATGGTTGTCATCACAAGCACCCAATGGATGGCCTTCGCCTTGTTTTCCCTCCTGCTGCAACAGCTATTCTACTTGTGCCTGTATGTTCCCTTCCTAGCAGAATATCTACTCTTTTTTCTTTTCAAATTCTCTAGTATCAATATTTGACCATGAACAGAGTTTCAATAAGGTGTTTTTTTGAGGAATTAAGCCCCTGTTTGGTTGTAACCCCGGAAACTGAATGAAAATGAATCTATTCCTTATGTATACCTTGTTTATGAAAGTTTTTGGAATCATTCCTTGTGGTTTCACGCAAAATGCATTAACTTTCCCCATTTTGTTTCCCTATAGGGTATCAAAACTAATCAAATACTACTCCAATTAGTCCAAACCACAAGGAATGATTCCAAAAAGTTTGATGAACAAGGGTATACTTATGAACTAGATTCGTTTTCATCCCGTTTCTGTTTCCGGAGTTAATACTAAACGGATCCTAAATTATTTCATAGTTAGTTCCCTGTGAAATTTTTTGGAATCATTCCTTGTGATTTCATACAAAATGTATTAGTTTTCCCCATTTTGTTTCCCTATCGGGTATCATTACTAATCAAACACTACTCCAATTAGTTCAACCACAAGGAATGATATCAAAAAGTTTGATGAACAAGGGTATACGTATGGAGTAGATTCATTTTCATCCGAAATTATTTCATAGTCAGTTCCCCGTTAGTAGGCAATATGCATGGTCCAGTGAGAATTTAGTTCTAAATACATTATGGATGAATTTGTATATGACTTACTCCCCGGTAATGATCAATAACTTGCTACTTGCAGTTCTGGAACTTGGTCAAGGCTTTTGCAACTCCTTCAACTACTCCCGCTCTCTTTGGAGGGGGCTTACTAGGATATGTGATGTACGACGTGACTCACTATTACTTGCACCACGGACAGCCATCGAGTGATGTTCCTAAACATCTGAAGGTAATTACTTTGTTATAGTTGTATGATTAGCAATTGAACATCAACTTGTATGTGAGTTTGAGATTGGTGAGATTTGTTATATGCTTCACAATGTGCAGAAGTATCACTTGAACCATCACTTCCGTATCCAAGACAAGGGCTTTGGGATAACTTCGTCACTGTGGGATAAGGTGTTCGGGACACTGCCGCCATCGAGTGTAGCTAAGAAAGTTGAATAAGCGCAGCAAAAATATATCTATAAAACCATTCTTATTGTTGCTGGGCTGGTGAGATTGTGGGGTTGTCATGAGATCTTTTACTTGGTCTATGCCAGGGTTAGCAGAAGCTGTAAACAGGTTTGAAGTAACATTATTTGTTTCATTCATGTATTGTCAAAGGATTATTTGTATTGAGTTTTGACCTCTTCACTCATCTGGGGATGAATGTATATTAAAGTTTATAACTAATTAATTAAAGACTCTTGTGGTTTGGTTAAATAACCCTTAATCTCTGTACATATTTCTTTTAATGCATTAATCATTCACCTCACTTGTCTAATTGAAGAGATTTGTGAAGTGAAAGGTTATTTATTTCATTGTTCAAATAATGTTTATGTAACAAATATTAAAAGATAAATAATAAACTAAGAATTAAGATAAGTTCAATATATGACTCGAGCTTAATATAGTAGGTCCAATATAATGAACCTGATATATTGGATCATACTCTAACACTAATCAATAACATAGCACACCAGCTTTGACAACTTACCTATACAAATTTCTAAACAATCCAACCAAATAACACTATAACAGTCTTTACTATAGGTTTGTAATAATGTAATATTACTCCGGTGACCGGTGATTCAAGTTTTAGTTTGGCTAAATTTCAAGTCAAAGAGAAACAAAACTCATACAATTCACTTGACCCGCTTCATTGGTTCACTTTCACACTTAACATTAACAAACTTTAGTTTCACTTTCAAGTTTCATCGGTCATTGTCGAGGAGAGGGCGAGAGAATCGTTGCCTAGCTAGCAATGAGAGAGAAAGAGTTGGGGGGGAGGGAATCAATGGTTGAGGCGGTTGAAAATCGCCGTCGAGAATCCCTTTTTAGTCACCAATGGAATTAATTGCCAAGAGAAGAGTAGATATGATGAACCTTCAACAACGAGAATGAAGAGCGGAATTCGAAAATTTGTAGAGAATTTGAAACATCTTATAAACTAGAACCCTAGATATACCTGAACTTGCAAAAAAGCAAAGGTCCCCAACAATGGACTTCTTCTCAACCATGGAAATTACAAGTGATTTGATATTCCATGAAATGTGGCAAACATATGAGTAGGACATTTGTTTTTTATGTCATGTGAAAAACACAATAAATACATTTAACTAGTAAACACAATTGTGTATTCTACTGCGGTATTTATTACAAAAAATAAAATTTAGAAAAATTACTCGAAAAACTACAACCACAAAGCATAACCACAACTACGACCCACAATCACGAATATAATTCTAATTTACTAAACACACCCTTAGTTATTTGAATATAGGGGTAAACTTGGGTCCTAAACCTAAACCGGCGGTTAACACCGTTTTTTTTTTAAAAATAAATAAATAATTTAAGAGGTATAAACCTTTTTTTTTTACAATCGCATACGAGATTTTTAAAATTTTGACCGAGTTTGCTATCGTTTTTTTTACATTAGTTAGTAATTTTATTTTTAAAAAAAGGAAAGGGCTTGAACCAGTTTCCCGGTTGCCTAGTATCCTCTCGGGGTTAAGAGGAATCAAAGCCCACGAGGTTCTCTTACGTACCTTTGCTTACCTTTTTTCGAACTTCCGAGTTGTTTTCGTTACCCCCTTACCTTTCCACCTCAGACTCGAAAGTGGTGCCCGGATCATCGGAGTTGGAATCCGATCTTGAGTCATAAACCGGGGCATTCCGTTGTATCCGCTTCTACGCCCTTATCCAATCTTGAATGCATACTTGTGCCTCAAACTTCTCCGGGCTTCAATTGACTTCTCTTGTAACTTAGCATGTTTCCTCATTGGCTAAAAGCTTGCTCCACAACCACCGTTGATATGGGCACGACCATGAGTTTTTGCACAATCTTGATCAATGTTGGATACTTCGGGGCTAACTTCTTTCACCAATCCAAAATTTCAAAAGTTTCACTGTCAAAACTAAAACAAGTTGTTAGATAATCTTAAAATTTCGCATTTGCGGATGAATGTCTTGGTGTTTTTGTTATTTTATCTAAAATTTGTTTAGCTTTTGAAAGAATAGAAGATGAAGAAGAAGAGGGTGGAGGAGTCGGTTCGGCAAAAGAACTAGCACTTGTTTCAAATAAAGAAAGCAATTTAGTAATTTCAATACGAACATCAAGAATAATGGTAGAAGTGTTCATAGAAGAAGTTAAACCTAAACTTTCATAATACACACCCAACAATTCGGTAACACCATCAATTTTAAGTATAGGATAAAAAACTGCGGAAATAAGATAAACTAAGGGAATTACGGTGTAATATTTTAGCCATTTTTATTTCATATTGGTTATAGCATTTAAAAGTTTTGGATAAGTAAAACCGGTTTGTAAAGCATCGACAACATTTACGAATATTTTTAAAAAGCTACAAGAAGTGGGAGTGTAAACAAAACTCATCAAATTAGTTGAATCAGTAAAAACCTTTTAAAACATTACAAATATCATAGCAAGTTTGTCAAATAGTTTCATCATCTAACATAGACCAAGAAATGTATTGTGCAGAAAATGATTGTAAAAAATCTTTGTAACGAAGAGCTTGACTAAGTAGTTTGTAAGTAGAATTCCAACGAGTTCCAATGTCTTTTGAAAACGATTGGATGAACATTATTTTCTAAACACATTGATCTCCATTTTTTCCTTAAATCGGATGAATGTCAAATATGTTCAATTACGTTGGTGATGGGGGTTAACATAGTACACAAAATTTTAAGTCCATCTTGAACACAAATTATATATATGACATGTACATATTTGGTGAGTAAAAGTAGTTCGTATATATTGTCCCGCATCCTTCACCAAATCGTTTACGACAACGGTGTTAGCGGACGCATTATCAAAAGAGTATGAAAAAACTCGATTTTGGAAATTAAATTCTTGTGAAACCGTTTTTATTAAATTTGCAATGTTCGTGAAATTATGTCTTTCGTTAAAATGGCAAAATGCAATAACAAATTTATGCAAAAACATATCGTTATCAATAAAATGTAAAGTAATGCCCATGTGAAAATCTTTTTGTGATAATGTATTCCAAATATCACTACAAATTGAAACTTGATGCGAAAATGATTGTAAAATCGTAAGAATTTTTTGTTTCTTTTGTTCATAAGATTTAGAAATTAATTTGGAAACGGTTTTACGAGAAGTTGGTTTAAAATAAGGTTGAAGATAAGTAGTGTTATATTCTCTTACATTTTGATAATCCGCATAAGAAAATGGAAAAGCATGAGAACATATTAGGTTGGCAAATCCTAAACTTTCTTCACTATGGTTATACATAAATAAAGAAGATTGAGTAGAAGAGGATGCAAACCCGTGAGACAATTGAGATTGTCCCCGTGATATTCCGAGCTTATCGGGATGGACCTTTTGCATGTGGGTTTGCAAAGTCCCGTAGCCGCCCTTCGCCCTCCACTTGTACACCTTCGGACAGTAGTTGCACGATACTTGACAATACTCGTTCACCACCTCACCCTTCTTGTAATGCTTTGTGAAGATGTCGGATGTAAGCATTTTTGGTGGAGGGACTTGTCGGAAAGCCCCTTCACCTTGACCTTGTGTCATATCGGGCATTTGGGTCTCACTTTCTTGGGTGCTAGGAAAAAAAGCGGGAGCGTTGTCGCTCGGTTTGCCATTAGAATGGATTGAGAAATCGAAATTTGAGATTTGAGAAATCGAGATTCGAGAATACGAGATTGAGAGTAGTAATAGTAGAAAGAGATGAGAATGTTGGTGTGAGATAAAATGGAAAAATGGTTTTATAAATATAAGAATTGAGGGCATAATTTTTTTTAAAACAATTAACATCAGAGTTTTTTTAAAAAATAAAAACACATTCCCAACGGCGCCTTTTTTTTTTTGCCCAACCGGCGGTTAACCGCTGGTTTAGGCAAAAAAAATATATAAAACAGCCAAACCGCAGATTCGGTCAAACCTAAACCTAAACCGTTGACCGCCGGTTTGGTCAAACCGGCAAACCTAAACCGCCGGTTTGACCAACTGGCAGTTTGTGCCGGTTTGGGAACAGCCGGTTCGGCGGTTTTACCCAAACCGGACCCAAGTCTATCTAGGGGTACAAATTTGCATGTTAAAAATGTATAGATGTTGTGTTGTTTTGAGTTGAACTGATGGTTGAATAATTTTTTATTCTTTTCTGAAAATGGAAAGCGGTTCGATACCAGTAGACGGCGCGCCGTCTAGTGGGTCGAAAGGCCGAAAAAATTGGCAGACGGTTAAACTGTCATGAAACCGAAAGCAAAAAAGTCTTTAAGGGAAAACAGGATGATCCGGCCAGCAGGAGGCAACGAGCATAAACGTTCATATTCGAAGGAAGTACAGATGGAGGAAGCTTGGGGAACAACTGTGGAAACCTCAGATTTGGACTGCAACAGAGCCGTCAGGAGTCAATCACAAATTCATGCCTCCTGCTCGACAAACGCACGAAACTACCAGCAAATGACTACATCAAATCTCAGAAGACGAGATTGCAAAACACGGTGATCTTAATGAATAAAGGTGTAAAACTAAGAGAAAGATGATTTGTAGGGAGAAGATTGTTCATGGAGGACTGACTTATGTTGTCGGGAGTTATTGTTTCCAATAAAGATTTGATTTTTGTTATTAGTTTTGAAGCTTATTGAACCCGTAGTAAGCTTTGTAAAGCTTGTATGAATATAAGTTTGAGAAAAATGCATAAAACCACCCTTAATATATACTTGTGTACAATTAACCACCCTTAATAAAAAAGCCTACAGTAAACCACCCTAAATTGTAAACTGTTTGCATATAACCACCCATACTTAACACCTGTTAAATCAACGTTAAGTGGATAAGAAAGAAGGATATATACAATTATTTTTTAATTAATCCAAAATCACACCTGCCTCCTATAGAATATTTTTCCCTAATTTGCAGGTTTACAGTTTCACTACCGCTTGTCAAAAGTTTGCACCTTGACGAGAAGGCAAAGGATCAAAAGCTGCAGTAAACCATACATGATCTTGACTCGATTCCTGTACCCGAACGGTATGGTTTTCTTTCTTCACAGTTACGTATTTCGATCTGCATAACTTTGATCCTTTTTTCTTGATTACTGCAGTCATAGTCGCCCTGTTCTCATAGACCATTAACACTCGAGGTGATCCTGGATAATCATCTCGTTGGAGGATAGGTGTATCGTTTACTTCTAATCTGTTACGAAAGAAGGTAAACAAAAATTAGAAATTTTTTTTGTCTAAATAAATTAAAGATTTGGGTCAAAAATCATATATTCAACTTTTTCCTAGTTCACATGGAAGACTACAAATGTTTGTCTTCCTAATTTGCTCTTTTATGTATTTTTTGTTTCAAAACATGCATGTGCAGGTAGTAACATGAATATTACAGTGAGATTTCAGCATAGTGGTCAATTTGAGATTAAATCTGACCGAATGCGATATATCAACGGATTAGTGCATATAAAAAACGATGTTGATCCCGATAGGCTTTCTAAGCTTGATTTAGAAGATTATATGAATAATGAAGTTGGAGCAGATAACATTAAAGAGCTTTGTTACCTCGAAGTGGGAAAAAGTGTCAACAACGGTTTGAAACAGCTTTTAGTTGACAGTGATATAATGAACATGGTAAATTCAGTTGGAGGTGATAGAGTTGCTCATATATATGTTGTTAAAGGCAATGATCTCAGCCCATCCATTGTAAGGAGGTCAACATATATTCCTAAAGCCTGTTCATCACAAGTTCAAGCATCTCACAACCAATCATGTCAAATTTCTGAGATTGATGATGCCAACTTATTTGGTAATGGTATAGTTGTGGGTTCAGATTCTTCTTCTTCGGATGGTGAATTTAGTTTCAAGGATAGTGAAGATGAAGATGGTGATATATTTACAGAATTTGTAGATGACATTGTGGTTGATAATACAAACAAAGTTGTTGTACGCGAATGGAAAGATGATGAAGTTGCTTCTGATGTGGTTCCTTATGATTTTGATGTTGATTGTTTAAGAAGTGGTAGTGATTCGGATCAAAGGAAAACACCAAGGTAATCTAATCTAGTAATATATTAAAAATGAAAATTTTGTTTGTATTATTAATACATGATTTTTTTTTGTTTTTGGATAGGTACCCTGAGTTTAACCCACATGTGGACTTCATGAAACCTATCGTCTTCAAGAATGGTATGGTGTTTGGTTCAAATGATATCTTCAGAAGGGCTTTGAGACAATTTACAATCGAAAAAAAACGTGACTACTATTATTTGCACAATGACAAGCTTAAGGTGTCAGCTTATTGTAAGTATAAGTGTGAATGTAGCTTCAAACATGGGAGAAAGAATTGTGAGTGTAAGGAGAGTTTATGTGATTTTAAGGCTTGCGCAAGAAGAATAGGAGTAGATGGTAGCTTTCAATTAAAAAGCTTTAATCCTGAGCATAAATGTGGATGGCGCATGCAAAATAAGAAGGTGACATCAATTTGGTTGGCTGAGAAATATTTGGAGAATTATAGGGATGATCCACGTTGGCGTTTGAAAGCTTTTAAGAATGCAGTAGCAAGAGACCATGATGTAGAGATCTCTCTTACTCAGGCATGCAGAGCGAGAATACGAGCGTATATCATATGTCAAGGTGATGCTAGTTCACAATATGGAAAGGTGTGGAACTATGCTGCAACCATCATAAAATGGAACCCCGGTAGCTCAGCATATGTGAAGGTCAATTTAGATTATCCAGAGAGACCCATCTTTCAAAGATTATACATTTGCTTGGATGCATGTAAGAAAGGTTTCCTAGAGGGATGTAGGCCGATCCTTGGCTTAGATGGATGCCATTTGAAAGGGGCATATACTGGACAAATTCTTTCTGCAGTTGGAAAGGATGGAAATGACAATATATTCCCTCTGGCATATGCAGTAGTTGAAGCTGAGAGGAAGGAAACTTGGATTTGGTTCTTGGAAAATCTGATGAGAGATTTAGGCCATGCAAATATCACCTTCATGTCAGATAGACAAAAGGTACTTATTTCTTTTAGTTTGAAATTAGTTTATAAAGTATTTATCTTTAACTTAGACTATATTTTGTATGTTTACAGGGACTACTTGAAGCATTGCATTATGTAGTGCCCATGGCTGAGACAAGAGTTTGTGTGAGACATTTACATAACAATTTTAAAGTCAAATGGGGTGGAAAAGCATATAAGGATGCATTGTGGGCGGCAGCTAGGGCAACTACTAAGTATGATTTTGATGTGGCAATGAATTTCATTAAAAGCTTAGAAGAAGGGGCATTCTCCTATTTGATGAAAGTTGAACCAAGAACATGGTCTAACCATGCGTTTAAGCATGATTGCAAGTCAGACATGTTGTTGAACAATGTGTGTGAGAGCTTTAATAGTTATATATTAGAAGCTAGAGAGTTGCCTATATTGACCATGTGCGAGTGGATCAGAAGAAAATTAATGAAACGTTTTGTGTTGAAGAGGGAAGGGATGAAGAATGTTACTTCCTCTATAACTCCTAAAGCCTTAAAAAGGATGGAGTCTCTACAAAAAAATAGCTTTAGTACGTGCAAAGTTGAGTGGGCTGGAGATCATAGATATGAAGTTGATCATTTAGATCGCAGGTATGTGGTTGATTTGAGTCTAAGAAAGTGTGGATGTGTTAAATGGGATTTAACTGGGATTCCATGTGTGCATGCAATGGCTTGCATCTTGCTGAGAAGTTTTAAGTTGGAGGATTATGTTGACAAATATTACACTAAAGAAACTTACTTGAAGGCATATGGGCAAATTGTTCAACCATTACCCGGAGAGATTGAATGGGAATCAGTTGACATGTCACCTCCAGATCCACCTCAATTTATCATTCAACCTGGAAGACCAAAAAAGACTAGGAGGCGAGAAAAAGGAGAAGAGACGTCTAAAAAGCAACAAAGATATAGAGTTGGGAAGAACAAGTGTTCCCGTTGTGGTGTAGAAGGGCATACAAGACCAAAGTGTGTTAATCCTCCCAAGTCACATGAAGCACCCAAGGCCAAAAGCGTAGGGGGGAGACCAAGAAAAGCAAACACCATCAAAGCTACTTCACAAACCAAAAATAGAAAGGAATGAAAGAATTATTGTGTTGTATAATTTGGGTAATTCATGTGCTTAAGTTATACTTCTGTAGTTTCAAGGTCTTTTTTATGTATTAGGTTGCTTCAAGCTCTCAAGTCTCAACTTACTGATGTTGCGAAAATGCTGACTGTGATGCTCCACACATACATGACACTAGTAAACGATGATTTCTTATACGGTGATTTCTTATTGATAGTTCAAATATTTGGAAGACTTTGTACTCCTTCATATGAGTTTTTTTAATACTTGACTTATTATGATGTTTGTTGATTGCAGTTTAAGTTTTTAGTTCAAACAAAACAAAGAATATGAAGACAACTGTATAATTTAACAAAGTAAATCAAGAATGTTGAATTGGTTGAATTCTTATATTGTGTATGCATCAAAACTATATTTATTCTTGCACTAACTAAATGTAAATTTACTAAGTGACTAGACATGCTGTTTTACTGTATAGAGATGCCGAAACCATAAGCAACAAAGCATTTTTTTATGAAACAACCAAATCAAAAGAGCATAAACAATGAGAAGCTCCTGTTGCAAAATGAATTTGATTCATTTACGAAACCAAACAGCCTAAATATCAACATTTTATCACTTAACTTGGTATTGAGTATCAATTTCAAGCTTTTAAAAACTCAATAAAAGAGAATTAAATTGCTTCCACAGACAACAATTCCATGTTCAAAACAGAATACAAAACAAAATTGTTTATAGAGAATGATAACATAACAGTATAACATATCAAAATCCAAGATAAGAGAAGAGGATTACCATCTGGTAAGAAGAATTCAAGAGAAGGCTATCCACAAGTATTAATGAACACTAAATTTGAAGCTGGAACTCTTTCTAAACTCTCCAAAACTTCATCTTCCAATTCATTTCCACCATTCTCGGTCACTGTTTGAACAACCAAATATAACTACAAATTGATCAAGGATACTTTAATGAACGAAATCATAAATAAAGAGCATAATAGATTTATCATTAGGCAAGAATTTTACAGCTGAGAGCTCATCGGTAAGAACCTTCATTTGATTGCTGGTGTGTGAATTGAAGAAGAGATGATTCACTTTACTCTTTCTTCTTTTGCTTTTTCTCTTTATCCTTTTGCTTTTTTCTCTTTTTTTCTTTTTCTATGTTGCTTTATTTCTACCACTCACACGTATAGAGATATCTCCTCTCATCTCACTATTATACTTTTGATTTTAGTTTCAGATGCTTTTTTTTTTTCTCTTTCTCATATAGTATTATATCTTTCTTTTTATTTTCTTTTTTTTTGTACAGTTAACGATTTATAACGGAAGTTGAATTTGGGTGGTTAAATGCAAGTAGTGTAATATTAAGGGTGGTTCAGTGCAAAGAATTTTTTTAAGGGTGGTTAACTGCAAACAACTAAAAATTAAGGGTGGTTTAATGTAGTTTCTCTCTATAAGTTTATCAATAAAGGTTTTAATTCCAAAACCCAAATAACAGTTGTGTGTAAAGTGACAAGAGAAACAATTGGTACTAAAGTGACAAGAGAAACAATTGGCACGATCATAATATGGTGTAAATTGAAACCAATTGGTCAACCGGATACCACGGGACAATTTGTTCAAGGGGTTCGAAGTAGTCCGAAAGCTCAAAAAAAAAAAAGAAGCCAAATAGCATTTAAGAGAAAGTAATCAAGGGAGACAACTTAAAGGCAACTCAAACGAGATAATGCTAGATTATAGCAAATAAGTCTTAGACGGTGAGGAGTAGGAAAAGTTGATCAAACAATCAATATTAGGAATCCATTTATTCATACCAAAAGCCAGTAAGCAAGATAAAGTGTTCCATTTATTCAGATGGACAAAAGATTCCACGTCTAAGAGTAAAAAAAAATCACAACTAGATGCTCTTCCAGCGATAAACAAGGGTATCAACCCGAGCAAACCTTGACCGAAGAGAATATTGTCTCTTGACTCCATGATAGTAGATGAACCACTAGTTATCTGAATGGTTAAGCAATCAATGCAGCTTTGAACTGAAAAAATGAAAACAATCAGGTGGTCGCTTAGATTTAGGGCCCGTTTGGTTTTAACTCCGGAATCGGAAACGGAATGGAAACGAATCTAGTCAATACGTAGACCCTTGTTCATTAAATTTTTTGGAATCATTCCTTGTGGTTTGTAGTAATTGGATGAGAGTTTGATTACTTTTGATACCCTATAGGGTAACAAAATGTGAGGAAACAAGTGCATTTTTCATTAAACCATGGGAAATGATTCCATAAAATTGCATGAATATGGATATACATATGGACTAAATTCATTTTCATTCCGATTCCGTTTCCGGAGTTGGAACCAAACGGGCCCTTAGTAGAGTGGAGTAAACACAAAAAAACTGCATACCACAAAAAATGAAACCCCGTTTTGGTAAAGCATCAGAGGGTATAGGTTGATTTGTTATATCGCTTGTTCAAAGCTTGATCAATTTTGTTGGTTTGAGTAACATCTGATCAATTTTGATGGTTGAATCATATTGAAAAGTCATAAAATGTTAATTTGCATAAAATTAGCCCAAAGTAAATATAATTGTAAAATTTGTGAACTTGCAACGCGAAAATATTCTGGGACCCAATGTGAAGATGCATTTTGCATGTTGAGATCCAATATGAAAATGCATTTTTCTAGCTAGGTCACAATATGAAAACTGCATATTCACAATGAGTCTCAACATAGAGATACAATTTTCACGGTGATGTCAACAGTAAACATCCGTGAATACGTTAGGTCTCGATGTAAATATGCAGTTTCCACGGTGATTTTCACCGCGGAACTTTTTAATCCACGGACAACCACGGTGATACAAGAATTATTCACCTTACAACTAAAAATTACAGCCTTCCCGGTCAACTGATTTACATACAGAAATTGCAATATCAAAGTTACCACATTGTCACAATGTAGCCTTTGGCCTAGCATAAGCCCCTCTGCCAATAAAGAATGCACAATTCATACAATCCTATCGAAAGCTTATAATACCGAGGCCATCAAAGGCTGTACCATCTGCTTCATGCATCAAAGCTTGTAACTATCTATTGGAGAGAACACTATAGCTAATGTTTGTGGTTGCAAATTGATATGTGATGGAAGTCTGTCTACCTTCGAGAGGGAGCTTTATGGGAAGACAATGTCAATGCCTGATGTCTGTTGTTTGCAGGCCTGTCCTCGTTTCTGACCCTGTGATAGAAAAGCACATAGGCAGCTGATGACTTCAGTTCATCTTCCATCATGGCAGATATGTGATTGTCGTCAAAGTTGTACCACTTGTTCTCGTCTACCAGCTGCAAGATATCCACCGTGCCAGAATTATACAAGTTTGCCTCAATGCATCTCGGCCACAAAGTATATAACATGCTCTACTTCTAAGTATAGATTGCAAATACCTTACTTGTCATACTAATGATATAAGAAATCCCAAAAATTAGAAAATAACACTGCCCAAGGTGATGATAAATAACATCAGCAAGTAGGGGACATTCCTCTAGTTAGTTGAATGGAAATTCACAGAAATAGAGATAAAATAATAGACAGGTGAGTCGGTGACGTTCTTTAAGTCCGGTTACACAAAATCAATTACTCACTTATATCTTCACACAAACAAGGGATTTAAGTGTAACATATATAAGTTATATGCACTCTATGCTTTGCAAGAAATCTGCTTAAAACTGTGAAATGTATTTCTTTTTCTTTCTATGAAGAGGACTATTATTTTAAATCTATGAAAATGCATAAACTATTTCCTCTCAAACCAAGAGCAAGCCAATTATGCGTTTCATGCATTTCAAGGGACAATCATTCAGCAAATATAGGCAGCACTTTATCCTCCACAATAGTCAATAAACACGATCACAGAGAGTTTCTTATGTCTTACATGGGGCTTATTTTTAGCACACACTATCGGACTTATTTTTGAGATACCCATTTACTACAACCAATATAGCTAACAAATACTTTAATAGCATCCACTAAGAGTCAACTGTGAGTCTGTGACTTGTGACACCAAGGTGACTTAGCTAAGGTAAAAATGAGACTGGTGTAACAGAAGTGGATAAGCTCATTTAATCGTTATTGAATAATGTTCCCAGAAAGGAGGGTTACAGAAACTCACCTTAATGTGTGATGTGTAGTGACCACTCCCCATACCTCCATAGTGATTAATCAAGGCATAAAGTTCATAGAGCTGACATTCTGAATTATTCTTGCTTGCTATGTACCTTGTCAAATCAAAATCATGAACAGGGAAGTTGACATATGTTTCTAGCTTATGTTTCATGGACCTGCTGTAGGAGAACCTCTTGAGATGGATGACTAACACCTCTGGCAGCCTCCACAAGTCCAACTTCTTGCTAGCTTGCCTCTGCTCTTTACATTGGGGACAAAACCTGCAAGAATAGTAATCTTTATGGTAAGAAAGATGAACTTAGACAATTTACAGCTTAGTGTACCTAACAAACTCTTAACTACCACAGTATCACCAGTTTATGATGATTTCTAAGTATCAAACAATGGAAAATGATGATAATTTAGCCATTTAACTCCCTCTTGAAACTAACTGTAGCCGCTTAAACTGCTGTATGGTAGAACTTCCTATACAATCTATTGGTACCAACTGTATTAATGTTAGATTAACATTTAAAATAGACTCAATGAAGATAAACTTATACACAGTCAGCTGTTCATTTCAAAATCTAAAAACATTACAATTCCTTGTCATTGAAATAGCCATACTCCCAAGTAATATAAAACATACCAAAACTTTCTTGCTCGTTTCATTGTAGCTCAAGTAATATAAAACATACCAGCTGAATTCATTTCTGGCATTTAACTTCTTGCCTATGTTTCACTGTTTCATATTTGGTCCCTAACCTTTGAATTGTTTCAAAATAATACCAAAACTTTCTTGCTTGTTTCATTGTAGTTCTTCTATATGTTATCAAAGTGTACACAGGCTAAAGATTATGGAGCAAAATTAGACATGAAACTTTGTAAATAAGGTTAGGGACCAAAAATGCAATTTACCCTATATTTATTCACCCAAACATTGCCAGAAAACTTGTCAGAACACGGAAAGGAAAAAAAAAAGAAAAAAAAGAAAGGAGAAACCTAAGGGATATTTGATAACATTTTAAGATTTCTCAGTTGCATCTTTCAGAACATTAAGTTTCTAGTATCTTAGCTTTTACTTATTTGTCTGTTAAGGGTAGCTTCAGTACCATTATTCCAATTCCAGAAGTTTTGAGCAATATCATACACAAGTAACCCCTCACGACCATATTCAAACTCAAGAGGAGCAAAAGTTGCAAGAAAAGTAAGAAGTCTAACTCTTTTTCTACCTTAAGGTAACAGAACTAATCACAGTGAAACAGATATAATATGAATAACTTAGGGAAAGAAGACTTAAGAACATGCACAAATGCACCACATGCAGGTAAGCTTAAGAACAAACAAGAGACCTACCACATGTCTTCAGGTACCAAGGGCTCTTCTCGAAGAAAAGCTTCTAGGCAGGTGTATAGGGAGAGAGGCTCAGAACGAGCCTTCTTAGATGGAGGCCCATTCTTGGCCACTTCTCGTAAGTTCTCCAGGTAATGGGTATCATAATTTTCCAAAAGTTTCCTTGACCAGTCAATAAACACAAGCATTGATGAAGAGGACGAGAATCTGATGGTCTTCTCTTGACACAGTGTTAGGTCAATACATGCATTGTTTTCATCTACCAACTGAAGTGGTAACTTCGTCGATGAATCTTTTTCCATGCTTGAACAGTAGTCACCGGAGTTCGTCGAGATTTCACAAGTCTCGTGAGAAAGCTCTGCAACTTTTGAACCAGCACTCTTTAAATTATTGATGCCTTCCACATTCTTCATCAAGGGGGAAAGCATGGTCCGTACAATTGACTGCACTTCACCCCTAGTAATAAGTTCCTTAGTTGATATGGGCAATACCAGTGGTGTTCCATAAGGTTTCAATCCTTTGCTGCTCTCAGAATTAGATTCCCTAATCATGTGGCAAAATTCCATTTGAAAAAAAATAAAATATAAGCATTTAAGTAGGGATTTGCAGCAGTAAAAGATTGCCTACACAGTCAATATTTCACTTGTCATAAGAAAGGATTAACTCACACTGTCATACATGAATCTGAGGATGCATAATGTTAGAACCCCACTAGAAGCAAAAATTTCACTCCTAGGACTGTGTAGCAAGAATCTCACAAATGCAGGTTTTGTGCTAAAGAATCTTTGACATGGGAATTTTTTGGAATCCTCAATTTTGTATTCAATTCAACATTCAAGTCCGATCCCCAAACAAATGCAGTAGTTACTTCTTTTATAATAGGATAGACATATCTAACTCCTAATAGTCAATAAAAGACTTGGGCGTTGTTCGACATGGTTTATTGTGCAGATTTTCATTTTTTAAGCTATCTAGTGTATGGCAATAGAGAGTCTATTGAGTAGATTAGAGTTTTGTAAGAGATTATTCATTAGCTTTTTCAGGAGTTTTAAGAAAGCTAATATAGATAATGTTTGGAGATTTTTGTGGAGCTTCTAATTTTTAGTTCCTACATTACCTTCTCAATTTGAATAGAGTTTGTTTTGTATTCTTTTAAACTTGTCCTTTTTGATAGTTTCAATACTAAGATCTATGTACAAATCTTCTTCCACCAAACCCCTAATTAGATTTTCATTAGGCTTTTATATTTTACAAAAAACTGTCAAAACAACAAGCCAAAAAGCTAAAGGTATATTATAAAGCTTAAACTATACAAAATTATCGCTTTACCGGACACGCCCTTAAACCTAGAAATTCAGCAACTAAAGGGAGACATGGAGAAAGTGGGGGAAGCTAAGAAACTACTGACGAATAAGAAAGTGTAGATAACTATTAAATCTGTTAAAATTTGTAGTCTGGTTCGTATCACATAAAGTATAACAGAGTACATGTAGACTAGACTCATGAAAACGCATAACACGTGCATTCGTGCAATCAATTGTCCAATCATTTCATTGATAGACACATAAAAAAACACATGCAGAGAGTAGAACACCATGCAGCAGTAATTTAATAAATCCAGGATGTATCACCGCTTCTCCTGTTTCCTCTGAAATACTACTACTATAGCATTCCCGAAAATAAGTATGTTGAAATTTTCAGTCTCTTGTTTGGTGTTCTGGTGTTTTCATCCTTCCATTAGTTAGCCCAAAACCATTTGCTTACCCCTGGGTCAAATATTTCTCAAGTACTGTATCTTTCTATATTAGAAGTATTTCAGAATAGAACACCATAATATTTCAGAGTAGTATATCTTTCTATACTAGAAGCTAATATTTCGAGAATTCTATAATAGAAGTATTTAGTGAACAAAAGAAGGAAACAGGAGAAATGTGTACAATAAATTCAGCCAGGTACGAAGGTAAATTTTTCATCAATACATACTTTTCTTCCCTACGGTGTATCAACTGAAGAAACATCATGTCCTTCTCGAATTTGGATATCTTGTATGCAGCAATATGGTCATCATCTTTTATGGTGGTCAAGGATGTAAAGGGATCTTCAAAAAATCGATGAATTAAGTGATTACGTATCTACACACAGAGGGAACAAAATTGGATGTCACAAAGCTTTTAGTCAGCCTCCCATTAAATTTTGAAACACAGCAGTGTACTACTAACCTCCGCAAGTAAAAGCTTCTCAGTAGGCTTCAAGCCACAAGAAGCACCAAGTGCTTGGAGCAAGTCTCTGAATCTTCCCTGCTTTGGAACATTCAGGGTACATACATTTGGTAGTGAACTTCCATCCGTACTAAAGACTGTCACTGTCATGGTGCGTGTCACAGTGGACTGGAGTGGCAGGGAAAGATACATGAAAGGATCAAATGTAACGGAAACTTTATCACAAATAGGGCAAACCAAAGTTGACTTGTACTGGCCCTGCAAACAGAAGAGGGGACATGTCAAAAAAAGAATTCCACATACAAGCTCACTCAAGAAAAATTTGCAACAGCTTTCAACACTTTCTATCTAGTGACAATGTGTGATAATTCCCTAACCAATACAACTCTCTTTCTCCACAGATTTGTCAAGTACTTTCAGCACATGTTGAGCTATCACCTATGTATCATGCAAATGGTTTTTAGATATGGGTAATGCAGTTTTGGGCTAGTATTATTGAAAGTATATGTCTTGCTTACCTGGCAAACATCGACAATGATTGAGTCATTACGGGCCCTATGATTTGCCCAATATTCCTCAGCGACTTCCTCGTCAGGACGGCCATCTGCATCTCTAGACTTCATGTAAGGTTTATGTTTCACACGATTCAGATCTTCATGCAAGCCATCAAGAAGAAAAGCCAAGAGCTCCTGAGAATCATGCTGTTGGTTTCCACTAAATTGCGGAGCAAAGCGAGCCAGTTTTGTTTTAAAAGGACGAGGAGCAATAGGAGTTCGACCAGGAGCCCAAAGTTTCCTCAGCAACTCTCCAAATGCAAGAGCCAGCTCACCCTGCAAGACCAAGACATCATTAATAGGACAATTAGATGAGTACACAGAAAATAAATCAATCGACACGCTACGCTAGACTGGGAGGAAATGGAATCAGTTTGTTCTTATTGTGAAGCACTTCAGCTGAAAACCCCAATACAGCAATTACAGTGCTACTCAAAGGAATGAACCATAAAACATAAATCATATTCTTCTATTGTGCTTAGATTTCTAGCAAAAATGACAACCAAATTCCTGCTTTGGCTTCTTCTATCTCCTGCTTCATCATCCACCTGCTATTGCTATAGTAACTTGAACAAAGGTATGAATGGGACTCATAAAAAAAAGGGAGATGGCAACAAAAGTAATAGTTGTAACACGACACTTTTCAGTTGTTTCTTTCCTATTATGTTTCTTATGCCCCTCTTCAGAAAAATATAGCATAAATGATAGCCAAACAGACAAAACACTTCTTTCCAATCACTCCTGAACAAGTTCTTTTTTAGTATATAGTAGCGTTCCTTCCTCCCACTCTTGAACCAGCTCTTTTTAATAGATTGATGACAAGAAAAGTATCAGTGACACACAACACTTTTTCAGTTGTTTCCTTCCTACAATGGTTCTTATGCCCCTCTTTAGACAAATATAGCATAAATGATAGCCAAACACAAAGAACACTTATTTCCTATCACCCCTAAACCAGTTCTTTTTAATATTTAGGGCGCGTTTGGCATGCCTTTTTTTAAGGGATTATTAGAGGATTATTTTGGTCAAGATGATTTTGGGGGATTATTTGACCAGAAATTTTAACCCATCTTCACTTGGATTATCGATTATTTGGGAGATTATTGGAAATAAAAATCCCCACAATAATCCGGATGAACTGCCGAACAGACCCTTGGTAAGACTCCTTCCCCCCACTCTTGAACTAGCTCCTTCCAATATTTTCTGGGGTGTTTACTAAACCACAGTAAGCTCAGTTCCCTTGCACTTTTTTCCCTCCTCTCTTGTTTTCTAAAGCTCTTATAGTGCTTGGGTTTCTCCATTGAATGCACATGCAGTGAGCCATAATAAACTCCTGTGTATATCATTAAAGAAGAAGCAAATGATCTATCAATAATGCAACTTGCTCATCATCATTACTGCATTATGGAAGAAGCGTGATTTCAGTCCAGTTATACTGGTTTCAATTCAACATGTGGACCTAACTGTACTAGGAGGTTACCCCCCTCTATCTTGAATCTACCGGCGAAAAATATGGAGTATAGCATTTCAAAACCAAACATGTAAATTTTTAACTAGCGATCTTAACTCTGTAATTATTAAATACCATTAATCATAACGTTCCTAGCCTTTTTCCAACTGCCTCAAGCACGAAGATCTTACAAAATTGGAAGGAAGAAGGTTGATTCGGTTAGTATGAAACTTACAACCATTCCCAAAGGATTCTGCCAATTTATCTCTCGATGATAATCATCCTGAAAATACTTGGCAAACTCTGGCGTATGGACAAGACACTGTATAGCACTATTCATAAAGCAAGTGTTTCCAAGATTCAGCAATCCAGTGAGACCTCCAATAGCACCCCTTGTAGTAACACCACTGGTTCCATATGTATTATCTGTTTCCTTGACTGTGGCTGTGTTATTATAGCTTTTTGACAGCTCCAAACTACCATTTTTAGAAACACCTTTGCTCGCGGACAAGCCTCCTGCAATGGATATACTGGACTTTGGAGGTTCCAACAGACCAGAACTTGATTCTTTGCCTGAGGAACCATTATCTAGCACATCACCAGATGCTGAGCTGCTGATACTATTAAACACCTCCACCAGAATCTACAACACAAGAAGGAACTAGAATTTATTAGAGAGGGACAAGTATGTGAAGATATTCGACTCACAGGGTTCTCTTTTGATAGTAAAGCATACTATAGAAGACTAATAGGCAAGGACAAAGACACAAACCGAGTGCAATAGACAAGGGAAGTTTAAACAAGGGGGATGCACAAATGTGTTTGCGAAGGCCAATTAAACATGTTTGCACCACATCAGAAAATTAGATGTGCAATGCGGGCAATCAGAAAGGTTGAAGGTCACCATAATTTCTCAAGCTTTTGTAACAAAAGGTGAGTAAAAACTTAATACATATGTACACAATACTCCAAGTTACTGGCCACCGGGCATCAACAGCCACCAAAAATTCTACAGGGCCTTGAAGTAACCAAGATAAACGTCATGAATAATAAGGATCTCACAGATACAAGTAAATTATTTTGAAAGATCAAAGATTAAAACCATATCAAACCCACATCTTGATCCATCTGAATATTGGCATCATCAAGAGTTTTGTCCATATCATACAAAGCTTGCTTCTGGTGTCCATAATAGTCCCAGATACATACCTGCGAAAGCACATTAAGGCTACTTAAACTGAAACAAGTTAAATACTTCTGTCATACTTTAGACATGGAAAACCACTGGAAGTATTACTTGTTCTGAGTTAAGATCAAAAATCTCACAGGCTTTCCTGTGAAGTTCAGCAATTGTTTCCTGCACAGTACAATAAATAAGAGATTTGGAAAGGGGTAAACAATGCTTCATAAGACTAAGCGTAATACAATAAGGTATGGAGCAGACTCTAACTGAAGTCATCCTTATGTAGAATATGCCACATAAGAAAGTCTCTGACTCAAAGCATACCTTTTTGCTAATTCTTATCGTTGCTCTATCACCTTTTGGCATCAGAACAAGCTTAAGCCTTAAAGGATAAACCTCTACAGCCAACTCCATTTGACTAAGGCCAGAATTAATTACTCTCCTGGCCAATGTAGGACCACCTCCATACCTAGCTCAAAACAATAATAATAATGATAATTAATCATTCAACTTTAAACAGTCTTCCTATTTTAAACAAAATGTGGTGTTTGTGGTAATCAGAAGATAGCCAATTCAATTATACAACAAAACAAACTAGCATATAATGATTTCATTCGTAGGATTATAAAATTATGGAGCTCTGAAGTGAAATCCCACCAGGGCACCAGGCTAAAACAGAAAAGGTTTAATATAGTAGGATGTTAGATTAAATCACCCTATATCTCTGCCCAGTCAGCTTAGGAAATTTTGTTTCATGTCCCATAACTTGATTCCTTTGGTGGCGTATGGTTCCACACTCCTGTTCCCTGAGTGTCCCGGTTACATCTAGCTGAATAACACACAGTCTAACATGTTTGGTAAACCAAATACTGGAACAGATTCATGGGTTATATCAAAAAGGGCCTTCAATTGCTCATATATTTTCTCTTGTTTCATTGGTTGATATATTTATCCAGATCTACAAGGATTTCAGAGAAGCATCCTGTTGCTGTTGCTCCTTTCTTCAGTCATGTCCGTTGCTTCACAAAAGATACTTGTAGAATATGAGTTGCAATATTTCCTTTATTCGAAGTATGACACAAATGATACTTCTAGAATGTTTTTTTTACATACCTTCAAAATGTATTCTAGAGGATCATCCAAAAAACTATGTAAAGCATATATATAAACGTAGATACACACTAATTTTTCTGCAATGAGATCAAATAAAATACACTATAAAACCTTACTTGTTTTAGCATACAAAGATGTCATAAAACTATTTCTTGATCCATGTCAGACTAAGAATCCAAATTAAGACTCAGTATCAGGGGCCAAATGCTCAAACAGTGGAAAGATATTCCATATAAAGTAGCTTACTTCCTTCCCTAATCCGAAGTATATCAAGTGAAAATATTTGGCCAAAGCACATCAATGTATGACTACCTTAAAATGATGGCTCGAAATGTATTTTGTAGCTTCGTAATGAGGAAATCATTGCTCAGGATGAAGAAGTTCCATTATTTTCTCAACCATAAGTGCCAAACAATTTTCTCTGGACACAACACCCAAATAATTTGTAGCATAAATAAGAAATTAGCCCACTGTCTAGGGTATGATTGTTATCAGGAATTTTGTAATAGGTCTGAGCCTTTGTGTAACCTCAGAAACTCGAGAGCAAATGGAGCAAGGTCTTTAAAAAGAACATTTTTTTATACTATTTCACCTAAGCAACAACTGCAGGATCCAAAAATATAAACTAGCAGAACAGAGCAGGAATAGTCAAGTAGTAAATGGTGTCTTTGGTAGAACACAACCTTTGCACAAAAAAGGAAGGAAAACAATACCATGCTTTCAGCTGATTCCAAACTTCTTCCGGCAGCAGTATATAGTCCCGGCCTTCTACTAAAGTATCATGCAGCTCAGCTGAACTAGCATCCTCCACTGGGGTATCATAAATCAGATCGGAATTATCAATATCTATGGGTCTTTTTGATACAGTTGCACCCAAGTCAGAGGAATGCACCAAAGCATCACTGGAAATACTGGTTTTATCTTGGTTCACATAATCAAGCCAGTGTTGCCACCATCTGATCCACAAGAAGAAGGAAAGGTCAGGTTAAGGTACTCCAAAACCAGATGATGAAAAGAGAATTAAGATGTTGTATCATCCAAGATCCATCAATTAAAACAAAAATCAAAGGGCATTAGCAAATGGAATATAACCACCCTATTTTCCATATCATAGATTGTGCACTCCTGGAGTAAAAAGAAAAAAACTCATTCACAACCATAATGCTTATTCAACCTGTTCTCTTTTCTTGATGAAAAACTGAAACCCCATTTTAAGCTGATCAAAGGGATATAGCAGCTAATAATTGTATATATATAATGCACCTTCTCCAACTTCGGGGAGACAAAGAGGTAGATTAAATTTATGGCTTCGAAAAAACAGAAGAAATAAGCTTCAATTTTCTGAGTGCTGCAATTTTCAAATACTGATACAAGAGGGAAGAAAACAATAAAACCTACACTTGTATTTTCCTATATGTGAAGTACCAATCAAACCTACACGTATCATTTCCTATCCTACGGGCGATAGTATCTGTCTCAATTACAAATTTTTTTGGGGATTCCAAAACTTGCTTCTGTAATCCTAACCTAAATGTAAGTTTGTAACCCTTTAAATTCTGGTTGGTTCTTCACCATGACATTTCCTTATTTTGTTCTTGAATCTTTTTTTCTCATTTTAGCAAAATTTGTGGTTTATCTGATAAATAGTCAAGCGAGTAGAAAGACATAACATACATCTCTAGCAATGACAGATAAACAGCATTCTCCTTATTTTGGAGTGTGTATCCAGCATTATCTTCCATCCATAACATGCATAAGGTCTCTCTAACAATGAACTAGAATCCAAAAAAGTGAACAGCGCCATTGTGATCCAAAAAGCCTTCAATAACTCCCAGTAGTGGTAAACACCAGTAAAACTGGGAGCAGGAATATTTTTTTCTCGAGAGTTAACAGGACTATAGGATATGTCCAGCAGAGACTAAACTTAAGCCCTATTCGCTGGTGTAAACCATACAAAACCACAAATCTGACTGCCACCCATATTCAAGCTCTCACATGATAACCAGTATTGACAGTAGAATTTTGCTCAATCTCTTTCCCCGAAACAAGCTGAAGTGATCTGATGAACATACATTGTGAAACCTAACGGTATGAACTACGAAAATTTTCCTCATAGCACGGATGGATTTGGCGAATCAAACTAAAAGCACTAAACCCTAGAAGAGAGCTTAAAATTACATGATGTACAAAACAGAAGGGGAGAAACGAAAGAGGGAAAAATCAACAAACAGACCGTTGAGTGATGAGGTAGAAAGTATCGCCCTCTCTGCTGTGCGATTCAGCGGCCAAAGAGATGTCTCGTATTTTCAGCCTCTCTTCTTCCGGAGTCAACCCGAGATAACTCGACAAGGAAGTTCCAGCCATGGCCACTTCGCCACTCGACCTTTCTCCGCCTTATGCGTCGGGGATTCGACCAGGTTGTCAGAGCCTTTGCCTCCAAAACCTCTGTCCGGCGGTGGGAACCGGGAAGGGAAAATGAAAAGAAGACCGACGGAAGCCTTTTTGGTGTTTTTACAAGTGTTATTTTCTTGTTAATTCGAATCTTACTATCACCTGCACATACTTTCATTGCATTTACAAATCAAAACCCTTAAAAAGTAAATTAATTCAAACCTTTTTAATTTTTATATACAAACTGAATTTTACTAACATCGTTGTTTGGGAAATTCCAGTTGGTACCCTTATATTATAGGGTATTTCGGATCATGCCCACAATTTTTTTAAAGTTCGGTTAATAACCCTCAGTTTTCACATAATTTCGAAATTTTTTCAACTGTTAATAAACTCGTTAACATTAATGTTTTCTATAAAAAATTTAAGAGAAAGGAAATTAAAAAAATATTAAAGAGCAAAAGGAAATTGAAAAGAAGTTAAAAAAATAAAATAAAAATTGAAAAGAAATATGAAAAAAATGAAATGTATCAAGTATATTTCTTATATATATGAAATTGTAAATTTTTTATACAATCTAGGAATTTCTTATAATTCTGGAATTTATTTTTGTTATTATTTCTTTTCAATTTTATTTCCCTTTATTTTTTAATACAAAATGTTATTGTTAATGATTTTTTAATGTTCATTTATTTTTATTTTTGTATCAAAAAATTACAATCTCAGAAGTTATAAATATATTTGTTAGGTTTTATTATATTTTTATTTCTCTTCAATTTTGTTTTCTTATTTCTTTTCAATCTCCTTTCCCTTAATTTTGTAAAAAAAAAGTTAATATTAAAGATTTTTTAAATGGTTGGGCAAATTCCGGAATTATGTGAAAACTGAGGGGTACCAACCGAACTTGGAAAAAGTAATGGGTAAAATTCGAAATACCCCATACCACAGGGGTACCAACCGGAATTTCCCTTGTTGTTATTTATGATATGAATTACTTTTTCCGTATCTTATACAACGAACGCGTTATATCCGTACAACGAACACATTAAATGAACAGCGTTATAATGTCCATAAAAAGGTCAAACAATACAAAAAAAAATTATTAAACAAAAGGACGACGTTGAACTCAATAAAACAAGAAAAAATTGGATTAGATAGTCTCTTTTTAATTCCCCTTTATGAAATAATTGGATTAAACAGGATATATTTACTAAATGAGTTTATGTTATAGGTATTCTTAATAGAGTAATAGCGGTACCTAAAACAAATAGGATAATACATGTGAATATGTGATACATCAATATTACACCTAACGAGTGACCAGACTCGTGCTACACACGGGTTTTGTTCAAAAAAACATTTTTTAAGATAGTAAAAATTAATTTTTGTTTAATATTTTCATATGATTCAATAAATTAGTCTTGTTAATGATTGGTGGTGTTCATTTTGAAATCATTAAATTTTATTTGTTTGATTATCGTTTGTTCACCAATTATAAAAATAATACGTATTTTTTGTTGGCCAAATTTGTTAAGTAGGCCTTTTTTATATTTTTGTAGGTCCATGGCATAAATCTATTTTGTAAGTGTACTCTTTTTTTTTTTTTTTTACTGTTTTTCCAAACCTAATCTCCTCACGCCACTTCAATCTTCCTCTATTTCTCTCTCCCTCGCCTTGTTATGGGTTCTTCGCCGGAGATCGGAGCCGCCACACCACTGGAAGGACACAAAGAGCTTCTAGACACTACTCCAACTTTAGCTCAGAAACAGAACTAACCTATTTGTTACAACTCGCACCAACACCCAAACCCTCCTCTTACGGGACTGCCACGCCATCCGCCTCTCCCACTTTGTCCGCACTCTCCTCCGCTCCCATCCGAATCTGCTATTCGACCGGGAAGCGTTAGTCATCAGCTTCCTAGCGATGTCCTCCAGTGACTGTCGACGGAAGAGTGGATAAGAAGAGATGGAGCTGCTACTGATGTCTTCCCTGACGGAGTTCAAAGCATGAGAGGTGTCCCTAGGTGACGGTGGCAGATTCGGTGGAGACAAGTAAGCATGTCCAGGGTCACGGGTCACCCGTGACCCAGCGGGTTCTGACGCCGGGTCACCAACCCGGCGGGTACGGGTTCCCCCGGGTCGCGAGTACGGGTAAGGATCACGAGATCCTTACCCGGATCGACTCGTCGGGTCAACCCGGGTAACGGTCAAATTTTTTTTTCAAAAAAAAAATCCCAACAGTTATCCGTTGTAACGGCTATATTATAAAAAAAATTAAACAATAATAAATCTAACCCAAAAGCATTTCTATAAATACCCCAAACCCAATTCATTTCATCTCACACCAATTCTCATTCAATCATCTATTCACTCTCTCAATCTCTCCATAATTTCCAACTCTTACATTCAATTATTCTCCTAATCTCATATTCTCATTCTCTTATTTTATTATTAATTATTCATTTTACTACTCTTACTACTACATTCTATTATTTAAAAAAAATGGCTAGCCGAGGAAGACGTTCCGTTAGCGGTCCTTCATCCGCCGGAGGTGTTAGCCGAGGACGTCATTCCGTTAGCAGTCCTCCAACCGGTTCAGATTTAAGGCGGGGCTTATTAAGTGGAGATCACGAGATCCTCGATGAGGAGGATATCAACATGAAATCACCTCCTTTCCCCAACACCCAAGAATCCGAGACCCAATTTCCGGAGGAGCCGTTGAACAACACTCAACTATCGGCGGCGGTCTTCCGATTTTGGTTCACAAAAGGTGCTACCGATGCCAACGGGATTTACTATGCCAAATGCAATTTTTGTTCGGCACAATACAAGCACAAAAAGGGAGAAGGCTATGGGAACTACAAGAGGCATATTCGGAACAAGCATCCCGAAAAACTGGGATTGGCACGAGGGCAAACACAACTAACCGGGTACACATCTACCTCTAACCACCCTCCTTCTTTATTTACATATGATCATGCTTCGTCTATGGATGCATTTTCGGAAATGTTAGCCGTAGATTCTTTGGCATTTAGTTTTGCACAAAATGTTGGTTTTAATGATTGAATGCAAAATCATGCTCAACCCGCATATAAACCGATTTCTCGCCAAACCGCTAAAAGAAAAAATGATACATAAATATAAAATTCGTAAAGAAGAATCGATTAAATATTTTATGGAAAACGGTGATATTCAAGTTTCTATTTGTAGTGATATTTGGGCCGACGGTTTTCAAAAAAAATCATATATGGGTATTACTTGTCATTTTGTTGATAAATTTTGGATTTTAAACAAAAGAGTTTTAGCATTACGAGTTTTCAACGAACAACTCACCGCCCAAAACATTCCCCGTTTGATTGCAAATGTTTTGGAAGAATATAGATTACTTTCACGAGTTTTTTCAATCGGTTTTGACAACGCCTCCGCTAACAAGGCTTTCATTAGAGATTTAACCAACTATTGTAAGCCGACGATTGGAGGTAAATTTTTTCACATTAGGTGTGTCACTCATATTTTAAACTTGTGTGTTCAAGAAGGTTTAACATATGTTGGAGATTTAGTACAACCTATTCGAAAAATTCTTAATGAACTTTGGTCTAAAAAAAGTATATGTACTAAATGGTATGCATATTGTAAACAAAATAACGTTTATCCTAAAAAATTTCCAAAAGATGTTTGTACAAGATGGAACTCTACTTACAAAATGATTTCCGAATCATATGAATATCGAGATCTTTTAAGTGGTTTTTGCCCCACAACATATTGACGGTGATTTTGTTTTCGGTGAATTATGGGTTTTAGCAAGAGATGTAATGGAGGTTTTTAAATATTTTTATGATGCTACTAATACTTTTAGTTATGTTTATACACCAACTTCAAACATATTTTGTTATGCATCAATTAATATGCATTTGCACTTCAACAAGGTCTTTTAATTGATAATATTTCACAAACTATTTATACAATGCGAACTAAATGGTTAGATTATTATACAACTATTCCCGATGTTTTTCTTGTTGTATTTGTGTTTGATCCTAGACGTAAAATGGATGGTTTAAAACAATTTTTAGAAAGTTATTATGAATTTTTAGAATTACAACAAAATCCCGATTGTCATGTTTCTACCATAATTGCTAGAGTTAGAAAACTATTTGATGAATTTTTGGTTCAATATCGTGTTTTCGATCAAGGTCAATCTTCTCAACCCCCTCCTCGTCCTTCATCTTCAACTTCATCTAAATTTAAATCAATTGCTAGAGATTTGTTTGGCCCGAAAAGGGCAAAAACAACGTCGAGTTCCCATTCAAAACTCGACGAATATCTAACCATTTCTTTTGAGTTTGTCAATGATGAAGAAGAAGAGGATTTCGACATATTAGAATAGTGAAGCTGACCGGAGAGAATGAGGTTCCCTACCCTCTCAAGGATCGCAGCACAAATTCTCGCAGTTCCCGCCTCAACGGTAGCGGTTGAGCAAACCTTTAGCCGGAGTGGAAAGGTGCTCGATGCGACGAGATCAAACATGTTGCCCGAGACGTTGGAGGCACAAGTCTTACTAGCCGATTGGAGGAAAGCGGAAATGCGAACACAAAAAACAACCTCTCGGCGGAGGAAGGCGATGAAGATGACGACGAGCGACAACAAACGGCATCGGATGTATCCGCGGGAGAGTCCGACGACTAAGGTAAGGACCAATCGGAGATATAAACAAAGGTAAGAGAACTACGTTGGCTTTGATTTCTCCTCCCCGAAAGGATACGTAAGCAACCGGGATTCCGGTTCAAACCCAATTCTTCCCCTTTTTTTTTAAGTTCAAGCACAATAACAATTCTCCTCTTTTTATTTTATTTTTTTTTAAGTTCAAGTCCAATTGTTTTTATTTATTTTTTCTGGTATGAATTTTCTTGGTTGAATTTTCTAGTATAAATTTCTGGTATGCATTTCTGATATAAGTTTTTTGGTATGAGTTTTTTATAGTATGAATTTTCTGGCATGAATTTTTGGTATGGTTTTTAGTATGAATTTCTTGTATGAAATTCATACGAAAAAGTCATACCAGAAAATAAAAAAGAAAATAAAAAAGGGCAAAACAAAAAAATAAAAACACATTCAACAATTCCTTTTACGTAACAAAGGGTAAATCATATTTTTTTCTTTTTTTAAATAGTGGGGTTAATTAATTTTACCTACCATTAATGAAAGTGGTAAAATTAAAGAGGTACACAAACAAAAAAAAATAGAAAAGAGCCTACTTTTCTTTCTTTATTGTTTCAAATTATATATCTTTCATTTTTCAATATTATATTATATGTGTATTTTCATATATAATACAAAGTAAATAATAGTTATATATATAGTGGTCAAATAAATATAGGGTAAAATGGCTAACTAGGTTTTTTACCACTATTATTCTATTAAGACTTTAAGGGTACACATAACATAAACTCATTAAGTAAATATACCCTTAATAGAGTAGTAGTGGTAAGTCAATTAAAATGGTAAAATTAGAGGGATTTATAAAATAACAGGCCATAAAAAAGCTTAATTTACCCAATTCTTTCAAAATATATCAATTAGAAGAAAGTCCATCGAATTGTCATGACAACCATATTCAAGAAATTCATTCAATTATAAAAGTAGAATTTTCAAATCCATTTTACATTTTAAGAAGTAACACTATCTAGATTTAAATATTGTATCACATGTTTATTTTCATATATAATACAACATAAACAAAATAAAAATATAGTGGGCAATTGAATATACCAAAAGAAGAAGAAAATTCCACCAAATTGTGATCCATGAGGATGACAAAAATTCAATAATTAGGGATGGCAATTTTATCCGTATTCGACGGATACCTGGTCACCCGATCCAACGAAAACCCGTTAAAGGGGTGAACGTTTCATTCACCCATCACCCGACCATCCACCCATTTATCCGACTCGTATTCACCGCTTAAAAGTCTACATATATATAGTTTTTATATAGATTTTGTCATTATTTTCGTACTATATAATTATATTAAAGTAAACCCTATATTTTCTTTCCTACTTTATTTTCTGTGGATTTCTAATATATTTTAATCCTTATTATTGATTCAATTATTAAAAAAAAATATTCTAAATCTTGCTTTGTTATAGTTTCTAATATATTTTAATCTTGTTATAGTTTGTTATAGTTTTTATATAGATTTAAGTATGCTATTAATTTTCAGTAAAATATTTAATTTTACTATAATTTATAAATATATGCCCGTATATTGTTTGTAATATCAATATACTCTATAAACCTAAGTATCAAATAAGTATGGAGAAGGAGAATAAACTAGAAGAAACCTCAAAAATGAAACAAACATGAAGATCAAGCACATCATTGAGAAAGCGGAAAACAAGTAATGGTTGTTTATTTCTTCGATTTTTTCGAATAGGGAATGCGGAATTCTTCAAACAAGAATTTGGATTCTTCAATAAGAGTATTATATTCTTCCACTAGAATGTTCGAACTTTGAAACAATGTTTGAATCATATCCTTCATATGAGAGTCTTCATTTTGGGAAGGGCAGGCGGGCACACATAAGGGTTTGAATCCTTCAAATGACTCCTCAAAACAATAAGCTATACGGCAAAGCAACGGGTAACTTCGTAATATTTGGCTATAACTAAATACACCGGATTTTAATTTATAATTGTTTAGGTCAAATACTCCGGATGTAAGTACCCCCACGGTATATGCTTCAAACTTCAAACAAATATGCCGTGCGTGAGGTATTTACCTTACTACTAGTTAATTCCTCTAACTTTATACCTCAGATATGTTGATATCCTGGATATAAAGTTTTGACTCTTTTTTTTAAATTTTCAAGTGGGTCCGGAGTATTTTTAGGGTACTATAATGTGTTTTTTTTAGTAGTGAAAATTTCATAAAAATAAATGTGTAATAAAGAAAGGGAAACATGATGTGAGAATATGAGTATAGCACTTCATACTTAAACTACACATTGAGGACAATGTGAAAGGAATCAAAGCAAAGAGAATTAATATTCACAAAGCAACGCAATGCATGTGGTGGAAGAAAGGAAGGATGGAAAGATGTGAGGACGGAGTGGAAGTCCCAAAAGTTCAACGTCTCATCACTTCAAGATCATTGATCGTATCTATAAAGCACACAAAAATCAGCAAGCATCTAAAAAACGGAAAAGGAAAATAACAAGAACAAAGAAACGGGAAAAGAAAATTCAAACTCATGGGTTGCCTCCCATGAAGCGCTTAGTTTTGGTCATTATCTCGACTCATTCGGCTTATTTTGGTTGGAATCCATTGATGTATCAAACGGATGTATAACTCAGGTGGACGTCCTTCGATCTTGGGAAGTGTGGAGGGAGGTAATAGAGTCCTTTATGCCTTCAAGGACGAGATGACCAATAAACAATTTCTATGGTATTAACAAATGGTCTCTTCTCGTTGTCTTCAATCAGTTGAGGAGGGTGAGAAGGATGCTCAGGGGAAGGAGGAGGAGAGTAAGAATCGTAAGAATATTGCGGGATTTCAGTTTTGGGTGGCAAAGGAGGTGAGACGAGCATGGCATGTGCAACACCCCAAGTTTTGGGAACTCGAAGAGCTACGGGCTAGGACCGCACAATGGGTCCCGACCCTCAGATTAGCAACAACACGACGGATCTTATAACAAGGCACAAATGAATGAAAACCATACTCAATATAAAACCAAAGGTTTGAACAAAAGAAAGCGTAAAAGACTCGCAGCCGAGTTCAAAACAAAAGGGAAAAGCAACAAAATAAATATAAACCCGATCCCGTCCTATAATGTACGGGAACCCCGACTGACCCACACCATCCGGATCACTCAGCAACATCCTGAACCTGCGGAACATCTACAATAACGGCATAAACTGTTCGCTAACATTTTAGATACTAGCAAGAGCGTAATGACACAAACACACATAAGGTAAAGAAAACACATAGCATGCTTGCACACAACCGGTTATTATCTTTCTTAAGGTTATCCATTACTAATTCAACTTCTTTTGTCACACGAGAATCTCTTGAAACTCGCCTCCGCTTCCGTCTACCAATAGGAATAGATCAGTACTATCCGTTACCTATGGCCTGAGTTACAAGAGCACATTCTAGTCTCATGTAGAACTAGACAAGTGGTCACCGCCCGGTTATCATAAACTTGGGCCAGTTAAGGTTATAAAGGGTGAATCCTATTCCGGTTATCCGTTATAAATATGATAAACAACGCAAACAAGCTAGAACACTCAAACCAATACACAGAAATGAAGCTAAGTAAGTCCAAGGGACTTACCTCACTCGAAGGTAACTCAAAGCTCAACAAACAACTCAGGAACAACTCAGGAGTAACTCCGTTTCCCTCATGAAAGGAGCAAGGAAAGCTTGTTTACACAAGCATCACGAATCAGGAACGAAACGGTTGCTAGAAGAATATCACTTCTAGTCTCAATAATCTCTAAGAGATCTCCTCAAACTAAGGACTCAACCTTAGTCTAACAGCATACTCAGGGGGCAAGGAACAACCATAAGAAACCAGGAATGGAACGAGGAAAGCAAGGAATAAAGTAACTCACAAGAACGGGAGTTACTGTAGAGGAAACCGCAGGGGCGGCTGGACAGGCGCAGGGGCGGATGGCCGCGGGGCCGGGGTTGTGCATGCGCGGGGGCGGCTGCGTGACAAAAAACGTTGTCGGCTTTCTCTTCGGCAGAACTCACAGCAAGGGAAACCAAAGCTCGATCCTTTGACTCCAACACGTCAAGACTCAACTCCAAAGAGTCTGAGAACAACGATACATCAACAACAAGAAGCCAACAAGAATCAAGGTTCAAACTTGATTCTTGGAGAAGAAGAAAAGGAGAGAAAGAAGGAGAAAACAAACAGAAAGAAGGAAGCATGTTGTAGTACATGAACGTAAGGAAGAACAAAGAGTGATGAACTTACATGTTCAGCAAGATCACAGGGAAGCAAGTGAACATATGCAGCTCTCAGGGTTGAAGACGAATGCAAGAAACGGGAAAAAGGAGGAAAATGCGGGAATATTTAGAGACGGGCTGGAAAGATAGAAGGAAGGACGTCTAGGGTTAGGAAAAAGATAAGGAGACCGACCCATAAGGTAGAATATCGGATATTTTATCTATAGAAGGAAAATTAAACGAACGAAAACAGATCGGGTGTGATCTGTCGCAAATCCGCATGGGCGAATCACCTCAGCCGCAGGGGCGGGCTTCTTCACCGTGGGGCGGTGAAGGAAAAATTGGGGTCTTACATCAGATCCCCCTAAAAAGAAGTTTCGTCCCGAAACTTTCAAAAGCCCAACGATCACAACAACACACAGAAACAGAACTGAACTCATATATTCCTATACGGGGCACGTAACTCAAAACGTCACAAAAAGCGTATGCAACACAACAAGGGAAAAACCAAACATAACGACTACGCTAGCGGTGCATCCAGCTCAACATAAAACTCCGGATAGTTCTTCTGGATACTATCCTCTATCTCCCAAGTTGCCTTATCAGCTCCTCGCAATGACCCCTGAATCTTCATCATCGGTATGTCCTTCGAACGCAAGCGTCTCTTACTACGCTCTAAGACAGCCATCGGGTGCTCTACGAACGTGTGGTCTGGCTCGATCACTAAATCCTCATGACTGAGGATGTGTCTCGGGTCTGGTATGTACTCCCGTAACTGAGATACATGGAAGACGGGGTGAACACCCTCGAGTCTTAGTGGCAAAGCAAGTCTGTATGTTGCCTCTCCAACTCGCTCAAGAATCTCGACTCTGCGCTGCTAACATCCGCTCTAGGATCCCTGCTACTCGAGCCATGTCATCCTGAATCTGCTCAGGTGCTACTCCGCTAGCACTACTCGGCTCATCCCAACACAATGGTGTACGACATCTTTGTCCGTATAAAGCCTCATAAGGATCCATCTTGACCGATGCGTGTCAACTGTTGTTATACAAAAACTTCACTAAAGGAAGATGATCTGGCCACACTTGTCCCCAATCTAACACGCAGGCTCTCAACATGTCCTCTAGTATTTGGATGGTCCGCTCGGACTGACCATCAGTCTAATGATGATAAGCAGTCGTGAACTGTAGACTCGTACCTAGGACGACATGAACCTACTGCCAGATATTGGATGTGAACCGTCTGTCTCTATCAGAGACTATAGTCCTAGGTACTCCGTGAAGTCTCACTATCTGTCTAGTGAAATCCTCTGCCAATCGACTCACCGGCCACGTTTCCTTGATCGGAATGAAACGTGCCGTCTTCGTCAATCGATCTACTATGACCCATATATCATCAAAGCCTCGACTCGGTCTCACATCGGTAACAAAATCCATAGAGATATCATCCCACTTCCACTAAAGGACGGGAAGTGGGTGTAGCTCGCCTCCTGGTCTATGATGCTCGATCTTGACCTGTTGATTGGTCACACACTAAGCTACATATCTCGTGATGTCTGGCTTCAGAACTCCCCACTAGAAAGAGCGTCTGATATCCTGATACATCTTACTCGCGCCAGGGTGCACTGAGTAAGGTGAAGAGTGAGCCACTTGAAGGATCCTCTGTCTCAACTCTCGATTTGAAGGTACACAAACACGTTCTTGACGTCTCAAGATCCCATCAGCACCAACTACAAATTGTGGTGCCTCTCCTCGAGACATCCGGTCTCGGATCTGCGTCAAAGCTAGGCAACTCTCTTGTTTTTGTTGGATTTTGGCCAATAGATCAAGTACTATCTCCAAGGTGGACAACTGACTGTCGAAATCCGGAAAGTGGATAACCATCTCTAGCCATGCAAGATCTCGTTGTAATTGTGGCTGAGCTGTCAGCCTAGCGATCGCCATCTCTCGGAGAGTCTTCCTACCAAGGGCATCTACTACCACATTCGCCTTCCTCGGGTGGTATAAGATCTTCAGATCAAAATCCTTGATCAACTCCAACCATCTGTGCTGGCGGTTATTCAACTCCCGCTGAGTGAATATGTACTTCAGACTCTTATGGTCTGTGAATATTTGACACGTAGCTCCGTACAAATAATGTCTCCAAATCTTCAAAGCATGAACCACAACAACCAATTCAAGGTCATGGGTAGGGTAATTCTCCTCGTACGTCTTCAGTTGTCTAGACGCGTAAGCGATCACCTTACCCCTCTGCATCAGAACACATCCTAAGCCCAGCTTGGATGCATCGTTGTAAACCACAAAATACTCAATGCCCTATGGCCGAGCTAGGATAGGAGCAGAGGTCAACCTCTTCTTCACCTTCTCGAAGCTCTACAAGCACGGCTTGGACCACACAAACCTCGTAGACTTCCGCAACAAGGAAGTAAGCGGTCGGACGATAACTAAAAAACCCTCAACAAAACGCCAGTAGTAGCCCGCCAATCCTAAGAAGCTGCGAACCTCCTTTACGTTCTTAGGTGGCAGCCAAGATGCTACTGACTCAATCTTCGTCGGATCTACCTTGATCCCTTCAGACTATCTACATCCCCAATCTAAATTGTTAAATTTTACACTTTCATCCAAAATAATTTCTACATCCCTTGTATTTTTCCTGTGAAAAGAGTTAAAAAAAATCCACTCTGTTTAAATTTGGATCTAACTGTGACAAGAGTGCAAAAGAAATCAGGCCCCACCTCATTTACAAATTAACCAATCAAATATTTTCTCTCTCTTTTGTTAATTTTTCTTTTAAAAATTGAAAACACAATGGAGTTACTAAAATATACCCAACGGTACAATTTCAATTGCCTTTCACTTCCACCACAATTCTTCTTCTGTATCTCTATTTCATTTATTTTTCAACGGTACAATTTGTCTTCCACCAACAATATCTCTCCATATGATAGCATGAATTATAGTTTATATTTTGGGGTTTGTTTGGACGTTTTATCTTTCATAATCCGCATGTTTGTATGTATTATATGTGATTATATTACCATTTCATCTACCTTTGCGGGAATCGAGGTCTACACCTAGTTTTGTTGTAATCGTAGGTAAAATGGCGCGTTTTGCATCGAAAAGGAGCAAAAGGAGTTATGAAGTCATTGGAGCTATATTGAGGAACATAAAGAACCATCCAGGAAGCATAGCCATGGATTTGAGATTCACTTTGGACCAGTTTTGAGAGATTTCACATTCAGTTATGACTCACCTCGGTTGACCACAGATTCATCTCGACCGAGGTGATCCAGAGAAGTCGACTCGACCGAGGCGAACACCTAGGACGCGGCAAGAATATTTTATTCTTGGCTGAGATCTTTTATCTTTGGAAAGTGATTTTATATTTTTGGGCTTGGCTCCTGGAAGGAAGAAGATATTATAGATCATATATTTTACCTATTTTCATGGGAAGAGATCTTTCTAAGATATCTTATCTTTGGAGGGTTATTTTCCTATAAAAAGGGTTGGATTTCCACAAATCCGGAGGGCGGCATAGAGTTGAGATCTCGCATACCACCAATCAGGGTTTATACACCACAGCAGCCATACTCCAGTTGAGAGATTTGAAGAACCTTTTTGAAGGTTGAAGGAAGATTGAAGATTGTAGCTTTTATAGCTTTGGGAAGGTTTTCTTGTAAGATCACCTTAGATTCTCTTCCTTGTTGTCTTGCTTGTTGGATTTATATCCAAGGAACGCTTTGTTGTGATATTTGATTCATTTATTGAAGTCTTTTCGTTGAATTCTTCTTGTTCAAATATTCACTTTCCTCCCATATATTTGATTATTACTTTCATAATGATGAGTGGCTAATTTCCTTGTGTGATTCTAGGGTGATTGGCTGAATGTTGTGGAAAAAACAATGATAGAATAATCTTAGATTCCAGTAGGACCCTGAAAGTTCGAGTCTTTACCTTAACCCTAAGCATCTCGCTCAGTCGATGAACATCTCGGCCGGGGTGGAATTTGGCTGACCGAGGTGACTTATCTGATCCGAAACTGAGAGTTAAGTGTTAGAGTTTGCCAAATCCTATCCTTATTATACCCTTTCCTGGTTCAGTGCAAGCCTAGGATGAGACTTACCCGGTAATTCCTTTGTTTGTTTACCTAAGATCATAAGTGTAGGTAATAAAGGTTTATCCTTTATTGGGGTTTGAGTGTGCTTTCATCCCATCTTTGTGAGTTAGCCTGAGACTTACCCGGTAAAGGTTGATTCTATTCCCTTAGGTGGTGTGTTGGTTTGAGGTTATAGTTCTTATCTTAATTCCTTGAGACTTACCCGGTAATAGGAGTTACGGTTTTGGATTAGTGAGTAGTGAGACTTACCCGGTGATCTATTCCACTTTGGATTAGTGAGTAGTAACACCTTCCCTATGCAAAAACCTCAGCTTTGTCCGCTTATCTTTAGATCTTGAGTTGGAACCACAACTAGATGCTTTAATCCCTAGAATTGCATGTTTGCTTTATTGAATTCTTTATCATCTTTGATTGTTTTGATCGCCTCTTGTGGTTAGTATTTACACATAAGCATACCGTAATTGGACTTTGTTTCACTAAGTCCCTGTGATCGACCCCTGGAATTCCTTGCTTTTTACTACGATTGACCCGTACACTGCGGGTTCGCATCCTTGTTTTAAGCTTACGTCTAGGGTTATAAATTTAAAGCTTGCACACACCGTTTGGAGCGAACACCATATTTCATGCAACAACAATAGTAAATCTCCATCTGTTCTTCTATAAATATAGCTTTTTGCTTCATTATTTTTTTTTATTCTCTCCATCTCTTCTATTAAGAAAATTATTATCATGAGTTCATGATAACACGATTTATGACGTTAGTTTAGGCACTCATTTAGATAGTTTTTCCGCTCATTCATGCATGGTTTGCACTAGTTCGTGACGATTTGCACTTAATTCATGTATGTTGTCGAGATAGACTTCTACACGGACTTTTGCATGTTTTGTAGGTATTTTGGGAACTTTTGGAGCTTAATCGATACATTCGAGGATCGTTCCTCGTGATGACACACTTCCGGACCCATTGGGAAGCAAGTTAGGAGCAAGGGAGAATACATGGGACCTTGTTGGTGCATGTCTTGCACCAACTCGTGGCTTGATGATCCATAGAAGTCTGAATCACCAAAACGGCCATTGGGACTTCTACGGGCGTGGAAATAGACCGTGGTTCTCCCTGCACAGTTGTGACAGCTGTCCCACGATCTCCATAACCGACCCTTGCCCTTGATGGTGTATAAGAAGTGGTCCTGCAGGTTGTTGAGGGCAGACCCATCATTCCATTCTCTTACACACTCTCATCATTGGATTGGAGCTACTCTTGGAGGAGAAGAAACACTCTCATTTGGAGAAGAAGAAGAAGAAGCACACTAGTCTCATAGTTTTCATAGATTTTGAGTGGTTTTGAGTGAGTTTTGTGGAAGACATTTGCTAGAGTTGTAAGAAACGATTCGAACCTTCGTTTGAAGGATTGTAAGTCCTTCTTGAACTTTGATTCAGCTTAGTTTTCTTGTTCTATCTGTTTCATCTTTCTTTCATTTCATCCTCTTGATATGGACTCCATGATTGTATGCTTGATGAGTTTTATTTTTGAGATGCATGTTGACGGCTAAATAGATGTGATTCTAGGGTAAGGAAATGATGGTTATGGCTTGGACTATGATAGGATAGACTTAAACGTACCTTTGGATGATTGTTTGCTCGAACCTAGCCTCTATTGTAAATCACGGCCTGTTCTAGTAGGTTCCACGGCCGTGGAAGTGATGAGCAACCCGTGATTTCGTCTGACTTGCTTGTATTGATAAATCTAAGTGTTAGGTTGTTAGATTGTTTAAATCCTAGTGTTTATTGAGCTAGATCTATCCTAGGGTGACCTAGTGTTAGCAACTAAGTTTGAGGAGAGACCTATCCGGTGATTCTTGCCCTTAGATACCGAAGATGATGAACTCTAGGTAGTAGTGAGCCTCATAATCCGCTATTGGACTGAGTGTGCTAGGATTGATGTTTAGGACTTGCCTTCCCGAGACTTACCCGGTAAGGAGAGGTTAGACCCCTAGATGACAATCCGGTTTGTCTAGATTTCCTATCCTTAGGCTCTTTGAGACTTACCCGGTGATGAGACCTTAGGAACGGACTAGTGGACCATGAGACCTACCCGGTGATTGATCCCGATTTAGAAACACCCACTCCCAACATACTATAGTTAATCCAAAGAATGACTAGATAGCTTGAGTCCTATGCCGTAACCGGAATTTCTAACCTCTAGAATCCTCTTTTCTCTCCTTGATTACCTATCTCGTATTTGTGTTGTTTATTTGTGTCGCTAGTTTAGTTTGTTTTTATACCCTTGCATGATTTGTGATCCTTGATTGATCACCAAAAAACCAAACCAAAACATTGAGATTTTCTTTTCTTTTATTTCTTCTCTTTTCTTAGCCTAGATCAACACTATCCTTAGTCACTATTGATTCAATTTCACCTTAGTCTTTGTGTTTGACCTCGGAATACTATCCTTACTACAAAATGACCCATACACTGTGGGTTCGCTAGGAGTTAGGAAAAATATATTGAGTTATAAATTTAAGACATTTGCGTGTCACGTTCCTAGCGTAACAAGTTTTTGGCGCCGTTGCCGGGGACTAGGTCTAGATTGAGTCTTTTTGTGATTGTTTATAGTGTAGGTCTTTCTTGTTGCTTTTGATCTTATCTGGTTTGTGTCTTTGCATTTTCAGGACATCTCTCATTCTTTAGGTGCATGCGAAGATCTCGTGGCAAGGATTTAGCTCCATTCGATCCCGAACAGGAGAAAACCCTTAAAGCTAGATCTAAGAGCATTAAGAAGAAGAAGGAGATGGCCGCAAGAGATCTTCAAGCTGAGTTGGATGAGGCTTTAGAGCAAATTAGGTTAAGAGATGAGCTCTTAGAGAATGAAAGAAGATTTGCCAATGAGAGGCAAGAAGCAACTAGGAGGGAGATTGAAGAGATTAGGCAAGCTCTTGTGCAAAGAGAGCTTAATCGTCAACAACCTCCTGCACCACCACCACAACCGCAGACGGCGGTTAATATTCGGTTTGAGCCGATAATGATTGAGGAGCCACAAACGTTAGGGCAACGTATGGATCTGGCTCAAAGAGTACACCGTCCGGGTGTGAACTTAGGAGATCCCGCAGCCCATGATTATGAGCTCCGCCCTCAAGTTCTACAAATGATCCGGCATAATCAATTTGGAGGGATGGAAGGAGAGTCTCCTCATCAACATTTGATAAACTACGAGATATTGATGGAGACTCTAAGGCCGCCTAGGTTGGAAAACAACAACCATAAGCTTAGGGCTTTTTCCTTCTCACTTAAGGATAAGGCCTTGGCTTGGTACCAATCGATTCCACCTCAATGGGTTCTTCTTAAGCTTTCTCTAAGTGTGCAACTTGTATCTCCAACTCTTTATAGTTCTCAACGAATTCAACAACGGTAGTTATTGATCCATTGATATTGTCTTGCAAAGCTCATTGTCCTCTCAACAGTTGCTCCATCACTGCCTCCATTGGAGTCTTGTAAGGTTCGGGGGTAGCTTGAGGTTCTTATTCCTTGGCAGATTTCGAAGTTTTCTACAAAATATCAACAACGGCTAGCGAGGGATCTATAAGCATATACCCATCCTTGGACCGGCCTTTGTGTTGTATCTGTTGGTTCATTTAATCCAATGTCATCGTCTTAAGAAGGAGGTGAGCTATATAAGACTTGTTTAGGGTTTCCGCTAACCCTAATCCGATTCCCCTCTCCTTCTCTTACTAGTCTCTTTCACTAGCTTCTTTGAGTGTTCTTAAGCGAAGAAGCTCCTTCTCCTCCCAAGAGTTACTTTCTATGAGCTTTGCCTCCACAAACAAAAAGAGAGATCGAGAGCCCGATCCTTGGACGGTGTCTGGCTTGAAGAGAAACTTTGAACCACCGTTTGTGTGGACCACGAAGGAGATATTGAGATCTCTAGACTCTTGTGTTGTTTTTGTTCATTCTCTTTCGATTTCTACTCTTTCTTTCTTTGTTTTTTTTTCTTTACGCTTTATTCCCCTGTAATTCTTGCTTTTTTTTGTTTTGAAATATAGTGGATTGGATCGTAACCGAGATCCCGGGGACGTAGGGCATTGATCCGAACCTCGTAAACAATACTCGTCTTTTGAATCTCTTGGAATCAATCGCTCTAGATTGATCTCTCTATGAGACTTTTATTTTAGATAAGTTATACATGTTGTACAATTATATTTTTAATTATTAACCTATTTATTATAGTAGAACAAGTTGCACGAAGACTAGATATGAAGACAAAGTAAATGTAGACCTGAGCAAACGCGGGCAAGCCCACCTGAGAAAATGAGCGGGTATGACACAAGGTAGGCCCGTTCTGACATTGAGCCCGGCCCGAAAGCCTGTTTCAATTTTTTTTTAAAACTTAAATATGTAAAATATAAAATCGAACCCAAGAACTCTAGGTAAGATTCAAGTATTCATTTTTTTATAATGGAAAACGGTTCGAAACCATTAGACGGTGTGCCGTCTAGTGGGTCGAAAGGCCGAAAAAATCGGCAGACGGTCAAACCGTCATGAAGGACCACAAATAAAGGAGAAAAGAAATACACGAAAATACATCAAAATAAGCCGGAAGCAAAAAAGTCTTCAAGGGAAAGCAGGATGATCCAACCAGCAAGAGACCCCAAGCATAAACGTTCATCTTCGAAAGAAGTACACAGGGAGGAAGCCTGGGGAACAACTGTGGACACCTCAGATTTGGACTGCAACAGAGCCACCATGAGTCGATTACAAATCCACGCTCCCTTCTCGACAAATGCACAAAACCGCCATCAAATGACTACATCAAACCTCAGAATGAGTGCTTTTGTTTTGCTTGATGTAGGGAGAAGATTGTTGATTTACGTTGTCGGGAGTAGAACTTGATGAGTAAGAGAAAGATGATTTGTAGGGAGAAGATTGTTGATTTATGTTATTGGGAGGGGTTGATTTTCGAATTAATTATAAAACAAATGAGTGATTTTGTTTTGCTTAATGTGATTATGGTCGATTTTGTTTTTAAAATCAAATATTGCATAGGACAATAAAGATTTGAATCAAAACTCAATCGACCTTAATTTTTATTTTCCATTTTTTATGTTTTTGGGGCCGTTAGGCCGAGGTCAAATCGACCAAGACGATTTTATTATACCTTTTTATCTTTGGTGTTTTTGGGACCGTTAGGCCGGGATCGGTGTCGTTAGGCCGCGTCGCCCCGAGAATGGTGCCCTTGAGACGAAATAGACCAGGCGTGTATCACCTTTATTTTACTTAAAAATTATAATTAAAATTCCAATTATTAAGCACCCACACGAATATTCAAATATTCAATAGAAGTCGGTCTCTCCGTTCAAAGGTGATGGCAAATGAAGGTGGTGGCAAATTTATGGAAGAACAGAGCAATTCCAGATGCCAATATGCTCACGAGGACAATCTTATGGCTTCTATCACCCAAACTGGAACCTTTTTGTTTTGTGGGTCGTCATTTTGTTATGGTTCTTCCTCATGATTATCTTCTAATTTTTCAAAACTGTATGTTTGTTCCTCTTAGTTACACAAGTATCTTTCTCCCCTCCGCGGAACTAGACTCGCAAGGAGAGGTGACAACGGGATCCGACAAATGAATTGTTTTTGATTTAATAGTTCTAAAATTGTTATATTAAGTTTAATAAAAATATTGTCTTGGACAAACTCATTCGAACTTATTTATTATTTTTGGTGTATTTGGTGTCGATAGGCCAAGGACGGTGCTGTTAGGATGAGATCGATGCCGTTAGGCCGCAATATTAGTGCTCGTAGGACTATATTTAACTACGTTTTTTTATAGCATTCCGGTACAAAAGTTGTGTAAGCCATTGGTAACAATGGGTGATAAGGGTTGTAGCCCAAAGCAATTGTTGAGTAAACCGATTGTACCAAAATCAGGTTTATAGAAATCAAGAGATATAGAAATCAAGAGATGTAGAAATCAAGAGATTTCGCATCTAAGGGAAAAGCCCAAAGAAAGTATATGCTACAGGGGTAGAAGTAAAGAAGAATATAATCATTTATTATAGAGATCCGTCAATGAATGATAAATGTTGTTGTTAACAAAGTTGTTATTCTTTCGTAGAGTAAATTGCTGTTTTGGGCTTCTTCGTAGGCCTTTCGGCATCAGTCAAACTCCCCAAGGGAGAAGACAAATGAAGAATTTTACTTAAACAAAAGAAAGAGATTAAGGGGTTAGGCTTTCTAGTTTTTTGGGAGCCTGCAAGAGATGCAACCTAAGGCATAAAGGTATACAACTTGTTCAGATTCTCTAAATTAATCGAGATAATGGTTCGGATTGGCCACAAGTTAGGAACAAAAACAAGTTGAAACTCCATTGTCAGAGCAAGGTGTCGCTTAAAAGATGCCGAAAACAACCGCTTGGAACTCCTCTAGGAGCCAGCAAAAAGGACCCCATCGTCCTCGCCGCCGACAGGAAACCAATTGAAAGATGAAAGCCACTGAACTGAGTGGTGTGAACACCATGGAAAAACTCTATAAAATCTCGATACACCATAGAAAGGGTGTTCGAGTTTGGGGTTCTCCCTAACAAATCGAAAGAGAACGATAGATCTCTCCTCAAATAGTAAAATTCAAGGCAACAAAAAATTGTTGGATCTAGGTTTCACAGGCTCAAGAATGATCATCTAAAGTATTTTGCTTTGATTTGGAGGGGAAATGATCTTATAGCCCTTCTGTAATGTTTTGATTGAGAGAGAGAGCTTGAGCAGTGACCATGGCTGTTTTTTGGGGTTTGAGATTTGTAACCGGGATTTCCTTCTGATTTTTATGAAAGAGGGGTTTCCTTTGCCCTTTGGTAGCAATAGAGAGGTTTTCTCAGCCCCGAAAGAGATGTTTTTAGACTTTGACAAGAATAAGATTCAAGTATTCATGACCATTGAACTACTTTGCTTTATGTACCCGTCCGGTCCAATTACCGAATCGGGTGAGTATGAGCAAGACCTCAAACCGAAATTTTAGAATTGATCCGAGTCCGACCCAAAAAGGTAACTTTTTTCCAAAAGTCCGGCCCGTACCCGGATCTCAGGTCTAAGCAAATCATATTAATAAAGGCAAAATTAAGAATTATTCTTTTCAAGGATAAAATAATAATAATTTGAAGAGGAGGGGATTATATAAGGGATGAAGGCGAAGCTGTAGAAAAATAGAAATAGCTTGCAAGGTGTAACGTGAGGAGGATGGGGGTGAAGGGAAGCCATGTAGGATTAGGTTTGACGCTGTTTCTGTTGCTCTTCATTTCTCCGGTGAATGGACAGAAAGTTCAAGTAAAGGTAGGGTTGGTGGTCGCCGAGACGGAGACGGAAGACGGAAAGAAGGTGATGGCCGCCTTAGACATAGCCTTATCGGACTTCTACGCCGCCCATTCTTGGTTCAAAACTCGACTGCAGCTTCATCCTCGTAGATCTGCAAGCGACGTCGTCACTTCTGCCGCCGCCGGTACGTATTCTTTCCTAGCATTTCATCCACCAATATGTAATTAGTACACATTTTATTTCATTAGCTTTCTACCAAATAGAAGCTTAACGACTTAAAAATTGAGACCAATTAAGCAACATTTACGTCACGTGAGGATATAGGGGCGTGCATACGGTCCGGACCGGATCATTGGACCGTAAATTGATGACATCCTGGGCCATAGACTGAACTGAGGCCGGACCGTTACGGTCCTACCCGGATTACGGTTTTTATACGGTCCAAAATTGGACCGGACCGTAGCCTGAGTTTTCAAAAAAACCTGGACCGGGCCGTAAATTTCGGTCCGGTTTTTTGGTCCGGTCCGATTTTGCACAACCTATGAGGTTCTGATAGGTAAGATATAAAGTGGAACGGAGATTTTCGTTACACATTCGAACTAGTCACAATATTTATATGCTAAATCTATTATCTTTCGGGTGAATTTGCTATGTAATCTAATCATGTAATAATTAGTTAGTAATATCCCTAATTATAAATAAATAAGTATATAATATTTTTTATAGATTTAATATGTTACAAGATTTTGTATTTAATTCTTGTATATAAATTTCATGTATAAGAAATAATTAAATTATTTGTGTACACGAAAAATGATCTAATAATATTTTTGAGTTACTTGTATACGGTACAATATTCGAGTACAAAAAAATTAATGTACAATAATTCTTGTAAAAAAAATTAATGTACAATAAAAAATTTAAGGATCATAATTAATGTATATTTATAACTTTAAAAAAATTAAATTGTGGGTACAACTTGACCTATTAGGGTGAGAGGGAGGAACTATCAACCATATATCAATTCTCAACGACTACATTCTTTATTAATTCTTCAGATTTTTATAAAAATTATAAATTTACAATAAAATATGTCTCATTAAGAATAATAAGTTACAAAAAAAAAATATTAGTGAAGTAAATTTATAAGATAAACGTCTCAATTAGAATAAAATTTATTATAATAGATAAAAATAAATTCATCATTATTTATTTCCGATAGTACTATTCATCCAATAATTTATAAACTTAAAATATCTATTAAATAAATTTTTTTATCCAAATGTATTTCATCCAATTCTATATTATCCTTTTATGGTTGACATAGAAAATTTCATTCTCCACAGTCAACTCAATGATTTTGAAGAAATACATCTCATCACGTCATTAACTTTTTATAAATTCAACATTATCTTTTATTATTATAATTATGATATGTTTTAGTTATCGTCAACTTTTTTTTTATTAATACTATTACATACCGTGTTTATGCCATTAAATTGACTTCCATGTTAAAGGGTTGACTTCATAGGCCTCTTTTATTAATATCATTACTTTACATACCCTATCCGGATGTAGGCGAAGTCGAATCAGAAACATACCATTTCAAAAAGCTATTATTGGGCAATGCACGTCACGAATTGAAGTATACATATTCTACGACAACAACTAACTAGAACAACAAACATTACTTTTTTGTTTTAAGGAGAGTCGGTGGTGTCTGTGAATCTAGTCTCGCTTATTATATATGAAAAATGACTAAGTAGTCATCAGTCACGAGATAACTAAAGGGGAAATTTGCTATGTAGCATTAGATCATTAATTTTATTTAGTATTTGTCTACCTCACTAATTTTGTTAGAATATGACCATTTTGATTATTTAAGACTAATTTACCCTTATACAAGAATGTACAACCAGAGTTCAATTCTCCGTGGCTAAATTCGTAAGAATTATAATGTACAAGAAAATTCAAGATATATAAAATTACAAGAAAATAAGTGTCATTTACAAGAACAAATTATAAATTTACAAGAAAATACGTCTTATTTACAAGAATAAGTTATAAAAGAAATGTCTAAATTAGGATATAATTTATCATAATAAATATGGAAAAATCTGCCATTATCATTTTAATAAGGCTATTCAGCTAATAATTTACAGGCCTAGGTTATCTACTATATAAAATTTATCATTGAGTGCATTTTATCTAATTCTCTCGTAATTCAATCCCTAATATCATGATCAAGCCCGTTTATAACACCCTCGAGGGGGTCAAACAATACAAGATATTAGTAAAGCTAAAAGCTACCCTAACTAAAAAGTTCACAATATTATTTGTCCAGCTGTAGAAATGACGGAACCAGATAACTCAGTACTTTCTCAACAACTCTTTCTCATGGACAACATATTCAGAACTTTTCAATAATTAAATTAAGTTGTTGGGATTCCGCTACTTTAGTTAATTATTTGTCCCATATACATGTAACAGAGAGAAATCAATAAAAATAAAAGTTAGTGAGAAAAAGGATAAATTCTCAATAATTTCTATTAAGGGGATAAATACTTAAACTTGTTTTCGGAAGAGTTGGTTAAATTTTTAGGGAGATTTTTGAGAAGAAGGTTTCGAAAAACTAATGGAGTTAGTTTTGAGGAGATTATTGGTGAGCTTTAACTTTTTTATTCCAATTTTACCCCTTTAATCACAACTCTTATATTATAGTTTCTTTACTATTTGTACTTTTTGGTAAATCCACTATATAAATCTATTCAAAAATCTTATCCTATAAAACTATAATTAGATTTTCATTAGATTCTAAAATTTTATAAAGCTTTTCATAAACTAATCAAATAACTACCTAAAAAACATAATCTACCATAAAAAACTTCAACTAAGAAGAAGGTAAAATGGCTAAATAGGCCTTTTAGCAACATTACCATATTAAGAGTACACATAGCATAAACAAATTTGGTAAATATACCCCTAACTTTTTACTGTTCTAATTTCTACTCTCTCCATATCTGTGTAATTATTCTCTCTCATGACAATAACGATTAAAATGGAAACAAAATATCTTAAAAGCGTCCAATTTGTACTCTCCCCCTATAATCTTTCAAACACAATCCTCCCAATTTCAAGTATTAGGAAATCACCATCTTCTTCTCTATCAATAAGCATGTCCACGGGTCCGACCCGCCGGGTTGGTGATCCGTTGGGTCACGGGTTCCTTAGCCGTTGGGTTTGAAATATTTTTTTTCTTTCAAAATCTGACCATTGGCGGGTCAATCCGCCGGGTATGCGGGTAAGGATCACCTTGACCCTTATCCGCACCCGTAACCCGGCGGAACCCTGACCCGGACCCGCCGGGTCGAAACCCGCCGTGTCACGGGTAACCCGTGATCCATGGACATGTTTATCTATTAAAATCCGTCTTCCAAGAAATCGTCATTTTAGGAAATTGCCATCTTTTCTATCAACATTTCATACTAGAAAATCATATTAAAACCTCATATCAAACTCATACTAGAATCTATACCAGACAAACATACCAAAGCTCATACCAAATAAATCATATCAATATATACAGGAAGAACATCAACAAATCATACCAAAAACTTATATCAAACTCATATTAGAAACCATATAAAACTCATACTAGAAACTCATATCAAAACCTCATATCAAACTCATACTCTAAACTTATACCAGACAAATCATATCACTATACACAAGAAGCACATCAACAAATCATACCAAAAACTCATGCTAGAAATTACTACCAGACTCATACCAAAAATCATACCAGACAAACATATCAGATTCTCATACCAGACAAACATAACATAAACTCATATCAGACAAACATATAAAAAACCCATATCAAACTCATACTAGAAACCATACTAGACTCATATACTAGAAATCATATCAGACATACATAATATAAACTCATACGAGACCAATCATATCAATATACACAGAAAACACATCAACAAATCATACCAGAAATGGATTAGACAACAAGAATAGTTGAACCTTAACCTTGGATCGACCCATTGTGATGGTTGAGTTAGGGTTTATCGAGTTTGTGAGAAAAAACGAAATGGGAGAGAGAGATTGGTCTCGGAGATCGATTGGTGAAGTTGAGAATCGAAATGGGAGAGAGATTGATCACCGGAGAACCATAGTCGGAAGAGCCAATTAAAATGAGAGAGACTAGTAGAGGCGCGTTAGAAAGAACGAGTTAAAATCAACCCATTTTGTTAACCTAAAATCAATTACAGTATGATAAAATTAGAGAAGTCTACCAAACAAAATCGTATAAAAAAATCCTATTCAACCCAATACTTTAAAAAAAGAAAAGGTGTTACCGAACATACTCTTTTCAAAACTCTTTATGTATATTATGTAGTTTGGATTAAACAGCTCACATAAGCTATTACATCTTGTGCTCAGTTGTGGATCTTATAAAGAATGTGCAAGTAGCAGCCATAATTGGACCAGAGACATCAATGGAGGCTCATTTCGACATTAGCCTATGTGATAAAGCCCGTGTCCCTCTCATCACATACTCAGCGACTAGTCCATATCTATACTCCATAGGGAGTGACTACTTCATTCAAGCTACTCAGGTTGATGTCGCCCAAGTCCAACCCATTACATCCATTGTCAAAGCTTTTAGATGGAGACAAGTCGTCCCCATCTATGTCGACAACGAGTTTGGAGGCGGGCTCATACCCACCTTAATTGACTCACTCGAACAAATAGGCACACGGATACCCTATAGGTCCGTCATCTCCTCCCAGGCCAACGATGATCGAATCGTTGCTGAGCTTAACAACCTCAAGTCCATGGCTACCCGCGTCTTCATCGTTCATATGGATCCAGACCTTGGTGTTAAACTGTTTTCCGCCGCCAAGAAGCTTGACATGATGAGTAAAGATTATGTGTGGATTATCACTAATGGGATTGGTAATTTGCTCGAGTTACTATCGCCTACTGCCATTGAATCCATGCAGGGAGTTGTTGGTGTTAGGACATTCTTCCCGCTTAGTAAGGAACTCGATAGCTTCATAGTTAGGTGGAAGAAAAAAGTTTTGCAAGAGAAGTTGTTGGTTGATCCACAAATCACTATTTTTGAACTATGGGCTTATGATGCAATCACAGCAGTGGCTAGAGCTGTAGAGCAAGTCGGTGGTACAAGATTTCCATTTGCAATGACAAATGCTTCGTCGGGTTCTGATTTGTCTAGCCTCGGATTCTCACAAGCCGGGAAAAAGCTCATCCAAGCCATTCGAGGCTCTAGATTTACAGGCCTAAGTGGAGACTTCATGTTAGTCGACGGGCAACTGCAATCTTCTGTTGTAGAGATTATAAATGTGATGGGAAAAGGAGAAAAGAGTGTTGGATTCTGGACGCAGCGAAACGGGTTCGTTAAACAAATGAATCGTTCCGATGATTCAAGCTATTCAGACTCTAAGGAGAGACTTGGATCCATTACATGGCCCGGGGACAAGAAAGATCCGGGGAAAGGATGGGTAGTGATTCCTACAAGCGGAAAGAAACTAAGGGTTTTGGTGCCGATTAAGAATGGTTTTGAGGAATTTGTGAGTGTGAAAGAGGTTCCTGGTTTTGGTACTAAAGTAACGGGCTATTGTGTTGATATCTTTGAAGAGGTATTCAAGAATTTTTCGTATCCGGTTCCGTATGAGTTTATCCATTTAGCTGAAGGTGGCGCAACAAGCTCTTATGATGAGCTCATAACTGAAGTTTATAATCAGAGGTACGATGCTGTCATGGGCGATGTCTCTATACTTGCCAACAGGTCTCTTTATGTGGACTTGACTTTCCCTTACGCTGATGGTGGAGTGGTCATGGTGGTTCCCATTGAGGATCGGAGTAGAAGAATGGCGTGGGTGTTCTTCAAGCCCTTATCGTGGGACTTATGGCTAGTTAGTCTGTTTTCTTTTCTAATTTTTGGTGCTTCCATATGGCTCCTTGAGCGTACCAACCCTGAGCTTCAACAAATCGACAGAAGTCTATTTTTTTCATTTGCCACGGTGGTCTTTGCTCATGGTACGTGCTATAAACATATTTTATACATATAACAAGCTTACTATTTGCTGACACAAGGCCCCAATGCGGAGTCTGCATGGCCCCAATTTTCATGGTACGTCTCATTAGGCGCACAATTGGGGCTAGGATTGTTCATTTGTCCGGTTTGGTTTTTGGATCGGACCGAAACCAATAGGTCCGGTCTTCGGTCCACAATTGGGGTTCGGTCCAGCCTGAACCTATGATTTTGTAAATATGATAAGTTTTTCGGTCCATCCGGTCTTGGACTGGACCTGAACCAAATAATTCGGTCCATATTCGGTTTGTATTGTTCCGGTCCGAACCTAAGAACATTACTAATTGGGGCACATTCGAATTTCGCATGCGCTCCAAACTGGCATAAAAGAAACGTTAAAAAGAAGAAGGGAGAGTCCGTGACATGCTTATATTAGGGTATGAAGTGCAAGTGCAGTCCACATGTGCCCCAAGCATGACGTTTTCCGGCCGTGTTAAATAACATTAACTTAATGGTATTATTAGGGCATAGTTTGAAGACCAACTTGGCGAGATGTTTGGTGATAGTGTGGTTGCTCTTCGTCTTCATCCTTACACAATCATACACAGCCAATTTGGCTTCAATGCTAACAGTCAACCAGCTTCAACCCAAAGTGACGAATATAAACGAGCTGATCAAGACGCAAGCAGTAGTAGGTTACCAAAAAGGGTCTTTCGTCAAAGAATTCTTGAAAGGCAAGGGAATCACTAACCTGAAGCACTACAGCAGCGCGGAGGAGCTCGACGAGCTTCTAACAAAAGGATCCAACCAAGGAGGAGTCGCTGCAGCGTTCGACGAAACCCCATATCTCAAAGTATTCATGGCCACCTCAAACTACTGCAAAAAATACACGATGGTACCTCCGACATATAAAACTGACGGGCTAGGGTTCGCCTTTCCCCTCGGATCCCCTCTCGTTGCCGACGTTTCTCGCCGGGTTTTACAGGTACGGGAGGGACCTGAAATGGTTGCTATAGAGAACAAATGGTTTGGCCAACAGACTTGCCCGGAGTCATCTACTGCTTCCATTATCTCCTCGAGTAGCCTTGACCTCTATACTTACAGACAATTATTCATCATTATGTTGGCCTTCACCATGGTTATCATCATTATCTTCTTGATATCATCTTGGATCTGTCCAACGAAGGTGGTCCGTAACACTCCCGCTCCACCTCTCCAACAGCTCAAAGCCATCTTGGAGCTACAAGAAGGTCATGCTAAGCACGCACTTTTAGTTATTCAGACTCTTCAACAGGACACCAACAATTGATTCTTCACAATTCTTGCTAATATTGTACGTGTACATATATCAATATTTCAACGCTCGATTCTTCACTGAATCTATCGACTTGTTGTAATGACAAATCATTCATCATTATTTGCTGTTTGAATTTTTATTTTACGACCCAAATTATCTTAATTTCATTTGTATATAATAGAGTGATTTTAGTCAGTCAGTCCAAAAATAACAAACGAGTCAATACAATTGAATTTCGAGTACGAGGCGCAAGGATAGAGCAGGAACAAGGCGCGGGCACAACAAGGCTACGGGGCGCAGGCGCAACGTGTGCCCGCCACCCGGACGCATCTCTCCTGCGCTCCAAGCGAGGGTTTAAAATCGCCCGCCTCCACTTCCTAAGTAACAGCCGCCTCATTTTTTTGGGAGTTTCTTCGCTTTCTTCTTCTTCGCTTCTCTGCTTCTTCTTGCTCGAACATTGCAGGTTGACTTCTTCGTTTTCAATCAGACGCTCGGTGATAGAATCGTCCTCCTCCTGATCAGCCTCGTAATGATCTTCCCTCTCCTCTTTTCCGCGGTCTGGTTCAACGTTCTTGCTCGAACATTGCAGGTTATTCTGATGGTCACCGATTGAGAAATCCATCCAGTGAATTGCTCTCACCGGTTGCCACTTATCCAAGCGGAATCTACGGCGAGTTTTAATATTCTTGTATGAAATTATTCTCAACTTCATTTTACAGCTTCTTTTCCATGGCGAATGTTGTTGATATAGATTAATTCAAACACTAATTGTAGACAATTCATGTTAAAAGAACCTATTATGTGGACGTTTGATTGTAATTCAGAACACCAGTCTTGGGCGCAGTTTAAAGGTGGCAACGGGGCGCATGAATAATATGTCTCCGGGGCGTATGCATAATCTGTCTCCGGGGCGCATTCGAAATGCGCCCGGAAGACGCATCCAGAAAACGCCCGTACTGTCTCCCGTGTCTTACCGAATAGCAACCCCGCTAATATTTGACCAATATATTATCATATTATGTTTTAGTTGTTTTTTTTTCCAATCTCTAAACTTTTCGGGACAAAAAAAATCTATTATCATATGTTAAAGCAACTCACATTTTGTTCACATGAAGGCCTATGAGTTATGTTTATCAAAACATCTAAAAAGAGTTAATGAAATAATAAACATCACTTAATCTCTCAATCTAAATATATTGTAATTTGCTTAAAATAAAATCCATAAAATAAAAGCAACTTTTTGCTACTCCCGGAACTCAAACCTGTAGCCTCAAACCTGTAGCTTCAAGTACCTCATTCACTTCCTCTACCAAATGAACTAGTAGAACAATATGTATCACATCCCGTTTTGAGGAAAGTTTTTTCTTTTTTTTTTCCTTCCTAAGGCAAAGCGACGTTGTAAGCCGGGACACCGTACCCCCGTTACCCCCTAGATCCGCCACTGTCCATACTTCTTTTTGCTTTCTTCCTCCAATGCATGGTGTAACATCCTAATTCCTAGATGGCTCAAATGAGGCTAAACATTACTAGAAATATTTTTTTGAAGCGACAAAGAAAGGTCAATATAGGCCATAAGGGGCAAGTAAGATGAAAATTATATACAAGGTAGTAAGAGAATAATAAGTGTAACAAAGCAATGTTTCAATCATTTTCATAAATGTAAAAGTAAGAACAAACATGCAGTCTCGAAAGAGAGTCAATCGTAAGTTCTAGATAGAAAAGCATATAGGATAACACTCATGACAAAGAATATACAAACAGTGTGTGCATAAGGCTAAAAGAACTCACAAGGCAATTTCATGAAACCACTTCCGAAAATAAAATAGCACAAAAACATAATATGCATGATGACATAACATGAGCGAGATTAAGCGACATCATGCATAGAGGTCGAGTGACCTATGCACCCTCAGTCGAGTGACCACCCTTGTAGTTAATATGTGAGAAGGTGTAGAAAGTAAAAATGTGAATGCTGAAGAAATTTTGGGTGCTCGGTTCGAGCGACCACCAAGGTGTGTGCAGTTCGACCGAGGATAAAAAGACGAGGAGAATGATTTTATGAAACATAAAAGAAATTTTGAAATGGAGGAAGATTATAAAAACGTTTGGAACCATTTTGTTCACCACCCCATACTTAATTAAATCTTGCATTGATCTCAATGTAAGCAAAATATGAGATTAAAGTAAAGAGAAACTCATAAAATGGTGTAGGTTTGTCTCCATATTAGAACTTCTTTAAGGTTTTTTAGTTGGACTTGATTCACCTAGTTTTGTGGTGGGTCCCCGACCATTACTCTATCAAGGAGTGCTTTGCCACATTGTCTCCATGCTTTATTGAGCGCTTTGAAATTTCATTTGAAAGTAGTTCCAAAGACAGGGGCCCCTTCGGACTCAATTGTATCATCAATCAGGTTGGTAAGGGATTCCACTATATTTCTTTGGGAAGCAATGACGATCTTGAAGGCTTCCTTTTCCCTTGTTTTAGACTTGGTTATCTCATCCTTGAGCATCCGAATTCTTGCTTGAATATCATACCTTGTCTCCTTAGCTTTAGTCATTTTATCTCACGTGCGGCGATAAGAACCTCAACCTCTTTTCCTTTTTACCTTACCCCCGTGACCTCAACTTCATTTGATATCTCGAGCAACGTGTATCATCTTCTCTCCTAAGTAGCAGTTTTCTCCTATAATTGTGTCAACTGGTGATAAAGATATATAGTACATTTTCGTACTATGTTTTTAGATGTTATTTTGTGTTGTTTTGTATTGGATTACACGTTTATATTTGAGTTTGAGATCATATATCAAATAGACGTCTACCTCCTTGTGTTTGTGTGTTTATTAGGCGTTTTGGTCCAAAACTGAGCTTAAAAGGATCATAAAAGCATGTTTTCATGGCAAAGCAAGAAGGGCATCGTCATCCATCCTTCATTCAATGAAATAGAAGACCCAATGAATAGAATTGGTGATCCAAGGAAATGCCTCAAGAAGTCTCGAGCCTCCTCAGGGTGAGCATATCGCCTTTTATGAGTCTACCACGCAGCCCGAGGATTCCGATGATCAACGGAGAATAAGCCAACAAAGAAGAAGTCAAGTAGAACTCCAAGTCACATGGGCCGAGGTCTACAGTTGTGCTGGACCGAGTTTGGGGATGCCTTGGACTGAGGTCATCATCACATGACCAAGTGCAAACATTGCACAAATACCTCAGTCAGGGTTCATATACCTTGGGAGTAGTGTATTTCTTTTGCTAACCAAGTTTGACCCACTATCTTTGCTAGGTTCCTTTTGTAACGCCTATTAACATTCCAATCGACAAGACTCATGCACCCCCGAACACTTATATATATGATCATAGAAATTTTTTTATGGAGAAGCTTGGCAATTTCAAATCTAAATTCAAAATAAAATTAAAAAAAATTGAGAGAGGAGTTTTTCTTCCTCAAGTTCTTTATTGTTCTTCATTTTGATTTGGCCTTGACTTTTGATAGGTAACTCCTAATCACTCCATTCTTCTTTCATTATTTCGGTTTTGTTTAACTATTTCTATATATATCTATATATACTTTTAATTTTTTTTTTTTTTTGTAAATTTGTGATGATACGCTAGATTCGTATCTAGGTTTGGGGGTAAAAGCTTCAAACCATGCTTGCCTTGATTTGTTGGGGGTGGATCATAGTTTGAAGGGATTTTCATGTATGATTGAAAAACACATGAGTATTTCTAAATTCTAGATGATATACCTTAATGGTCGGTGAGATATTGCATGGTGTGGTGGTTTAGATTTTTGACATGTCTAGATCTTCTTGTTTAAACAATGAGACTTCCCCATGATTGTTTCTATGTTTGCTAGATTTAGTCATCCTATTTGAAACCGAAAGGTGAATGAACATATGATTATTAATGTATCGTGTAGACTCTCATGTTGTTTGATTAGAGTAGTCGTAAGGACTAACGTCAGATTGCTCCAGTTGGGTGTTATCGTCATTTTGAGACATGTTTAGTGATACATTGCAAATAACAAACATCATATGATGCTTTGTCTTACATTGCTTGATTCCAATGGTGCTTAGACTTGAATTAGTATACATAGTGAAAATATTATCATGATCAAGTAGAATGTGTAAGATGATACATGCCTTGCCTTGATTTGCTTAGCTCTCCATAAAACATGAGATGTATCTAGTTATGTTTTGTGTAGCTTTATATGATACCATTTGGTCCTATCTTGGTTTCAATCTATATGATGACAATATTTGTTAAATTCAAGCGGCCGGTATCCTTGGATAATGTTTCTTTTTGCAGTGATTGCCTATCATACTTTGATTACTTTGTTGTGTAAACCCATACAAATTGAGTTATGTCTAGTGATGCTTTGTTTTGCTTGTATGACTTCAATTGAGCTTAGACTTTGATATCAATTGTACGGTGACAATGCTATTGATTCAAGTAGTATCTTGAGATGACGCTTGTTTTCCATTGACTACTCCCCCTTCATTGATTGGTTTGTGCACTTGACTATCCTCGTGAGCACTTGTTTGGGAGGATTAACCTCCAAACATAGTTTCCTTTTATCATTTACTTCCTTGCTTTATTACATATATTTGGTTACTTGTTTGATATTCCATACTACTTTGATTGATAACTAGTGAATGGTACTCAAATCTTTGTGAAATTTGACCTTTATGTTTGACCATTTACTACATTGATAATGGCCGTGCACTTGCGGTTTACACATGATTTTATATGCATTCATTCATGCTAGTCATAAAAGACACCTCAAAATCAAACCTTCCCCAAAAGGTTGAATAACATAATCCCAAGTGCGGGTTTCGTCAGAGGAGTATGAGTGAATAGAATCTTAGGCCTCAAGAACAACGCGCTTGACATCCCGTTCTGGTTTTGTAGTACTATCTTGCGCAATATCAACTAAAAAGTCTACAACAGAGCCGGGAATCTCGATAGGGCTTCTAACAGATCCCTCATTGCAGTGATCAATCATTTCGTTCTTAGAGTCGCTCATAAATTCTTCAGATTTTGAACGAATTGTGGAACTTGACTTTATTGCGGCCTGTCTGGTCCTAACCATGTCTAAAAGAAACTCGTGATTGCAGAAAACCTAAACTATGGGCTTGACATCCCGTTCTGGTGTTGTGGAACTTGACTTTATGCACATTTAGTGTGCAGTAGTTTAGTATTAACTACTGCACACTTGACTTTATTCATTGTAAAGACAACTTACTGTAATTGTATATGTGTAAATATAGTCACAATGTGATACTAGAGCTTTAAGTAGTATTTTCGAATAGTTTAGTATTAACTACTGCACACTTAACAAAAATCAAAGTATCCCACATAAAATTACTGCACACTCAACAAAAATCGAAAATCCCAAGTGCTTCGCAGCCAGAGAGATTACAAACTGATCTTCAAAAACACATGACATGATACGAAAATTCACATCAACTATCAGCTTAGAAGTGCAACTGCATTTTCTACAAAATGGATGTGACCCGAATGGAATTATCAGCAGATCCGGTCAAGAAGATGGGCAGCGTTGGATGCCAATCCACAGTTGTTATAGCAGCACTATGCGGCAGTGTCTTGAAGCTATTTCCATAACCGCGAACCTGGAAGCAGAATGTAAGACTCAGTCGGTTATTATTCACTTCATACATGCCACCGGAAACTAGCAGAATGCTCATGCTCAGGAAACTAGCAGTACTTGGTACAATGTGCAACCGGACTATACAATCCGAAAATAGGAAAGTGTAGTGCTCCAACCTGGTATATGGGTGATCTTACAGAATCAGAAGTCACCAATAACCTCTTTCCATCTGAATCAAGAGCCATTTCGTGTCTGTAATTTTTCGAAACTTCAGGATTGTGGAACCTATGGTATATACATATATGTTAGTCAAGCTATAACTTGAACTCGTAACATTAGGAAGTTTTTCATATAATATCTAATGAGAGAAATGCAGATCAATAATTGGCAAAAATAATGCATATCTGTAAGTTTTGCATTGGAATGTCAAAGAGTAATCAATTAGCAATTTTCATCCATCAACGACTAATGTCCCTTAAACCAGACAAGCATCCTAATATTTGCCTAAGTTTATACCAAGTTTGAGTCCAACAATACTCTCATTGTGTATTAAGGGTATGTTTGTTCAGACACTTACGACTTAATTTAGCCTATAAGGACTGGTAAGGTAGTTTACAAGTTCTGCTAAGGAATCTGATAAGTTAATTGACGGTATAAGGATGAAATTTGGACATGCCACCATACTGTAAGGGTAACCCCTCCCTTGAAGCAAAACAAACAAGGGATATCTACCATCTAACCTAAAATCACTGTAGAACCTTCCCTGAATAGGTGGGAAATGATGCAAAATTGTAGAAGGGTGCTGCACCCCCTGCAATTCCAACAAACATTATGTGTCAAAACATCTACCTTCTACAATCTGTTGACCAAAGAACTCGACCTTGGTTCTGTAAGCTCCACTCAAATACCTGTAAAATGCAAAGTTCACTTATTATGGCTGATGAAGATCTGGTTGGTGGCTTGGAAGTAAACGCCGACTTTATTATGCAATGCGAAAGGTGCTTTCCATTCAAGAGCTTGAAAAAGACTTACCTTCCCGTCTGATCCTAAACTGAAAATGCTTGTCTCATCAGGCCCAAAAAGAATGGAGCTTATGGCTGAATCATGAGCTGGCCACCCAGTTATTTGCAGACCCGAGGACATGTCTTATTGTATAGGTCAAGGATATTAGTTAACAACATGAGGATTTTCATAGAATGGAATATTAGCATTACTATTTCAGCCCGCTTTTATAATGCTGACTGGATTTGAAATTCACGCAAAATACTAGGATACCAAACATGTGAATCATGCCATCAACAGCAGAAGCTGCTAAAATCTTTCCATTGTGGTTAAAACACAGAGAGGTAATTGCTGGTGGGTCTTCACCTAGAGGGAGGACTGTCTTCACAAAGATGAAGTGCAAATACAATGAGACATTTAGTCTTAAATGCATACTTCAAAGATTCAAAATCATATAAGTGAATAAAGGCATACCATAGCCTTCCACGTCTTCATGTTCCAAACAGTGAGCGAAGCGAAGTCTGCTGTGTCAGCATTATTTGATTCACTCCTGTACATAACATTAAAAGGGAATAAATCACCATATGAAAGAAGAAAAAGATCCTTCCGAAACACAAGTTCATGCATATAGAACATTATAATCACACGCAGCGTAGCACACAGCTTCCAGAATTAGGTCTATTAATACTAGGGCATAATTGCATAGGCTGTCGCATGTAAGGCCAAGGTCCCTAGCATTTAAATAGGACTTGAGTTGTAAATACACGAATCGCGATGCTTCAAATACGTTTGTCAAGGAATTCTGATCTACAAAGGAAGAAGGCTCGCAATCAGATTCATGTGCAGAAAAACTGACAGTAGGTATTAATAGTCTGCTGCTGAATTATTCAGAGAAACTTGATCAAATGACTTTCTGGGTTCCAAAATTCTGACACCCTGCTTTATTGCCAGGTTAATAAGACACAAAAGTTAATTGATTCCAACTTTATTTAGCCTCTAGTTGATCCAGTTCTACATTTTCATGGATACAACTATTTAGGTGCCATAAATATCCAACATGTGAGTATCAAACCTCAATCATGTATTAACAGAAAAGTGTTTTGATACTCCTTCTTTAACGTGAAGAAGTTATTGACAGTTCTATGTATTATAAGAAGTTTAATGGTTCTAACTCTAAAGGCATCACTGCAACTTCTACTTTGCAGATAATCATCAATGTTACCACAATGTCAAACATTCAAGTTAAGTACATCAGCTTAATGACTATTGCAGATCAACGATTAATAATGTAATAATAAAAAGTTATCAACAGCATATCGATATCATTCACAAATATAGACTTTAAGAATAGAAAGAATTTACCTTCCAGATGCTGCTGCAGAAACAAAAATAGGCTCAACTGGGCTGCATTTAATATCTAAAATCCTGTAGAACAGAAAAGCTGATGTTAACCAGTAGAGGCAAAGGACGAGATTGGGATCTTAGAGAAAATACCTTCGATATGGATCAGCTGTACTCAAATCACAGACAACTCGTTTTGCATCAACATTCCATGCTTTAATGCCGGCATCAGCAGTCCCTATGAGAAGCTTTAGTCATGAAGAAACGTGTATCTTAAACGCAAAAAATTATGAAACTGCAGTATTAAATTTAATTATATGAATAAAAATACAATATAGGCCAAGAACAAACCAGGCGATCAAATTTGCATTCCCAGTCAAGTGACAAAACCTTTGCCCCACAGTAGATGGTGGCATTTCTTGATGCTGGGGTAGACGAGTCATATGTCCATATCCTTAAAAACATTATAAGAAATGAAAGGAAATTTTAGCTCATATACAAAATCTTTACATCTCTAATCATGGACATATACTATAAAATAAATTGCGAACTAGGGTCTTAAAGGCTGCCCCTGTGAATAGTGTTAGTAGTTGAAAAGCAGCAAGGGTCTAAGAAGTATTTCTGAAATGCTAATGTTTCATTGTTTCTCATAAGCAAGTATGTAGTAAAAGTAGTTTCGGGCTAGAAGAAAGCATGTAATCAACAGAAAATATAACAAAGAAAAATAAGAAGAATATAAGGCAACAGTATGTATGATTCTATCCAATAATTACAGTTTATGATTAAGAAAGACATTCACAAGCATCATAACAGGACCTCAATCATAATATGTTCACTATGAATCCTTTTTAATCGACATTCACCATCATATGTTGATAAAACAATTGACTTTACCTGCAATGTAACTTCAGTATCGAGTCAAATTGTGGTCAAGCCTAACACTGAAATTAGGTTAGGTTTTTTGGATTAAGTCAAGTTCTGGCAAGTCTACTGACATACAATCATGAAAACTTAAAAAGAAATATCATGCAACTCACTCAAATTTACAGAAGGAGAAACTTGGAATAACATAGATGAGTATACTAACTGAGCGTGGTGAGTTTGTGGCTAAAAGATGAAACTAAGAAAACCTCATCAAGAAGCAACAGTTGTGTGAATAATTTTTGGGATTCATAAGAGCTTCTAACTTCCAATTTGAATATGCCCGATCTCGCATTTAACGGAGAAAGAAGAAAAGTAATTATAGTGGAAAACAATTATTCTAAATAACTTTTCTGTGCTTTTTAATAGAAAAAAGTTCCTCTAAAATTGTACGTAGGCATGGAAAAGATCTCTACTTGGGGGTTTTAGACAGCCCAGAAAGCAGAAAAGAAAAAGGAAGCAACTACAGAAAGCTTCTGAAACTCATTTTCTGTCCAAAAAACCCGAAGAGCTAAGTTCTGAAGTTTTAACTCTTTGAAACAAAGGCTACTCTTGACTCTAAACAAATGAAACAAAGGCTGGACAAATAGAATGCAAAATCCAAGCACAAAAGGTTAACAATAACATTCCCAGATCAGTGGTGATTAAGCACCAATCTAGCCAGCATTACATTAATATCTTCAGAGTTCAATGACAAATTACACATGATAAGAAATAAAATCTAACATTGGACCCTTATGGTTTTTGTTTTGACGGAAAAAGTATTTGATATCTGTAAATGTCAGTTTCATTCAAATTATGTGGCATCTTTCATCCCTGTTCCAATTAAATTTGGTTATAAACTGCTAAAGAAGTTGACTTAGGTGCAAGATTACACTAATGTTTCTAAATCAAATACAAGTAGATTTTTTCCCCTAAACTATATTACTCAAAACCCTATGAATCCTTTCAGGCATTTGAAAGTAAACTGTATCTGAATATAATTTCATATTGAGTATTGACAATTAACAGTCAAGACTCAAAAGTCTAACCAAATAAAGGTTGAATAACGGAGCCACATAGGGGTAATTATTAAATCTTAATCCTTCAATATACATGTGGAGAACATTGAAACATATAGGTTTTACAAAAAAAAACCTTTATAAAAAATATCATACATCTTTTAGTAGACAAATTTACTCCAACTCCTAGCATGGTAGTGAATCCTAGTAATTGAGAAGATGATAAGGATCTTATTCCGAGACTCTTTCACTGAACTAGAAAGTACGATTGTTAAGCAAAGTTGATGGAGCTTGACACATGACATATCACCAATAAGGCAATAAGACAGATTATTATGAAAGAAATAAGTAAATCAGTGTGGTTGCCAATTTCATCAAATTAATTTGACACCAAATATTTGTTTTGATGATTCTAAAACAAATTGTTCCAGTAGACTTATATGTCTTTGATAAAAGAGGTGCTCTTTATAATTAAAAAAAATTTACATATCGCTTATTTTCCTAATAAAGGTGTAATTTGCATTGTATTGATAAACTAGTTTCTCTATTAAGGGTCCATTCGGATAGACAGGAATTGAATAGAAATATTTATTATTTGCATAGTTTGTATTAATTTGTTAATTCCATAGCGTGGGACTCACAATGCATTACAGATGATTTACTACTGTTTATAATTTGTGCTTGGTTGAATAGCGTTACGTAAGCATTACCTCGTTTTCCCCAAACTTCGCTATTCTCAAACCATCGTTGAGTTTGGTTGAATTGCATAACATTTGCACTACCTCCTTTTTTTAATTTTTTTCCTAACTTCGCCCATTTCAAAACCATTCTCCCCCATCTTGGCATTCGGCTCACTGGTGGAGCATCGTCGTTGCAGACTCCTTCGGCCACCATATTCATTGTTGAGATGCCCCTCTCTCCCTGGGTCATCCTCCCCAACCCTGGCTGATGTCCTTCCTCTGCTCCTCTTTCTCTTTCAACCAAGTCTTGTCTTTCTTCTATCGAGGGTGTGTACAAGGGTTCGACGGCAGAGGATCTAGAGTGGTGATGGCTGGCGGTTGCAGTGTGAAGCTGAGCAGGACTCTTATATGAGTGAAAAGGCCTCAATTTTGTTGGATGAAGCTTGAAGCTCCTAATTCAATAATTGGGTAAATTTATTGAAATGTTGTGAAAAAGGCCGAATTTTGTTAGATCAAGCTTGAACTGTGTTTCTTGTGTGAAATAGTGATGTGTCATTCTTACGATTATGTGATAATTTGTAAGAATTTGGTGAACATTGGTGTATGCGGTGGTGGCCTGGTTCACTTCAACAGAGTCAACTGAAGTAAGTGAACCTTGACGTAGGAGGTGGTGGTGCTTGCTGGTCGTAAATCCGAGAAGGAGGGCACTGCAGACTATGTTCCCCGTCGTTGGATATGGTGGCATCGGGTAAGCATATACAGGATCCAAAAAATAAGATGAATGAAAGAGGAAAAATGCATTGTTTTTCTCCTCCAAAAAAGCTTTATAAAGTTAATGTATTGTACCAGTCATAATCAGGGTGGGCACAAAACAGAAAAGTCCAACCGAAAAGTTGAAAATCCACCTCATTGTTTGGTTAACCGAACCAAAAATATTGTAAATTTTGGTTAAAGTTATCAAACCGACAAAAAATATTGTTTATTGGTTCGGTAATGGTTAGGGGTTTTCCTGACTTTGGTTAACTGAAAAAACGAAAGTATATAAGAGATATTTTTGGAAGGGAATTAGATACGGAAGATAGGTTGCTTTAAGTAGGTGTGTTTGGAATTTAAGGAGGAAAGCTTTTTATTGGTATTAGACTTCTCAGTTCATATACAAAAATAGGTTATTCCTTCTTTCTTTTTTGCAAAAAGCTAAAGGTAAAAAATTATATGTAATGGAAGATTCGTTTATTTTAAATACAATATAATGGACGATTGTTAAATTCTAATGGAGATGTTATGATAGAAAACAAATGTAGCATCAAAACAATGCTAAATATGGAAATTTGGACGAGGATACATAATTAACAAAGGTTGAAAAATTGGGAGTTTTGGTTCAAATCTTCAGATAAATTTTTAGTGCTTTTGTGAATTTTGGTTAACCAGGAAATCTAATCGAAATTTTGGTTAACCAATGCTCGGTAACCGAGTTAGACTATATGTTATGGTTATGAGAATATAGTAACCAAATTCGGTTACCCAGGTTGTCCACCCTACCATAATGCACTATAATGCATTACACATGGTAATCCAAACAGGCCTTAAAACGAACATCACATATATAAGTGTAATATATATCTACATCAAATAGTTCTTTTAACACATTCTGTTCATTTTTTCTGATTACTTTTTTTAATTATAAAGTTGCATATACTACATATATCTAGTTACTGCATTCTGGGATAGTTTTTCAGTTTTCTATCAAAATATCGTCATAAATAATAGCATAAATATGTTTAACAATATCTAGTTCATCGATATGGACAAGAGAACCCATATTTAGACTCCATGTATTCACCCTTTGATAGGAATGTATGTGATAAAGCAAACAAGTTACCACATTGTTCGTAAAATTCTACCATTAGAAGATGTACCTGACTGTTCCATCAGAAGAAGCACTTGCAATATTGTTTCCAGAAGCAGAAAACCGAGATCTACTAATCAGACCAGTGTGACCCAGAAACGTCTCCTAAAAAAACCATACCAGAGGGTGGTAGGAGCAGAAAATGTACAGATTTACATTAAGCATACAAAGCACCGAAGTTAAATAAAAACATGATTGATTGAATTGTCAATTTTACCTGGAAGTTAACTTTTACTTCTGAATATTCCTCTTCCTCCCTTCCTGATGCTTCTTCTGTCCGTCCGTCTTCTGTCAACACTAGGTATTTTTAAACAAACACTGCTATAAACATCCAAAGGCCTTGATGGCTCAAATCATAGGCATGGTCTATCAGGATTTCTGACCGACTCAAGTGCATTAGTTCAGACGTGAATACTGACTTCATTTCCATGATAGAATTTTCCCCAAAGACAATGCATGCAAATAAACGTCTGAAACCTCTATCCTCCCTCCCAATCCATCATATTTGTTTATGTCTAAGAATTAAACAGAACACAATACAAAGATTGATTTCAAGGATGGCAATAAGAATGCAAAAATTAAAGAAATTTCAAAACTGTACGAGTCTAAGTATCCGGAACTTGCAGGATGATATCATGTCATATGATTTTCATACTCTGTCCACATAAAATACATGAACATGAGATGGCACTCGGATAAGGCAACTTGACAGTTGGCACTTGCATCTATCTAATGTTGTACAACAAGGATCTATTGATTTATAGACTATTATCTTTGGACTTCGGAAATGGATTAAATGTATCGACAAGATACCAGCCTTTACACCTGCAGGAATTTAATCCAGCTCTTAAAGACAAAATACAGGAACAAGATATCAATTTTGTGTTGATGTAAAAAGAAGTCGGTACAGTTCTATAAATCAAGGAAGAGCAATGTTTTACTTCAACTCTTTGAGGTCATTTTTTTAAGAGCTTTACATCCATAATTTCATTGGAAAACAATTGGGTGAGACGATGGGGAAAATATAGGCCAAGTCCTCCTTTATATACTAAATATGATGAAAAGATGTATAAAATTCCATGTCCACTCATTTGCCAAAGTCCAATTTCGGTTAATTTTCTGCAATCATGATAGATGTCAAAAAAAGAAGGGAGAAAAATAGGGTACTTACCTCTAGTATAAAATCGATAGCGGGAAGCATCATTGGTATTTTTACTTCCATTATCTTGGACAGATGGACCCATTGAAACAGGGTCTACATTATGTGCAGTCATATCTACTGAAGTTGTAGCAAATCCTGTCACACTTTCCCCTCTGATACTAGTTGAAGAAAGATCATCAGAAGGCACAACATCCAAGATTGGTATCTTTCCCAAGATACTCTCTGCACTTCCTGATATGTTGCTTCTTGAGCTGTCTGCCTCCTTTGTCAAGGTGGCATCACTGGATTCATAATATGAAAATTTTCACTATGAAACCTTAGCCTCACCCTTCTTTGTGAACCAGAAAACTTGGTAGAACTTTCAAGGAAAGGGCCAGGTAAACATTGATGATTTTTTTTCTAAATAGTGGGGGAAAGTTATTTCACACACTACCTCTTGAAATGCCGTAGTTGAGCATCCTTCTCCTCCAAAACAGTCTGGAGCTGTGTCAACTTTAAATTGAGTTGCTTAATATCACTCCTGAGACGGCTAATGGTATTTTTCTCAGAGCTGATCTTCAGCAAGGCAGGGATACGTATATACGTCAAGGAAACACGATTGTATAGAGGAAATCTGCTTGAGGTGCATAAAGCTCAATGATATCACAGTGCTAAAGCAAAAGAAAAGCCATTTCTACACTAAGTAACGATCCTGTCTGATCACTAAAAAGGCTATCATCCAGAATTTGATCGATTTCACTTGATCTGATGCTAACATATGTGCAAGTACCCGGTAAAGCATAAGGTAATGTTACTTCTCTTGGAACAACATTAAGTGAGATTATAAGAGTTTGCTTTTTCAAATAGTTTTTTTATAAATTATCTGGGTATGTGCTACTCTTAATCTAAGTGCTATACAAGACAATTAAAACTACTGAATGCTTCCGCTTGTGTTCCTTTGGTCATTGGACTCTGCAAAGTTACCCTATTTGTCTGGACTAGATCTATCATAGATTTCAGTAGGCATAATCGTAAATCCTCCTGTGATTGTCACGCAGTATACTTTTTATGGAGAAAAGAACATGAAAGTAACCAAAAAGAGAAGGAACAGTAGGCAGCTAGGAAAACCATGAAATCAATTCAGAATTTGTGCTAACACAAATGATACCCAAAGTCATCAGATGTCAATCTTAGAACTTTCAGCCTCGCAGTGGAACATAAAGTACAGGATATGGGTGCCGTTGAAGATCATACTCAAGAAGTTCCTTACAGAGAGATGTAAGGCATCAAACCAATCCTTTGAAAAGTAAATGCGAAATCGAGGATCTATGCTTGGGTTTTTTAAGTATGGAATGGCTGCGCATAGTATCAGGAAAGGCGCATTAGTTAAAAATAAAATACATATATCAAGACTACGGGAAACTTGTGTCAGATTAGGAAAGTTTGAAGTCAAACTCACCAAACCACGGAGTCCAATCATTGCCTTTCTCTATCAAATCATTTCCAATCATCTCAAAGAACGCAACAACACGGTCCATCTTCCCTGATCGTACAGCATGCACAATATAACAGTGGAAAATGGAGACTTCCAATTTTGACAGTGTGGTAGCAAGTGCTGTATCTGAGGAAGAAAAGCACTGCTTGAAGAAATTAAGAAGTCCAATCAATTTCTCTGCTTGAAACTTTGGTATATAAACAGTAAATATCAGATCTAATATCCTCTCCACTTGAAATCCTTTTCCAACATCAGTGCTTAACTCAGTTTCAAATTGTTGTAGTGTCCTTGTGAAGCCTCTAAAGACAAGAAATTCTCTAGCAAGCTCCTCAGCATACTGCATATTTTCCATACTGATCCCACTATACAGATTAAAAAAAATATGTTATGATTATCAATTACTAAAAATAAGGTACAGTCGGAGTACAAACAAGATGTGCAACTCTCCATCATAATCTATGACCAATGGTGCACGGAAACCTCTAGACAGTGCTGTTTTCCGTGTCAGAAACCCGGAAACTTCTCGGACACGATCAAAATAGGGAGGACACCTTTCCAACATCGGAAATGGGCCGGACACAGCCTACCATGGCCACGGGTAGTGGCTCAATCTCGGCTCTGGGAGGAATACGAAAGAGATGAACAATACATATATGGATACTTCTACAATTAATGACACATTCATATGTCATTTGTTTTATCATATATGTGTCTCTTATTATATATGAATTCATCTTCGCAAGAGCTTTAAAATAATATATTATTTATATTTCCCGCACATGTCCCGTTTCCAATGATTTTTAGGATTGTCGCTTTCCCGTTTCTCGCGGTGTCCGTTTCCCGTTTCCGTGCAACATAGTCTATGACAATAATGGATTTATGTGATAAAATTATGTCTAAAATCTAAATGTTTCCTTTCCATTACGCCCAGAACACTTTCAAGTACTGCATTTACGAAAGGGATATAAAGGGGCTTGAAACCGAGGGGTATCATGCTTAAAATGTTGATTACAGAAATGGGACAAGTTAAAGGGAATACTCTGGTTTGCATAAAATTTGCCAAGCTAGCAACTGGGAAAATGTATGTTTAAATCTCACTCAAACAAGGGATCAGCCAACTTGGTTACTATTCAGAGTTATAGCGGCATGTTTATCTTCACTATGTAATACAAGGTGTGTCACTGAGGTATTTCCATCCCTCCAGGAATTATTATTTCACCTTTCCTTCAACCTCCTCGACAAGATATTTCTTTTCTAAATCCAAATAATCCTCTACTGACAGACTTAGCTGCAGACAACTAACAAGTATCTATCAGCAGATGTAATACTAAGAGTATCTCAAGTGCGACTAGTGAAAGAATGCATTTGTCTGTGAAGCCTGTCCTTTTAACATCCTCCGGTTGTTTAAATGAATTTTTAAAGTTAATCATGGACGCTAGATGCTGTTACTTTATCAAGTTCTGATATATTATTAGCTAACTTCGAGAAGAAAATAAATCTAAATTAAAAAGTTGATGCAACAATCACTCAAATCTATATATTTATAACCCTTATTAAGAGTTAAGACTGATTAGAATTATGAGGAGCATCCAATACCCTCTAATGTATTACCAATGGGCACAACAGAAAAGCCCTTCTTTTAAAGAGGCTGTCAGACTTACAAAGAATAAATGACTAAGGTCAACAAACTTGATCGCCAACAATATGAAATCTGCAAAAGGTATGCACAATATCATACTAGTACCGTTTGCCAGCATACCATGCTTGAAAAGATGACATAGATGCCAAATGTTAGCTTCGATGATCTTAAAAGGTTTTTTTTTTAAATCAAAGCAGGGTTCTTTTCTTGATACCATACTATGCTTTAAAAGATGAAATGGATGCCAAATGTTAAATTCAATGATCTTAAATAGGTTTTTTAAAATCAATATAAGGGTGTTACTAGAACCTGCTCATCTAAACACCCTCCTCACAACACCCGAATACCAACCTTCATATTACATCTCCTTCACTGCAGACCAATACTAACCTGCATATTACGTCTGCAAAGGCCGAGGGTCCCATTATCATTTTGATTCCTACCCAAACCAAGCATACGAATCAGTTTCTGTAGGTTTCAGAATAAAAAAAAGATTTGATGGCGTAACTTTTTTCTCACTTATTTCATTTTGTTGCCCCAAGCATGAGACAAATGGAAGGTTTTTGTGGGGTACTTGAAGATATAAGATCCAATAAAAGGCACCGCCAGAATCATAGAACTTGCCCAAAACATGATAATGCACATAATCATTATCGAAAAAACAAAAGAAAGGGGATGAGATCAATCTCATGAAAACCAAATACTCCAAAAAAAAAATAGTTTATAACATGAATCTCAAATTTCTGTACACCACAACATGAACACACGTGTAAATCCCTGAAAGCAAACATATTATGATAAGGACTTACAATTTGAATGCATTTTAAAAATGTAGATCATAATAACTTAAGTAACAGAACTAAAATTAAGTAACCAACTGAAGAAGTTTATGTACTTATTTTGTATGAAAACAAAACAATGATAAGGAATGCAACTTAACAAACATGTCCCACTGGCAAAATACAAAATCGATAGTCTTTGAACTATAAATTTCCGTGGCAGTAGAAGGTTAAAAAGTTCCAAAAGGATATGTTCTATGATATCGATTGTTTTTTATTTGTAACTTAAGGGGAGAAAAATAAAAAGCTTCCTAGAAGGAGGCTTGTATCACCAAGATTGTCTGACGGCTTTATGTTTTGCGAGGTGTATTTCAGGAGACTACTTAACTTGGAGCAGATTGCTGCAGAATCAAACCCTGCTTACCCCTAATAAGGACTTCACAAAGATGAAAGAAGCAAATAGCATTCCATCTTACAAGGCAAGCAAATATCCCCCAAAGGCCATCAAACAGACCTTTCAAGTTCCGGTCAAAATTGCCTAACGTAGACTAGAACGCGAAAGGAAAAACCATCCCAACAACACACCAAGGAAACAACCCAAACCACCCAAAAGGCAGGTGTAACTGTAATAGCTTCGAAAAAAAATTCTCGGTCAGATCTGTACTTCTATGAATTTCTTCCATAGCATATAAGTTGGACACGAGATTGTTATTCAAAGCTGGTCATGGCTTTTTCACTGTTCTAAATTTTGAAACTTGGTTAGACAGAGAGTCTATGGAGTACATAAAAAATTATTTGTACTCCCTGGTTGTACTAGGTACAAATCGGGTACCCAAAATCAATTTTTCAATTAGTATAGTGACAGCATCAATCAAAAAAATCAAAATTAGCATCTCTAAAGACTTCAAATCAGCCTCTGAATTTTCACCACTATCCTTATCATTACTAACAAATCCGTTCACATGGGAATTGAGCATTATAAATTTTCGATCTAGTATAACCATTCTCTCTAATTTGTAGAAGGTGCGATCAAGGTTGCCAGATTGACCAAACAGTATATTACCTAAAGGTTGAAATCGTCATTTCCATTCTCTGATCTTAGTACCCTTGTTCAAACCACAATTAGCTATCTTAGTCACTGGATTACTTAGTTTTCAACACAATAGTCTGATTGTATAATTTGGTTTTCATCTGGTTTTCAGTATAGCCAGATAGGAAGCAATGGGGAAGGGTTAGCGGGTGAGCTTAGGATGCAGGAGATCAACAGCGGTGGGTAGGGTGGTGGCAGGATATGGTCTATGTTCTCCGACATCGGAGGAGGTCGAGGCGGAGGATATTAGTGTTTTTGCACAGTTTTAATGTTTAAAGAAGGAAGAGAGAGTTAGATGGTACCAGACAACAGATCTCTGGTCTGAGAAGTGGTTGGCAGTATCCCGAGACGGCAAGGTAAATGGTGGCGTGTGGTCGACGGCGGCTGGAGACAGCGGGGGCGACGACGAGGACTCTCTGGTCTGAAAAGCCGCAGCGATTACAAGCTGGACTGGTGAGAGGCGGCGATGGCACGGTTGGTCCAATTAGACCAAACATACATTCATAAATATATTCATAAAATATAACACTTCAATTTTCCACGGTTTCAGTGTAACACTTTTTATGAAGATAACTATGTTAGTATAATTTTAATAATGTTTATATTAATTAATAAATTAATTTTATATTATTGTGTACATATTTATTTTCAAAAAAAACATGTTTACAAAATAAATATTTATAATAAAATAAAAATAACATTTGAAATGTGTATTAAATTCTTTAACAATGTAAAAATAAGTAAAAATAAATAAAAAATCTTGAAAACATATTTTTCAAACAATCTCGTGCAAGGCACGGGTAATACACTAGTTCATCTTTGCGGATGAAGATAACTATGTTAGGTTGTCGTATCTCCAATTGTATGAGGTCGTGACTAATTGATAAGGTTGTGACTAATTGATACATGTTTATGGGCTACCTCATTGACTACCCTAAAAATGTGGTGGACATGACCTGAGAAAATTAGGTGAGATCGGTAATGTTATTAATAACGGTTAGGCTACCTCCCCCAATTTCTTCAATTATTCTCAACTCTTGAGTTTTGAGTAAACATTCCTTTAGTGCACATACTTCGACATGGAGGACAAATGTGATACGACATTTTCTATAGTTGAGGGTGATTGTAGATGTGTAATGGTCTTTAAGAATCTATTCAAAGGCATAGTTGTCGTTACTATGTTTGGTTCCATCAAAGTTGAGTTTTGGTGTTGATAACACTCTATTTAGCGTCTTTTTCATCATCATTCTATTATATTTCCTTCCTCTTTTGGGTTTAATAACATATATTATCGCTCTATTTCCTTCTTGTTAGTGTTTTAGAGATCTACTGGTTCGTCTATGAAATAGCAAGCAACCGCAGAGTACAAATGATATACATGTGGCGGAATAGCCTCGTACACACTAAGAATCTCCTTGTGGTCAAAGAAACTAAGGTCAAGACGAAACTAGTTGAGTTTCGAGAATGAATAAAGAACATCGGGAAACGTGTAGAGGTGGTCGGCGACCGACCTTATTGTAGTCTTTTTGCGCAGGACCTTCAAAAGACCTCTAGTTGGAGTGTTAAAGTCATGGAATGGGCTCAATTAATAGATCAGACCCATCTTCTTGGCCTGGTAAGATCGACGGACCCACTTCAACGTCAATTATTTTTATCCCCTTTTCCTTAGGATGGACTTCTAGCCCGTCCATTCGAAAATTCGAGGCTGATACCTCGTTTTTTTTAAACCAAGACGACCTTTGATATTTAAGTTTCAGGGCAAAACTTGTTTTTTGGGGGAACTGGTATAACAACCGGAATTTTCATTCCGAAAATCCGAGGCATGAAGGTTGGAAACACACCGATCAGCCAAGAAGAGACCGACGCAGTCGTGCACGCTTGCCGCGGCCATGCCAGGCCTTCACCGCGGTCGCGGTGAGACAACAAATCTCGCCGTTATCTTTTGTAACCGTCCTGATTTCCTTCCTTTTACGGATTATCACGATATTTCTTAACCACATGACTGCCTCTCCTCATTCATGTGAACCCTAGCAACCGTTCTTTTTCTCATTCACGTAAGTTGCTTCTCTCCTCTTCTCTTCACTTCACTTTTCGTTTGTCCTCTTCTTTCGATACAATAGTGACGCCTGATAACATGATTTATGACCTTAGTCTAGGCTTGCATTTAGGTAAATTTTCCCTTTGTTTTACATGCATTGGCATTAGCTCGTGACATTTGTGCTTGATTTAGTTCATATTGCTAGAAAAGATGTCTACATGTGCTTTTGTCGGTTTTTCAAGCATTTGGGCGATCTCTGGACGTAATTGACACATTTGAGGTTCAAGCCTCGAGGTGGTGCGTACCCAGGATTCGAAGGAAGCAAGCTTTGAAGCAAAAAAGAAAACAAGTGGAATCTCGGGTTGGTGCATTATTTTTTATCTCAACCGAGGTTCCTAAATTTTGCACCACCCGAGATTTTCATGGATTGGAGGCTCACGTGAAGGATCAAAAACCTTGGTCTCGAAAAGTGTTGAAATCTCAGATAACTGAAGTAGATATGAGTCACACTTTTATCAAACGAATGCCATCATATATATATATATATATATATATATATATATATATATATATATAGTCCATATTCGGTGAAGTGAGATTTTGAGTAGTTTAAACACTTTGAGTAGCTTTAGCTTTTTGGATAGATTTTTGAGTAGAGTTTCAAAGAGTTTTGTAAATTTCGAAAATCTAATGAAAAATCTAATAGTTGTTGGTAAGGGTAGATTTGTCGATGGATTTTCATAGTGAATTTACCAAAAATTCAAAAAGGATAAAAGAGGTGTAAATAGTTAAAACTAACTTTAAGAGGTAAAATTATAAATAAATTCAATAATTAACACAAAAAGCTATTGCTTGAAGCTTTTTAGTTGGACTAAAAAATTTTAAAAAAATTAATCTACTAAATAAATTGTTATAACAAATTTCCATTAACTTTTATATTTTCTAAATTCTACAAAAAGTTTTTAAAAAACCTCCGTCCAGCAGGGCTTAGATGGGTTGAGCTGAATAATTGATTTGGTAAAATATGTGAATCCAAATTTTGATGTATTAATCTACTAAATAATTGATTTGTTTCTTATTATTTAATTAATAAAATACCGCAAAAAAAGCAAGAGAGCACGAAACTTCCCCAATCAAGAAACTACATCTTCCACTGAGCTTCTTCGAACCCCTCTGAATACAACAAACACGCCTTAATCCAAATCCGATCATCTCTCCCCTCTATTAAATTCCTCATCACCCCTCCCGCATTTCTCCATCCATCTAATCCAATCAGATCCTCATCCCCATCCCCTTTCTTCAAATTCTAAAGCATAAGATGGCAGAACAGAGTTCGCCGGCACCGGAGTTCCAGGACATGTTGCCGGTGATGACTGATAAGCTAGGTGGTGAAGGCTTAATCGATGAGCTCTGCAAGGGCTTTCACCTTCTTATGGATCCCCATACAGGACTCATCACCTTCCATAGTCTTAAGAGGAACGCCCCCCTCCTCGGCCTTCAAGGCATGTCCGACGCCGACCTCCGCTCCATGATTTCCGCCGGCGACTTCGACGGCGACGGTGCGCTTTCGCAAATGGAGTTCTGCGTTTTGATGTTCCGCTTAAGCCCCGAGTTGATGGCGTCCTCCCAAGATTTGTTGGATCAAGCGCTTCAATCCCAACCACAGCAACACCTTCCTTTTTTTCATTTTCTCTAGCTTCAAATCATTCATACAAACAATCTATAATATATCTTCAAGATTTGCAATGTAAAGCTTCATTGTTGGCAATACATAATCACATTCACAAAACTATGTACAACTTCATATCCGCAAACAACAATCTCAATTATCCATTGCTCGAATCGGAGTTACTTCCGTGTGCGTCCTTTCTATTAACAGACAAGAAATTGAATAGAGTCTCAATATCGTCAGGATGTGGGCTGCCATTTTCGTCATGGAACCATCTCTTCCTCGGAGGAGTCTCGGTGATGGCAATTGCAATGTCGTTAGGGTAAAGGTCACGCAACACAAAAGCATGGATGATGGTAATCACCAGAAGAGCCGTCACGATCAGCACCGACACTACACATAGAGTTACCGACAATGCCTGAGTGAACCAATGCTTTACTTCGTTCGAGTACCGGATTGTTGCAATTGCTGCTCCGGTCATCGGAAATGTGTACGCCCACCATGTCAACGAAAACCTGCAAATAACATAGTTGTTGTTAAAGCTGAAGGATATATATAAAGCCAAACAAAATTGCTAAGCTTACTTAAATCCTCGGAAGAAATTCACTCGCGCAGCCTGCATACGAATCGTTGTTGTTAAAGCTGAAGGATATATATAAAGCCATGTGTACAGTATATGAAAGAACAAGAAAGACTAACCAGAGAAAGGTAGAGGAAGATAGAAATGAAGTAAGAGACTTTTGATACATTATCAAAGGAGCCCTGAATGGCCGCCCAAGCCATAGAAGCAACACTAGGTCCGGCGACAAATAGGAAGAACACCGGATGAAGCTCCTTAGGAAGTGTCTCATTGGTAGGGAGTCGTTGATAGAGTGTTACAAACAACACAGTGTAATGAGCAACACCCACAGCCAAGAAAAACAGTGCTGGCTCCTTAAGCCCCATGGTAGCTCCCAACAACGCACCAACAAAGTTGCCAACAACAGATAGATGGTTTGCGGGGTTGGCGACCTTTGAGAGCCTACGTCGTCCACCGGACATCCACTGGCCGTAGATCTTGACTTCGAGGCAGAAAATGGGGACCATGAGGACGTACCAAAGAGGGCGAGGAAGAGTTTTGGCAATGGAAGGGGGGAGTCCAAGACAGAGAAACAATAGGGCTATCCATGGGGCGAAGAAGAAATTGATTCGGATTGGATGGTAGTATTCACGACGAACTGCCTCAAAGTAGAAGATCAATTTCAGAAGATAGAGGGAGGAGATGATGATTACAAGTGTGAGGGAGATTATCCACAGGACTAAGTTTACTCTCAGGCTTATGTGAAGGAAGTTGGTTGAGGTTGATGTTGCTAATGTTTTCCATAGTATTGCTTGGCTGCTAAGGCCGAGGCAGATACCGAATGTGGATACAGTGTACCGGAGAAGGAATGGCCAGCTGTTGTCGTCCGGGATCATCGACTCCTCATGTGGCTGTTGGAGTGAACCACACATACAAGCATACGGTTTCACACAATATCACACAATATCGTATTGTCACATCTCAACAATGATGAGTAAAAAAGTGGTTGTCCTAGCTCAATTGGTAGTGTACCTTAAGTGTGTCGAGATCAGGTCCCTGCAATGCATCAAAGTAACGATCAGCTGGCAAGGCATTGTTTCCTACATGATGGCTCCTCTGAAGGCGGCGCAGTGGCGGGGCGTTTAACTGCTGTCTGGGAGTCTTAGTCTTAAAAGAAGCAAAGCGTGCATCCTTTCCAAACTCCGGCCGGCGAGGAGATTTGGACTGATTAGCTGATAAATTTGCATTCTGAGCACGACTCCCTGTAGGAGTAGGCGGCATGCTTATGGAAACTGAATCAATCGATTCAATAGTTGCAGCAGCAGCATTTCCAGATTCCTGGCCAAAAGAGGAATTCAGACAAACAAGAATTTGACAGATCCTCTTCAATTGATGCAATGGAAAAGTTAAAAGTAAGAAAAGGGGCTACAAACCCTAGCGGAGGCGCTGTAACGCTTGTATCCAAAAGGGGCTTTAGGCTCAACGGAGGAAAACTCTTGAGCGATTTCCATGGCCTACAAAATCCCTGGGAAACCAAGGGAAATGCAGAGCTTGATCAACCAAACTCAATTGACAGATTGATTTAATGATTAAATAGCAGCGTTTGTTTGACTTCCAAACCCTATAATTTAGGAAAGACGTTGTGTTTGGAGGGCAAATACTCGACAACGCTCGTCGCCGGCTGTTGACATAATCGTACAAAATTGATTACAGGAATTAATCAAAGATATGCTGGCATTAGCATACAAAGATGCCGCATATAATACAACCCTACAGAGTCTAAGATGGCAAATATATTGCAAACAATTAGGTCAAAATTAGTATAAGATAAGCAAACTACACAATACATTTGTTTATATCTTGAATTGAGCGACTTGTCTACTGATTCCCCCGTCATCTACCCAAAATAAACAAGGCGAAATTCATGAAATTCAATAACCAGTTTACAAGTGTAGATGGAGACGTGCAGCGCCTCAATTCCCTGGTTGTGTGTGGTCAACGCGATCAAGTATTAAATTGGGGATTCATGAATAATGAAATCCGAGGGAGGCGTAGAGGAGGTTGAGTTGTTTCCATGTTAATGGAGGACTGAGACTACCTCTTGGTCCTCTTGAGCCCATCAAAGCCACCAAAAATGTTGGAAAGGATATTGTGGCCATCAAACCTTTTTTTCTTTCTTTTTTGAAAAAAATATAATTCAATTAAGTGATATATACTAAAGCAAGAATCGTTAAATGCCAGAAAAGATTTTCCTCAAACACTTGTTCAAGACCATTGCGAGGACAATCTTTTACACTAGTGTCGGCAATCTTACAATAGTGTCGAATTTCATACTTTTGAATGATAACTTTATTGTCAATACTTTTGAATACTTTATTGTCAATACTTTTGATTAATAACTTACAAATTTAGCATAACATTAATTTGATACAAATAATAGTTTAATAGTTAATTGAGAAATAACAAATTACTTGACAAAAAATCTCAGTTTTGAAGTGGTGGTAGTTTGTTGTACCATTTCCATTACGTAGAGCGATGATTTGTAGCAGGATGGTCCATGTAAAAAATCACAATATTGTATTTAATACAAAAATCATTGACTTCTTCAATTAACTCATCCCGTCAACTGTTCCACAAATATTGAAAGTGCTTTGAACGAGACCAACAACGCGAATGATATAGAGTGAATTGGTTAAGTAGGTATTTTTTGTCTAATGTAACGTTAAACAGGGTTTTTTTGGTTTATTGTGAGACAAACTAGACCCCTTTTCACCCCTTTAATCATGTGTTTTTAAAATTAAAAAATAATCTTAAACTAGACCCTTTGTCAACCTCAACACTTGATTCATCAAGTGAACAATAAAAATAAAATGATAACTCTTCATCTTTTCCACCAAACTACCAACAATGCCTTGAGTTTTCTCATTAGTGCCCTAATCAAATATATTGTCTAACACTTTGAGAGTTGAGTTCCATAAAGAGAGAATACGAATAATGAATGTATAGTGAGAACCCCATCGTGTAGACCCCGGCCGAGCTAAAGCACTTTTTTTTTATTTTTTTCCTCTTCCTTTTGTAATGTCACTGTTTTCCAAACTCTCCACCATTTCTTTATGTTGTCTAAGCCAAAACTCATATTTTATCTTGTAAGAAGCTCCAACCATGTTAGTAATCGCGGACAAATATTCAAAGAAATCACTCACAAACTAATTTTTGTGTGAAACGGCCACAATCACTAGTTGTAGTTGGTGAGCAAATTAAATGAACATACCTTGCACAAGAAATTTCTTTTAAGATAAAAGCCTTCAATCTATTAAACTCACCTCATATATTAGAAGTTCCATCGTATCTTTGACCTCTTACCTTAGATATGAATAATTCATGTTTAACAAAAAACTTATCAATGCCACATTTCAAAGATAAAGTGATTGTATCAACAACATGATCAACTCCAAAAAACCGCTCCACCACTACTCCAAGGCTATAAACATAACTTACAACATCGACATTTGCTATTGGAAAAAACTATCACGATCTTCATCAATCAATAGAGAAAGGAACTTGTCTCCAATATCACTAATTATGGTTTTTGCTGTCTCTGATGCACACGCACTAACAATTTATTTTTGAATAGAAGGACTTGTAAGTTGGTATTTAATGGTGCATTCCCTAGACTTTTCCAGCCTCAGTATTGTGTAAATTATACCACATAAGAATTTCCAAAAAATTCCCTTTATTTGAAAACCCCATCGCCTCGACATGTTCATGAAACATCAATCTTTGTACAAATAATAATCTAACAACATTCACACTTGCGGTCAACCGAATGCGATATGCAACATTCAATACTTCTTTTCCAACCTACAAAATCTTGACACTTGCAGTCATGACTATTAGTTTTTTGGATAGGCTTTTATTTGTCCTTAGATATTATCTCCCTCACTTCACATGCTTTTTACGGACTCCAACACCTCAATCTCTTGTTCGCCTTCTCCGTGATCGTGAGATACAACTTATGGCGGCATGCAGTGGCTTCTGCTAGGTCTCTCTTGCTTACGCAATGCGCTTCCCTCCCCCGGATTATAGCTATCAGTTGGGTCTTATGGCCTATTTTTTTCAATTTCCTAGTTTTATGTTAACCGAAGGAGGAGGAAAATAGCTTTAAAAACAAAGATTCCCCGTATTATAGCTATCAATTGGGCTTTATGGTCATTTTTCAATTTTCTAGTTTTAGGTTAACCGAAGAAGGGGGGCAATAGTTTTTAAAAATAATGATTAACAAAGGGTACAAGCTATTAGAAATAAAGTATATCAAAATATATGGCGTAATCCGTAAAGTCTTAGAATCTCTCTTTTCAATTTAAAAGAAGTTTTTAAGGGAAATTTAATAAGCCCTTGTGATCAAAATGATTTGTTATGTGGCTTAACCTAACAAGGTCTCGGTAACCTATTACAATATATGACGTAACCCGTCAAACTCTCTAAATAAACTAAATCTATTACTATTATATTAACTTATTAATCATTAAAAGATATTTTTTGTTTCACTTTGTTTTGTGGTGTGATTTTGTATGTGACGAGCCGAGGACATGTGATCGAAATCTGAAGGCTCAAAAGAAGAGTCCATTGTCCGAGAGGAGTTGAGGATGGTGATTGAAGAGTCTAAATTTAATGTTTTCACCGGTGGTCTCTTAAGAGTTGTACTCTACATTAGGGGTGGACATAAATCTCGGTTAATCCCTTCCCGTTCCGGTCCCGGTAGAATTTGAAAAAAAATTGTATATCACGTCGTGGGACGATAACTTCCCATCCCGGTTAATCTCGTCTCGTCCCGTCCCGCATATATTTATAAATAATAATTTTATTTTTTCAAAAATATGATATAGATTAATAAGAATTATAAAAGTAATAAAATACTAAAAGATATCTTTCTTTTACATGTGATTCACAACATGTACGAGAATGTTGTCTTTTGTAAACTATCATTAGTGTAGTGCAATGTTAGGATTTTTTTAATGTGAATCGGTAAAACACACTTTAGTGTATATTGTAATCGTTTTGAATGTACTAACTACTAATATAGGTCTCTTTTTCGATAATTTGGTGCCGAGTTTTTATGATCATTTGTGTTTTAAAACATGAGAGAATACTAAGCCCAATGAATCTCAGCTCAATAACATTGGACAGGAGCCATAAAATACTAGGACACTTGTCCTCTTATGATTGTGTAAACTCTCCTATATATTGTACCCTCTTTACCCATGAAATACAATGAGAATCATTCAGTCATTTTCCAGCAGTACAATGCCCTAGTATGGTATCAGAGGACTAGGACAAATGTCCCCTCATTATCCAAAAAAAAATGTCCAGCTCCCACTCCTCTCCTCCTCCTACGCCTCTCTCCTCTCCTACACCACCTCCATCTCCAACAAGAACACCATCCTCCTCTACCACCATTTCCCTTTCTTCCTCCTCCGTATCCAGCCTCCTTACAGTAAAACTAAACCAAAATAACTTCCCCCTTTGGCGTGCCCAGATCACTCCACTTTTACGAGCTCAAGACTTATGTGGCCTTGTTGATGGTTCCATCACATGTCCTCCACCTACCAAAAACAATATTTCCAACCCACACCACAAACAATGGGTAGCCAAGGATCAACTTGTCATGGCTATTCTCTTAGCAAGCCTCACAGAAGGTGTTCTTGTCCAAGTCCTGGACTACTCCACATCAGCTCAAATATGGAACCTCCTACATGACACCTTTGCAGCTCGTTCTAGTGCCCATGTAATCCATGCTAGACTTCAACTTGCATCACTAAAAAAAAGAGACACATCCATTCACAATTACTATGACAAAGCCAAGACTCTCATCTCTAGTCTCTCTTCTATTGGTCACCTTATCTCAGATTCTGAATTTATAATATTTCTTTTGGCCGGCCTTGGACCAGATTATGATTCCATAGTCACTGCACTATCAACACAACCTCACCTTCCCTCCCCAAACCAAATTCTATCATACCTCCTGGTTCATGAAGCCCGATTAACACATCAAACCAATGGTCTCCTTCCCACCCCTCCCATATCAACAAACAACATATCATCTCATGAAGCATATTACACCACCACCAACAACCGTTGACGAGGTCGCTTTAATGGCAGAAGCACTTACTCCAGTCAAGGACGAAGTCAAGACCGCTACACCAACAATCCAACCAATGACTCTAGCAGAAATCAATCCCAAGGTCGAGGCAGAGGGCATCCATCAAACTTCACTAGGACAACCTCACCACGCCCTGTTTGCCAAGTCTGCTCCAAACCAGGTCACACTACTTTAGCCTGCTGGCACAGGTTTGATCACTCATACCAGTCTCCATCACCTCCCTCAATGCAAGCCCACAACACCTACTGGTATACAGATACGAGAGCAACCAACCATTACACACATGACTTGACAAACCTCCGACTCGAATCTCTGCCCTATGGTGGTACTGATTGTGTTTCCCTTGGCGATGGTTCTACCATACCTATCCTCAATCATGGTTCTTCTTTTATTTCCACTCCAAACAAATCCTTTAATCTTCCTCACATTCTGCATACTCCTACAATCTCCAAAAATCTTCTTTCTGTTCATCAATTTTGTCGTGATAACCTTGTATATTTTGAATTTCATTCTGATTACTTTGTTGTGAAGGACAATGTGACAAAGGAGGTGCTGCTTCAGGGTCCCGTTGAAGGAGGATTGCACAAGTTCTCGTCTACCAGGCAACATCATCCACCACTCTCTCCTACGCTTCTTTTGTCGTCTTCCACTTCACCAATATCCACCTGGCACTGCAGACTCGGACATCCCTCAAAACCGCTCATTCAAACTCTCCTTCATCAGCTTAATCTTAACCCTAAGGCTCAAAATATCCCAACAGCAGACTTCCCTTGCCAATCCTGCTCATGGGCCAAAGCCCACTCTCTTCCACATCCATCTTCCCCTTCACGATCCACTGGGCCACTCCAACTCCTGTTTATTGATGTATGGGGACCTTCCCACCAAATTTCACTCAATGAAAACAAATTTTATGTCTCTATAGTTGATGATTGGTCGAAATTTTTATGGCTTTTTCCTATGTCTACAAAGTCCCAAGTTACCACCATTCTCACATCATTTATCAAATTAATCACAAACCAATTATCAACCTCAATTAAGTCGATCCAAACCGATGGAGGGACGGAATTCAAACCCATCATACCCCTACTCCGAGACCTTGGCATACACCATCGTCTTACGTGTCCTTACTCTCACCAACAAAATGGGAGCATTGAGACTCGACATAGACGCATTGTTGACGTGGGACTTACCCTCCTTAAACATGCCTCTCTCCCTCTTTCCTATTGGGATTTCGCCTTCGAAACCTCCACTTATTTAATAAACCGAACACCCACTCCTATCCTTCACAACAAATCCCCCTTTGAGATTCTCTTCTACAAGAAACCCGATTACAACTCCCTCAAGACCTTTGGTTGCCTAGCCTTTCCCAACCTAAGATCATACAACAAACACAAACTATCCTTTCGGTCCACCCCACTATTTCCCTTGGCTATAGCACAACTCACAAAGGCTACTTGTGATTTGATTGGGAAAACTCAAAAATGTACATCTCAAGAGATGTTATATTTCATGAAAATTCTTTCCCATTTGCCAATAAACACTAGCCCACAATACTTCCAGCAACCCAAACCCATGTCAATCTCCCTCTTGTTTCACAAAATAATGAGCCCACTTCCCCTACTCCCTCTTCAACTACACAACAACGACAACCTTTACTTCCTACCCCACACACTGGGCCAACCCATTCCCCTTCTCCCACAACCCTTACTGAATCCAATACCGAGCCCACAAACCAATTAAATCAAACTTCTCGTGAAACCAACTCTCCACCCATACCCAAGATGTCGGCCAGACTCCAAAATCGTATCTCCAAACCTCTTGTGCGCAGCGATGGAACGATACCATGGCCACCAAACACAACCTCTTGCTCTCTCTCCACCCTAATTCCAGATGAGCCGTCTAATTACACCGAAGCATCCAAATTCAAGGAATGGAGAGAAGCTATGGCCACTGAATTCAATGCCCTTCTCAAAACCCAAACATGGACCCTCGTTCCACCTCACTCTGCCAACAATGTCCTCGGTGTCAAATGGATATTCAAAACCAAGAGACACTCCAATGGATCGATTGAACGCAAGAAAGCTCGCCTTGTAGCAAAGGGTTTTCACCAACTTGAAGGCCTAGACTATGCTGAAACCTTTAGCCCAGTTGCAAAACCCACCACCATCCGCCTTCTCCTCTCTCTTGCAGCCATGAAAAATTGGTCGGCTCAACAACTTGACATCCAGAATGCATTCCTTCACGGTGACCTTGAAGAAGACGTCTTTGTCCAACAACCCCCAGGTTTTGTCCATTCTCAATACCCCTCTTATATCTGCAAATTGCAAATATCTCTATATGGCCTCAAACAGGCTCCTAGGGCTTGGTTTGGTAAACTAAGTCACACTCTCCTCTCTCTCGGTTGCACTCCGTCTAGAGCAGACACTTCCTTGTTTTCTCATCGCCAGGGGAATCAATTAATATACATCTTAGTGTATGTAGATGACCTGTTGGTTGTTTCGTCTAACCCTTGCCTTGCAGATGATTTCATTCAGAAGCTCATGGCCTACTTTCAAGTAAAAGACTTGGGAGACTTGCATTATTTTCTTGGAATCCAAGTTTCAAGAGACTCCACATGGTTCTATCTCTCTCAGTCAAAGTACATAAATGAGTTGGTCACAAAAGCTCAAATGCACCATGCCAAACCGGTTGCAACTCCAATGGCTCTGCCCAACACCACCGATGCAACTCATGATCAACCTTTCAATGACCCTCACCTTTACAGAAGCATTGCATGAAGTCTACAATATTTGGCCTTCACAAGACCTGATATCTCCTTTGTTGTCAACAAAGTATGTTAGTTCATGCATTCACCAACTCAACGTCACTGGCAAGCCACCAAACGTATATTGCGCTACCTCCACTCAACAAGCTCTCTCCAATTCCACATCACCTCATCCTCCAACTCAACACTATCGGCCTTCTTTGACTCGGACTGGGTTGGAGATCAACTAGACAGAAGGTCCACAGGAGCTTACTGCATTTTTCTGGGATCCAATCTTATTTCTTGGCAATCAAAAAAACAAGATACTGTCGCAAGGTCTTCTACAGAGGCTGAGTATCATGCCATTGCCACAACAACAGGTGAAACTCTATGGATTCAACTCCTCATGACTGACTTAGGCATCAGTTTGTCTCAACCTCCGGTTCTATGGTGTGACAATCTCGGGGCTACGTATCTTGCCATGAATCCCGTTCTCCATCACCGTATCAAACACATCTCTCTCGACTACCATTTCGTTCGTGAACGAGTCCAAAACAAATCCCTTAGAGTAGCGTTCATCACCTCCCATGACCAATTGGATGACCTACTCACTAAACCGCTACCTACGCCTCGATTCCTGGCACTCTGCTCCAAACTGAACCTCATCCAGCTTGGATTGCGGGGGGATACTAAGCCCAATGAATCTCAGCCCAATAGCATTGGACAGGAGCCATAGAATACCAAAACACTTGTCCTCTTATGATTGTGTAAACTCTCCTATATATGGTACCCTCTTTACACATGAAATACAATGAGAATCATTAAGTCATTTTCCAGCAATACAATGCCCTAGTAGAGAAGCAGGTACAAATCTTTATTGTTGGGTTTGGGTTCTCTCATTACGGTTAGTTCTTTCTGCTTGAGTAATCGTCTGCCAATTTGTTCGGCCTTCTTTTTGCTTGTTTTGGGTTCTCATCACTTCTTTTTGCTTGTTTTGGGTTCTCATCACTTCTTTTTGCTTGTTTTGGGTTCTCTTCGTCTGCCAATTTGTTCGGCCTTTTGATTTGCCATCTATTGCCGGACCACTTTCCATTATAAAATAAAATAAATTAAAAAAACCCATTACATATAGCTAAAAATTAAGTACAAACTTTTATGCTGTTATGCAAGCATTCTTTATATGAACTTGAAAAGCGTTGTTTATTATCAACACCACCATTTTAGGAAAACATGAATCATATTAAACAAATAAACTGCAAAACATGGATGGTTTGCAACGTAAAAAAGACGATGCAAAGAGATCACTCTAACAATGCCAGAAAACATGCTACCATGGCTAACAAATTCAACACAAAGCATAGGGGAAAAATGCACGAGTTGAAAATCCAACTACTTTTTATCTCAAAATTCAATCAATACCAAAGACAACAAAACATCTTAATTGTATAATCCTTAGCTTGTTTGAAACTGAAACCTATTAAAGGCCAACAAAACTTAAGCGAAGCCAGAACCACCAGCAGCCGGTCCACCACCAAAGCCACCACCACCACGGCCAAATGCAGGCCTTCTACCAGCACCCTATACGCCCAAAATAAGATACAGATTAGCATTCCAAAACCCTATTCAGCCAACTCAGTTTCATTGCTTTTGTATAATAATACTCTCAACTACATAGATGGTGAAACTTCAAAACTTACACTAAATGAAGGCTGGTAATCAGCTGGAGCTCCGCTCTTCTCGCCACCAAACTCCCCAGGAGGTCCACGTGGTCCTCCACGGTACCCATCACGATCACCGAATCTAGGACGCTCACCCTCAAAACGTGGTGGGCCACTAAGATATTGAGAAACCCATTTCAGTATTTTACTAGTGTAAGAGAAATCTAAATCACTGATAGCTACAACAAAGATTTATGAACAAGTGTTACCGTGGTCTGTCACCGCCTGGGCCACCCATGGGACGAGCAACAGGCTTCTTCTTCAACGTAGCGGGTACAATTTCAGATGGAAGATTGAGGTAAGTCCTCAAAAACTCAATGCCGTCATTTGTAAGATACCAGTAATAGTGCATCCATGCAAATGTCTCACGGACATATTCCTTTGACTTGAAGCTTTGCATAAGCTTAATCACCTGAAGATTGGGAACATCAATCTCAGGGTGCTTAGCAAGGTTGTAGTCCTTCTTTGCATAGCACACACCCTCTGCAAATGGGATGAGTACCAACACTAATTAACACTCAATTGTTGAAGAATTTTGTTCTTAACTGGATAGGGACCTTACAAACAAGGAATATGAACCATGACAGCAACAAACAATAACCTACAAATATATTCCTCAGGTTCATCTTACTAAACTAAGAGCTGAGATCATGTATATTGCTACTAGCTTTACATCTTCCAAGCAAAAGCAGGAAAAAAAAAAATCTACATAGAGCGGCTAAGTTGCTTCACTTTTCGAGCAAAATACATATTAATCACTAATCAACAAGAGTTGATAAGCTTAGGGATATCAAGATATATCTTAACATGGTTATGACATTGATATTTAAAATTCGAGAACAGATTGCATCATAAAAGAGAAAAGGAAGGGGATCATAGATTTAAAAAAGTTGATACTCGTTCCTCGGACGCTGGAGGAATCTAAAGGGAAGAGAAAGATGGGACTAGATAGGGTGCTGAGGCAGCGGAGTGCCGCACGGTGGCGGCAATCTCCCAACTCGATTCGGTCGTCATCGAGCACAAGTGGCAGATATCGTATATTTTGTTACTAAAAGATATTCATATATGGATGTACCAAAGACCATGGCTATACCCACACATATACCAAACAGGCCCCTTGATCTATCTAGAAGATTCAACCTTCGCCGACGACTAATGACGCCAACAACAATGCAACATACATAGAAGAAAAGGAGCGAGTATTCGAGAAAGAGAAGGGAACGGGAATGGAACCTTGGAAGAGGTATTTGGAGATCTCTCTCCGGTTCTTCTCTGAGATGATCTGCAAACAAATTGAGCAAGAAGCGTCAGTTTAGAAGACGATAGTGGCGTTGGGAGAGAGAAAAAAAAAGGCTCACCATTGTTGTAGTATGGTCGGAGAAGATGAAGTCGTCGTACAAGCTCCGCCGAGAAAGAGAATGCAAGGAGAAGAGAGGTGGATACGAGAAACCCTTCAGGTTATATAAACTAGGGTTTCCGGGTTTGGGCTAATTGAATTTGGGCCTTTTATTTTATTTAAAAAAAACGTAATTTGTTTATGGATCGGTCTGTATGTATGTTTTTTTGATGAACTCCCTGCTATGGTGGTTTAAGTAAAAGTAGAACTCTTCAGATCGGGCAGTCAGTGCGGTTTGGCCCACTCATCCGGAAAAATGGACGGGTATGAATAGAGTAAGAAGTTTGTCTGGACCGAAAAGCCCGGCCTGCTAAGCCCGCCGAATCGGATGCGGACAACACTTTAGTCTCGACAAGGCCGAAAAGCCCGGCCCACCGGCCCTGGTAAAAAAACTAAAAAAATATATTCCATTTATTACAAATATTAAGTGTATATAAAATATTTAGTATATTATAATAAATTTAATATATTTTATATAAAATATCTTTAATATAATTTAGTTTTAAAAAATCATACTAGAAAAACAAATTTTTTAAAAATAAAAAACGAGTACCCGCAGGTACGACAATCATTTCAGACCCGGTCCGAGTCCGGATAAAGGGTTTAATATTTTATAAAATTCGGCCGGAACCCGGATATAAACAAGTCGAAGGAAAAGTAATCGATTATCTTTATCCAATTCAATAATTCATTTGATTTTGCTATTCATAAGGATTGGCGGCAAAGCTTATTCGATGTAAATATTATCGGTTAATTAAAATGATTCGTCCACTAAATTTACTACTAAAGGCATATAAAAAAAACTATTCGAAAGATTTTTTCTTCCAACTATTAGAAATATTTTGTTAATTATTATCCGAATTCCAATTAATTATCCAATTTATGATTTTTATTTTGGGGGATAAAGTGAGTTGTATCTAGTTTATGATCTGAATCCAACTTCATCAAGGGTTTTCTCTCAAATTACCGAATTGAATCGGATGGGGTTTTGCACACCAAATAATTATAGTCGGTCGTTCATATCATATGTTTTCTATTGGCATAGTTGATAAGTGTTTTAATAAATCGGATATCAGAATAAATATATGGAACGTTCAACAAGTTTAATTTAAATATATCCCAATTTTGTATTTATTTTCAAACTTTACACACTCTTCTTTCAAGGGGTACATTTACTAAACACAAAACTAGAAAAAGTCTAGTAAACCAAATTGTTTCTTTATTTTTTAAGCCAAAAAATCCTTTTGTACAAACATCAATATCTAAAAGAAATTTAATCGTAAAAACATTAATTAGTTGCAAATAACAAATCAAATTAGTTTTATGAATTATCTAATCGGTTTAATAATTTAAAATAAAAAAATATCTACTCGATTACAACTAACAATATAAATTATATTTGATTTTTTACCGTTGAATTACGTATTTTAAATCCAAACTATTAAGATTATGTCTGATAATCTTATCACCTATAAGAAAATAAAATAGTGGAAAGGAAACACATTTTTCCATTACAAATGGAAAAAACATGTACTTTCTAAATTAATTTTATGAATGAAGAATATATTTAAAAATAAAATGAAATTGGATTGTTACGGCGCCAGAGACAAATCTAGTAGAAGATGTAAGCAGGGGTTGGAGTCGTGAATGTAAAATGAATATATATTGCTCAAAAACTGAACTACCAAGTCTTGGTAATTTTACGCCCCTTTTTTATAACATAATCAAGAGCAACGACAGGCAAATAATGATTTCACAATTTAGCACAATTTAGAGATTTTTAGTACAACCATTTTACAATTGTACACGTGGACAACTACCAAAAAATCTCAAAGACAGAGGCTTTGATTGTTGTGTTACCCTTCTTTCAACGTGTAATCTGTTGGAGAGGTACTCCCTCATCTTCGTCTTCCTCTCCTTTTTGTTTCCTAATCACTTCTTGATTTCGATCCTCGATAGCCGATTGTTTGTCCCCTATTGACGCTGGTAGAATGTTCTTGAACCAATTTGTTTGGAACCGTGGGCTGCTGCGATTTGGGCTAGGGTTGTCAGGTGAGCTGGGTGAACTAGATCCGATACCAGCTAAAAAACGGTATGCCACTTTGCTTGCAGACACGATTTCTGTCTTCACATGTCTCAACTACAATCGTAATAGAGGATTAAGCAACACGGTACTAGTTAGATGCAAAAGCAGTCAAATAGTGGGTCTAAAGATTGTTTCAGTATAACAACAAACTTGGCTTGATCAACTACTAAAGAACGAGGGGGTGTCTCATGAGAAACTAAAACCAAGAATAACCAATCACATGATGCAATCTTATGACATCAAATATAACATAGAATAGAATAGGATTTTTAAGTGTATTTATGTAACAAACTATCTTGCCTCTCATTTTTAAGTGTATTAATTGCATAGCCAAGTTGAGTTATCATTCAGGAATCACATATGTCAAGATGTTTTACATATATAACTTCACAAAGTTGCATATATCCTGTTGATATTAAGAATTGAGGTTGAAACTACCAGCTAATAGCGAGGACTAGCTTTAGCGCTTGCTCTAGTTATTGTACATCTACTTCCCATTGTGTAGGCATTCAATCAACATATTGTCAGTAATTCAAGTCTTTGTCCAAGGAGGCAACGTGTAGTACTGTAAAACCCCTCAGCAAACAACTACCTATGCCAACTGGCGCAAATAACAGGAAACAAATTCGGAAATCAAGAACCCAAACTCAATATAATATCTCACCCGAATTGTTGTGCTTTCAGCAATTTCTACAGCAGCGTCACCAGCATGGGCAAATCGATTAACCCAACCTGTACAAGGAAAAACTATAAGAATTGAAGAAATTCCTTAGAATCCTTAGGTCATACCTTCATCAAAGTTCACTTTATACAAGATAACCTACATAACAAAAGATCCTGATACCCACCATGGATATAAACGATCCAACTCCCAACCCCACAAAAATTCTTTATTGTGGGAATGAGTCTATCAAAATATTTTATATATTCTGAACGACTTATAAGTTTCTATCCAAATTTTCATTCAGACTTCTGTAACACATCTACAAACAATATCAATAGCTACACTCATTTTAGTACTAGTAAAACACTAAAATGTTATCAAATGAGAAATACCCAAAGTATCTCCAACATATTTAAGGTATGCGTTTGCAAAATGAGGGTGATTTGGATTTTTCTTACTTTTTCAAAATGTACTAACAAGGTTACATAGGTACGAGTACTTAATTGATAGCTAAATATGGATTATGAATGGCCAAATTTCAACTTCATTAATAAAAAAGATGGTTTGTGCAAAGTGGTCTAAATGAAGAGTGGTTCTATAATTTACCCTAGAAAAGAACCAAGGTGAACTTGAAATGCTCTGAAAGCCACAATCAACAAACAAATGAATTTTGAGAAGCTCTTCTTACCTTGTTTCTCACAATATAACAACATTCTAGGGAGCAGAGAATTATGACACGAGGTTTTCATGACACCTTAGAATACTACGACTAATATACACTAGATAAAACAAGAAATCCCACCAAGGTAATATTACTTTTGATAATAACTAGCCACGCCTAGATTCAAATGTTTATAGATAAAAGCCAAGCTATATACACTTGATATTGTACCCTTGTGATGTGTGAATGCTTAAGGAGACAAGGAGACATAACAAAATCACACAAATGATATGGTACCTGGAAGCTTTGGCACACCAAGCCTTTCACAGAACTCGTCACAAAAATGATTGCAATTTTTGGATAACAAGTCATATGAGCTTCCAGACCATTCTTTGCCTAGCTCTCTCAGGATCTGATTAATATTGAAGATGGACAAATTTGTTTTTCCAAGAACAATTTTTTCACGATAAGTATACATAGGATTCTTTCCTGAAGGACAGCTAAATACTCCCGTTCCTTGTTCACAAAAGCCAAATGACCACTCATCATCTCCATATACCTGTTAATTGAAGCCATGCTATATATTAGCATCCCATACCAACACAATCTCGTTTTGGATAGGTGCAAGTGCAGTCAAAAGTATTTTTTTGTTAAATATAATGGTAATTACATGTCAAGTAACAAATCAAAAAACAAAGCATCTATCAAATCAGACAAGATTACGAATATTTTTGGCTTTGTAGAACGAATGTGCTTAGCTTACAAATTTTTTGTTATTTCATTTTAAAAGAGTGGATGCGAATAACCAAGTTTCTCTATGACCATCATGAATTATACAACACTTTAAAAGCTTTCATTACACCTAGATATGCACAATACAAGGAACAAACTTGATACTTTATCAGATTCAATTCGAAAGAAGAAAAGGTACTAAGTTTTATGTCTGCTAAGAATAAGGAACCTTAGTGCAACAAAATAATGTGTCTACATAAAGTGAACTAAAAATATACGAACCATAGACACACATAAAACTATTTTTTGAGTCATATAAGATACAACAAGATGGAATGAAGTTCAACAACATATAACTGATAATCTGATGTCACTACCATAATCAACATTCAGATGGTCAAATGACAACCTTTTAAGCATCAACTCAAGATGAAAGAAATTGGTCTAGGATTGAAAGTGACATTTTGCTAACAATAATTATCCTATAAGAGGAGATAACACAATCTACCGTGCAAATTATTGCTAATAATTACCAGCATGGAACAAAAAAGAATAAGCTACCAAATAAAATCTTATTGGAAGGTGTCGTTGCATATTGACATTTCACATGTACAGTCATTCAAATTTCATTGCCAGGTTCAGAATTCATTAATGTTGGCACATTGATTCAAAACCTCAAATATTAGAGTAAAAAAATAATTTCACAAATGAAAACACAGGTGATCGTAAGCTGTCAATACTGAAAAGAAATCAATCAAGGCAAACAAAGACAATAAACGGTTGGTTTCAACAAAAACAGCATCAAACGATAATAAGAAACCCCAAATTTGATCAATAATGTAGGACTAGAACAAATAAAACCCTAGATTTGAGCCTGAATGGAGTCACATATCAAAATACACACAAGGATGAGAAGACACCCTAAATAGCAAAGAAAGAAAAACAAATTTGAGTTGGCATAGAGATAAGGAGAGACGCGCCTGGACAGCACTATGGAAAATGCCGCCTAATCCGATACGATCTTTGAAAATCCTGTTGATCTGCATGATGGTATTGTTCGTCTTGTCTGAGCCGCTATTGGTGACATCGTAAACATGGAGGCTGACCTCCATTATACCTCTCCCTTTGTATATCCGTTTCAGGAAAATCTACAATCGACAAAAAGCCCCCAGTTCTACCACAAAGAGACACTCGGTATTGCAAGGGAAAAATTCAAACGAAATTGCTTTGAGAAGTGGAAAAGAAACGAAGGAGAGAGAAGAGAGGCACTAACACCAACAGATCCACATTCACAAAAGAAGCTTTGATGATTTCGTGTTTACAACGAAACGAGTTTTCTCCTCTTCTCCTTTGTCCCTTTATAGTTTTATTGTTCTATTGCTATTCCTTTGCTTTTCTTATTCCAATCCTCTAGTAACGGTTTCACCTACATGGAAGCGATTATCACTTTTCTCGTTTTATTTATAAATACTTTATTAAATACAATAAGAGCATGGAATTTTTTTTTATTTTATATCTTATGGTAAGGGATTAGGTTGATTTAACGTCCGGACGTACGCTAGTGTAGATCACCATTTCGGATGAGATATTTCGCCTCTGGAGTGTTAGAAGACATGAGCGAAGAGTAGTCATCTCCCAATTTTACAAGCTTGTCGGTAACCGTTGATTTTCCTTAATATATAACGGATCTTAACTTGTTGAGTTGTTGGATTCTAGCAAATAATGTTAGTATATCAAAAATTAAGACATCAATATCCCAAGGGGTTCTAAATGTCTTTGATTATGTTTATAATTGAAAGGTTATCCCCATAAATTTCAAGTTTGTTAATATGAAGTTCGCATGCTTTAAGAAGACATTCTCTTAGCGCACATATTTTAGCATCAAGAACGGATATGTTTTCACATTTTTCATAGTCAAGGGTAATAGTCGAAACATGCTTGTCTCTAAGAATAAAACCGAAAGCATATTTACCATTTCCATTTCTAGAAACAATCGATTCTAACAACATCCCTAGATCCAATATAACAAACAAACTCGATTGCCCCCCATACAATCATGGATGGATCTCCGCTAGTTATGTTGTGAAGATCATTTACTCTTAAAGAGGATGGCAAACTACGATTGTTCGTGGATTTAAAAAGTGATACCGCAACTAAGATTAAAGGATTCATTTGGAAAGTAACAAAATTTTGAATACCGATCAAAGAAAACCTTGATCAACAAGAAATTTTAGTTCCAACGGGATGAGTTTTTTTGACAACACCACCTAAAAGACCCTGACCATATGATGTTGGAGTGTCCTTTCTTGATTTGAACGTTTATTGAAATTATATCCGGCTCTACTAGCATTATATAGTAAATCCCTTGGAATAATAACCAACCAACATAAATAAATAAACATCATAAGCGATAACCTTGACCTTGAGAATATAAGACTATGTTTCTTATTTGATGGGTCATTTGATACTTGAGAATTTAAAAACATCTTTTCTAACCAAAACTACCAAAAGAACAATAAAATAAAAAACTATAATGCATACTGAATATTTGGGTTGAATCCAAAGAAAGTATGGATATCGATAAACCTCCCACACCAAGCACAAATAGTAGTAGGAAAATAAAAAAATCTTGCATGGGCAAGACCTTGTTTTTTCAAGCTTAATTTTGTTGGCTCGTTGTTAAACAATGAACCTTCTACGCTCGGATTCATCATTCGGGATTCTACAACTAGGGATGTAGCTAAAGGCAATGAGAAACTTCCAAATATGTTGATCTTTGAAACAAAAGTAATAGCCTTGTTAAAAGGTTTGATCAAACTAAAAGGGAATAAACCTTAATGTGTTCAACCGCATATTGGGGATTTGAAAACCCCTTACAAATTTGAAATGATGATCAGGGACGTACAATTTTTTTTCCACTCATTTGAAGATCATATTAAACATGTCTTCTACAAAGTGAACATAGGGATCATGCTCTCACCTCTCTTTGTCAACTTTCTCCTACCGTCAATGTGGATGTTGATGTCTATTAGAGCATGAACAATCATTTCTTTCCTTACTTTTGCTAACAATATAATAATCTTTTCCAAAGCAACTGCACCATCGTGCAACCAAGTCTTACAAATTCTATCCAACTATTATCTCGGGACAAAAAGTAAACTATCCTAAATCAGCTTTCCAAATAACGGCTATATGATACCCCTACAAAAAGAATGTTACAACAAAACATTGGCATGTTCTAAGCTACAAGTTTAGAAAAATATCTAGGTTGCCCGATAGTTAATGGACGGGTCAATAAGTCCATCTTTGAAGATGATATCACGAAGTTCAGACAACAAATAAGCAAATGGAAATCATCTTCTCTCCCCAAGAGGGAAGAACCGTCTTGATTAATGCAAAGCCTAACTATATCATGCAAAGTTTCATGTTACTGACGACTATACACAAGGAGCTAGACCAATTCAGTAGGCAATTCTTCTGGCATAAAGGAGATAAATTTCACCTGCTAATAAGTTGTGACAAGATTTGCAAGCCTAAGGAAGCAAGAGGAGTGAGCATAAGAAAAGCATAACATATGAATAAAACACTCCAAATGAAACTCCTTTGGAAAATTTTGGATAAATCTAACAATATTTATGTTAACGTAATTAAGGAAAAGTATCTTAGAAGAAGCCGGTTGTGGTGTTATAAACCCGGTAAAAACACGTATTTGTAATGGAAAAGACTAATGAATCTACGCTCAGAATTTGAAAAAGGCCTCAGATGGAGTGTAGGGGACGGACGAACGATTAAACTATGGAAAGACCCGTGGATCTCCAATCAACCTCTTGAGCATTTTTCCATAGATAAAAAGCTAATAACAAATGAGAGGATAAGGTCAGTTCTCTAACCTCAAATAACCAATGGGATCATGATACAATCAAGAATCTACCAGGTCATCAAATTCCGCAAACTATTGTCGATAGAAGTATTAGCTACCTTCTACCGATATTTAATATCCGAGATATACTATATTGGGCACCTAGTAAAGATGGTTGGTTTTCAACTAAATATGCTTTAGAGCTTCTACATAAATCGAAACACGCAACTATGATTGATAACACATGGATTTGGAGCTTGAACGCAATGCCAAAAATCCAAAACTTTACGTGGAAATTATCCATCGATGACCTCCCAACAAAAGAAAATCTTGAAAATAAAAAAAGTTCTAGTACCATGAGTTGCGTTTATGCCAACACCCGTACAAAAGTGTCAAACATCTTTTCCTCAAATGCCCATATACTATGAACAACATAACCGACGGCGATATGCAAAACTACCTACAAAATGTAGACACGTCCTGGAAAAATTTATCAAAAATCTTGTGTCTCTTGCGCGAGAAATTTGATGATAAGTACAAACAAATGTTACATGGTGGAATATTTGGCATATGATGAACCAAAATATCTTTAGCAATAAAACAATAAATGACACCAAACAACTAATGACCAAGCAAATCCACGAGTAGAATAGTTCTAACCATAGGAACCTTGCCAAAAGGACACTGAAAACTCCAAAGAGGAAAATCAGGAGAATACACTGGTCTAAACCACTGATGGGTAGAATAAAATTCAACTTTGATAGTTCTACAAGAAACAACAACCGATGTACATTTGGGTGTATCCTAAGGATCATAACACATCGACAATTGCATTAGACAATGGACAATGTGGGTACACTTCGGTCTTACAACAGAAGCATATGCGCTCAAAAATGGACAGGTAAAAGCAAGATAAATGAATATAAAGAACATTGAAATCGAACGAGATAATCTCACAATTAGCAACTCAATCAAAAACATCTACAAGCCTTCATGAGAAATTGACATTATCAGATCAATCATGTTTTCAAAGAAGTCAACGACATTGCGGACAAACTCGTGACACTAGACCACGACAACCCTGCAACCGGAGCAGTTATCCCACATGAAGTCGAAGTCCACATCTACAAAGATGATATAGTATGGTCCACTAATAAATGGTGACCATACTAATTTATGTGTAAAATATGTAAAGAAAAACCAGCCAAATAAGAAAAACAAACATAGAGAGTATTACATTAAGCGTCCACGATTATTTACATACAGATTAACGGTCATAAGATCATTTCTTTTTGGGTGACCAAAATCTCAGTCTCTGTTAATCCTTGCATATTTAGCTACACAAACACACAAGCAACGTACCACACACGCAATACAAGGATGGTCTTCAAGCTCCGAACTTGGGAACCTTGGCAGTAGAGATCTGAGCCAGGAAGTGCTCTGCTACAAACCTGCGTTGTATCTTGCCCGTGGCCGTCTTCGGAAGGGAGTCGGTGATGAATACTTTCTTTGGTACCTTGAAGCTTGCTAGGTTCTTCTTGCAGAACCGCAACACCCCTTCCTCGTCTAGGTTTGATCCGTCTCTCGGGATCACTGCACAATTGATCTGCATAACACACATAATTGTTAATTGTTGTATCAAGTAAGGTTGTTTCAAGGCTCTACTCCTTACCTCTTCACCGTATTTATCATCCGGGACCCCGAAAGAAACAGCTTGGGCAACATCAGGGTGAGACAGTAGAACAGCGTCCACTTCAATTGGTGATATCTTTTCCCCTGCAGTAAAATGCATCCTATCAGCTTACACTCACGGATCATTTCCAAGTCAAACTACTCTGCTTAATTTGTAACAGATTTGAATACAGGAATTGTAACTAAATTAGCTTATGATCCAAGAATCACGAAAAAGAGGTTGCAATTTTGAAGGTGGTTGGATTTAGGTAACTGGTTCCTACTGGCATCACATGATTCATCATTCATCTCATGTTAGGTCAGCAACTCCCTATTCCAACAATCAGAAAGACAATATTGGCCAATGAACAAATCCCTTTCCCCCTTCATTAATGGCAAGCTGTGCAATACTTGTGAAACAAAATGTCTAATAAGCCAAGCATAAAACTAAATCATTCACAATTTATCCCCCGTTTGGTTGTAAGGAACGAAAATGAATCTAGTCTATTGTTAATGAAACTTTTTAGAATCATTCCTTATTGTCTCATGCAAAATTCATTTGGTTACTCTATTTTGTTTTCCTATAGGGTATCAAAAGTAATGAAATTCTACTTCAATTAGTTCAACCCACAAGAAATGTTTCATGAACAAGATATACATATGGACTAGATTTGTTTCCATTCCGTTTCCGTTTCCGGAACGTAACCTTCATACAAGAAATTTCAACATCTAGTGGCTAGTATTGGGCAGGGGAAAATGGATTAGCTTATTAGTTCCAAAAGCTAATAACAATTTCACATTTTGTTCAGCCAAACAAGGCCTTGCTAGTTTTAGGCAGAGCTAGACATAAAGTCAAAATAGCTAGAGTAGGGAATGGAGAATGACTCGTAAGTCATAACAACCAAAAAAGCCAACATTTCTACCTCAAAAGAAGGCCTAAACAAATAACAAATCAGGGGATTGTGTCAAAGCAATACAATATGTTATTTAATCACAGAAAACGTACCTCCACGGTTGATGAGCTCCTTGATACGACCGACCAAATGCAAGTAACCATCGTCGTCGAAGTACCCGAGGTCACCCGTATGAAACCAGCCGAACTGAAACGCCGTTCTGTTCGCCTCCGGATTATTTTTGTACCCTTTGGTAACATTGGGGCCCCTAACGCAAACCTCGCCATTCTCACCGTTTCGCAACACCTCCCCTTTCTCATTCAAAATAGCCATTTCCTGCCCAATGGGTCTGCCCACTGAACCGGGCTTATGCGGGCCGTCTTCGGGTAGGGGGTTCGAGCACATCAGATGAGAAGCCTCCGTCATCGCATACGCCTCAAGCACAGGGGCCCCGAACGTCTCCTCAAGCTGGGCCATGATGGTTGGAGCCAGCGAGGCGCTACAGCTCCTAATGAACCGGAGTTTCGGGTAGTCTGCTTCCGGCCGGTTTAAGTGGCGGTCTAGGATGATCTGATGGATGGTAGGGACCGCCGTGTACCACTTGGACCCGAATGACTTCATGTCCGACCAGAACGTTGATGCCGAGAATCGCCCGGCGGCCGGGAGGCAGACGGATCCTCCGGCGGCGATGGAGCTTAGTAAGGCGGCGATGAGGCCGTGGACGTGGAAAAGCGGGAGGACAATAACCGTTGAGTCTGACTCAGTGAGTCGGTACACCGATTTGATGTTGTTGACGGAAGACACCAGGTTGAGTTGTGTCAGTGGGACACCCTTCGGCCTGCTTGTTGTGCCAGACGTGTGAAGGAACAGCGCCACGTCAGACGGATCGTTATCGGTGACGTGAACTGAGTCGGACTCGGGGTTAGGGTGAGTCAGGGAGAAGCTGAAGTCCGAGTCAGGTTCGGACAAGGTGGCTGTGTGGTGGGGGATGCCTAGCTTCGACGCTGCTGACTGGGCGGCCGCGTTTCCGGTCCGGTCCGTGAGGAGGAGCTTTGAACCGGAGTCTGATAAGTAAAACTCGAACTCCTCGGCTGTGTAAGCCGGGTTTAGCGGCGCTGCCACCGCTCTAGCTTTTATGATAGCCAAGAACGTAATGACAAACTGTTTTTCAGAAATAAATTCATCAAAAACAAACTTTAAAATTTAAAATCATGTATCGTAAATATCGGATCATGGATTTATCGACACTTTAAGTGGAAGATTGAAAAAAGTAAAATATGTAACAGACCTCGACGGAGTTGGGGAAGGTGAGACCGACGACATCGCCGGGAGAGATGCCGGCGGAGGCAAGCTGGGAGGAAGCGCGGCAGACGAGGCGGTTGAGGAGAGAGTGTGTGAGCAGGACCTTGCCGGAGGAGGCGGAGATGGCGCGGCGGGAGGGGAATTTATCGGCGACGTGGGAAAGAAGGCCGGAAAGAGTGTGCGGAAATGAGTTATCCATGTCTTCTGGTGCAAATTTTGTATGGGGGATGTGTTGATTTCGATGGAGGGATTTGGATTGAGAGAGCTCCGGTAAGGGGGATTTATAGGTAGAGAGGGTTGGGGAAGAAGTGTGCGCGTGGGGGGATTCGGATGGCCTTTCGAAGAAGAAGGCATCGAGTGTTGGGGACCCACTGCTTTTGGTTTCTTTTTCTCATAGCCACGATTTTTATTTTTTTTATTTTTATTATTATTATTTCAACCAAAAATTACAATTTTTATTATCTTTTTAAAATAATTTAGTCAAATAGTACCTTCTATTTTTACCATTTTCATTAAATTGAAATGGGATAGTAAGGTGTTTGATTAGGGTACATTTACTAAACATAGTTTAACTATGAGCCTATTTACTATAGAAAAATTTCAAAAAAGCTTACTACTTAGTTATTTTGGCCATATTTTCTCTTTTTTTTTAAATAAAATAAAATTGGATGTTGCTGATGGCGTCGGCGCGTAAATTGAGATAGAAAATTATCCCGAACTATTGATCGCCGCGTTCATTATTTTGGAAGTTGTTTGATGGTGTCGGCACCCAGATTGGGGAGGGAAAAAAAAAAAGGTGTCGACACCATCTGTCAGCGTTCAAGATAGGCGTCATCCGTCAGTATTTAAGATAGGCATCAGCGTCTTACGAGTTTTGTTGGTTGTTGTAAATTTGAGCTTTGTGTATATCACGTCCTTTTCTTATATGTATACTTTGTACAAATATCAATCTGCATCTATTGATAGGGTATTATAACCCAAATCGAACTTCACATTGTATCACCTATAATAGATTTGTTTGATGTTGTTATCTATCACTTGCCTCATGTCCACCGGCGAGTAGCGACAACACTCTTCTCGTGCCAATCCCTTTTCAACAGAATAGTGAATACCCATAGGGGACGTTCAAAACTTGTCTCAAAGTGGCATCATCTATGTAACAAGAAGGAGAATGTTTTGGCCAAAACGAGGTCAAATAGTCAATCTAATCTCACTACAAACTAGCTAGCTTTGAAAATAACAAGGAAATAAGTAATTTGGATAAGAATCAACCAAGGACTTAGAATACAAGTCATATTGAACCAGTATTTGAAGATATTAATGCATAAATAAAACAATAACTAATAAAATGAAAAGTTAACTTTTTATAGCAAGAATGAAGGAATAACATTTTAAAATACAATTTAATTGTCAAACCAATATTTATAATAAAAAAATTTATGCTTTCGAACCAAAATATTGAGAAATTGGACCAAACCTATAAAAAAGTGTTTTGGAATCAAAAAGACCAACATAGATCTATCATTAGTTGGGACGAAAGCTGTAAACCCAAAAAAGAATGGTGATCTTGGTTTGAAAATAGCTAATATCTTGAACAAAGTTGTACAAATTACACTTTTGTGAAAAATTCTGGCAGAACAAACAACACGTGGATAAAAGTAGTAAAAGAAAAATATTGACATATTGCATAACCAAAAGAAAGGACCAACATTGATTATGACAATAGAATAATCTAATGAAACTTAAATCCGATTTTAAGAAAGGACTTGTGGCATTTCGAAAATGGCAAAACAATTGATTTTTGGCATGATAGTTGGGTAACCACATCACCCCTTGTAAACCGGTTCAAATGTAAATCAAATCAATATCAAAGTAAATCATCATATAAACAAGTCTAAGGAATGTGATATTAACAAAATTAACAATGAGCTCCAAAGTATTATTAGTTGGATATCTGGAGAAAATCAAGCAAACAATAATCCTACAAAAATAGAAGATATATTACATTGGCGATGCAATCAAAATGGGTAGTTTTCAACAGAATATGCTTCTGAGCTAGTAATGGAAGATATGTGTGTCACTCCTACTAATACATGCGACTGGATTTGGAAACTTAATCCACAACCTAAAATAAAGAACTTCTTATGAAAATTTAAAAAAAATGGATTACCAACAAAACCAAAATTTGACGAAAGAAAAATTGTAGTTACTAGAAATTGTGAATTGTGTAACCATCAACTTGAGGACTTATGTCATTTATTACTAGACTATCCTTTTACCAAATAAATCATTAATAAAAGTTGACAAAACAATTCACAAACTTTTAATTTTCGGATATATATGCCTTATTTCACCAATCTTCTCGCTTTGAAAATAACAAGGAAATAAGTAATTTGGATAAGAATCAACCAAGGACTTAGAATAAAGGCTGAATTGGCATATTGGGCCTTCGACACAATAAAGTTGGAATATAGGGCCTCCTAAAATTAAGTTGAAAAAATGGGCTCCTATTTTGCAGGCTAGTTTTTTCATAGTACAAAAAAGCTAAAAAGGGGCTGATTGATGACTGCTGACTGCTGTGCAGAAATTGGGTTGATTGATGACATATTTGATTGACATTTTTGGAGGGAATTGTTGGCCCAAATTGGTTTGCTGTAATTGTTTTTGGATATGTACGTAGTTATTACCCAAAATGCATACAAATTCACATACTCAGGTTTGATATGATTGTGTAAGTGTTTTGTAAGATATTGATATGTTTGGGTAAGTGGATTGTTTGTATGGTTGTCAGTGTAGTAATTTTTTGGGGTATGTACGTAATTATTACCCAAAATACATACAAATCTACATACTCAATTTTGATATGATTGGGTAAGTGTTTTGTAAGATATTGATATGTTTGAGTAAGTGGTTTGTTTGTATGGTTGTCAGTGTAATACATCGAACACGGTAATTGCATATCCCAATATTGAAATCGAAATTTTGGATAATCAAACATAAATCGTAATACAGCATACAAAAAAGATGACACATAAGTACATAACATACCCAAAAAATAACAACCCAATTTTGTTAACCAAAAGTGTGTTAACATTCTCACATAAGTTTCTCCCCAAAAAAACAACCTTATCCAGTGCAAGCTTACCCACCTATCCTGCAAAATATCTTCCCTACATACTTGGGTAAGATGGAAAAGACGACCGAGGCGACCATGGTGCTTGGTGGCTCTCGAGGGAAAAGACGACCGAGGAGCTTGGTGGTTGCTGGCTCCAATCCTGTGCTCACACATTACTCAAAAAATATTGCTCAAAAAACATACCTAGTTCACACATTACTCAAAGTGCTCATACATACCCAAAATGCTCACACGTTACTCATTTCAAAGCAATATCCAAAAAAACACAGTAAATACATCCAGGGAGTAATCAATTACTCAATCCATACCCAAGAAACATACCCAAAGTGCTCACACATTACTCAAAGTGCTCATACATACTCAAAGTGCTCATACATATTACATACCCAAAGGCTCATACATACCCAAAGTGCACATACATACCCAAAGTGCTCACTCATTTGATGGTACTCAAGGGTAGTACGACCTACCAATTCATCATCAATGGCAGACTCGAACACTTTAGCCTCCTCACGAACTATAGCCTCACCGGAATCGGCGGTCATCCTACGTTCTTCTGCCTCAATGACGGCATGAGTAAACCCTAGACTGAAAGAGGGCACTGGAATCTGAGTAGAAGGGAGACTTGCCATTCTTCAAACTTTGTATTTTTTCTGGTTAGGTTTTCAAGCGTTCTTCAACCTTGTGAGTTTAGAGAAGGACAGAGAGACAGTTTTAGGGGAGGAAGAAGAGGGTGAATGTTGTTCAGAGGAGAGGAAGAAGAGAGCGACGATTACAGGGCAAGAAGAAGAACACGACGGCGGTTTGAGGGGAGGAAGAAGAAGGGGCCGACGGTTTCAGGAGAGGGGGAAGAAGAGGACGACGGTAACAAAGAAGGAGAAGAAGAGGGCGATGGTGGTTCAGAGGCAAGGAAGATCGCTGATGGTTCAGAGGTAAGGAAGGAGGAGGCAAAAAAGGAGAATAGTACCGTGGTGGTTGAAATATTCCAAATGGAATATTAAAAGTGACCATCTAATCAGTAGAAGGCCCAATATCCTACTTTCTAGTTTACAGGCCTATTTTATCTTATTAATATATAGAGGCCCAATTTACAAAATGTCAATTTCAAGGGTCCTATTTCTCCAATTTTTTCTAGAATAAAAGTCATATTGAACTAGTATTTGAAGATATTAATACAAAAATAAAACAATAACTAACAAAATGAAAAGTTAACTTCTTAAATTTACCCAAAAGTTCACTAAACACGATTAGGGTTTCCAGGAGAAGGGCAAGACAATGGTTTTATCCTCCGGCGGCTATTGATGTGACTCAGCGATGGCGGCGGTGGCTTCTCCAAGGATACTACAATGGTTCCGGTTCAACACGGCGGGAGAGGAAGCGGCTTGTGGCTTCATATTTGGGTCATGTTTAGCGGATATGGGCGGCATCTCGTCTTCTCCGGAAAAGATCGAGGGCATCAATTTTTAGGTGGCCAACGACGATATGCGATGATGGATGCTCCAAAGGAGCGCATGAGAGACCATACAACGCTTTAGCAGGTTCTTCTACAAGTGACCGGCGACGGTATGCGATGATGGATGCTCCAAAGTGGGAAGGTGAGCAACGACGATGGATACTTTTGTATCGGGATCCAGCGACGGCTTCTTCCTCGGTTGTTCGGCTATTGTTGTTCAGCGACGATGGATGCTCCACACCTGCAATTGAGGTATTGATGTAGAGTCCAACGACAAGAAAAATGCATGCGACGAGAAAACTCTAACTGCTCGACGACTATTAGAAAACCCTTTGGGATGTGAATTTTGACAAGGGTGATTTTATAAAGCTTTAATTTCAAATTTCCCTTATACCCTTAGATTAATTATTTTTAGAATTAAAAAGTTTAGGCAAAATAAGTAGGGACCTAGTTTTTATTAGCAATACGAAAAAAGGTTTTATTAGGAGGCAATCTTCTCGTTTATAATCATGTGCAAACAAAGACATTGTAATGACAACGTTAATTTAACATACATTAAAAATATATATACATATATTAAAGCATAAACATTTTGTGTCATGTGTCGTAATCTTATAAACTTCACACCACATGTCATTTTCTTGTGCATCTTAATTTTATAACAATAGTAATTAACAAATCAATAAAAAATTATTAATATAGACAATAGATATATTGTTTCCATTTATAGTTTTACCACAATTGTCAATATATTCGTAAGATATCCTTTTCATTATTTTTTTAAAAAAATTTCTCACTTTTAATTATAAAATGATTAGATAATTTATTAATCTAACTTCAACATATAAATATACAGTTGTTATATTAATTAGGAAATAATCACTAACTTAAAAATGTATAAATTTTATAATATAATTATTACATCTTTTTATGGATATTATTTAAAACTACCTACGATAATTTTGTAATTGAACTTTTTAAATGTTCTCTACTTTAACATTTATATTTTAATTTTGAAATTTATTTATATTTTTTATTTTGAAATTTTTTTATTTCACTTTTATCAACTTTATAAAATAGTCTACTAACATTAACTAAGATATGTAGTAGTGTCTAAATTAGTCTATTTTTATTATTTAGCTAAAACTATAATTTATTTAATTATAAGTTTTTAATATTTTTTTGGTTAGTTAATTAAAACCATTATGTTATATAATTTTTTTAAAAAATTATAAAAATTAAAAATAGAGGCACAGGAACTACACTAGTCCTTTTCTAACTTTCTTACAAAATAATTATTTAGTATCACTTTTTGTTTATTACACAAGCACAAGTTAGTTTAGAAGTATACAAAAGTTGAAAAAAATTGAGGAATTGATGAAATTTGAGGTAAGGGAAAGTGGGATTTTTTTTTCAATATAATAAAAAAAAACGAATATTATTTATCACAATAGGAAGACAAGCGGTGTTAGGGCCCTCTTACACCAAGTGAGAAACTCAAACCACTAGATCAATTGCGTCTTGTTTACTCATATTTTTAATTTTCAATAAATAGCAGTTTTAAATGTTAAATTACTGTTTTCATTGAAAAAATAGTAGTTTAAAAATGTGGGTCTACATCATTTTTCTCTGATCCTACTTTGAAAAATAATTTATTTTTAAAATTATTTAGAAAAAAATCAGGGAGGGTGATTTTAAAAGAAAGAAATGAAATTGCACATAACATCCAAATGAGAAAGTGTAAGGGCCTGTTTGTTTCCAACTCCGGAAATGGAAACGGAATTAAAACGAATTTAGTTCATATCTATATCTTTATTCATGAAATTGTATGGAATCATTCCTTGTGGTTTTAAGGCAAAATGAACTTAATTCCCCACATTTTGTTATCCTATAGGGTATTAAAAGTAATCAAACTCTCATCCAATTACTTCAAACCACAAGGAATGGTTTAAAAAACTTTCATAAATAAGAGTATACGTATGGACTAGATTCGTTTCCATTCCATTTCCGCTTCCGAAGTTAAAACCAAACGGGTCCTCAATCTACCTATGAGCAAGTAAGTGTGTAACTAAAATTTAGAGGAGGTCTTAAGTGGTTAGCTTGGAGATTTGAGTTCGAATCCTCCCGACAGCATGTATGGAAAAACTGATATTGGAAGGGTATCCCCCAGTAATGGGCCACGATTTAGTACCAGATCCGGACGTAGATCGGCAAAGCCGATCTAACCGGGTGTTCTAATTAACTCTTAAAAAAAAAAAAAAAAAATTTAGAGGAGGGAGGCATGAAATGATTGGTGGGACCGGAAGCCAAAGGGAGGAATCAGGGGAGGTTGGGACACGTGGCGAGATGAGCGAGGTTGTGTGGCGGGTTGAAGAGTCCAACTTCATCTTTTGCACTACTACTACTTTCCCGATTTTTCCTTCCACTTGTCTCACCACCTATTTTTATTTTCTTTTTTTTTATGAATATTATTTCATGATTCACTACTTCCTACAAACACAAGCACACATAAATTATTTGAATTTTGGATGTACCACACCTAATTTTAGATTATAGACCCACCTATTCAAATTCTGGACACATGAATGGTTAGAATATAATAAGGTTTCGCATCGAAAGATGAGATAATCTGAGTCTAGTATATAAGATTGGTGAGCTACTTCTCTTATTGTCAATTGATTTCAGGATAGAATCTTATTGGGTTTATGTGTTGAACTTAGACCTAATACTTCTTTCTGTCTGGGTTTCTTATTTTGAGAATTGCATCACATTTAAAACTCACATGGAAGAGGTATATCCACAATTCTTCTTGTCATCTTGCTTTAGTAGATAGTGCGTTTATATGAAAATTTTCAAATTATTTATTTTATGTGTGGTATCCATTTACTATATATCCATTCTAGACTTCCATAGCAATAAGTTAAATAGGATAATTATTTTCTTTGTTTTCTTCTTTGAAAATAAAACAGATTCAAATCATCAATCTAGGTGCCATCAAAATAGATTTTTTTGGTAAGTGGAACCGACGTGTAGAAATGACATGACCGTACTTATTTTCCGGCTAATAATTAACATACCTTTGGCTCGTCACACTTCAGATATCATTGTTTATTTGCGATAAATAAATGCACATGTAAATCATTAAACTTAAAAAATTAGAGGAAATTGAAAAACATATGAAGCAAGGAACTCTACACAAACGTTGTTTCACGATAAATATGGAGAAATTAAGTAGACCAATCTCTATAAAAGAAACCTTGACATTTCGTTATCACGCTAAATAGCGAGTGTACTCTTGGAATATTACCTTTAACCATCTTGGCAGCCAACTCTGAATCAATCTTCACTCAATATTCCATAAGTCCCAACCTCAAACTAACATTAAACCCGCGATAAGACCCATAGTTCCGCCATCCATATTTTCCTTTTCAATCAAAAGGATAAGTGCAATTTTTCGGTATTATGTACTTTGCGATACCATACAATCGATCGAAGGAATGGATCTAATAAAAAAGGGAATGGTTTATTTTGTACAAGTTTCAAAACTTGAAGGTAAAACTTGTGCCCTGGACGTGATGACACCTTGGGAACAAATATGATATCTCATTTGGATTCGATAAACAACCGGGAACAAGATCAGTAACACAATCAAAGGTTCCAAATTCTGTCAAATTTCAATTACCCACTCACGACCCCTCTAATCAGAAAATCGTATTAACAGTTCACGGAGCTCATGCACTAGTGTTGGTCGTACGTATGTTAGAAGGGAAACTTGCACGACTCCCAAAACGGACAATTAACATATGGTAAAGAATATAAATATAAGCAATAATCGGGCATACATCAAGAAGAGAATGAGGAAAACTCGAGTCAAACCACTTTGGGTCAACTTAAGTCTTTATGGACGATCCATGAAGGAGCATACACGTGCATATGACTGAAATTACAGCCATTATATGTAATTTTTCAACAATATAACATATAGTTTTATTGAAACTTTTTAATGTGTCTTAAGCTCATTTTTTAGTAGTTTTTGTCGGGTATTTTAATGTGCTTTGAGCCCATTCTTTTATTTGGTTTCTCTTAATTGTTTACAGTCCTAATTAGGTTATACTAAGGACATCATGGAATGGAAAAATACCTTTGGATTTTATGAATTGACGTTTGTGTTACAAACGTCTTTGGTTAGTCGTGTTCTACTCATATGTAGTTGTGGGAGATTGTGTGAGAGATAATCTTCCTGATCTAATTTAGTTTGGTTTGTTCCTAAGCGTGTGCCAATTCATTGAGAATTTGGTGCTACTAAACATTCACAAGCCTCATCCTAGCGCTCTCTTCGCTTTGTTTCTTACTTGTTTTAGGTTGTATAAGGGAGGATTTCTTGACTTCCGTATTGAGTTTTGATCAATCGGGTTCAAGACTTTGGTTTGACCTATCCATACAACAAGTCAATTAAAATATCCATTCCAACCCCTATTCCTAAACACCACAACCTCCATATACCTTAAGTTCTTCAAAAGGAGATCACATCTTGCTGGTGATGAGGGATAAAGTGTGAGTGTCAAATCTCGCATATAGTTTACAACTCACTATAGTATAAGGAGTCGAGATCGAACAAAAGGAACACAAGGAATACGATATTTTGCTTTGATCAGAAATAAATAAATATTAAACCATAAATGAAGTCGAAGCGAAAAGGGAAAAAGACCTAAGGCCGATCGACCTTAAGGGAGGGTTTCGATCAATCACCTCATAAAACGATGTATAACAATAAGAGAGAAAGAAAGGTGAAAGTTTGTATCTTTATAAGATTCGAAACCAAGTAATTCAAAGGGGGAGATGTACAAAATAAGTAATCAAATAATAAAACATTTCAAACTCTAGATCACCACAAAATGCATATAGAATGAATATCAATTGACAATTTCACAAGTGAATGCAAGTATAGTTATGTGGGAGATAATGCAACTTCGTCAGATTTTCAAGTGGTTAGATTGTTTCTTGACAAACATCAACGGTCACCTCAATTAATATTCACGTACCCAAGACGGTGCTTATTCTTCACATCAAACTCAACATGGAAGAATGAGTATTCCGGCTCGCGCATTTTTCCATCAACACCTTGAAGAACATATAACAAATGAAGATTTCAAACTTGGCTCTCGCATTTCGCAAGGAATAAACCAATAACTACGATAACTCATATAGACATACATCCAACGTATATAATCAATTCAACATCATAGATAAATGCAATTGGACTCTTCAGACCCTAGAAAAGATGAAAATTAGCCAAACATACCTGAACAAAACTCAAATGCTTTATTAATGACTCGAAAACGAGCCATGCTGCAATCTTATGTCCCGCATGGCTGACATATTTGCTACAAGAGCTGCCTTATCTGGTAAAAGAGTTACCACTGATGCGGTGTGCGAGAGATGCTCCCAATTTATCGAATCCTCTGCCCATGCTGTAATCTTATGTCCCGCAGGGCTGGAAGCATGCATGGATATGGTACTCACGTCTTAAGTTAATGAAGCATTTGTTTAATTTAAAAAAAAAATAGTATACGTATAGTCATCATATCAAGTAATGTATCAAAATAATATTACACGCTCATCAATTTTTGGCCCATCATGATCATGTGTATTTAGGGTTAATGAGGTCGAGGCTGAAGTCCCATAGTTTTCGAGCCAATTCGGCATCTTGAGCCATAGGCGCTGGTTTAGCCAAGTTGCTGTGGTTGAAGTACTCACCGCTCACACCCTTTACTTGGGAATGGAGAGCCACATAGCATGTTGTTGCTGCCCCCTGTAACCATGCAACATTCAAAAAGGGACATGTAAGGGTGCGTTCGGTGTGCCTAAAAAAACGAGGTTATTTGGTAGATTATTTTGCCCAGATTATTTTGGGATTATTTTGAACCAAAAAGATTATTAGTAGATTATTGAAAAATTTTCATCCCTCAAAATAATCCCATTGTTCCACCAAACGGACCCTAAGTCACCATATACATGTATATACTCCATAATTTTCGTACATATACATGCTAAAATCAAATAAATATATCTTTTTCATAATTTGAAAACAGTTAGATGCACCTGGTCGAGGATATAATAGTTTTGCTTATCACACCTAAGATAAATTTTTGAAGACTTGCTCTGATTCTGCTCGATTCGGGTTCTATGTTGGCTATTGATCAGTTGGCCACAGATCTTTGTGGGTACTTTTAGTTTATCGTCTTTATCATAGACATTGTTTGATCTTGATTCAATCTAATGGCTTTTATTCAAAACAAAAACATCCAGATGCAATAGATATGTGCAGAGATTTGCTTCAAGCATATATAGAGAGCTGACCTGAGGGATGGTTTTTAGTACGAATTTACCAACAGCATCCACAGCACCTGAATGAACAATTATTCCAAAAGAAGAGATACAGTCCTCTGCAAATTCAGTGGCATAAGAGAACTGCTGAATAATCTCAAGTGTTACCTTCCAGAAACTTGACGTGGCGGAAAATATTCGTAGCTATTGTTCCAGGACGTATAGAATTTACAGTAACATTTACCCCATCATCCTGCTCACCAATCAGATAACACGAACCGATACATTAAAGCAATGAATAAGCAGGAATATGTACTGCTTTTTACTGATACAGAAAATGGAACTTACAAAGCATACACTATGGGGTAAATGATACAGATGATGTACAGGACTTCACAAGTTAGAACAAGGATTCTAACCACCAGTGAATTTCACATGCCAGTAAACAAAGTTGATTAATGTAAGAATGCACACATGAGGATCTTAATATGAAACTCCATATCATAACATGCATGCTTGCAATAATAATTTATTTTTAAATGAGGAAAATTTGCATATATTTGCTTCTTAATATGTAGGGAATGTGTCGTGACGGTTCCTTTATATCTAATCTGTACTGACGAATTTATGTACTAATCTAAGATTTGCAATAGCACGCCATTATATCTCTTAGGACAAAACAAAGGTCAGCCATCATCATGATCACCTCCTAAGGGTTCAAAACCATCAGACGAAATACTGAACAATGAGACATGCACTCTCCGTGAATATACATACACCTTCAACTTTTTTGTAGCGGAAAATTGACGGAAGTACCAATATGTATCATTTTCCGGTAAATTCAAAGCTTTAATAATGTGGATATAAAATTTTATTCTTATCAGCAAAAAGAGAAGGAAATAAAGCCATCAATAATCAGCAAGTCACTCACTACCTTCAATTTTTGAGCTAGTTCATTAGCATGCAAAATATTAGCCAGCTTTGATTGTCCGTATGCCCTCCAGCTATGGTACCTGCATATTATCCAATCTAAAAGACAATCAACTCCAATCTACAGGCAGTCATGCATATTCAACCGCCTCCTAAAATCATCAACAAAAGACCAATCATAGTATACAGATGATAGAGGCAGCCTCACTCTATAAGAGAAGAAAGCCGTTTCCTCAAGGCATACAGAAAATAATAAGTCACCAGCCTTTATTCATGTGGGAAAATATAAATTATTGTACATGTTTGATCCTGTTCCTGAATATATTACAAATTTCATGCAAAATGCAAGAAGTATTGCCTTCTTACTTCTTTTGAATCTTCAGAAAATTGATTGGATTTTGACCAACATTATAGAAGAGCTTCAATACATGAAGAAAAACTTTTAGCATCACCCTTTGTCTTTTCTCAATTAAAAGCTCTTGTAGTCATCTGTATTTTCTTTTTAGAGAATCAGATGAAAACAAACAAAATGAGATTAAAATTTGACAGATAGAAAATGCGAGACATAACTTCTAGAATTAAATTCCTTTGAAGTTACTTAAGAATAATGCAAACAAGCATAAAGAGTAACGGCATCCCTAAGCAATTACAGTATGCGTTCAGGATGAGCTCATAAGATCGATTGCATGATACACATGTAAACTTATCTTGATATCTTAATTACCAAATTAATCTGGCTTCTATGACCACTAAACTGATTGCCACTTTGTGTTAATTCAATCAGGATTAAGGCAACTATCCATGAATAAATTAACCATTGAATATAAATGATGAGGATAATATATAAAGAAATGCATTTTTTTTAAACAAGCCATCATTTGGTATGTTTTACCCTGATTGATCGTTGAGTCTGTCAAAACGAATTCCCTCACGGTATGTGATGCGATGAGCCGCTGATGAAACATTGACAATCCTTCCCTCCCTGCCAGTTTGTTGTGCTGTTCCTTTCATGTTCTCCATCAGAAGATGCGTCAAAAGAAAATGACCTATAAAAACAAGAAATGAAACACCTAAGTTCAGCCCAGAGCATAAGCCAGTTGAATAAACATCTATTTATTGACCAGAGGGATTTCTATAGAATAAAAGTGGAATATACTATTAGTTAATCATGTGAAGCTACCAACAACATATTCATCAACGATGGAAAATGGTCCCAACAAAAATCATACGCTACAGCATTACCCCAGAGCATCTGCAGCATGGAAATACATACCGACAAGATCTCATATCAACATTCATGACTAGCATTTTGTTAAAACAACGTCTATGAGAAGGTCCGGAGGGCCTAGTAACTTTCCCCATTTCATCAACGATGGAAAATGGTCCCAACAAAAATCACACGCTACAGCATTACCCCAGAGCATCTGCAGCACGGAAATACATACCTACAAGATCTCATATCAACATTCATGACTATCATTTTGTTAGAACAACGTCTATGAGAAGGTCCGGAGGGCCTAGTAACTTTCCCCATCTCATCATCTGAGTATTGGTGTTGCTCAAAACTGGTAAGCATTTAAGCACACAACATCCTTCATTTTAGGATGAACTTTTTAACTTCAAATTTATCTTTACTAAAAGGAAAACATAAAATTTTATAGTCAACAAGATGGGCATTCAAGAATTCGAAAGGAACAAGTATTAAAGCATTCACAAACAAATTCCTCTCGTCCTGATTCAAAAAGAATGATAAGAATTCTAACTTTAAGTGGCTCTTAAGCTGACCTACTTTCTTCCCAGTAGCACATATTAACATGAGTAGAGTTTGTAATTCCACAATATTCTTTTCTCTAATCTCACAACAAAGTTGTGCCTGATAGTATTATAAGAGGCAGTCGTAAGTGCAAGAATGGTGATAACAGAAACACCCCTGCTTTCTAAACAATCAAGAGTTGGATGGGAAATATTAGTATTTGTTTTACTCAATTCTCTAAATTTTTACTAATTTGCAATCACCCAGTACACCACATGAATTCATTATAAAATGAAAAAATGTAGTTTTTTTATCATATGGAGGGAGTTCTCCAACAGTAGCTTATCTACAGTGGTTACTCGCTGCATAGGGTGACTTTCACTTGCTACTTTTAACTATCGATATCTTGTCTAACTTCCTTGCAACACGGTTCGTGGATCTTGGTGGGTAAGAGAATAATTAAAAGAAAGGAAGGGAGGGAGATCCTTACATTCTTTGGCTACAAATCCAGGAGATATGTATTCCAATTGGCTATGGAAGGCACAATCACTTTCTGAACTTAAACTACAACAAATAATGTACAACCAAGACATATTTGATTATTCCTGGTTCTATGCAAAAAGAGAACTTGATGCTACATTACTACAGTATCAAAAACTTACCCCCATTGATATACAAAAGACAAGCAACATAAAATTTCGATAACCTTATCTACAAACAATGCTATGCCTTTTACCTAAGTGGTTTGTTGCAAAGTGTAGTTCTATCCCATCTTTGGAGAGTGTAAAGGGGGTTCCCATCACGCCTGCATTGTTTCTTGTGCAAATAAAGGCGAATTTTAATAAGTTACTAATGGTAGCCAGTTAAAGAAGTAATAAACTGGAAGTGGATAAATAAAAACTATATAAACACAAGGTGATGATAAAAGATAGAGAAAGCATATCACGCCTTAAGTAACTCGGTAAAATATCTAAAGCATGTAAGCTGAAATTATTTAGATGAGTTGAAATGAAAAACAATGGAAACTTGAGCTAGGAAAATGTTCCAATGCCAGTGATATTTCTGCTTACATCAGAAGGTTCAGTGGAAGCTTTGTGGACTTATAGTCTGATGCAAACTTTCTGACCGATTCCATTGAACTTAGATCCAATTCCATTGCATCAATTTTAGCAGAAGGAATTTCCCTCACAATTCTCTCTCTTATGTCCCCACCAGCAGCCATATTCCTGACTGCCATAACAACGTGCACACCACGCAATGCAAGAACTCGTGCTGTTTCTACACCTATGCCGCTTGATGCTCCTGTAGAGCAGCAGCATTGCCCAAAAATGTTCAAGTTAGATAAATAGGCAAATTACTTCTGAGCAAATAGTTAAAGAAGTAATGCATATTTCAGTTAGCAACACATCAACATGTATATATGCAGATCTTGTTATTAAAACTTTCGTATAAAATTATCCGAAATTTTTTAGACATACAGGTAAAGGACTTATTTTCAATAAAAAAGACCTTTAGATTAAAATCCTAAAGAGTGATCCATCCCCTCCTCCAGTACATCATCCTCCAATTAGTGTGTAAGTGTCTATCTTCTTTTTCCTAGGCATGTGTAAATAATGCAACTTCCCCTAGCCTGATTATCTATCATGATCCTTAAGATCCAACTGAGCGCACGTTTGACATGACACAATTTGTGTTACCATGTTTTTACAAGTGACCAGTTCCCTTATAAGCCCTAAAGCTACCTTATCAGCAAATGAGCAAATCATGTCAAACATGCTCCAACTGAACCAGTAAGACATAACATTCGAAATAGCTTAAACTTGAATAAACTCAGTTTGAGTTGACGTGAAGCTCGATATCAACCCAGAGGTCCTAAACTCAATTCAGCTTTGACCAAAAACAGGCCAAACCAAATGATCATGTAACTAACCGGGACTTCAAGCTGAAAGATCCTAATAAACTGCCCACCAAAAAAACAACCCGACCTACTAGATTGCCAACTCTTCACCACAAAATTGAAATAAGCTTGCTTAGTGATCAGTTTACCAAAGGATACATGTGGGTATAAATGACGAACAATAAAAGTGGCAAGATTATTGAAGATAATAACCTTCCCGTCTAAACTGGAAAGATTTCCAGTCTAGTATATAAGGTTGGTGAATTCCTCCTATTATCAATTGGTTTTACAATAGGACTGGAATGGGCTTTTTATTTTAGCATAATGTAGATTTGGTCTTATCTCGTATACATCTATTACTCTATTGTAAGTCCTAAGCCCTATAAAGGGACCATAAAAGTGGGGGTTCTTTTTCCACCATAATCTATCTTTATCCTTATACATGAATAGGAAGAGGCAAAAGGAAAATCTAAACTACACGAAAATTCACCGATTGCAGTCCAGACTCCAGTCCAGCAGCTATACAGCACAATCTACAAAATTCCATGTGTCCAAGCCGTCAAACCCACCAAGAATATTCGCAACCACTATAGGAATGAGTCCAATTCAAAATTCAATTCCAAGATCCGAGTATCTTGCTTTTTAATGAACAGAACGAGATAAAACTAAATTGTTTAACGTGAACCTCATTATACTCAGGTTGAACAGGAACAGACCATGACTGAATTAACCGTGAAATTGAAGGAAAAACCAGGAAGACATGAATCCTCTTCAGTAATGTGGGTTGAAAATAAATAAATAAAAACTTTGGGAAAGCAGAAAAATCAAGAGAAGGAAAAGAGAGGGACCTGTGACAATAGCAGTGAGACCAGTTCCATCAATGCCATGGGTAACCTCCTCGGCCGTGGAAGAACTCGAAAATCCGGATGGCCCTTTTCTGCTAAAAACCCACATTCTAATTCTATGTATGAGGCTCTTTGGGGGGTTGGATTTTGGCGAACGTTGGTGTAGGGATGGCTTGCTTATTTTCCCAGTAAGATGTGGTAATAGCAACACACTCATCTTTCCGGTTCTGGGCATCCATTTTCCAGGAATGTTATTTGGTATAAAACTTAAATTTGTATTATGTGTCATAAAAAGGATAAAAATGCTTCAAATGAAAACATAACTAATTCAGTATGGATGAATTACTATTATTTTTTTAAATAGATCAAAGGAAGTAGGATATGTGTTTCTTCCATCCTTGAAAACGTTAAGTTTATTGTCTGTATTATAGTCAATTAGTGAAGAAAGGTGTCACGGGTGGGTTAGCCGTTAACTTTAGCAACTCCATTAATTTTTATCAAGGAAAGCGGTTCGAAAACACTAGACGACACGTCGTTTAGTGGATCGAAAGATTAAAAAAAATCGGCAGACAGACTAACCGATACGAAGAACCACTACAAAAGAAGTTGGAAAAAGAAACACACAACAAATACATCAATGAGTCCCGAAAGCGAAGAGGTCTTCAAGGGAAAAGACGATGATCCAGTCAACGGAAAGCGGCGAGCACAACGTTCGTCATGAAGGAAGTACACAGGTAAAAAGCATGGAGAACAATTGTGGACACTTCAGATTTGGACTCGCAACATAGTCATCACGAGTATATCATAAATTCACGCCCCCTTCTAGACAAACCACTTGAAACGCCACAAACACATACATCAAACTAGAAGACAACACTACAAAACACGAGAGTTTTGATAATGTAAAAGTGTATAATTGTGACGGTTAAAGATTAAAGATTTGTAAAGAGAGTAATTGTTTTTATAATAAGCGATGTTGGTTTATTTTTATTTAATTTATTTTTCTAAAGAAGAAACTTGTTAGTGTAGTAACTTTTTTATTTAATTTACTTTAGATCCATCAAAGTTAAGTAAACTATGTTTTGGTTTATCACACTTAATATTATTTTTCTTCCTTTTGGAAGAATTAATGTCCTTTTGTTGTTGTTTTATATCGTAATCGTCTTCATCAATGATGTTAGTTTTCCACATTTGGATTTGGTTTTTAATGAAACTGATAATCTTATTGCAAGGACCAATCGGCTCATTCCCAAAATTAATTTTGTTCCTGAAGAACCATATACTCCACCAGATAGTTGTGAGACATGCAAACTTGTTAAGTCCAAATTTTTTTCTTTATTTCTTGTAGGAGGTCGTGCACGTTTTTATTAACAAGGCTCGTGTTGTTTAGTTCAGTTAATATTGACCTATCAATTTTGGTAAGGATTTGTTTGCTAAAAGGGCATTCAATGAGCAAGTGGAACAAGTCCTCTAGATGGTGGTTGCATAGTTCACAGTGTCTTGTTACGACAATTCTTCTTTCGTCAAGCTTAGCATATGTTGCGATTCCGTTTTGTGGAAATTTTCAAATAAAGTTTTTAATTTTAGGTTTGGTATCGAGGTTCTAGATCCAATCGCATGTATAGTTCGAGGACATGCTTGAATCCTTCTCAATCATTTTCGAAACAGATTTTGTAGTAAACCAACCATTTGTACTACATCTCCAATATAATCTATCTTGAATATCATTTTTTGGTATAATTGTTTCCTTGATTTTTTTCCTAATCTTTGGGTCAATTTTGTTATATCTTATTGTCTCGAATCGTTTATAAAGTGACTAACCTATATATTTGTGTCAAATTGATTGGTGTTTTGGGCCCTTTTTATAAGTGGTGTTGTTGTTACCCAATTGTCATGCCAAAATTTGATGGTTTTACCATTTCCGACCTAACAAATAACACCATTTTTGAACTCAGTTTTTAGCTTCATAAGGTTATTCCATTGCCAAGACGTTGATCATTTCTTTTGGTAATGAAGAATATTATAATTTTTCAAATATTTTTCGTTTATAATTTTAACCCAAATATTATTTGGTTCAGCTAAAATTTTCCACAAGAGTTTCATTTGTAATGCTTTGTTTATGATTAAAGATTTCCTTAATCCAATACCGCCATTCTTATTTGATTTTCATATTACATCCCAACTGATGATGGGTCTATGTTGGTCACCTTTGTTCCAAAAGAATTTTTTTATATGTTTTATCTAACTCCTCTAAATTATGGCTCGGAAGCATAAAACTTTGCATCGCAAAGGTTGATTTAGACGTCAAATTATGTTTTATGAGGGAGTTCCTCCCTTCTTGTGATAAGGAATTGGCTTTCCAGTTCAAAAGTTGTTGTTTTGTTTTGAGATTTATGGTTTTAAACATTTTTAAAACACTACAAAGGTGAAGAGAGTTGTTTGAATTTTTTTTTTAATTTTTATAAAATATTTGTTTCTCTTCCTTTTGCTCTTGCAAGAACAAAGAGGGCTCTCCACAATCTTTATTCTTCATCTTTTCTTTTGATTGAGAGCGTAGGAAATCCGAATGGATGGAGCAAAACTTAGGATAAGGTTATAAATTGGAAGTATTTGATAAATATAGATCCGCATTGAAACCTTAGGTGATAAACATTAACTGGAGATTTGTCGTCGGAGGTGGATTCAACAAGCACAAAAGGCCGCTAGGTGGAGTGAGGTGTACGGGAGGACGGATGTTTGTTAGAAGAAGCAGAGGGATATACCCCCCCCCCCCACCCACCAAACCTTTTTGCTTTTGACAAGTGAATAAAGCCGTTTGGGCTGAAAGAGGTGGTCGGTAAGCCGAGGGTGGTGGTTGCTGGTGATGACCGTTAAGAGCTGGTGATGATTGCTATGATTTTGTGAAGATTGCTAAGACTATGGTCGAAGGACAAATAAATTCAATATACAAAATGAACTTGTTCAAGATTTGGTGATGTAATAAAGAGATTGAGCTTCATTTTAGTAACCAAAAAACAAAATAGATCTCGAAGGAGGAGGAGATGATGACGTGACTATACCGGAAGAGTCAAGAGTATAATTGCTTTGATTTTGTGTCTCAAAGGCAACATGAGTTGGAGTTTGGATTCTTGAAGTGTAAATGGAGGTTACCCATATAAACAATGTAAAATAAAAGAGAATGTTTGTGAATAATGATGCGGAGAATAAAGCCAATAATTTTTCTCTTTACAAGAGATGGAGGTTGTTGTTAGAAGAAATTACCAACGAAACTTTAATGGCATTACGAGAGATAGAATGATTAAAATTTATTCAGTTTGATGAGAAGATCAGCGATTAACATTTCAATTTTCTAAGGGTGAAATTCAAACAACTTGAAAAAAAAAAGTCTGGTAAGACTCGGGGCCATCCGTACAATCGGGTTTTTCAAAGGTCAAAATATCAAAGCAGTGTCATTTGAACAATCCGTCCATCTTTTATCTCTCCATTTTCTTACACATGTTTGCAAAATATCTATTGTTTATTTGTAATTGGTTTAAATTTGTTGGATTTTCATTACTTGTCTAACCCCTCATACGACCTTTCCCAAACTAGAACCCTAACGCACTTAAAGTTGGATAACGTTGACTTAATTCATCACCTTGCTCATTTGATTGTTTGCAATTGTGTGTATTGATTTGGAACTATAATTAACTTTCATTTGGAAAATTCCAAGGATTCACATGATCAACTAGAGTGTGATGCATCTATATCCAATGGAGACGCCTCTTTTAGACGTATGTTAAAAGCATTAGAGGCACCAGTTCAATACCCAACGTCCAATCCCAATAAATCCAAACGATACATTGGTCCATGCTTCCCCTTCGACGGACGTCTCAAGGACAAGGGCATTATGGGAGCGGACCTTCTACCGGTTCACGTCTTGCCTCCGTCATAAAAAGTCAATGTCATTTACAACATGACAACAATGAGTCCCTTGATAAGGATGAAGACAACCTTGAACCTTCTCCGGCTAACTTGCTCCATGTAGATAAGGAGAACCAACACAAGTGTTATGATCACTAACGACAACAGTATGATACTTCCCCTCCTTCATATAGTGCACCTCATACCGGCCGTAACACTTGGGAGGAACCCCGGTACCGTAGCAAACCAAGCAAACTCCCTCATAATCTTGGAAATGATCACTCTGGGCAATGACGTGATACAGAGATTGCCCACGACAGAAAGATCTAGATGAATAATCACCTCAAACAACAAAGACACGGAGACAATTAGGAGAGACACTAAACAAAAGATGAAAATAATATAAAATAAAGATGAATCGAAGGATAGAAAGAAGAACCGAATGGAACAACAGAAAAACCCTTGATCTCATGATCAAGAACTGATTTGAATGACCACAAAACCCTACTTGTACAATGACACACACACGGCCAATTAGATGTTGGTAGCACAACGAAGAGGCTCTTGAATGCACTTGAAGCACTGAACTCCTGAAGGAGATTAACACAACAAGAAACAACCAAGTTAATCAGATTCAACAAATCAAAAATTTCTTTGGTATTTTGAGAAAAACTATATTGTGTTTATTTTCAACAAAGGAATAAAGAATGACTTTATATACCTAGAAGTCATCCATCTAAAATAAAAACTCAAAATAGAAACAAGTCTAAAAAGCCCACTAGGTTGACCTCATAAAAACAACTAAGAGGTCCAAATAATATAACAATTGAAGATATATAATTAGTCCATGCTAATCAAAACTCGGACGATCTGCTACTAATCGTTATGATTTCTCCTTCAACCTCCGAAAGTCTTGGCTCGTATGATCCTACATCACGCCGCCTACACCCCGCCCAACAACTTAAATGCCAAGACTTTGACGAGTATGACAAGCGTGATGATTTTGAAGAGTTCTCCGACGACAACTCCGACTTGGACCAGGGGGCACATGTCCGGCCATGGCACCCACCCGTCCGAGAACCTTTTGAGAACCAAGATCGATGAGAAGAATGGTTTCCTTCTCCAAACCCGCCAAGGTATGAAGAACCCATCAATGAGCGCCAACGGCCTCAAGGTGGTCAATGGTGAGCCCATCCGGAAGATGCGTACATGACACCACCCTGTCCGGACCCTACAAAGCTTGTAGAGAAGGTAAGGTTAAATTTCCTATATTTTATGGTGAATATGATCCGTGTGCTTTTCTTGATTAAGACGGACATGAAAAGAGCTTTGAAGCATTGTCATTATGAGGAATACGAGAAGATCGAAGCGGCAACCCTCTACTTTGAAGGTGATGTCAAGTCTTTGCGGAACTGGTATGAGACCAATCGTGAGAACCGAGTATGAGCATTAGTCAATTCGTTTGATCAATTTCTTTATGTCATGGACAAAAAGTATGTGTCCGGCGATTTCATAAATGACACGCGGTTGCAAATTGTCAAGCTCCAACAAGGCAATCTTACTCTAGTGACCTACTTGGCCAAACTCAAAGACATGCACACAAAGGCCGACATCTCAGCTTCCATCGCCGCCCTACGTACCAATTTCATGAGTAGGATTAATCCTTTCATTAGACGCCCTCGCGATATTGTTCCATACAAGGAATTGAGAGCATTATGTCACGCGGTCATGAAGCTTTACAAGCAACAAAAATAACACCACGGTATTTAAGGTATAATCCATCTACCTCTAGTCAATATGCTTATACTTCTAACACATGCGCGAGATTTTTCAATTTCCCAAGATTCAGGTCCCGCCAAAGCAGTCCGTTGGACGATTCAACCCACCCAACAAGCGGCTACGAGAAGGCACCAAACCATGGCCTCATTTCCCCGGCACAACCGCCTTCCAACCAGCCCAAAAAGGACCACAAACAGTGGCACTCCCACGAGAGTCCTGTGTTACAAGTGTAGTGATTGTGGTCACATCCAACATGATTGCCTAAATACCAAACGTGTGTTGTTTGCCAACCCACTACATAACGATTGCGAAGAAGAAAAAGACGACTGTAATATCATCATGGAGAATGACCACGATGTTGACCCCAACTATGGTATGGAGTCATGTAACGAACAACTTAAAGTGTTCCATACAAGGAATTGAGAAGCTCTTGTGTCTTATCTTGTTTTGGCTATCAAAGAGTTTATCCCTTTTGATAACGTGAGAAGCTCTTTGATTCTCTTTGTTTGGTCAATAACATAAGTGTTTCTCTCATCAATGACGGCGGAGGGGGGAGGGTTGTAATATTGTCAACGAAAATATGGTAAAACACTTTAAGTTGCCTACAAGCCCCACCCGCAACCTTATGGACTCCAATTGATTTCGGATAAGGCATGTGACTTTGTTACACGACAAGCTTGTGTGACGTTTTTCATAGGTGTTTGTGTTAATAAGATCCTTTGTGATGTTATCAAAATAAATGTCACACATGTATTGTAAGGCGGCCATGATAATACAATTGCCGATCGTTTCATGATGGTTATCTTAACCGGTACATGTTTCAATACAAACGGAAACGGGTCACACTTTTGGCTAGGACTCCGCACAAAATTTTGATTGATTATGCAAAACGGAAGAGGCAATAAACTACTGATGAAGCCACTAAAGCACCGACAACGTTGGATCCTCCTAGGAGCTCTCCCAACGTTGTAGGTGTTAGTAGTCCCAGATCCCACGACACTACTCATCATGTCCATGGCATCGAGTCGAGGAGTAGTAAGGGATGCATCGTTCCTACGAATGCAATCTTGCCACATTTGGCCCCTATCATTCATGGACGATATGAGTTACAAATCCTTTTAGCCCGGCCACACGACTTGACACCGGTCATAGAAAGCAAGTTTCCTTGTTTTTTGCTTGTTCTTTTTTGTTTATTTACTTCCCATGACCCGAATAACTTTCCACACGAGGTGTCTTTGTTGTTGTCCGAATTTCGAGATGTCTTGACCGATAACCTACCACCCGGCTTGCCACCACTCCGAGGAATTGAGCACAAAATCGACGTGGTGTCCGTCTCATCTTTGCCCAACCGTGCCGCCTATCGTGCAAGTCTGGAAGAAACAAATGAACTACAACAGCAATTCCAAGATCTCCTAGATCAGAGACATGTCCGTGAATCCTTATCACCTTATGCGGTGCCGGTCATTTTAGTGCCCAAGAAGGACGGATATTGGCGGATCTGTGTAGATTGCCGTGTCAACAACCAAATCACCGTCAACTACCATCACTCGATCCGTGCCTTGAAGACATGTTGGTCGAGCTCCAAGGCACCACCATCTTCTCCAAGATTGATCTCTGGAGTGGGTAGCACCAAATCCGGATGGCCGAAGATGACGAGTGTAAGATGACATTCAAGATGAAGTATGGCTTATATGAGTGGCTTGTCATGCCATTTTTGTCAGTCCAACGGCCCATCTAAATTCATGCATCCATGTCTTGTTCAGGTTTTTTGGGTATCTTTGTTGTTGTTTACTTTAATGACATTTTGGTTTTTAGTAAGTCTTTAGATGATCACATCGGGCACCTTCGTCAAGTGTTCGAGTGTCTTACACAAGAGCAATTGTACGTTTATGTTGACAAATGTTTATTTTGCATGGACACTACTATTTTTATTGGCTATGTTGTGTCTAAGGATGGACAACAGGTGGAAGAATCAAAAGTTCGCGTCATTCAAGAGTGGTTCTTGTACAACCACCATGGACCGAGCCTTTCTCAGCTTAGAGGGCTTCTATCGACGCATTGTCAAAAACTTTGGCTCGATAGCAGCACCGATACAAAAGCTTACCGGCAAAGGTGTCACGTTTGAGTGGCGTGACACTCATGCTCGAACGTTTAATGCGCTCAAAGACCGCATTTGTCGTGCACCACTACTCCAACTCAAACTTTTCTAAAACCTTCGAGGTGGATTGTGATGCATCAAATGTGGGCATTGGGGATTCTCATACAAGAGAATCGGCCCATTGCCTACTTTTGCCCGTTTATGACAACATTTCTCATGTTTTTCTATCTTTTGTTTTATGTAATGTTAGAAGAGATATTTCATTTGAAATATTCCTTTCTAAGCTCACCCATTGGACCACCTTTTTAGACTTTTGCTTTTGAACCTTTGCTTTTGACCTTTCGGTCCAGCCACATCCACTATATGAAGGATGTTTGACCTCATTTGTAAGACATGTTCAAATTCAATCATATTTAGTTGAAGGTAAATCCTCCTCCTTGATTTTAGGCATCACATCTTCCCTCTTAAAGTTATTCCTTGGATCTTCGATCCAAGCCTTCACATTCGAGGATTCCTCAAGAATCAACCTATACACTGTACTTCACTGCTTGCTCGATCAATATTGACCGGATGAACCATTCGCTTTCGTATCCATCTCAAAGCTTCTGCCAACCATATTATATCCTTAGTTCCACCCGCACATCAAAAGTTGGAGTAGTTGAAGTTTAAGCTCGGTCTAGACCCGGAATTTATCATTGAACGTATACAAGAACACATCACTCCTCCTCCTCCTCCATAAAATGACTTGAGTCTTAGTGTTCCATTTTCCCATCCTTCCTTTATGAGCTAGCTTTTATCCTTTGCTCCTATAAGTAGTCAAGCTCTAGAGTGCTCTTGCATCAAGAAGTTGCATAAAAATTGGCCTAAGCTAAACAAAGTGATAAATGGAGCGATAAGACATCTTGAAATATGTAGAGATTGTGATACAAGTAGAGTTGTCAAAATTTAACCTGATCCGAAAAACCGACTTGACCCATCTGAATCTGGAGGACACAACTGAATCCGAATATACTTCAAATAAAAGAACTTGAGACCCGACCTAATCCGCTTCAATCCGAACTCGTAACATATTTGTACCCGAAGCAAACCCGATCCAAAATAGTCCGGAACCCGAAGCTACCTCGACTTGAAGCAAATCCGAAACACATTGACCCGAAATAGACCCGAACCCAAAACAAATCCGAACTCAACCCAAAACAATCCCAACTAAGTTGTATCTTCAATATTTTTAGTGATATCTTATTTTCAATTGAAAATGTATATGAGTAGTAAATTTGTATTTATGCCAGAAGTTGGTCATATAATAATTAAGCATAACATTATACAATATTATATAGGCTAAATTTATTATACATAATTCTTTTTGTATAAATAAATAATTAAAAGAAATATATATATATATATATATATATATATACTTTAATTTATATTATTATTTATTAGTTAATAAACTTATATTCTAAATCTCACAACTTATTATATATTATAAATACTTTTATACTTAGTATATTATAAATTATGGATATATGTGTAAAACATATACTACATATAGCGTGTATCACTTTGTTCTTCAAGTATAAATGATAAGATAGAGCATTATAATATAATTATGATATAAAAAAAGGTTAATTTGGTTAATAGGTTTTTTTTTAGTTTTACTTTTAATAACTAGGCCATTTACTTTTATACTCAATATAAACTAAAAACTAAAACTCGAAAAAGATTAGTAAACCAAATTGTTTACCTAAAAAATTCATTGAATTATTATATATTTATTGTTTTAAACAGTAAATTTAAATAAATTCAACCATAATGTACACCAAAATAAAACTGACATGCATTAATACCAAACTTGAACAACTCCGGTCTATGTTAGACGAATTACAAAGACATCCGACCTATTTCACGAAAACCCCGAGATGCATGAACAACAAATGCATTAGCCCCGATAAACCCAATGCACGTGAACAAGATCAGCGTGAACCGAAAGAACCCAAAACCTAAACCAAACTAGAAGGAGCCCGATTGGTGTGACCCGAATAATCTGAACCCGACTGACACCTCTAGATGCAAGACTAACAGTCATCGGAATCAAGCCTCGAAGTAAGTAGGCACTCATAAGAGAAATATATCTTGCAAAGAAACCGGAGTTCCAAGAAACATGACATGAGAATGCTCGATGGTTCTAGGTTCGGAAAAGGAGATATATAAGGTAAATCCTTATACAAGCTAAGAAAGAAGACGATGCAGCTTAGTATAACATAGAGAATCATAGAAGATATTGTTAAAGGAGGTTCCATTTGTTGAACATGAGAAGTCTTACATTTATAACTAGAATTGATGCCTATATAAGGAGGTCATGGGTTCTTGAAACTGCTACTTCTACCCAGATGATTCGTACATACCATTAAAACAGAAGAAAAGCAAGAAAGTCTCAGAAACTCTCTCCTTTATCGTCTAGATTTCACATAAACATGTATTTTTCCATGGCAATCCATAGTTCAGTCAACCTTAGAGGTAGTAGGAGGAGTAGGAGGAGAGTAATATCTCTTGAAAGCCCTGGGGAGATAAACAGGCAACAAAAACCCAAAGAGATTGTAACTCCAGAGCGCCAAGTTGAGCAAAGCCAAGCTCCTACCAAAGAGGGACCCACCGTCCTCCTCCTTGACCCAGGCCACAAGCGCCGGCAACCTCCAGGAGTTGTAGAAAACCGGAACAAATGCCCGGACTGGGATGGAGAACTTGGCGGCGAACGACACTCCTTCCATGATTACCTAGTTGGGAAATTGGGATGAATTATTCGTATCCACAACAACTAAGATTTGTAGATAAGGAATTGAGTAACAAAATCATGAATTAATGGTATACAATGCTTGCAGGAATGGTTAATTTATTGAAGATTCGTGGAAACATACCTGGCTTGAGAGAAGGAAGAGATGGGAAGCTGCGGCGGAGACGGCGACGGCGTTGTGGTTATAATAGATGGCGTGGAAGATGTAGATGATTGGGAGGAGGAGGCCGATGAATCCGGCGAAGAGGACGTAAATTGGCAGAATTCGGTTGTTGAAGATTGGGGGTTCCGGGGAGGAGTTGGTAGGGTTTGGGAAGGAGTAGATGGAAAGGAAAATGATGTACAGAGTGGAAAGAATTAGCACTAACAGGTTTTGGAGGCTAATGAGACCGGAGACGGTGAGTACGGCGACCGTGACTATACAGATGAGGTGCCAGATGCTCGGGAATCGGCGGGGTTGCTGCTGCGGCTGCGTTTCTCCGATGACTTTTGACATGGTTTTGTTTTTGTCCGGATAGAGGGAAGATGAGGTTGTTGAGAACTTGAGATTGGGGATTTAAGGTGGACAATTCAGTGGAATTTTTCACTGGAGTTTTTATTAAAAAAAATATTTCCCAAACTAATCCTACAGTAATAAGTTATTTTCGAAATACGCAAAATTAAGTAAAATATACGGTTTTGAAGCCGCGTTTTTTTTCCTTTTTAATTTTAAACGCCAAATAACAAAAAAAAAAAAAGAAAGTCACGGTTTGAAACCGAGACTTTGCCTTGAAAATAAATAAATCAAAATCTTGGTTTCAAACCGTGGCTTTGCCTTTTAGAAAATAAAATTTCAGCTAAATCCTTGGTTGAACCGTTACACATTAAGCAATCTTTCAAAATCAAAATAAATTAAAAAAAATAAACAATAACTCTACCAATAAAATAAAATAAAAACATATTAATTGTTCAAAAATAAAAGTTGATCTACTCGTTTGAGTTATCACTATCCTCTTCTTCGACTGTAGCCGATAAGGGTTGACCAGTTGTAGTCCATGGATGCCAATGAGACATTGAAGGAAACATACTAGATGAGAGTGTAGTAAATCCCGTTGGCGTAGGAAACCTCGATGGAGTAGAAGAAGCAAATCGTGAAAATCCCAACGAGGTAGGATTTGACGACGTAGGAAATCCCAATGAATGAAAGTCATAGGATGGTATGTTTGACTCTCTTGTGTCATAAAGTCATGGAGCAGTGTATGCTAGGCCACTACTCAGTATGATTGAGCCTCATTAGATGATGATGGGTTCGGTAATGTTTGCTTACTCTAGTGGTGGAGAGGTGCAACTAATCTATCTCCCTTTTGTTCCAAAACTTGCATCGTGTTAGGGAGTATAGTTGGGTAAGTGCGGTGTTGGCATGCTTGTGTCGAAATTTATGCAGAGCGGCAAAGAAGGGTAAGAGAGATATTGGAGGGTCGGCGATCTTGATTCAAGTAAAGATCTTAAAGGTTTATATGTTTAGGTCTTAATCTACTAATATCTTAATTCTTTAAGTTATGGACATGAGAGCGCATGCCGATTGGAAGGCCGAGGTGTGTTCCTCGCTTGCATGGTCCATGTCCACGTGCACAACATCCGACATCTTTGATAGTAAGTGTTGATGGACCATAACCTCCTCCATATGACCCTCATTTGAGTTTGGAGTGGATTCATTGGCATGCAGGTAATCTACAAACTTATTATATGTTAGTTGTACCCTCGTTTTGGATATGCAGAAAGAGGATGAGAAAATTGGTGTAGAAGGGCCCTTTTTGTATTCATGATACAAAATAGGTCCCTCTATTTTTCTTCCAGAAAATAAAGCTAAAAGAAATTATAAATCATGGGTAATAAGGTAGCTAGTTAAGGGCAAATTAGTAATGTAGCATAATAACTGCCTAAAAGTTAAAGATAATAAAATTAAAAAAACGGCAACTGTGTGATACGGTATCTGGCGGTTCGTCTTCTTTCCTAAACATTTCATCCAAAAATTAAGCGTCATTCGGAACCTCCATTGTATCGTGCGATTCTCCATTCGCAACCTCCATCTTCAAATCGCCAACTTCGACCGTCTTCAACCTCCTTTTTGGTCTATTCTTTGTGTAACGACAATCAATCCTTGTAAGTATTTCAAATTCTCTCAACAATATACCATTTTAATGGCTTCGATTTTGGTTCAAACCGAAAACAGTTTATGAACGTTTTCCCTAAAATCCATACTCAAAACCGCCATTGTTGATCTGTAACTACATGGACTTTCATTTACTCGGTCTTGCATGATTTTATGAAGCATGATTTTGTGATGTATATTCGATTAGGTTTTTGAATCCGATGACACAAAGAAGAACATATCTGTTTTTGGCTGTTATGGAACTTAATTTTGAAATTAGCCATTTCTGTGAAATTTATGTATTCGAATTAACAGTGATGAAAGATTATGTACATAATTTATGTTTTGCATGTGTTTTATATGAAGAAGAAGTCTATGTACTGATATTTTCTCAAAACACAGTGTTATTTTTGTGGTCGATGGTCTTAATTATGTAAATGTATGTTTTGTAACTTCAAATATTGTATGATTTATGTATGTATACCATTTTATGTATCTAATTATAGAATGGATCAGATCTATGTACATAACAGAGGATGCCAAACTGTTATATATTACATTATGTATCCCTTGTATATCAGTTTTGTACATAATTACAAAATGTCTCAGTTTATCCTTAACGATTATGTACTTACTTTGATATGTTTGATTTTGTATCATATACATTCTGTATCACAGTTTATGTATGTAATTACAGTATGATTCAGACATTTATGTATCTTATTGTATCACATAAGTAATAAGTTTATGTTTGAGGACTATGTACATACTTATAGAATGACTCGGTTTATGTTTGAACACTATGTACTTTAATTTCTTATGAACTAAGTGTATTATTCTGTTGTTAGTTTATGTTCCAAGTTTTTGACTGCCTCAAGTTATGGTTGACATAGTTATGTTTGAATTTGTATTATGTACTCACTGTAGGTCATGTACAATGCTTTTTCTGTTATTGCAATGTTTATGTAGCTATTATGTGCATAATATTATGTAGGCTATTTAGTATATACAGATAAATTATGTAATGTAGTATTTAGCCAGAAATTGACTGAGAATTTTTTCTATTTACTATGTGTTTGAAGAACAGAATGGTAAGAACGAAACAAATGGCTGTCAAAAACCAAACCAAGGAACAAAGAGATGAAGCTCAAGCTCATCGCATTAAAAAGGTGAATATTTGAAATTAAATTGCTATATTAGTCACAGGACTTATGTAACAGTATAGTAAAGCACATAAAAACATAAATTAAGTGTTGGTTATGTACATAATTTAATCTTTAATCACTATCATGTTATATCATTTCTACTTTTAATAGTTTCTGATTACATTTCCATATTCATATCATTTATTTTCTTATTTATGTACAATACTGTACATAATACTAGTTAAGTAGTTGATAATTCCGATAACCCACAGATAAAGGTTAGTAAATTGAAATGTGCACTACATAGTTTACATTTGTTGATCATAAAGATAAACGCATTTTCCATTTTATGTTTATGCAGTTTACCTACAGATGGACAGAAACAAAGAAATCAATAAATGGCAGAATCAATAGCTATATGAGGCTTCCTCTAATCCCTATGATTTTGGATGAGCTATCTACATCTGACAAAAATAGACTTAAGGCGTCAATTTTTGGGCCTCTGTTGGAGATGAGCACTAAAATCAAAATGTCCAACCAGCTCATTCATTTTATGTTAATGAGGGAGGTAAAGACGAGGAGACATTACTCAATGTGGTTTGCAATTAACAGTGTTCTTATGAGGTTTAGTGTTATGGAGTTTTGTGAGATTACCGGACTCCCAAATTCTTCGGAATTTGGCTCATCTGCTGAAGAAATGGAGGATGTCAACATGAGAGATGTAATTGGGATTGACAGATGCACAAACGATGAATTGGAGCAAATCTTCAAGGATGAGCCGAAAGAGTCTCCCAACAAGTACAAAATGGCACTCATTTTGTTCATTGAAGGTGTTTTAGCATCAAAGAATGGAAAGACGTTGATAACGCAGCACACTATAAATCTCCTAAGTGACATGGAGTTGTTTAACAAATTTCCATGGGGTCGTTTTGCTTACACCATAACGAAGAGATCATTTCAATCGTGCCATGCTGGAAAGGAGAGAAACAGCGGTGGATACCAGATTGGTGGATTCCCTTTGGCATTACAGGTAATGTATAGGTTCTAATTTTTTCAATGGTTAAGGACTATTTATTGATTGTTATGTACTATCTGTGTAAATTACTTATGTATAACATGCTTATGTATATGTACAGATTTTATACATAGTACCGAGCTGCGCTAAACATGTGTCATGCTTATGTGCATATTAGTATTTACTGGATATTGTTTTATTTATTTCATGCTTATGTACTCATTCCATTATGGTAACTGTGTTACATCATTATGTTTAATGAATTATGTATTTATTAGATAGAGTTTCAACATCTATGTACTCACTGTTATGTATACATATGTGTAATGAAGTATTTGTGTTGATTACTTATAGTTTTCATTCTTGTAATATTTGTAGATACTTGTCTTCAATTCCATCCCAAAGTTTGCAAAGCATTTTCCAACTATAATCAATGCAGAGGCAACCCCTTCATGCCTCAGGTATGTATTCAAATCTGGGAAGGGTGACAAGCTATACCTTGGATATACTGAGCTGCAGAGTATTGCTGAAACTCTTCAAATAGAGGACATTAAGACAGTTGATGTTGAAAAGGAAGAGGATGACTATGAAAGCTGGTATATGGAGGGTGATGATGACAAGATTGATGCATTATTTGGTATTGAGTTTCATAATGTTGTCCCCATAGTGACTAGGCCTTTAATTTATCATGCAAAGGAGAAAGAGTTTAGGTGTGTTCTAATCAAAATTAGTAAATTGTTTTATTTCATACATTACGTGATATATAACGAATACCCTGTTTGTGTTATTATGTAGGCCTAGTACTGAGAACGTTGTCATTCGAGAAATCAACGATGACAAGAATGATAAAGATGACTTTGTGAACCCACCAAAAGACATTGGTATGTAGTAACCATTGGTTTTCATTTTATGTAAATTGAATGGTATGTAGTAGACATTTATGTACTACATCAAACATTATACTCATGTGTTGTTGATTATATTAAACAGGAAAGGTTCAGCCTAATAAACCATCTACTATTGCATCCAAAAGTGTAGGTAAGAGGAAACTGGAAGAAGTCATACCCAATCCAGAAGCCAAAAGGTTAAATTTATTTATATTTACATATATTGCATCAATATATATGTATTTATTAGATTTATGTAGTATAAGAAATATAACACTTTATATATACACATATAGTTCTGCGTCCAAAAGCACAGGAAAGAGGAAAAAGGAAACACCCAAGCCATCTCTAGAACCAACAAGGTTAAAATAATTTATATAAACAAATGACTTCAAGTTATATGTATTAATACTTACAGATTATATTATGTATCATTTTACAAATATGTAGATCATCAAAGCACATTAACAAGACCAATGATTCACCACCACCACTCAATACCGAGCAGACTCCTTCAGAACCCCATACAAAGGACCGACCTAATGTCAATACTTCTTTTCCAAAGAAGTCCACCCCTGTTCCACATGACACAACTAAGTAAGTAAAATAACTGCAGTTTTATGTACAATAATATTACCTTATGTATATTCATAAATATGGTGTACCTTATTTATGTTCATAATAAACAGCATTCAATCTGAACAAGCACAACCATCATGGGTTCAAGTGTTGATGTCGAAAATGGATGCATTGCAGAAGGGACAAGACATTCTTGCTGAAAGAGTCGATGCAATGCAGAAGGTCTAGAGTAGTCTGTGTGAAAAAGTGGAGGAACAAGGCATTATGATTGATGATCTGACGACGTATGCAAGAGACTTAGGTTCTCTCTACGAGCAGTTAGACACAACTGTGTTCGTGTCCAGCAAGAGAATTGAAAAGAACATAAAGAGTTGTGTAAATGATGCTATGAAACAATATGCGTCAGCTGAAGTTCATAAATCTCACGCAACAGAAAGCGATCATTAAACAGCTGATGTCGATCAAATTCCTACCAAATATGTCATGGACGATGTAATGGTAGAGAAAATTGGTGCTGAATCCAGTGAGATATGATATATTTATGAAAAAACTTTCAGCTTTATGTACACTGCCAGTGATTGATACGTAAACTTAGGATTATGAATCTGTTATATTATGTAGTATATAATGTTCATGCATATGAACTGTATGTAGTTTTTAGAATAACAAATTATGTAGGAAATTGTGTACATTTACTAATGTATGTACAAATAATATTTGTAATTGTTTATGTATTAACACAACATATATATTTATGTAAAGAATTCTGAAACAACCGTGCTAGAAAGGAAGGTGGGTTTAAGAATGCCCAAAGAAAGTAAATATAAATGCACACCCTTCCGTAAAAATGTCAAGCTACCTAAAGAACCACACATGGGTATGCTGACATTAAAAGAGCGACAAACCCTATACAACTGGGTCAAAAACAAAGACGGGAATGGGTCAGTAAGAGGTTTCATAAAGACCATATCCAGGGGCACAATTCAATCCATTATTAAGCCTGGCGGTTGGATTAAAGATGAGGTTTGTATACTACACTGAACTTATGTCCATATATATATCTATGTCATTTACATAATATTGTCATGTGTTTCTAATGTAAATTAGGTCATTGATGAGTTGATTATGCATATCCGTATGAGCATCTGTAAAAATCCAGAAAAATATGGACGCATCGATGTACTACCAACCGGATGGACCCGAGCTTACAACCGTACAACATTTTCAAATTTCGTGGACATCAAGAATGACAAACCAAACTTCAAAGAAAGTATGTTTCAAGTCATCACCGGCGATGTTCCACAAATGTTTCCCAAATCACTGTATGATGTCGACATCATTTACTCCCCATTCAACCTTCTGGACACTCACTGGGTCGCATTGGAAATAAACCTGCTTGACTGGTGTATTTATGTGTACGACGCACAAGTTACGTACATAAAGGAGGACACATCACAACACCTTATCGAGCCCCTTGCTGTTATGTTCCCACAAGTTCTAAACATTCTAGACTGGAAGACAAGCTCAAGATTCCCTTGAAAGTGATCAGGAAGAATGATTTAAACACAAATGCTGATGGGTATGTACACTATTTTGCTAATTAATTTTGTATTACATTTTTTATGTGTTAACCACAATGAAACATAAACTGATTTCATTTTATCCCTTTGCAATGTAGGGGTAGTTGCGGAATATACACGTTGAAATACATTCAATATCTTGCATCTGGTAGGAAGGATTTCAGCGACATAGATGATGAAGTTGCATCTGGTAGGAAGGATTTCAGCGACATAGCTGTGGAATATAAACTGATTTCATATTATGTATATATTTAGTTCCAACATAATTCTGTAGTGATACAGTATGCACTGATTTTTTTATTTTAGTACCAACATAATATTTTTACATATACATAAGTGTATGTTTATGCACTAGCATATGTAACATCATCAGTATACAGAGTGCTCTCCAACATATGTGATGGATTTATGTACCTATGTAGTTCAGTTTCCAATTTCAATGATGTATCGTTAAGTATGATAATCGAGGTTATAGTTCACAATATAGTCAAATAAACGTAACTACAATAATATCCATCAAATGTGTTAAACAAACAACGAAGTAAAGCAATATTAGTCAAAACTGGTTCATCTACATAAACTCTATTTTGGTTGATTCTGACAAGTCCTCTTCGTGTGCCCGCTGCAGCCGCAACAACTGCAATTCCTATTGCTGCTTTGTTCCCACGTCGAACGGAATTTGGCTTTTGGCATTCTACCACACCTTTTACGCTTTAATGGAGGCTCACATTTCATTTCTGCTATTGAAGTAGGAATACACCACTCTGACTTACTAGGTAATGGATAGATAATATCCACATAACCAGCCCTCCAACTGTCTGATGAATAGTACTTGTCAACTAGAAAGGATGGGCTCATACCCACATGTTTTGCAGCTGTAATGGCATGTATGCATGGTATTTCTTCAATATCAAACTCCTTACATGTACAAGTTTTCTTCTCCAAATAAACAATCACGTGCTCTTCACACATCTTTACTTCAAATTCCAGCTTCTCTGCATCAAGGACGCACACAAAGTACATCGCACACACATCAAACCGCTTCTAAATAATTGTCTCAATCTTAGGAGTCGATACCTCTACACAAGCTTTGGACTTTTGACGCCGTTCAGCAAACCATCAGGTCATAAAATACCTTATTTTATCCAGCATTGCCATGACAGAATACTCTCTACCTTCTTTCATCAATGCATTTACACACTCTGCGTTGTTACTAGTCATTATGTTGTATCTTTTTGCAGGTGAGAAGGAGCGTGCCCACGTTGAAATCCCTATTTCATTAAGCAATTCTCCCACCTTTGGTTTCTCCTATACATACATAAATCATGTATAAGGTAATCATCATAATATAAGATATACAGTACATAATTTATATGCTTATGTACCTCCGATATTTTATGTAATATTTGAATGCAAATGCTGTCTTTGTAGCTCGTTGCCGCATCAATGAACATTTGTAGGATCTTGTTTGATCTTGTCCTCTTCCTCAGATTACCTTTTAGATGCCAAATACAGTACTCATGGAAGGCTAGTTGGTAATTCGATGCTATACCCTTCTTAATCGATGCATGTCGATCGGACACAAACACAAGCTCTTTGCTGTCCATTACGACACGTCTCATATTCTTGAAAATGAAATTCCAAGATGCATCATTTTCACTATCAACAATACCAAAAGCAACGGGGTATATTTGTTGGTTTGCATCTTGTGCAGTGGCGACTAGCAATACCCCACCATATTTTCCACTAAGATGTGTCCCATCAACGGTGATTACCTACATAAACCGTAGACGTGTTCACAAACTAACTTATACACAAAAAACTGAACATGAATATATGCACAAAAACAAGTGTATCCAACATTATGTAACAGAAACTGCAATGCAAAAACAAAATCAGGGTTTTTTTTTATTATGTACCTTTCTCATCACACTCAAACCCCGAACGGACGGTCCGGACGACAGAAAAACATATTTGAACCTACTCTCGTCGTCGTGTATGAAGTCCACAATCGTTCCTTCGTTCACCTCCACCAACATAAATAAGTATGCAGGTATTGTGTTATAATTGTCCACTGATGTACCTCTAATCATGTCCTTCACTGTCTCTTGAGTTTTCCAACACTTCCAATAGCTAGCGTCAATTCGATGCAAACTCTTCATTACAGTGATGATCTGATGCACCGATGGTAATTTCTTTGAATTACCGTACCTACATAAACTTGATCGTCACTAAAAGTAGGATACATAACATATAATTCACACGTATTAGCAGATACATAAATTTAGTCCAAAAAATACATGCAACTTACATTGTCTTAACCTTATCAGCTATTACGTGATACGAAGCTCCCCTATTTGCCTCCCGCCGCAAATGAAACGAGCATGTGTGTGTCGAAACATACTTTGTGGTGGTGAAGTATGTTGTTTGACCGAGCATTGAAAAGCGGACCCTCCACTTACAATCTTCATCTACATATCTCGCAGTCACTACCTTCATTTTCGACTTTACTATCTTGTATTGTGAGCATTCAGAAATTGAATGTAGACACAATGCGTTTTTAACTTCAGTCTTCGAATGATATATCTTCTCAACTTGTAGTTGCAAATCGTCTCCTGATGATACATAACTATTGATATGTGGAACTATTGCAAGTGCATTATTGTTTGCATCTCCTACAGACTCGCTCCCAATCACACTAGACCCTGTTGTACATAAATCAGGTTCTATATCTGCTACATAAGTTTGTACTTCATGATTCAAAATATGACCTGAATTTTGTGTTCCATCTTTCAATTCAGCTTCCTGACCATGTAGTTCGGTTGGAATCCCTTCCACACTCTTATGCAGTTCAACTTTGTTCACAGATAAAGGGACACTCCAGCTAAACTGTGGGAGACCATTTATGTGTACAAAAGTATCCAAATCATCCTTTGTGTTAACATCAAATGGTTTTAGACCCTCATTGAAAGGATTCTTGTATGACAAGCATAAATCAAACAGTGTTAAAGATATTCCAAATTGCAACGCAATCTTGTCCTTTAACACATCAAATGTGCATTCAACTGATAGCAATAACGGCTTACTTGACTGTACTTCAATGTAGCTCCACACACCTTCATCAAATTTCCAATGTCCGTCAAAATATATTATCACAAACACCACCCCCATGATTCCTACAAGAAAGGTACAAAATATAAGAAATATGTCAATAGCTTCCTCACGCTCTATACATAATATTTCCAATAATTACATAAACCGAACTTATGTACACATATACATAGAACATTATCCTCGTTAACTACATGAATACTTTGTCAAACAATACATAACTTACACATTACATAACTTATGTTAACATAAGTATTTCACACATTTTATATAATCTACATAATCTTACCAACTTACATATTATGTAACACAAACATAAACCAAATTTATACTTTCAACAGTTATGTACAATCAACTACATGAACATAAATTTTTGCACTTATACATAAACATACACCGAAATTATGTAAACATACGCACATAAAATTATGTTCATCACCTTCTGCATTATTGATACTCGGTACATAAAAAATAACCGTTACATAAATTTAACAACTACATAATATTAAGCAGATACATAAACCGAACTTATGTACACATACACACATAAGATTATGTTCGTCACCTTCATCATTACTGACACTCACCATATAAAACTCAAAGACACATAAATTTAACAACTACATAAATCTAAGCAGATACATAAAATACGCAGGCATATCACATTACTTTCTCAACTACAGTGTTATAAACTTGAACATATACAAACTTATGTACACATACTGACATAAAATTATGTTTGTCTCCTTCATCAATATCAACACTCAGCACATAAAAGATCACCGACATATAAATATACGAAATACAAAGTATGAACCATATACATAAATTACGCAGAGCAAATGTGCGAATTATCCACCAATTAAACGATTGAACGTACATACCTCACAGATCTGAACAAAAATGTCTCAAAACGATTGGATCTACAGATCGAGTTCTTTGTCTCAAAAATCGCACAAAACAAACAATTGAATATACAGATTGACAATCCGAATGTTGATGATCACACAGCCGTAACGATTGAACAAACAGATCATCAAAACGAAATAAATCGGCAGTAATCGAATAAAAAATAGAGAAAATGTTTATGACAGTAGACGAAAACTCTGTAGAAATGGTGGTTATGGACGCAGAAATGGGGGAATTTCGTGATTCTTGTATCACGTTTACAAGGAATGTATATTTCCTTTCCTAACAGCATCCTGATTTGTAGGGACCATATTAAATAACCATATTTATTTAAAAAACTGCCACATCAGCATTTTTTTATTTTCAGCAGGGGTATGCATTTATTTGGAAATTAATCTTTATCAGAAAATTAATAGGGGCCTACTTTATCTACATTTTTGCAAAAGAGACTAGTTAATCTACATTAATACATAATTGGCCTACTTACCCTTTTAACTCAAAGAGGATCAGGTGAGTTTGAGTCAACGCCCGTCATATGATTGTATATATCACTTAATCTTTTAACATAATATATGTTTTTGTTAAACATAACTACATGCAATTCACACGGGAACCATATACGAACGATTATTTGCAAGGTCTTCATGATGTATGTAGGCCACACTCCCATACATGTAGAATGACTACCCCACTTATATGCTTTGATATGGTTGAGGACCATCATGCATATCATGTTTTGAGACAATACAGTTATGGGCAACATGTGCTAGGAAATTGTGCTTATGACCAAAAATTACATAAGATTGATCGAAGAGGGAAGCCAAGTTACAATTGGACTACCATTCATAGTGCACATATCGCTTTATGGGAAGATCGCGAGCGTCTTGTTGCCACCCCTTTATATTACATATACACCCATCAATCCAATGAATGGTACATGCATTGGTATGAACACATTACCAACCAGTTGCTCCAAGTTTATATATGGTGGTGAGTGAGTTCATAATTTTATTTCATATTAATAAATTGATTAATATATATTTGTGATGAAAAATATTACTTTTATATTCCTTCAATTATTTTTTAGGGACAATATGTGACGAATGTAGTAGGTAGAGGAAAGCAAACTGCACAAGATGTCCCTCATTTACAAGAAATCGGGCATATCAATGCTATGACGATAAACTATACTAGATTTGGTGAGTATGTTTCTAGTCAAGGTACCAAATTGCTTGATCGAGTATCCCTAGATCAGTTTTACTTCCAAGATAATAGGGGTATGACACCAAATGACATTATGACACAAGAGAGTCAAACATACACTCAACCATCCTATGATTTTCATTCATACGGATTTCCCACGTCGTCAAATCCTACCTCGTTGGGATTCGCATTTTTCTTCTTCTACTCCATCGAGGTTTCCTACTCGATCGGCATTTACTACACCTCATCTAGTATGTTTCCTGCAATGGGCTACAGCTAAAGAAAAGGGTAGTGATAACTCAAACAAGCAGATCAACTTTTATTTTGAATAATTAATATGTTTTTTATGTTATTTTATTTGTAGAATTATTTTTTTATTTTTTATTTTTGAAAGTTTATGCTTGTAATGGTTCGATCAAGGTTTAACTGATTTTTTTCTTTCTAAAAGGCAAAGCCGTGGTACCCGTCAAACTGTCAATCAGACTCTTGTTAATACCATCTACCCGTCCAATAAAAAAAAAAAAGGGAGTAGTTCTAATGCTTTATGAGTTATGGGAGAATAAATCCCGATATTTTTTATGACTTGGAATCTTGGATAAGCATGATCAATTTGAATGTCTATAGACCCTGCCACGTTGCCGTTACAGAGAAGCGTAACAGACGCGCATCCTCGTGCAATCTCGAGTATACACTCGCAAGTCGCAACTTGGTTGTTGTGGAATGCCGACCCTCTATCCTCAAATTCTCAAACAAGAAAGAGAACGAAACAAAGAGAATGTGGGTGTTTAGCAGAAAAGGGCCATCTGGGTTTTCGAAATCTTCCACAGCAGAGGAAGTTACCCATGGAATCGATGGCACTGGTCTCACTGCTATTGTCACAGGTTTCCTTCTCTTGATTTTATGTCTGCCGAAAGTTTCTCTGCAACTTTAGATCAAATCTTCATAGGGTATACATGTATATTCGGGCAGGAATCATGTGATGCTGATTATTTCTTCCGTTTTATCGTTACCCTACTCATGGCCTGATGCTAGCTGATCTGTGTGTAATCCTGCTCATTGTTAATCTATTTTGTCGGAATGAAATAGCATATTGAATTTGACTCCGTGGGTATACATGTGTATTAGTAGCAGAGCAGTAACACCCGCTACTCTTCGCTCCTTTACCTAATTAGTAGAAGTCTGTTTCAGTTTGTGAGAGCTATGTGGTTTTATGAATTGATATACTCTGCTACTTCAATTATGTTCAATTTCTTAACATCTCTGCCTAGAAATGCTTTGGTTGTGCTCTGGCTTAAATATTTTGGGTTATATAGGAGCATCAGGTGGCATAGGTGCTGAAACAGCACGGGTACTTGCATTACGAGGTGTGCATGTCGTAATGGGAGTCAGGAACATAGCTGCTGGAAGGGAGGTAAGAGAGAAAATTGTAAGCGAAATCCCTACAGCTAAAGTTGACGCCATGGAATTGGATCTAAGTTCAATGGCATCTGTAAGAAAGTTTGCTACAGACTATAAGTCTACAAAGCTTCCATTGAACCTTCTTATGTAAGCATTTTGAATATCATTGTTTGTGGAACTCTTTCCTAGCTAGTGTTAGCATTGTTTCTATTACCATCCTTTGGTTTGTGTTATAGGGGCAAGAGTTTAGTGAGTAGTGTATTATTGTAAGTAGACAATTAAGAATGAGTTGGGATGGGTTGATAAGTATTGATGTGCTACTTAATGCTAAGAACACCTATTAGTTTTCTCCTCTAAGAGATGCCTTTAGATAAATTTCAACAATACTACGGAATTGATGTGCTCTCTTACATATTTTCCATTACCATGTTTTATTTTATTGTGTAAGTAGTATTTGTTCACTTTCTTTAGTTTATTACTTGCCTCTGGCTAACACTAGGATCCTATTAACTTTTTCCTTCACTATCAATAGAAATAATGCAGGAGTGATGGCAACCCCCTTCAAACTCTCCAAAGATGGGATAGAACTACAATTTGCCACAAACCACTTAGGTAAATGACATACCATTATCTGTAGCTGAGGTTATCTGATCAAATGCTCTCCTTTTTTCCTTATGTCAATGAGGTCAAAATTTTAATATTTTGTTTAGCATCAAGTTCTTTTAAATACTTAGTTTGGATTTAACAAATATTTTCTGTACTGTAATACGTTTTTCGGAATCCTTTTGATTATCTTTGAGTCAGGATGAGAAAATTTGGTTTACAAGTTCTTCATTACTTTGTCAGTTTTCTGTCTCTGCATGCCCATCTTTTAAAATCTTGATAATTTCACGGAAGTCCCTTGATAATTAAAGATTCCCTTGATTTCCTTCTATAGGTGGTCTTTACAAGGCTCCTCTTGTTTCATCACTGATGATCACTTTGTTGGTAGCTTTGCTCAATTTATTTACCTTTTAACATTATCGACAAATCCTTTTTTTTTGTAATGAATTTTGTTTAATTTGGCTAACTACTATAAAAGTAGGCATTTGCATGTACCTAGGCTATTGTGTGTATTGTAGACTCTGGGATGTTTTGTTCTCACTGATATTTTCTTTTTCATTTCGTAATCTGTGTAGGTCATTTTCTTTTGACTCATCTTCTGTTGGAGAACCTTAAAAATACAGCTAAGAAAACTGGCAAAGAGGGAAGAATTGTGAATGTTTCATCAGAGGCTCATCGCGCTACATACCGTGAGGGAATTCGTTTTGACAAACTTAATGATCAGTCAAGGTAAAACATGTTCTCCAATGTTTTGGCTCTATGAAAAGGTATCTCTTTTGTAAGATTTAATCTCTTCATCATTTGTGCAGAAACATGCATATCTACTTGCATAGATTGTCCCAATTTACACTTTAGCTATCTCCTTATATGATAGACTTTTTGATAAACATGTGATAATTTAGGATATACTTAAATTAGGTTTATTGATAGGGCTTAAAAAAGGGTGATATTAGCACGACGCTGAAGGATATTTTGACTAGATGGGAACATTCAGGTGCACCTTTGGGCTGAGGATTATCTCTCCATTTGAGAACCTACTGGACATTACAAACAATTGCTGTGAGTTCAAGTAGCCATGAATATAGTATTATAGATCTCACCTAGGAGCCCAATGTAGCACATATTTTTGCAATATTAGGAGCCCAAGAGGAGGATATGAACTAACTCATAGTGCTTACTGCGTGTAATTGCAGTCCTAGAACGTGTTACTGTAAAATATGTCAAATTTTCAGCCAATGGTAAAATCTTAGGAATTTAGGATCATTAAGTAATTGCAATTCCTCATATTTCGTCTTAAGAGATCGATTAGAAACTATTGGTACCGGTACGGTTTCTACAAGGTATATTGATTAATTTAGTAATTTAGGGTATCTTCATTGAGGGAAAAAGGTGGCTTATTGATATGCATTGGATTATTTGTACATGTGCTTGATCTTACAAATATAATTACCATTTCTGGAAAAAAGTATGCACAGATGTCGAAGATCCTAATTGAGTATTCACTATGGAGTCGGATATAATATGCAGTTATAGAAGCTGGAATGCATACGGACAGTCGAAGCTTTCTAACATTTTGCATGCTAATGAATTGACCAGAAAACTGAAGGTGCTGATTCTTTCTGATCAATGGCTTCATACTTGTTTATTTCTTTGTCTTTTAATTTATGACTGAGACGTGAAACTCGTTGATGGTAAACGTCCAAGTAATTCAAGCAATGGAAGAGCTACTATAGTTCGAAGTAATCGTCTTTGTAACAGTAAAATAGTTGTAAATGTTCCTATCCATCAATTACATTGAGATGCATTAATCTTATCATTTGATCTTTGTTTGTTGACAGGAGGACCGGGTAAATGTAACTGCAAATTCTCTTCATCCAGGAGTGATAGCTACAAATCTTTTCCGCCATATTAAGTTTATGGATGGTGAGCATGTTTAATCGTCCACAGTAGTCTTCTTCCAACTAATAAGACTTTTTTTACTCACAGTAGGATTATAGAAACAGAAGCATTGGTTACATTGTGTTGAAAGATCTGAGGAAATGAAGCTTCTTTTAGTTCATCTCATATTTTCTAGTGACATGCTCTCTTGATTTTGTGTTGTTCAGGTTTAGTGGACACAGTCGGTAGATTGGTACTTAAAAGCATACCTCAGGTGAGTTCTGTGTTCAAAATATGTGTAAACATTGCAAATAATGACAAATTTTAGGTACACCATGAACTTTGGCTGCAGTGTAAACTCTGCCTCTCACTCTAAGGAATGTGGACACCATGCTTTTGTTTGAACCATGACTTTGATAAATTTGGATTTGTGAATACACAATGTATTGAGAGTTGCTGAGAACCCAAAATTGCATTTACAAAAATGACAGGGTTAAGCAAAGTTCATTTGGCAGAGAATTGCAGAGAGTTTGATCACATTGCATACTTAAGATGTTATTTTTTCTTGTGGTAGGGGGCAGCAACAACATGCTACTTGGCTCTAAATCCCCAAGTGAAGGGTGTGAGCGGGGAGTACTTTAGCCACAGCAACCTGGCGAAGCCTGCGCCTATGGCTCGAGATGCCGAATTGGCTCGTAAACTCTGGGATTTCAGCCTCGACCTCATCAAGCCTAAAGATATCAAGGGTTAAAATTTAATGTGATAGGTTATAGAGTAAGTATATTGAATTACAACGTGATGGTGTTGTATTACATTTACATGTGCATTGCATGGAGTTACTTGGGGATATAATTATATTTCAACTAGTTATAATTCCTGAGATACATATTGGCCATGCTTAGTTTGAGTCGCTTGATGTTTCATTTGTTGGAAAAATCCCACTTTCACGTTGAGAGGTTGGGAATTAGGATTAGAATATGGAACTAGTTAAAGCCAAAATCTTATCCGAATAAACTCTATATGTTTTGTGGGAAGGATTTATACGAATTCGAATTTTTGTGGGCACTCTTAAAAACACACTAATGCACTTTGTTTTGAACGAGTACAAACATTCACTTATATATTTACTAGTATGAGAAAAGTACCCATCTTTTGGGCTGACTAAACTTTAGTACCTCATCCTTTTAACTATCAGAACGGTACCTCATCTACTGATCCGACCATATATATGTTACTGTTCATCCGTTAATTTCAAAAAACGGCGTTAATTATGAGGGGCAAAATTGTCATATTACCTTAAATAATGTAATATTCCATTTTTTAATTTAATTTTTCCTTTTCTGTAAGATCCCCAATTTTTTATCAAACCCTAATTTTCTCTCTCCTTAATTCCACCGCCTCTCAGATATTTGTTTCTCTTCTTTGATTTCCTTAGCAGGAAACTGAACCATTTTTAAATGCAGAACAATCAGAAGGCCTCGTTTACGGGATTTGCTTACACATTGAAGACGACGGAAGACTTTGTCCTTCCATGAAGACGACGATGATGAAGACGAAGCAGTCGAGGCGAAGGAAGACTCAATCTGCTGTTCGGTGTTGGCGGCTGCGGTGCCGCTAATGGAGGAAGCGGACTCTAGATTGAGAAAATCTGGTGAAATCTCCATAAAAGGGAAAGAACAGAGAGCAATTAGGGTTCCGGCGAAAACGAGTAGTACTTCTCCTTAATTGAATAAATACACCAGATTGAGATAATCTGGACGAGATCTTGAGTGTTTAGGATGTGAATTTCATGGTAGAAGATTAAGTTTCATCCATGGTTTTGGGGAAGAACAGTGGCTCCAATTCCGGCGATGATTTCAATTGGGGCATGAGTAATATTTGCTCCTGTATGCTTGAGTGGAATGTCTTTGATCAAACTCTTCAAATTTCTTTTGATTCAGGAAAATAGAATACACCAGAACATGACCACGATTACAGAAAACCATAAGCAAACTAAACCAAATTAGAAGCAAAATGAAGCCTTCAATTTATTTAAGTTTTATCTAAACATGAAAAACACAAAAATTTGAGAGAGAAAGGGGAGAAAGGAGAGAATTTTGGGTGGACAATTTTGCCCCTAAGATTTAACTGAGATCAGTGAAACTAAAGGATGAACAGTAACGTATATACTAATCTTTGGTCGGGGTGAGTAGATGAGATACCGTTCTGATAGTTAAAAGGATGAGGTACTAAAGTTTAGTCAGCCCAAAAAATGGGGTACTGTTTAGATAATTTTCTCTTACTAGTATATTACCTGCCACCGACTTTCACTTTACAAACACACTAACACACTAACGCACTTTGTTTCAGCAACCACCACCGACTTTCACTTTCATATAGGTGGGCATTTACATCTAGGTGGACATTTACAATGATGCTAAATTTTCTAGACTAATCAAGATTATTCTTGAACTAGTCACCCTATTATTTCAGAATTCTCTAAAAGATTCATTTGTCATGCTAAATTTTCTAGACTAATCAAGATTAGTTCTAACTAATCACCCTATTATTTCATAATTCTCTTAGAGATTTATTTTGATAACTCCACCTTAATTATGAATTGTCTATGTGGATGATGGAAGACTTAACATTTATGAGCGGTTTTATAAACTAATAAATATCGATCATATTTCTAGATTGCTTGTTTGTGTTTGTTAAATCTGTGCAGGCCTTGAAAAGCATTTCAAAGGAAGAATGCATACCTTGAAACAGATTACAAATGAGAAGCGGATTTGAAACAGAATTCAAAGGACAAACAAGAAGCCTTGAAACGCGTTTCGAGGGATAAACATTGAAGCCTTGAAAAGTGATGCAAAGGAAGATTCGGCTGAAGGCTTTCTTAAACAAGATTCAAATCTCAACAACCAAATCAAGGACTTTACTAAGGATAACAAGAAGATTTTCCAACAAGATTTTTAGAGAAGATTTTGGGCAGCCAATAAAAAGTTATTCAAAGGATAAAAAAGAATATCTTCCAACAAAATTTTAAGAGAAGATCTTGGCCAACCAACTAGAAGATATTCAAAAGATTTGATTAGAAGATTTTGGCCCCAACAACAAGATCTCATAAAGATCTTAAAAACCGAAGATAACAAGAAGATCTAGGATGTTCAACAAACAAAGATCTTCAACGGCAAAATCCAAGAGAGAAGATCTAGGATCTTCAACAAACAAAGATCTTCACTTGCTGATTTCCAAAGAAAAGATTACGGTGATGAAGATATTCAACGAGCGTCAAAAAGAAGAAGAAAAAAAAGAAAGAAGATCTTTGAGAATTTACAACAAGCGGCAATGGAGGGAAGCAAGAAAAGAATGACAACTACAACAACAACTACTTCACCTTCAACAACTCACGTTTTCTATGGAGGAATTAGAACGTTGCAACAACCTTTTCAACGGCTACAAGACTCCTCATAGAAGACTATAAATGAAGATGATGTTTGAAGACACAAGGCACCAAAAGCGATCAAGGAAACATATACGTCTTCAAGCTATCACCATCTTCATTCTTTCCACAAGTTTTCCTCTTCTTATACTCATAACGTCTACATTCTAGAGTGAGGAAAACACTTAGAGCTTCATTGAAAAATCTAAAAGAGTGTTATACTAGGTGTGTGTTACTCTGTGAAGTAACTAGGCTATTATAACAAGGTGAAGAGTTGAAGCTAGATCGTAGCATTAACTACAATGAGAAAAGAAGGGGATTTCTTCTAGTTTGTATCTAGGACTCTTTGAAGCTGATAATCGATAGTTAGATCTTACGGATATACCTTGGGACAGAGAGTAGGCTATTTAGAGCTGAACTTCGTAAACATATCCTTGTGTCGATTGTTTATATTCTGCACTTTATGTGCTTTATTGTAACTAACTTTGTTTTGTAGGTGAACAAAGTCAAGACCCTTAAAATCAGTTTCAAAGCTCTTAAAATCAGTTTCAAAGCCCTTGATATCAAAGTCTGTCACAAATAGCTTAGATTGATATCAAGACCTTTGAAATCGGTTTCAAGGCCTTGAGATAGGTTTTTGCGAAAAGTTCTCATACTCTATTCAACCCCCTTCTAGAGTATATTTTATCCTTTATATTCACCTAACGGTTCTTCAATTGGTACCAAAGCTAGACTCACGTATATTAATGACACGAATTATATGTCATTATAATCATGCATATTGTGGATGTTTTACCTCAGTTTTCCTTGCATTCAAAGAGAATTGTGTACCTTTAAGGTCTATTTCATTTATATTTCGAAAATAGAGGTCTACACGAGGTTTGGTTGAATTTTAGGTAAATTCGATGAATTTGGAAGCGAGAGTGGAGCAAGGAGTAACTGAGGTCAATGAGGAAGCTTAAGAAACCTTTGAGGAGTCATGAAGAGCAAGGAAAGTGTGTGGATGAGTCACACAAGGAATGAAGGAAACGAGCCAAGAGGCAAGCACTTACTGTTGAGGAAAATTGGGTGATTTATACAAGAATCGGACGATTTTCCTGTAGGAAAAATCAGACGAGTTATGTACCAGATCGACCGATTTTTGCTTGTAATCATCTAAAAAAATATACGTTCGAAAGCCCGTTGCTTTTGGGCTTGAGAAGTAATATGTCAAGCAGCCCATTAGTGAGGAAGTATACATTATAGCCCTAGGAACGAAAATTGGGGGGGTTCGTAGAGGACATTTTGACAAGTTCTTACGGAATTGAAGATTCTTGGGGAGGAAGATTGAAGGAAAGGAACAAGGGTCAAGATTTAAGGAAGTTGTGAGATCTTTTGTTTCCCTTTGTTATTGCGATTTATGAAGACATATTTTTGAATGCTTTGAGAGATTCTTTTGAAGTTTTAAAGGCTTGATTACATATTTGGAGATTCTTTGGATTTTATGCAAAGTTTGATTTTTATTTGGTTTTCTTTATTCAATCTTATTTTGATTCTAAGATGGAAATGATTGGCTAAAAACCTTTTGATTTTGGGAAGAATAGTTGATGATTGAGGTTTAGATGATGATAAACTGAACTCGTTTAACCATTTGGACCCTAAGAGTTGAGATTTAACCTTTGCGACATCAAAAAATCGTGCCGTTCTTGAGCAAATCGGCCGAGTTTTCCTAGAACAGCCCGAGTTTTCCCTCTGATGTTCCTTAATTGCTTATTCCTTTAACCAAAGTTAAACCTTGCCTAAATCCTAGCCTTGCCTAACCTTTTTAACCCCTATCCAAGTGTAAGAGGAAACTTCATCATTGATTCTTCACTTGGTAGCCAAAGTTTGCAAGATCTGGATAATAGAGAGACTCAACATCCTCTATTAAGGTTGAGTGTGCCTTTCATCCTTACCTTCAAGAGTCATATCCTTGGGTTTTGGTGGGTGGTTTGAGTGTTAAACCTTTCTTTGGGTACTCTTCTTGATGAGACTCAACATTCTTCGGGTTCCGAGCTTCTAAGTTGGGATCAGTGAGTAGTGGAACTTCATCGTACATTATTCCTTTCTTCGAAACACATAACCTTGGCAGTGCCAACTCTGTCCTTTGATCCTTAGAGTGACTTGAATCGAAAGCTGCAGTCGTATACTTGAATATTTGGAATCATTTGTCTCTTACATCCTTACAAAAGCTTTTACATCTTGCTAGATATTTTTGAAACCGATTTTATTCTCACCAAATCCCTGAGTTCGACTCTGGAATTTCTTGCCTTACTACAGCTGATCCGTACACTGCGGGTTCGCTTTTGCTTAAAATATGGATATAAATTTAAGACTTTGACGCACACACTTTCAAGCGAACAAGTTTTTGGCGCCGTTGCCAAGAATTTGGTCTAGACCAAATCGGTTTTTGGTTGTTTGGATTGAGAGCTTTTGCTCTCGTTATTTGATCTGTCTACCTTGAGTGATTTTGCAGATTTCTCTTTAGGTATATGCGAAGGTCTCGATCCGCGAAAGACCTCGTTCCTTTCGATGATGAACCGGAGAAAACTTTGAAGAAAAAGTTAAGGGAGAAAAAGATGGCTGAACATAATGAAAGGAACATCCAAGAGGAGTTGGATGAAACTCGAGCTCAACTCAATACAGGTGAAAGAAGACGTATTGAAGAACAAGCTGTTTTTCATGCTGATAGAGAGCGAAATCAAGCTCAAATGGATGAGCTTAAGGCGATGATTTTACAAATACAACTAGATAAATGCGCCTGGAGTAAGAAAGCTAAATCATCTAAAGCTGAATCATCCGATGATGATGATATGTTGGAGCTGGAGGAAATACCACCATTTAATCCTCAAGCCTATGTTGATCCTCGCATTCCCACTAGAGATGCAAGAGCTGCTAATGTCGTGATTGAACCACAAACCCTTGGGCAGCGAATGGATCCAATTCAGCAACCGCGCCGTTTAGGTGTGAATCTTGGAGATCAAGATGATGCTGATTTTGGATTTCGCCCTCAAATTATCACTATGATCCGCCAAAACCAGTTTGGTGGAACGGAAGTTGAATCTCCGCATCAACATTTGCAGAATTACGAGATTCTTATGGAGACTTTAAAGTCTAAAAGGGTTGTCAACAACAACTACAAGTTGAGACCGTTCTTCTTCTCTTTGAAGAACAAAGCCTTAGCTTGGTATCAAGCTCTTCCAGCTGGAAGACTTAATACATGAGAGGATTTGACTTCGAAATTCCTCACCAAGTTCTTTCCGCCATCCAAAACAGTGGAATTGAGAGGTAGGATAAATGCTTTTTCTATGAAGCCTAACGAAAGTTTGTTTAAATCTTGGGAAAGGTTTCAAGATCTTCTATTGGATTGCCCGCACCATGGCATTTCAAAGCTGGAATTGTTGGAGATTTACTACAAGGGACTGGATGTGGAAACACAATTCAAACTTCAATCCCTTTCTTGTGAAACATTCATGGATATGAGAGAAGATGATGCTTGAGATTTCATTGAGAAGCAAGCTCAAGTGATTGAGAAGTATTCCCATAGGAAAGTTGATGGTAGGAATCGAGATTCCGGAGATCCAGGAGCAAGGTTAAATCAAGCAGCTCAAACTCAAATCTTCTCCCTCAATAATGAGATGAAGGAGTTGAAGGAAGTCATAAAATCCAGCCTTCAAAAGACGAAGGAGCAAGATGTTGGCTATCTAGGAAGGGAGAACAACCAAGGAAATAGGAACAACTACCGGAACAATAACTGAAACAACAACAACAACAGGAACTCCAACAACAATTGGAGATCCAACCAACAAAATCTTGGTAATCCCTATTCGCATGCTGAAAATGCACTAACATCTCCATCTTCTTCTACTCCTTTGAAAAGTCAGGGGCAAACATCAAGTAGTTCAAATAAGCCGGAGAATGATAAATTCGATGTTATGATGGAGACAATCTTGGGGAAGATCCAAGGAATGGAGAGCCACATTACTTCGATTGATAAAGCACAAAAAGCTTTAGAAAATCAAGTATTCAACAAGGCCGGAGAAGTTCCTAGAGATCAAGGGAAGCTTCCCGGAAAGACGGAAGACAACCCAAAGGGGCGTGTAAGGACGATTACTACTAGAAGTGGTGTAACAACCACCGATCCACAGCCCAAACTTGTTGAAGCTCCCGTCGAAAAAGAGAATGAAAAGGAGAAGGAGGATGTCTATGTTCCTCCTCCAGCTTATAAACCACCTCTACCTTTTCCTCAATCTAGAGCAAGAGCGCGTCTAGACAAACACTTTGGTAAGTTTATTGATCTCATGAGCAAGCTGCATATTAACATACCTTTTATGGATGCAATTCTAGGTATGTCAGCTTATGGGAAGTTCCTAAAAGAGATCCTCTCTAACAAGAGGAAATTAGAATATTTCGGTGAAGTTAAGATGAGTACGGAGTCATCCGAACTTATCAAGATTATGACGGAGAATATGCCACCTAATCTGCGTGACCCAGGATCATTTTGCATACCTATTACTTTAGGGAAGTCACATATGATGCACTTTGTGACCTTGGAGCAAGCGTAAGCATCATATCACTTGCTTTGTGCAAGACAGTTGGTTTAGGAGACCTAGACCGGTGAAGATGACACTCTACATGGCTGATCGTTTCATCATTAGACCTATTAGAATCATAGAGGACATTCCCGTAAAACTTGGTAAGTTTTACGTTCCTATAGATTTTGTCGTACTTGACATTCCTGCAGATTATCTAGTTCCCATCATACTTGGGACACCATTCCTTGCAACCTCTGGATGCATGGTTGATTGCAAGAATGGGCAGCTATCATTCAACATAGGAGAAGAGAAAGTGGAATTTGTACTCTCCTTCTTGATCAAAGAGCCAGTTGTAGGGGAAGATGTTTTTAACATCTTTGATGAAGAAGAGTTTAGAGAAGCGGTGAGTTCAATCTTGATCAAAGATCCACTTCAAAAGGTTCTAAGCATGGGCATCATTGAAGAAGGAGTGGAACATGATTGTGATGATGAGATTCGAGCATTGGAAGATGTAGAGGAAGAGCCAGAAGCGAGATTTGAAGAGCTGAAGAGAGCTCCGGAAGAAGCTGAAAAAATCGACTTACACAAAGCAGATCGGTCGATTTTTGAAAATGCAGTCGATTTTTTACAACAGAAGGAAAAACTGGGTCAGAGATCGACCGATTTACGTCAGGGGAGGTCGATTTTTCTACAAATTCTCCGACTTCCACAAATTCAATTGCAAGTGTTCTTAACTGTACACTTCCTCAACCTTCAGAGGCTTCTCCAATGACACTCCATGGTCAAGATTCATCAATCAAAGCACCACCATCATTGGAGTTGAAACCACTCCCTATACATCTAACGTACGCATTTCTTGGACCTAACTCAACATATCCAGTTATAGTTAACGCAAACTTGAGTAATGATGAATTTGAGAAGCTTATGAATGTTCTAAAACAACATAGGAAAGCTCTAGGCTATACCATTGATGATTTAGTAGGCATAAAACCTTCTCTTTGTATGCATAAGATCTTAATGGAAGAGGATTATAAACCTTCACGTCAACCTCAATGACGGTTAAATTCGATCATGAAAGAGGTCGTGAAGAAGGAAATCCTTAAGTTACTTGATGCAGGTATCATCTTTCCTACTTCTGATAGCAAGTGGGTGAGCCTAGTCCAAGTAGTTCCAAAGAAGGGAGGTATGACCGTTGTTGCCAACAAGAACAACGAACTCATTCATACAAGAACAGTTACGGGATGGAGAATGTGTATCGATTACCGTAAACTGAATATTGCCACGATGAAGGACCACTTCCCCCTCCCTTTCATAGATCGGATGTTGGAAAGGTTAGCACAACACTCTTACTTTTGTTATCTAGATGGATACAATGGTTTCTTTCAGATTCCCATTCATCCAGACAATCAGGAGAAGACAACTTTCACGTGCCCATGGGGTACGTTTGCCTACAGAAGGATGCCATTCGGTTTATGCAACGCTCCAGCCACCTTCCAAAGGTGTATGATGGCAATCTTTTCAGAATATATAGAGATCTCTAGAATATCATGGAAGTATTCATGGACGACTTCTCGGTATATGGTTCTTCCTTTGATAACTGTCTCTCTAACCTTTCCCTCCTTCTCAAATGATGCGAAGACACTAACCTAGTCTTGAATTGGGAAAAGTGTCACTTTAGGTTACCGAAGGAATTGTGTTAGGACATTTGATTTCGAATCGGGGAATAGAAGTTGATAGAGTTAAGATTGAAACTATAGAGAAGCTACCTCCTCCAGCTTCAGTGAAGGGAGTTAGAAGTTTTTTGGGACATGCAAGTTTCTATAGGAGGTTTATAAAGGATTTTTCTAAGATTTCAAAACCTTTAACTAACCTCTTGATGAAAGACATAACTTTCGAGTTTTTGAAAGAATGTTTGGATGCCTTTTCCAGGATCAAGGAGGCTTTAATTTCAACCCCTATCATCCAACCACCCGATTAGACGCTTCCAATCAAGGTCATGTGTGACGCAAGTGACATAGCCGTATGAGCTGTACTTGGACCAAAGAAAGATGGTCGTACCCACGCCATCTACTACGCTAGCAAGACACTAGACGAAGCTCAACTGAATTACGCTACCACGGAGAAGGAGCTTATTGATGTTATCTACGCATTTGAAAATTTTCGTTCCTATCTTGTAGGTGCGAAGGTGATAGTCTACACGGATCATTCAACAATCCGTTACCTATTCACAAAGAAGGATGCAAAGCCTAGGCTCCTAAGATGGATCTTACTTCTACAAGAATTCGATATAGAGATCCGTGAAAAGAAAGGTTTGGAGAACTCGGTTGCCGATCAGCTTAGTCGTCTTCCACACCTCACTTGCAAGATGGATGAGCTCCCTATTGACGACTCATTCCCAGACGAGCAGTTACACGAGATTGAAGAATACCTCCATCAAATCTCAAAAGGTAATGACCCATGGTTTGCTGATATTGTCAATTACCTTGTTTGTCAGGAACTCCCACCCGGACTATCATATGCTCAAAGGAAGAAATTCTGTAGAGATTTCCGACACTTTTACTAGAATGAACCTCTACTCTTCAAGAGAGGCCCCGATGGCATGTTCAGAAGATGCGTTCCCGATGATGAAGTAAAGAACATTATCCGTCATTGTCACTCGTTGCCTTGTGGTGGACATGCTAGTTCCCACAAAACATGTGCTAATGTACTTCAATCTAGCTTCTTTTGGCCCTCCCTATTTAAAGATGTATAGAACTATGTTGTTGCTTGCGATGCTTGTCAAGGACATGTAATATTTTAAGGAGGAACAAGATGCCCCTCAACAACATCCAAGAAGTAGAGATATTCAACGTATGGGGAGTGAACTTCATGATACCATTCCCATCGTCTTGTGAAAATCAATACGTACTTCTAGATGTAGACTATGTCTCGAGATGAGTAGAAGCAATCTCTTCTCCAACTAATGATGCGATGGTAGTGGTGAAGTTCTTCAATAGAACGATCTTCCCAAGATTCGGGATTCCCCGAACCATCATTAGTGATGGAGGAACGCACTTCACAACTCGTCGATTTGAGGCTCTACTAGCTAAGTATGGGGTAACTCATAAGATCGCCACACCGTACCATCCGCAAACAAGCGGACAAGTTGAGATATCCAATAGGGAGATCAAGGGGATTCTAGAGAAGACCGTCTCTAGAACAAGGAAAGACTGGTCAATAAAACTAGATGATGCATTATGGGCGTACATAATCGCTTTTAAGACTCCCATAGAAACAACACCATACAACCTTGTGTTTGGAAAGTCTTATCACCTTCCTGTAGAGCTAGAGCATAAAGCATATTGGGCTATCAAGTGGCTCAACTTCAGCATAAAAAAGCAGGAGAAAAGCGGTTGTTGGACATCAACGAACTAGAGGAGATCCGCATGAATGCGTACGAGAACGCAAGGATCTACAAGGAAAGAACGAAGCAGTGGCATGATAAGCATATCATCCCAAAGGACTTGAAAGAAGGAGATCTCGTTCTTCTATTCAACTCAAGACTTCGACTCTTTCCAAGTAAGCTTAAATCTCGCTGGACAGGACCTTTTGTTATTAAACATGTTTTCCCTCATGGTGCAGTTGAAGTATGGGGTGAAAAGTGCGGAAGTTTCATAGTAAACGACCAACGATTGAAGAAGTACACACCGGAAGTCCCGGTTGAGGAGATAGCTCATATTCTCCTCCATTGATCATCAAAAGAGCAACGTCTAGCTAAAGACTTTAAACAAAGCGCTTTTTGGGAGGCAACCCATGGTAGTTCTAACCTTTTTTTTTTTCTTTCTCTTTGCTTTAGAATAGCTTAGGATAGTTTTCTTGTTTGTTTCCACTTTAACTTTGTTTTGTTTTCCTCGATGCGCTCTCGGTTTGTTTGTGTCATAGATCGCAGGAACTAGGTACAATCTTGAAGATTTGATGAAGAAGGTTGACACAAATTTGATAAAACACACTTTTCAAAGAAAGAAAGGGAATAAATCGACTTACCATAAGTAACTCGACCGATTCAGACTCCAGAGCAAGTCGATTTTTGGCAACAAAAAGAAAAATCGACATACCAAAGAAAAATCTGTCGATTTCCCTTGATGATGAGTAAAAGTGGATAAAAATCGGGCCGATGAAAAACTCGGGCAAAAAACTCGGCCAATTTTCTTCACAAAACAGCCGGCCTATATAAAGCCTTCTCCGCTCTTCTTCCACACTCCACACTTAGAATTTTCGAACCCCTCTTCCCCTCAAGAGCCGAAAATCGCCCTCCCCTAATCTCCTCAATTGCTAACGATTTTGAACGATTCTTGAGCCTAAACTGAAGTTCTTTCAACAAGAAAGAGGAATCTAGCAGCAACACGTGTGACAAACTGCTTATTCATCCGGAATTCAGGTTTTTCCATCCAAAAACCTAAGTATTTCATTCGATTTTGATTCATGCCTAAGAGTTGTTAGATTGTTGAGATTGTTGGAGGGTTTTGCTTAGAAACAACCCTAGGAAGCTGTTTGTGGTGTTGAATTGATCAGATCTTTACAAAATTGCGAGTTGGGTTGAAATCGAAGAAAAACTCAGACCACCCCAGAAAAATCGGCCGAGTTTTACCAAGAACAACCCGACTTTTCATTACAGAATGGACGCCTTAAAGAGAATCACTAGAAACTCAACCAAGAAGAAAGGTTCTTCTTCTAAGGCACCTCCACCACCACCACCACCACCACCTTCCCTAGCACGACCACACCTTCCCCCTCCCGCTTTCAAACACAAGAAGAGATATGAACGTCTCTTGGATCGACCCCTTACCCCTCCTCGCTATATTGTGTTGGATGACTTAGATGCATTGTTTGTGAGAGAGGATATTGATTGGATGTTGGAAAGAATAGGGCTGAGCCAGTTTTCACTTGTTCGGGAGGATGCATATGCTGAGATCACTCTTGAATTTCTTAGCACTTTCGAGCATGAACCTAGAGATAAGATAGTTTCCTTCCGGCTCATGGATGACGACCATGAAATGTCTATTCCTGCTTTTGGAGACTTGTTTGGTTTTCCTTCATCTTTTGCAGGCACATTCCTAAGAGGAGTGAGCACTAGTGCATTTTGGGAGAGCATCTCCATTATAGAAGCCGGAAGGGACAAATGGAGACCGTGAAACTCCAAGGAGATGAGCATATACAATCTATCTTTCAAGATAGCCCACTAGATCCTCAACGAGTCTTTGTTCGCAAGAACGGAGACACCGTAGAAGATCAAGGCGGATGAGCTTTATATTCTCCATTGTATGACTACCGGCACCATCCCGGACACCACCACCATGCTTGTTTACTATTTTGGGAAGATAACCAACAAGAAGAAGGGAGACATTTGTGCTGGAGGCCTTGTCACTTACGTGGCCAAGGTATTGGAGCTGGATTTCTCTGATTGTCGCTTAGCTGAGAGTGCACGCCCCCTTGGCTCGTAGATATTGGTTGCTAGACAGGTCTTGATTCCTGTAGGTATGGGCACCTTGCATGTGTCCATGCCATGGGTAAGGAAGCCAGCTGAGATTGAGTGGAAATCCGAGTAAACTATTCGGAACAGAAGCAACTGGAATGAGACGTTTGAGCACTATTTTGATGGGGTGGCTCCTCTGACTGTGTATTATGATGAGGATAAGGATGAAGAGGAGGAGGATGAGGATGATAATGAGGAGGGAGATGCAGCATACCAACCTTCCATGCTAGAGTTTGAGAGCGACACGTACAACGACCATGCTACAGATGCTATGGATACAGACACACATGGCGCTGGACCTAGCAGGACTATTAGAGGTGCAGAGGAGACCGAGGATGAGATGCCAGCTCCACGTCATTCGTTTGCTCACGCACCCAGCCATGGGAGAGGGCGCGGGCGCAGATATATACTCCAGCAGCAGATGAGAGCATTGATTTCCGGCATTCGAGGTTTGCGCACTGACTATTAGGCCCTCCACACCGATTACCAAGCACTCAACACCCAGTTTACTCGGTACCGAGAGGTGACGGACGCGCGACACTCCTCCTATGATGGACAGATGAGCGGCATGTACTACCATACCTTCGGGACCTTCTATGACCATGGAGCTCCGAGATATCCACACCCACCGCCACCACCGCCAGCTGAGGATTGAGACTTTACTCCATTTTACATTGTAAGTATTTTTCTCCATCTTATTCTTGACTTCTCACATTGGGGACAATGTGAAGGTTTAAGTATGGGGTGGGGGTACTTACAGTCTCTTTCCTATTATCGCACCTTATGTACTTTGCATTGCACTTTGTGACTTGGCTTGTAATAACTCTTGCACTATCGCTTTCCACTATGACATTTGCATTGCATGTTTCATTAAAAAATTTGTGAGATTTTCAATTTTCAAAATTTTTGTGCTGATTATGATGGAAATGACCTCTATGATGATGATTGTGATGTGGAAAAGGCAAAAAGATGATTTAGCTATGTTGAGATTTTAATGTTAACATGAATGAATTTGATTGCATGCATAATTCATATGGTTTTGATGTCATGATAGGAGAATGAAATAATGACCGAAGCTATACTATAAGTTCTTACGCATCATGTTGGAATGACCAAGGCAATTTGCTTCTTTTCTCTTTCATATCTTATTCATGCTAACTCCTCAATGAAATATTTGACCTCCTTTTTACCATCCGGGAATTAGGATAAGTGGTTATGTAAGGCATGCTTGATGTGGGAGGGCCATTATAAAAGTGATAAGTGAAAGTTTAGCAAAAATTAGGATTGGGGACGTTGAACATGAGGATGAGTAACTCGGCACCATTCACATAATAGGGTGTTTGTGTCTTGCCAAAGTCCGAATGAACGACAAGTCCTAACGGGATATGGTATGTGCATCAAGGGTTTGAGGCATCTCGAAATTGAGATTCGCCGACCTCCTAGGCTTCAGTTTTTGTGTACCACAATCCATACTCTAAAAAAGTAAAGTAAAAGAAAAGCAATTTTACATGCAAAGCATGTGCGATGAAGTTATGTTCTTAATGTGCTAGTTGTGTCATTCCTCTTTCCCGGATTAGCACCACATTACCTTAAAGATTTCCCACCCTTAACACGTTTCTTTGACCTCTTTTGATTAGAAGACCTTGACACCTTTGTGCACATGTTTAAGGCTTCATGCCTTAGATTTGTTTGATTTTGATTATCTCTACATCTATATCATGTCTTTCATTTATGTCTTTGAGTAAGGAATGATATTTTGCCCATGATACGGTTATTGTTGATGCATACTTTGTCCTCCTATGTCTTGAAACATTACTTTGAGGGTGATCCAAAAGAAGAAGCACATTTCGAAAGGTTTTTGAGTTTTTCGCATCATATAATTCATGACATCTTGTATTCTAGATTTGAACATTGCTTGGGGACAAGCAAGAGGCAAGTATGGGGGTATTTTAATGACATAAATTATATGTCATTATAATCATGCATATTGTGGATGTTTTACCTCAATTTCCCTTGCATTCAAAGAGAATTGTGTACCTTTAAGGTCTATTTCATTTATATTTCAGAAATAGAGGTCTACACGAGTTTTGGTTGAATTTTAATGAAATTCGATGAATTTGGAAGCGAGAGTGGAGCAAGGAGTAGCTAAGGTCAATGAGGAAGCTTAAGGAACCTTTGAGGAGTCATGAAGAGCAAGGAAAGTGTGTGGATGAGTCACACAAGGAAGGAAGGAAACGAGCCAAGAGGCGAGCACTTACTGTTGAGGAAAATCGGGTGATTTATACATAAATAGGACGATTTTCCTGTAGGAAAAATCGGACGAGTTATGTACCATATCGACCGATTTTTGCTTGTAACCGTCTAAAAATATTACGTTCGAAAGCCCGTTGCTTTTGGGCTTGAGAAGTAATATGCAAAGCAACCCATTACTGAGGAAGTATACATTAGAACCCTAGGAACGAAAATCGGGGGGTTCGCAGAGGGCTTTTTTACAAGTTCTTACGGAATTGAAGATTCTTGGGGAGGATGATTGAAGGAAAAGAACAAGGGTCAAGATTCAAGGAAGTTGTGAGTTCTTTTGTTTCCCTTTGTTATTGCGATTTGTGAACACATATTGTTGAATGCTTTGAGAGATTCTTTTGAAGTTTATAAGGATTGATTACAGATTTGGAGATTCTTTGGATTTTATGCAAAGTTTGGTTTTTATTTGGTTTTCTTTATTCAATCTTGATTTTGATTCTAAGATGGAAATGATTGGCTAAAAACCTTTTGATTCTGGGGAGAATAGTTGATGATTGAGGCTTAGATGATGATAGACTGAACTCGTTTAACCATTTGGACCCTGAGAGTTGAGATTTAACCTTTACGACATTAAAAAATCGTGTTGTTCTTGAGCAGATCGCCGAGTTTTCCTAGAACATCCCGAGTTTTCCCTCTGATGTTCCTTAATTGCTTATTCCTTTAACCAAAGTTAAACCTTGCCTAAATCCTAGCCTTGTCTAACCTTTTTAACCCCTATCCAAGTGTAAGAGGAAACTTCATCATTGATTCTTCACTTGGTAGCCAAAGTTTGCAAGATCTGGGTAATAGAGAGACACAACATCCTCTATTAAGGTTGAGTGTGCCTTTCATCCTTACCTTCAAGAGTCATATCCTTGGGTTTTGGTGGGTGGTTTGAGTGTTAATCCTTTCTTTGGGTACTCTTCTTGATGAGACTCAACATCCTTCGGGTTGCGAGCTTCTAAGTTGGGATAAGTGAGTAGTGGAACTTCATCGTACATTATTCCTTTCTTCGAAACACATAACCTTGGCAGTGCCAACTCTGTCCTTTGATCCTTAAAGTGACTTGAATCGGAAACCGCAGTCGGATACTTGAATCTTTGGAATCATTTGTCTCTTACATCCTTACAAAAGCTTTTACATCTTGCCAGATATTTTTGAAACCGATTTTATTCTCACCAAATCCCTAAGTTCGACTCTGAAATTTCTTTCCTTACTATAGCTGATCCGTGCACTGCGGGTTCGCTCTTGCTTAAGTTCTGGATATAAATTTAAGACGTTGACGCACACACTTTCGAGCGAACATATATTGATTTAACCATCAGTGAGACTAATTATGAATTTTGTAGGTGATGGAGGATTCACACAAGGACGATTCACCTTTTGACCACCCCTTTTATGTGGTAATAATTTTATACATTGGAAATCGCTAATGCAAATGTTTAACATTGATCAGGATCTGGAACTATGGAGCATCATCAAAACTGGTCCAAAAGTTCCAACTAAGACCAATGCTGCTGGAACTGTTGTGCCTAAAAAGGAAGATGAACTCAACCAAGCTGATTTGGAAAAGGTGGCTAAGAACTACAGAGCCATGAATTTACTCTATTGTGGTTTGCATGCTAACGAGTTTAATCGTGTCTCATCATGCAAAAGCGCAAAAGAGTTAAAGAGATATGGGATAAATTGGTGGTAACATACGAAGGAACAAGTCAAGTAAAGCAAACCAAGATCAACCTTTTTCTAAGGCAATATGAGTTGTTCAAGATGACACCTGATGAGACGGTAAATGAAAGGTTCACACGATTCACTCAAATTGTGAACAATCTAGATTCTCTCGGCAAAGTTTTCACAAATGAAGAGAAAGTCAGGAAAATCTTGAGAAGTCTACCTAAGTCGAAATGGGGGCTAAAGGTGACTGCTATTGAGGAAGCACAAGATTTGAGGACTCTACCCTTGGATGATCTAGTAGTAAATCTTATCACTCACGAAATGGTTCTTGATGAAGACGATGGAGAACTATCCTCAAAAGTGAAAGACTTGGCTCTAAAATCCAAAAGGGAAGAAGATTCATCAGAAGATATAGAAAATGAGGATGACGAAGAAGATCCTCTTACTTTGATTGCAAGAGGACTTGCTCAAATTCTGAAGATGTTGAAACAACTCTCAAACAGAGAATATCATAGATCATCAAAGTATGAAGTGAATGAGTGTCCACAAAGTAAAATGAACAACCATCAGAAGAATGATCGAAAGAAGAAACCAATGGTAGCCTCAAGAAGTGACTTGGATTCCTCTAGTGAAACTGAAAATGATCAAAAGATTTGATTAGAAGATCTTGGCCCCAACAACAAAATCTCATAAAGATCTTAACAACCGAAGATAACAAGAAGATCTAGGATCTTCAACAAACAAAGATCTTCAACGGAAAAATCCAAGAGAGAAGATCTAGGGTCTTCAACAAACAAATATCTTCAATGGCTGATTCCCAAAGAAAAGATTACGGTGATGAAGATATTCAACGAGCGTCAAAAAGAAAAAGAAGAAAAAGAGAGAAGATCTTGGAGAATCTACAACAAGCGGCAATGAAGGGAAGCAAGAAAAGAACGACGACTACAACAACAACTACTTCATCTTCAACAACTCACGTTTTCTATGGAGGAATTAGAACGTTGTAACAACCTTTTCAACGGCTACAAGACTCCTCATAGAAGACTGTAAATGGAGATGAAGTTTGAAGACACAAGACACCAAAAGCGATCAAGGAAACATATACGTCTTCAAGCTATCACCATCTTCATTCTTTCCACAAGTTTTCCTCTTTTTATACTCATAACGTCTACATTCTAGAGTGAGGAAAACACTTAGAGATTCATTGACATATCTGAAAGAGTGTTATACTAGAGTGTGTGTTACTTTGCAAAGTAACTAGGCTATTATAGCAAGGTGAAGAATTAAAGCTAGATCGTAGCATTGGCTATAGTGAGAGAAGAAGAGAATTTCTTCTAGTTTGTATATAGAACTCTTTGAAGCTGATAATAGATAGTTAGATCCTACGGATATACCTTGGGACGGAGAGTAGGCTATTTAGAGTCGAACTTCGTAAACATATCCTTGTGCCGATCTTTTACATTCCACACTTTATCTGCTTTATTATGACTAACTTTGTTTTGCAGGTGAACAAAGTCAAGACCTTGAAATCAGTTTCAAAGCTCTTGAAATCAAAGTGTGTCACAAATAGCTTGATTGACATCAAGACCTTTGAAATCAGTTTCAAAGCCTTGAAATAGGTTTTTGCGAAAAGTTTTCATACTCTATAAACCCCCTTCTAGAGTATATTTTATCCTTTATATTTACCTAACGGTTCTTCACATTTGTCTTTACGTATTTGTGGGTTGGGTATGTATTGATAAGACATCCCAATCCAATTAAAGAGGTCCAACAAATCTCCCCTCCAACTTAATTGAGTGTCTTGATGCCAACGCCCTGACAACAATCTTTAAATTTCTTGATTGATATTATCTTGTCATAATGTATGATTAGTTCTCATCTATGTGTATCTTGTCAAGCTGCAGAATCTTTTCTTTGGAACATCTCGAATCTAATGATGCCGTATGTCGATGTGCTTTGAGCGGGAGTGAAAAGCTGAATTCTTTGCTAGGTGAATTGTGCTTTGATTATCACATTGCAAGATATATCGATCTTGCTTTACTCACATCTCCATAAGGAAGTGCTTCATCCATATCATCTAGATAATATCAACGCCACTAGGCCCACCACTCATCGTTGGAGAAGAAGGCAACAACATTGGAGATTCATGAGAAGCATCGGAGATTTTTTGGAAACTCACCAGAAAACTAGAAGGTATTATGAGAGGGGTGTTATATGAGTCGAGCATCGACATACTCAATCCCAGTTCATTTATAGACGATTCGAACCTAAATTTTATACCAATACTCTTGTTTAGAAATCCCATTAATTACCCTTTTAAAAAAACGCAGAAGGAGCACCTATCTCTCTCATTACCCACCTTCTTTATCGATTCGATTCGATTCGCAGACATACTCCCCTCTCCCTATCTCTCTCTTCACTGTCATGTTTCTTCTCTCTCATCTTGCACCGAATTTTTGTACGTTGTCTCTTCCTTTTGGGGCGATTCCATTTCCTCATATTTCTAGGGTTTGTTTTGCTGATTTTGGCTTTGCTTTGCAGTTTCAAGCTAATAGCTAAATCTTCCAACAATTATCTTTATTCAACCAGATTCCCGCCTCCATTCCTTACAGGCTTCCTGTTCTTATGCTACACTGCCGCTCAATTCAATTTGCTCGCTCCATTTTGCTTACTGGCTAGTAATCCAATCAAGCACCTGCTTTGCAGCTCAAAATATCTGGTGCGGTCTCAGTTTCCTGTTCCTATATGTATGATTCCATTGCAATTTGTTCTTTTAATGATTTATAGTTATTAGATCCATGGTAAATCTATCCTTCATTTCGCGTTTAGATCGTGACGATGTACACTTGTTGAGCCTGGAGCTGGGGAGATTAATGTAGTTCTCTTCTTCGCTCATTTTAATCTAGTTGCTCAAGTTGTAAATCAGCGGAAATATGGACGCAGCGATGAAATAAATTCCTCAACATGAGAGTATTTTACATATTTGAAATGACGCTTACAAATTTGCGATCCATGCAGCATAAGATAAGCACATCTGTTTTGATTTTGACATTTTGAATTGATGGATGACTCATGGAAATCCAGTTTCTGCTGGACTTTGAATTGAAAGCAGTATCTGAGTGGAATCAGTCAAATTTAGATTAATAAAGAATACTAAGTTAAAGGTTGAATTTGTCTGGAGTCGCTCCAACTGCTTACTCGGTCAAACAAGTAAAACAAGCTTTTGAAAACTTTAAATCAAAATTTTAAGCATGCTGCATTTGACTTTTAGCACTCTTTATAGTATTTGAAGGGAGACATGCTATTACATTGTTGGTTTAGGTCCTTGTAATCCTTATAAGCTACTCACTGCTTGTAAGGAGTACACTGTGTGAAGACTGCTATTAGTAAAGGTATCCTGGAAACCTATTTCCTGTTGCCTTTATTTTTCTCTTTAGGGAGTTTGATGTCAAAGATTTCCGATAGATGAACCAATGAAGCTTGAAAATTACTTTTGTAAGTCAACAAAGTTGAAAATTAGATATTTAATACTATTGCATGTATGTTGGTGACGTGGTAGGGATTGATGTTTTTAGTCATGCTTCTTTTAAGGCTCATCATCTGCTGTACTCTCTTCCTTGAAACCACACCTCTATAAGGTAATAAATGGTTCTTTGGGTCACCGACTCACCCATTATTGGGTGTACACCTAAAATGTTCATTTTAGTTACTGAAGGGACATATCAGTGTTTTTTATGATCAGAGAGTTTGCTAATTCTGCTGATCAATCACCTATGATTTAGTACTTGTTTACCAAATTTTAATGTAAAAGAAATAATGTGGAAATTTATGTGCCAGTGAACATGCTTGTAGACTGGAATGATGAGTAAATATTAAAAGGCATATCTATCTATGGTCTATAGGTTCATGTAATATTGTTCCGATTCTTGAGGAACTCAATTAGAAAAGTGAACGAGTTTTGTGTATATGGAAGTTGTGACAGTTGCTTTTCTATACTAATGATATGATGCATGTTGTTTGCACATATGTGAATACTTAATGAGCTGGTTGGATAATATAAAAATCTTTGTTGACAGGAAATTTTCTTCCTTTTAGATATCAAAGCAGCTTCTTTTGGTTTCAAACTGTAATGGATGATGCGAAATTCATCTAAGATATTCGTTACTTTCCAGGCAATTAGATGTGGTGCGATAATTTAGGCAGTTGATAAAGTGCTTCCATAGAATAATTCAGTCAGCTTATTTGGATCAATATTTCTTTTGCAGAAGTTTGCTATAGCTTGGGGACTTGTTTATTTTTGCCAGTACTAGCAATCAGTGGTATCTCGACCCTCCAACTTTATGCTCAATCCTTGTTTACATCCCTAAACTTGTGCGAAGATTCCCCTTTTTCCTGTAAATATTGTGACCAAGTATGCCTACGTGGTGGGGGAAATTATCATCTAAAGACACGAAGAAGAAAACCAGCAAGGAAAGCTTAATTGAATCACTGCAGCGCAAGTTTAAGGGTCAATTTGATGGAAAATGGGACAGTAACTCCGGAGGTTCTGGTAGAAGGGGCGGTGACACAGTTTCTGAAACGGGATTTTATTCACGAACAGTTTCCAGATCACCATCTCCTTCGAAAAATGTAGGAAGGTGTCAAAGTTTTGCAGAAAGGACTCATGCCCAACCACTTCCCCTTCCAGGTATACATCCTGCCAATGTTGGCCGGACTGATTCTGGAGTTAGCATATCAAGAAAACCCAGGCTAGAGAAGGGTTCCAAGTCTTCATTGTTTGTGCCCCTTCCAAGACCAGCCTACATTAGGAGCAGTGCAGATCCTGCTGAATTTGGTGCTGATTTGGTCATTGCTTCTGTTTCTAGTGAGAGCTCAATGGATTGTGATGATCTGACAGACTCTCAGCTGCGGAGCACCCTTACATCTGACTATGATAATATTACAAATATCAAAGCTGGTAGCCCTTCCAGGTGAGCGTAAATTTTCATCTCTTTTGAACTCAATGTTTCAAGAATTCCATATATCTCGCTCTTTGTATATCTATGCTATTATTTCTGAAAATTGTGTAGTTATTGAACTTTTTCATCCTGATGTGATTTTCTTCAAACTATCTTTGAAGCCTGAATATCAAAAGCCAATCTTCTGAGGTCATCCCTACAAATTCGAAAGAGCTGCATAAGCCTGCAAAAATGTTGACAAGTAATCAGAATGCTCCTGCATCGACAAAAAGAAGACCTCTAGGTAATCATGTTACAACTTTGCAGATCCCTTGTAATGGTGCCTTCTGTAGTGCTCCGGATAGCTCCATGTCAAGCCCATCAAGGAGTCCAATGAGAGCATTTAGCAATGAGCAAATTATGAATACTGCATTTTGGGCCAATAGGCCATACCCAGATGTAACTTTAGTTGGATCTAGCCATTGCTCCAGTCCAGGTTCAGGGCAGAATTCTGGGTATAATTCAATAGGAGGGGAGATGTCAGGGCAGTTGTTTTGGCAACCAAGCAGAGGCAGCCCAGAGTATTCTCCCGTACCAAGCCCACGAAGGGCCAGCCCTGGGCCTGGTTCTAGAATTCAGAGTGGTGCGGTAACACCTATTCATTCAAAAGCTGGAGCAACTGGTACAGAGGGGCCTCCAAACTGGGCTGATGATGCAAAACAGCAAAGTCATAGGTTGCCTCTTCCTCCTGTGACAATTCCTAGTTCTTCACCTTTTTCTCATGGAAATTCAGCAGCAACTTCACCTTCTATTCCACGTAGTCCAGCAAGAACAGAGAATCCAATGAGCCCTGGCTCACATTGGAAGAAAGGGAAATTACTTGGACGAGGCACATTTGGGCATGTGTATGTTGGCTTTAACAGGTACTTGCAAGTTGCATCATTAGTACATTTTTGTAAGTTTGAAGCTTTTTGCTCTGGGATTCTGGAGTTTAATCTGTGGTACTAACTGCTAAATTGTATCCATTGTGTCATACACAGTGAGACTGGTGAAATGTGTGCCATGAAGGAGGTTACCCTATTTTCTGATGATGCAAAGTCAAAAGAAAGTGCAAAGCAGCTGCAACAAGTGAGTTTTTCTCTGATGGTATATGTATATATGAAAAGTGATGATATTATTAAATATGTTATTTTTGTATGTCTGTGTTTGTTACATCGAAGTACATTGTTTCTCTGCTGCTGTGCACTTTTAGGATGCTAACCTAATATAATGGTTTGAGGTTGTAAGTTGTGAGGGAAGGTGTTATTGAATTGTTAGCTCATAGCTGTAATTTCCAGTCTGGGAAAATTTTGTCAAGCTGTGGTTTTGAGCGCCAAACCTAAACATGAGACCCGTAGCTACTTCATTGTTTGCATAAGAGGATTTTTTGTGCCTTTTCTTTTGGAGAGTTCTAAATAAGAATTTGCTTTGAACAGCTAATCAGTGTTGGATTCCCCGAAATTTTGTTGATTAGCTAACCTTAAGCTGCTGAGAATTACACTTGACTCTTGAGACGATCATGTTACTTGTGCTTTCAGCAACATCTTTCAGGTTCAAGGTCCGAATTGCATGAGTTTAGTGATGTTCACACTTGCTTCTTGGATTAGTGAAATGGGAAGCAGTGCTTGCTTTAGGAATATTATGTTATAAATCATTGCCTCTGTTGAAGCTGTAAGGTTGCATGCGCTACCTGTCCTGTTTTTTAGCACTGCCCACCTTCCTTTTATATGTTTCTGAGTGCAGTCCTTAACATTAGTCACAATCATCGCATTTTCTATTTATTCATATAATCTAATTATGGATTATAAGCTGATCTTACACTATATATGTGGCAGGAAATCACTTTGCTGAGCCGGTTGCGGCATCCAAACATTGTTCAGTATTATGGGTCTGAAAGTGTAAGTTGATTTTAGGAGACTTCATTGCCTTGACCAATTAGCCATAAGTGAAAAACATTAAGCTGTAACATTTCATCTTATAATCTGCGTTTCCTTCTTAGCTCATACATTACCCTGGTTCTACGATTATTAGCTAACATTTTTTATTGGAGTATATTCTAACCGTAGAGTATTAAGTAAGAAAAAAATTACTATAGAATCCTTTTCATATACTTTCTGGGGAATTCTGTTGAAACTTATTCTGGAGTGTCATTGCTTCCATGCATTGTTCACAGGTTGATGACAAACTTTATATACATTTGGAGTATGTTTCTGGTGGCTCTATTTACAAGATTCTTCAGGAATATGGAAAATTGGGGGAGCCTGTAATACGTAGTTATACTCATCAGATACTGTCAGGGTTGGCATATTTGCACATGAAACATACTGTACATAGGTAAAAACAAGTCAATTGTGCTCTTTCACCTCTGATATATTCTGTATCCAAAAGGAATTTTATTTTCAAGTACAAGAAGTATATCTTCTGTTCACTTACTCGTTGTCATGTGCAGGGATATTAAAGGAGCAAATATTCTCGTTGACCCAAATGGGCGTGTAAAGTTGGCAGATTTTGGAATGGCAAAGCATGTAAGTGATTCAATTTGAAGTTTTAAAACATTTAATGGAATAGCATTTCATTAATGTGAACAGAATAGCACAATATGTGTTAAATGGATGAAGTTGTGATACTTCTGTTACAAAGAACTTTATTATACACAAATTTATTCCAGATGTTTAAGTGAAGTATTGGAAAAATATGGAGTAACCTTCCAATTTAGACATCGTATTGTTAGTAAACAAGAGAGGGGCATATTCTACCAATTTGTATCAACTTCAATGGCAAGAGCCACCTAAAATAAGAAAAGTAGCCTAGGTAGCATAACCTAATACCTATAGCATGATGTCAAATATAGCATAATTATAAAGCCTAAAAGTAGGCTACGAGCATCCACGATGGAGGAATCTTGACGGATTTCCTACTACATTAAATAAATGTAAAATAAATATAATTTAGAAAATGTCAGATTTTGTAGAACAAAAATATCTATTTGCGAATGAAAGGCTCCACTGCAAGAACTTTTTACTGCAAAAGAAGAAACTTTTGTCATAAAAACCTGACATACCTCAAGAGATATTTTTTTTTTTACCTTTTTTAAAATTATTGGGGTTCGAGCATGACTTAGTAGCACAGGAGCAAGTAGAAAACTTTGCCAGCATTCTGAACTAGTCAAAGGTCATCAAATGGTGTCACAAAAGTGGATGGACTTCAGCAATTAAGGGAAAATTTCCAGCAATGTAGGCTGAATAACAGGCAGCAATGGAGGCTGAACAGGGAAAAAAGTTCTGAGCAATGAAAGCCAAAAAAAAACAGAGAATAGGTTGTTTTCAACAATGAATGCTGAAGAACCATAAAAAATAATTTCGGCAGTGAAGGCTGTAAAATGAAGGATTTTGCTTGAGACTAGTCATTCAGCAATGAAAGCTGAAAAAACAGGAGAAATTTTTAGTTATGAAGGCTGAAGAAAAAACAATTCCTCTTAGTGCCCCTATCTCTTTCCTTAGGAAATCGCCAAATCCAATCATCCTCCCCGGTTCCTGGGAGGTGCAAGACTTTGGATGTGTTCACAGCTAGGTTCTTGGCAATAACATGTGTAGGCCTGAATATTGACAAACTCAGCTTTTTGGGTAAGAGTTGTATCAGAATTAGCAGTTTGAGACATGGTGCAAAAGAATATCCACAGTGCGCATTTTGTGGCAATGAAGGCTACAAAACAAGGAGAAAATTAGTAGCAATGAATGCTGCATAAAAAGAAACAAGGCTGGATATATTGGAGCAACAATGAAGGTTGCAGGAAGAAATTTAGGTCAATGAGAAACCATAAAGCTCTGATACCATAAAAAGGGAAAGATGATCCATTTTTGTTTCTGTTTCAATAGCAAAACCCAAATAAATATACAAGAGGAAGGGAAACCAGAATGCAAATAAATCAGACCTATAAATAATCTAAAACATGGCATAATAAGGCCTAAAAGTCAGCTACTACATCCTAAGAATCAAATGACAGCAGAATAGCTAATTCCAACATGTGAGAAGCATATCTTCCACTTGTTCATCTAACATTGTTAAAATGATAAGTAACTGCTATAGAGGTGAATATTCAGATGCTCAGCCAATCACAGTGAACAAAATGCCCAAAAATAGGGAGAATCGCTGATTTACAGCAATGAAAAGTTAGTTGAAGTACATGGGTTTGTGGGAGATGCTACCTGTTAGTTTAAACCCAAATCAGTGCCATTTGTGAAAAGAAGATTGAATTAAGCAGTGATTTGTAAGGCTTGACATTCTTGTGGTTTTAAGGTT